>OU015757.1:27426942-27455839 GCA_907169655.1 Acomys percivali
TTTTTAGACAGGGTTTCTCTGTGTAGCCTTGGCCGACCCGGGCTCACTTTGTAGACCAGGCTAGCCTCAAACTCACAGCGATCCGCCTCCCGAGGCAGAGGTGTAGCCCTCGTTGGTTACTTTGTGGGTTCCTTTTACTCTTTCCCACCCTTCTCCACCTTTATTAACCCCCGCTAGTACTAGGTAGGAGAGAAAAAAACATAGAGGAAAAAGGGGGTGAAATTATCATCAGACTACTTCCTCCTGATCTGGGGCACCGCGTTCCGCGGGGCAGGCTTGACCTTCTCCGTCAGGATATCGAATTTCTTCTTCGCGCACGACTACTTAACTAATCTCATCCAACCACCAACCAGCCACATGCCTACAGGGCCGTCTATCAAGAGTTCCCAGAATTCCAGACTTCACACATGCGCAGAAACTATCTGCCGCTGGCCAAAACATGCCCCTGCTAGAGCACCAAGCAAATCACAGCTGCTTTGAAGCAGCCCCGTGTCCCCACACCTGGGATTAAAACAAAACACATTCTCATAAGATTTCTGTGGAGGTTTTCTTTTCTTTTTTCTTTTTTTTTTTGTCTTGTTTGTCTTTGGTTTTTCGAGACAGGGTTTCTCTGTGTAGCCCTGGATGTCCTGGACCTTTTGTAGACCAGGCTGGCCTCGAACTCACAGCGATCTGCCTGCCTCTGCCTCCCAAGTGCTGAGATTAAAGGTGTGTGCCACCACACCTCGCCCAGCTCATTTCTGGTTTGGTTTGGTTATTTGACACAGGGCTTCTCTGGCTGTCCTAAACCTCTCTTTGTAGACCAGGCTGGCCTTGAACTCACAGAGATCCACCTAGCTCTGCCTCCTGAGTGCTGGGATTATAGGCCTGTGCCACCACACCCAACTCATTTCTGTGTTTTGGGAGTTTTGTTTGGTTTTGGTTTTGCTTATTCCAAGACAAAGTTTCTCTGTGTAGCCTTGGTTGTCCTGGAACTCACTTTGTAGACCAGGCTGGCTTCGAACTCAAAGAGATCTGCCTGCCTCTGCCTCCCAAGTGCTAGGATTACAAGTATGTGCCACCATGCCTGGCTTCTCTTTGGTTTTTTGAGACAAGGCTTCTATGTTTTACCCCTGGCTGTCCTAGACTAGCTTTATAGACCATGACCTTTAACTCACATCAATCTGCCTGCTCCTCCCAAGTGCTGGGATTAAAGGCATGCACCACCACTGCCCAACCATTTCTGGTTTTGGTTGGTTGGTTTGGTTTTTCCAGACAGGGTTTCTCTGTGTAGTCTTTACTATCCTGGACTCGTTTTTGCAGACCAGGCTGGCCTCGAACTCACAGTGATCCACCTGCCTCTGCCTCTCGAGTGCTGGGATTAAAGGCGTGCACCACCACGCCTGGTGATTTCTGTTTTTGTTTTGGTTTTTTGTTTTTTTTGTTTTTGTTTTTTGTTTTGGTTTTTCGAGACAGGGTCTCTCTGTGTAGCCTTGGCTGTCCTGGACTCACTTTGTAGACCAGGCTGTCCTCGAACTCACAGCGATCCGCCCACCTCTGCCTCCCAAGTGCTGGGATTAAAGGCGTGCACCACTACGCCCGGTGATTTCTGTTTTTTTTTAAAGAACCCAAAAGCCAGGCATGCAGTGCAGACTCACACCTGTCTGTAATTTCAGTCCTAGGGGACCCAAGGCTCTCTTCTGACCTCCCCCGGCACCATATGTGCTGCACATATATACATTCATACAAAATAAATAAATAAATCTTCAAACATTTGTTGGCCTCTCTTGGAAAAACTAATTTGTTGGTCTGAGACAGTCTCACTATGTAGGTCTGGCTGTCCTTGAACTCATAGAGATCCACCTGCCTGTCTCCTAAATTCTGAGATTAAAGGTATATGCCACCATACCCAGCTAAAAAGAAATCATTTTAAAGGTTTTAGCCTGCCATGGAGGTACAGTCTGGCCAGATTTGCTGTAGAGGCAAAGGCAGGAGGATCTCTGTGAGCTTAAGCCTGTCATGGTCAACATAGCAAATTCTAAGACACCCAGAATTAGAGGGACCCTATTAAAAAAATTAATAAATTTTTTTTAAAAAGTTACACGGGCTAGAGAGATGGCTCAGAGGTTAAGAGCGCTGATGGCTCATCCAGAGGTCCTGAGTTCAATTCCCAGCAACCACGTGGTAGCTCATAACCATCTATAATGCGATCTAATGCCATATTCTGTCATGCAGGCAAACACTGTATACATAATAAATCTTGAAAAATATTTTTTAAAAAAGTTACACTGAGACAGGTGTGGTGGTACACGAGCCTTTAATCCCAGCCCTCACAGGAGGCAGAGATAGGCAGATTTCTGTGAGTTCCAGGCCAGCCTGCCAGACCAAGGATACACAGAGAAATCATGTGTAAAACAAAAATAAAACAAAAAAGTTACACTGAGGGCTGGAGAGATGGCTCGGAGGTTAAGAGCACTGACTGCCCTTCCAGAGGTCCTGAGTTCAATTCCCAGCAACCACATGATGGCTCACACCCATCTATAATGTGATCTAATGTCCTCTTCTGGCCTGCAGACAGAGCACTGTATTCATAATAATAAATAAAAATACTTTTCAAAAAAAGTTACACTGAAACAGCTGGGTGTGGTAGCCCTGTAATCTCAGCACTGGAAGGCAGATCTCTGTGAATTCGGGGCCAGCCTGGTCTACAAATAAAGTCTAGGACAGCCAGGGCTGTCTAAAAAAAAACAAAAACAAGAGCTGGGCGTGGTGGTGCACGCCTTTAATCCCAGCACTCGGGAGGCAGAGGCAGGCGGATCGCTGTGAGTTCAAGGCCAGCCTGGTCTACAAAGTGAGTCCAGGACAGTCAAGGCTACACAGAGAAACCCTGTCTCGAAAAACCAAAAAAAAAACAAAACAAAACAAACCTCAAAAACCCAACAGTTAAAAGGAAACAGCCCTGGGCTGGAGAGATGGCTCAGTGGTTAAGAGCGCCGCCTGCTCTTCCAAAGGTCCTGAGTTCAATTCCCAGCAACTACATGGTGGTTCATAACCATCTGTAATGTGATATGGCGCCCTCTCCTGGCTTGCAGGAGTACATGCAAGCAGAGCACTGTATACATAATAATAAATCTTTTAAAAAATAAGGAAACAGCCCAACATCATTGCTTGCAATACCACGTTTGTACACTAGATAGCTGCAAAACCCAGTCACTTCCTACTCAATGCCTATCTACTGGTCATGGCCAACAAAGCACACTATCATTTAAATGAGCATTTCAGAGGTTAGGTGATTGTCATTTCTCAACTGACCAGAGGCAGGAGCCTCCAATCCAGGTAGTTGGGCATGCTGGGCACCCTTGTAATCCCACATCCCACGCAGGAGGTGGAGGCACAACTTCAAACTGACCACCTTGGGCAACATAAAGAGAAACTGATATGACCCTACCTAAAAACTAAAAGTCACATCTTCCCAGATATCTAGAGGCCCAAACCCTTCTCCTCCAATTTCATGCCTTAGTGGAGGGATGCTATACTGCTGGGCCTGTGGCTTGGGCTACACATCAAAGGCCTTGTTTGTGGGAATGCTGCTGTTTGCCACTTAAAAATCAGGATTATCAGGACAATGAAATCTGAGTACCTTTTGTACAGCTTGAGTATGTGAGCAGCAAATCTGAGTAACAACACAGTGGCTCATCCCTGGAACCCAGCACTCCAAAAGTTGAGGCAAAAAAAAAAAAAAAAGTTCAAACAAAAATCCAAGGCTGGGCATGGCGGTGAAGGCCTTTAATCCCAGCACTTGGGGGGCAGAGGCAGGTAGATCACTGTGAGTTCAAGGCCAGCCAGGTCTACAAAAGCAGCCAAGGCTACAGAGAAACCCTGTCTCGAAAAACCAAAATAAAAGTTGAGGCCCAAGGACCCCAAATTAGTCACCCGGGGCTACACAGTGAAACCTAATGTCAAGCCTGCTTTCTGTTCCTAATCCTGGCCCCAAATCAAGGAGCAAGAGCCCTGTTCTTGTCACTTATTCTACAACAAAGTCTTTGTGCCTCGCCTCTGAAAAGCCTTCAGCTCTGCAAACAATTTCTCCATGAGGCAGACCTATGGGGTAGTTGGGAATGGGTACTTACTGAGGTGTGCGGCAGCCTAGTTCAGCTTTCCTCCTACAGGGGTGTAGCATTAGCTTGGTCTGCAGACCTGTCTGTGAGGCTGTCCTGCACTGAAGGAACTGGAGCATTGGGAGGCTGACCAGGGCTGCCTTGGCAGAGCCCCAGTTAAGAGAGCACTTTTTTTTTTTTTTCCAACCTGAGGACTTAGTTGCTGAGGCCCTTTTAAGCAGATACAGCATGTGGCAGGTTCCCAGTCCTAGGCACATAGATAACCATCAATCCAGGATGTTCGTGCCCGGGACCTGAGTAGCAGGGCACATAGGCAATTAACCACCTTGAACCCAGGCCTGTCCTTAGTCTGCCAGATGAAAAGACTTGCCTGAGAAACCAAAGCTGGGGTTTTTGTTTGGGTTTTTTCCGATACAGAGTCTCTTTGTGTTAACCTTGGCTGTCCTTGAACTCATGGTGGGATTGAAGGTGTGTGCCACCACGCCGGGCACTGTTTTCTGTTACGGGGTTTCTCTGTGTAGGCCTGGCTGTCCTGGGATTCCAGGTTCGCACCACCACGCCCATCCTTGAGCCATGGCTTGAGTGCTAATCTGATCTCCGGAACCTTTGAAATGTTCTGACCTCCAAACCCATGCAGGGTGCATACACCCACACTACTGGGCCTTCAGGGGAGACCATATACACTCCCTCTATTTCCCCCTGAATTACTTGGAAAAATTCCTGTCATCCACCCATTGATATTCTTCTGGAGTATACAGGAGCAAAGAGCACCCTGTAAAATCCATCTTTTCCCGAGCCAGGTGTAGCGGCACATGCCTTTAATCCCAGCACTAGGGAGGCAGATGCAGGATTGCTGTGAGTTTGAGGACAGCCTGGTCTACAATGTGAGTCTAGACAGCCAAGGCTACACAGAGAAGCCCTGTCTCTGCAAAAGAGACAAACAAAAACCCAAAAACCAAAGAAACCAAACCAAATCTCTCTTCCCATGGGCAGTCCAGGATATTTTCTCCACTGGAGTGGGGTCAAAACAGCAGGAAGGGCACCTCAGGGATACCAGGCTATGAGAAAAGCCACCTAGGTCCCAAACCCATTCCCTTTTAGCAGCCAGAGAGCCACAATCTTCATGAAAGAATCACACCAATGAGAGATTTCCAGTTTTTATTTTGCAAAATCAAAGCATGCAATAATGGAGCCTTGTCAATATTAGACAAATTGGGCACACCTGAAAAAGACAAGGTAATTATCAGTTACTGCGAGAAATTCAACACTGAGGCTAGGCAGTTTCAATACCATCTCCTGAGCCTTAAACTTAAAAATGTGAAGGCCTTATGACATTAAGAATTAAAAGCAAGACACCGCAGGGATTTGAACCCCGTCCTGGAAACCAGGAGTGCCAACCACCAGCATCTTTTGCTTTTTTTTTTTTAAAGCTAGGGAAAGGCCAAAAAGCAAAACCTGAGAAAACAGAGGTTTGTTTTCTCAGGAAAAGAAAAACCTTTACAGCCCTACCGAAGAATCTGCTTCAGCTAAGATGCTAGCTTGGCCAAGTCTGTTATGTCCACCTGAAAAAGTCTTAGCAGAGAGTTTTGCATTCCCACCCAGCAGCTCCTACAAAAACTAGCCACTGTCAGCTGACTTCCTGCGTTCCCACCCACAGTCAAACATCAAACACTACACCCTTTACTGTTTTTTTAAGTCACTATGCATATGTAACATCTTAGCTACTTAGCTGTGGTTCTTACATTCTGTTAAATTTACAGGCAGGGGAAAAATGGCCTTTTCTAGTGCATCCCACCAGACCTTGGCACCATGGTTACCTTGAAACCGATTATGCATCTCGCCCTCAAGGATCCAGCTACTGGCTGCATCAAGGTAAGGGGTGATGGAAGGGTCTGTGACTTAGGCACAGGGTGGCGATGTGGCAGAGAAGTCACTTGTGGGGAGACCTTGTAACAGGCTTCTGGAAAAGCTAGGGAAAACTGGTTGCCCGCTTTCCCCTTTCCCTCCCCTTTAAGGACAACCTGAGGTTTGGGCTGGTGATAGCTGTTATAAAAACAGCTTTAAATGTTAAAACAAGCCCAGGGACACTCAAGTATTCTCTTTGGATGCTTCACTCCAGCAAGGTGTTGAGGCAGTCCTCACAGCTAATCAAAACCGGACCACTGTGACCTTGGTACAATTGCGCTTGCTTGTCTCTTGCCACAGGAAGGCTCCGCTGTCCTACAGTAAGCCTTCGGTGCCTTTAGTGAGGGGTACCTGAAAAATCTTAAAAAAATGGCTTAGCGCCCACCTCACCCATCCACCCCAAGGCCAACAGTCCCTGTGTAATCACATGCTAGCTGCCCCAGCATGAAGCTGGAGGGCTCAACACTAGTCACCAATGACTAATCTTAAACAAGAAAAGATGCGTTCACCTGTTGTCCTCATTTTGTCCACTGGTGAGTCCAACTGGACGCTTGCTCCTCCTACAGTCTGAAGAACACATCTGAAAGAACTAGTGCTTCCCAATCCCCACATTGAAAATGGAATGTCTGCTTCACTTATTGACTTAAAGTAAATGGGCTATTTTTCCTTACTGGGTTTGGCTTCTCTGGCCCCTCGCATAGGTGTCTGCTGTTCTCAATGTTCCTGCATGTAAGAATTAAGACCAGGGGAGGGGAGAGAGACACCTGCAGACAATGCACTGAAGACCACTCAACTGTTAAAACATTTCACTTGCCAGTTAACATTTCTTCAAGAATGCTGCTTGTCTGAATTTACTTCTTGTCAGACTTTACGTTGGATCTGGAAAAGACTAAAGGCTTCAGTGCCCCCACCCCCCTCACCAGAAATGAACAAAAACATTACCTAAAGGAGCACAGCAAAAGGGCTTGGCTTCAATCACAAACACGTTACTTAAAAGCCGCAGAGCCATTTCCTCAACACTCAGCCTGTATCACTCATGGGTTTTCCTCCAACAATCACTACTCCAAGCACGTGTGCAAACACAACTCTTAAACATACTCCAGTCGTCACATTGCATCCTAATAGCAGCAGATCAGAACAGTACTGCACATTACTTGCCAAAGACCAGACAAGACCTGAAGTCAAGACACCTGCATTCTGTGTGGTCTGTAAAAAAAAGCTAAAACAAGTAAGCCCCGTCCCCTCCTCCCTTCCCCAAATTCCAGGAAAAATAAACTCACTGCAGGGTCTCATACACTCACTAGCAGAAGACTGAGCCAAGCACTCATATGCAAGTCAAAATCCTGAGCAGCTTCATGAAGGATGAAATGAAGCCTCTGCAAAGGAAAAGTCTTTAAAAACCCACATGCCCACCCCAGCTCCTGGCTCAAGTGAGGTGAGAAAAAGGCTAACAGTGGATGAGATGGTCACAAGCATTTAGATTTAACATGCAAGTTTGTAATCGTGGGGTCTTACCCTAGATGCTTAGCCATTGTCAAATTAGACCCTGACTTTCTGGAAACAAAATATGTAGTTACCTTTTACTCTGACCATTATTTCCCACCTGTCTAAGGTACTTAGTCCTTATTTAGAGGGCCTCTATGCCACGCCTGGAATTATTAAATGCTCATCACTGTATGGAGAATAAAATGTGTCTTTCCTGCCTTAAAGTAAATTCGGTCTTCTGCTCAAGTCCTGATCGTGTCCACTTAAGTGTTCGAAGACAAAGTTTCTGAAAGATTAGAGAAGAACACCCCCAAGATTGCCCAACACTAACTACACACAAACAATACTTTATTTAAATAAGGAGACAGCCTTCTAAATACATACATTATCTAGTTAAGTATTTTATTAATTTGTATGATTTAATGGTTTTAAGCACAAGTACATTGAGCACATTTAAATTTTAGCAAGATGTACATATCTGACTCTCAGCACATAATGAATGCTATGTCCCTTTCACAGGGTCTTCAGGGTTTCAAATGATAATGATTCCTTAGTTTTGTAAGCAATGTGATCAAAGCAGGCACTATTATATACAGGCTTTTGAGATGAAATTATTTAGGACGCAAAAGCCTGTTGTCTACTATCCCATCACAAAGCCCACTGGCACAAAGCCTGGAATTTTTAAAAGGCTGGACGGGATCTGCTCAGTCCTGAAATCCCCTAAGAAGGGGTCAGGTAGGTGACGCCCAATACCTAGACAACTTATCCCTAACATGCAACACTGCAGATTCAAGTGAACACTTATCTGTTAACAGCAGTTTGCTGTTTCCTGCTTCCAGATGAAATGAAGCAACTTCTGATTATGAAGAGAAACCTGTCTGAGGCAAACGAAAGATTGGCACACTGCACAGCCTCCTGTCAATCCACTTGATCCCACTCATCTCAAATTTTTCAGCTTCTTTTTTTTTTTTTTTTTTTTTTTAATTTCAGCTTCTTTTTACTCCAGGATTAATGTAGCACTTCATTTTTTTATTCTGCTTTTGTAAAGCAGCGTTTTGAGATGGACATTTGATCTTCATTGCATTTCAATTCTTTACTTTTGTGGATAAAGCTTGATAAGCCATTATTTTTTAAATGGTAGATTTCCATAACTTTATACTGGTCGCTTTGATTTGCTTAATTTTTTGCATCTGCAGACACTTTCATCAGTGGTAAGGGTCTTGGGCTCATGATAATTCCCCAATGGAGACATGACATTATCTTTTCTGCCTTTACTTATCATTCACCAGGAGCTGTTCCCTCTGCATCTAGGTCATCATACTGCCAGGCTGGTTATGACTCAGATGATGTTATCTGTAAAAAGTCTACAGAAAAAAAGGTTTCCCCTCCCTCATCAACAGAGGCCCACCCTCTAAAGACATTCAAGCTGAATAATCAGTTATTAAGTTATAAGTTACAAATAAATACAAAGTATACAGTGCACACACACACAAAAAGAAATCAGCATACCTTTACATCTTTAGACAGTCACAAAGCACTTCTCCTACACTAGGAAAAAGACTTGCTTATACACAACTGAGATGGAATCAATCTCTTACTTGATAATATAAAGCTATCACCAGAAGAAATCCCTTCAGGATCATTAAGCCACTTCCTTTGCTCTGAATGAAGTTCCTAGAGTAGTTATTAAGATACATTAAGTCACCTGAAAAAAATTTCAAAAGAGAACCACACACTACAATCTATACTCAGTAGCTTTTAAAATAAACACTGTAACTTTCATATCATTCCAGTGGACCAGACCAACCCCCAAGCCTACACTTTTCCAGGAACAGACAACTGTTTACTTTCCTTGCCCAAATTAATGTGCTGGTGGGTACACCCAGTACAACCTTCCTCGGCTGCCCAAATTTAAAAAAATAAAACAAATTTTTAAAAATGGAAGAAACAAAAGCTGGAGGATTGGGAGTTACTTGCCAACTTGAAAGCTGAGATTCCCTCAGTTTTTCCAAGTATTTAAGTTCTCTGGTATTATTATCTGAAATCATAAACTAAACAATTACCTAGCCCCACCCACCCACCACAACAGGCCCCTCCCCTTTAGTGAAATATTGTGAAGTCATGGTGCTTGAAAACTTAACTTCAACATCTGGCCTAGTCAAGCTCCTGAGGTGACTGTAAAGCTGCACTGCGCTGCACTTCAGCGGCAACTGGGGGGCTCTTCCAAGGGTAAAGGCAGCTCCAGTCCCTGAAGGTGTCGTGCCAACAGCAGAGCAGTACTCGCCTTCTCTAACCCAGTGTGCCAATAGAACTATAGCATCTGTAGAAAACCTTGGGAAAAAAGACATTTCCCCACCCACTCCTCCCTGTTAAGACCATTCCCAAATAGTTCAAGTAAAAATGTTTAAAAGATTAGGAATTTTACAAGTCTCATTAAAGGAGGGGGAAAAGAAACTACCAGCCATGTCGCCAATGGACAGCTCCTCCAGACTGAGTGAAAGCTAGTATCCATCCTCTAAGTTCTAGACTGTAAACCTGTTGAGTTCTGATTATCCTGATACTGGATTCTTTTTTCTTGAGTCACTTGCCTTTAGGATTCTAGAGAGACCTAAGGGGGAAAAGAACTCAAAATATATTTTGGCCCGCATCCCCACAGAAAGCACTGCCCAGTTACCTCCCCTACACAGTAAGTAGTGACTTGCAGAAGGCTGCAGCTGGTATCTGTCAAAAACTAAACCTTCTTACAAAGCTGGTGAGATCGTGTTGGCTCTACCATTCATTGTCCCTCAAATCGGCTAAGAGCACTTGCCATCTGCCATTCTTCTGGGCTTTGGCAGTCTGCCCTCAAAAGCTTCAGACAAGACGCAAGGACATAAGCCTGAAAAAGAAAAACCTACGACACCCGGAACGGCCTACAGCCCCAGACAAGCCCCTGGACACAGACGCCTACAACGCCCCGTATTAAGACAAAGTAAACAAGTTACCATCCTCAAGTTACAGAAAACACCGAGCTGCCGACCTCACGGACGTTACGGCACCACATGCTCCCTGCAGCCTTCCTTGCACACTGGCATGCTGGTCTAGGAGCCGCTATCTATGCTCGCCACAATGCCTGCTCGCCTCCACCGCGTAGTTGACAAGCCAAGCCGCCAGCTAGCTTCATCACCAACTCGCACTGGCTCCACCTTCCTGGAATCCCTTCTTCCTAGCTTCCTCCACCGAACCGCACCGCTTCCTGGATCCTATCTTGACACGCACTGCTGCCGCTCCTCAGGCCTTCCTAGTTTCACCAAACTGGCTTCGGGACTCCTGTCTGCTGGTCCTCTCTTCCTAGGGTCACTGATTCCACGTCTGCGTAGACCTCATCTGCTGCCAACGCTACTCATTAGGATTTTTAAATGCACCTCCCTCGGCACACAGTCCAATGCAAAATGCTGAAAATCTTGAAATTATCAAAAGTCCGTCATGTTTTTCCAAGCACAATTAAGCTATGAGTTAAGGCTTTTAGCAGTCTTCTGCCTCTTCAAACACATTCTGCCTTAACTTTTCAATTACTTCCGTCCTAGTAGCTGATTTCTAGCTTCAGTCGCTGTCTACATCAGATTCTTCTAAAAACTGCTCCAGCAGATATTTGAATTTATGCCTTTAAAATTAATTTCCTTCTCACTTCATCGAGCCTTTATATCAAACCTTTTGGTCTCAATCTTCTTCGCCTATCTTGACTGTTTTGCATCCAAAGTTGTCTTAACTTGCTTCTCTTTCTATCTTCTACTTCTCTTCTAAACGTGCATTTTTCTAGTTTTCTTCCGTTTCCTAACTCGTGCGTTTACTATCTTTTCTGTCTTCTAAAGATGCTTCGTCTTCTATTTTCCTATCTTCTCTACGGCTCCTCTTCACCTTCCTGTACTTGTCTTCCCGTCTTACACTTCTAATCTTCTCCAAATACTAACCCACCCCTTTCATCTTCCCCGTTTCCAACGCTAATGTTTCAGATGACGCATTCTTTCCTGCGCCATTTACCGAATGACTTTATAACCGCCTGACACTCAACCTATTTTTTTTAAAAATCTTTTAGGCTACACCTCGCTTCCAAACTATTATCGGTTTTACTGTTTTAAACTGAATTTAGATTACGTTTAAGCATTCTTCGTTTATAACTTAACCTGTAAGGTTGTTTAAAGACTCCGTACTCCCTTTAATCTTTTAAATTACTCCCTATATAAGCTTCATGTCAGTCTCCATCATACTGTACGAATATTTTTTTTCTCTTTTCCTTCTTAGAGCTCCTTAAATACGTTTTCATATTTAACATTAAAACCTTTTTAACTTAAAATCTAACTTTAAATTTTTAACACTTGAAAATCATCTAGTTAAGCTACTCTAGTAACAGCTTAGAGCTCTAGTTTTTTAAATCTTCAATCTTTTTAAATGGAAACTTATCTGCGATCGCCTCAAGCTGAGTCTCCTCGCCTGCCTCGTCAGCCGCCTGCGCTCTCGCTGCCTGAATGCCTGACGAGAGGACGTGAGCACCGGTATTTATTGAGGAGTTACGACTCACTGCACCGGAACCTAATAACCTTCCGCCACCTTGGTGACGGAAGAAAAATAGTTCCTCCGGAGAGTTAAAAATAGAACCTGACTTCCAAGTTTCTAGATTTTTCTTAACTGTGCGGGGGGTGGGGGGCCGCGGGGGCTTGAGTCCTTGGTAATACAAATATGTCCTAGGAAGTGCAGATAAGTTTAAAAGTTTTGGCCACAAGATAAAAACCACATTTAGGCCATGTAATAATAGCTCGTATAAATGAGAGCCCCCCCCCCAGGTTCTTCAGATAGACGTTAGAAGACATTTTTTTTGTTTTGTTTTCTTGAGAGGAAAATACTCTTTTACTATTCTTTTAAAGTATTAAAATGGGTTTGCCGACAGCTTTCATTTCCGTTTTGTGACTCGCGCAGGGCGTCGCCTGCTAAATACGAGGCAGCCATTTCATACAAAACAAAACCGAGTACAGAACAAAATGGAGGTTTCTCCCGAAGCCGACCTGGCCCTGCAAGTCGTTTCTGAGATCGTGCCGTTCTGCTTTGTCGTGGATTTTACTCGGGATGCTGGGACCACCCGCCTTTGGGGACGGCCCGCGGGCCCCGGCCGCCCACGCTGTTCCTAGGCTGGGTTACCGAGCGCCTCGCCGCTTGCAAGCGTCAGCCATTTCAGGCTGCTAAGTTAGCCAAGCCCGGCATGCGGCCCCGGGCACCAGGCTGAGGCCTCAGGGAGGAGGGAAGCGGGGGCCACAGCTTGTGACGACAGGGCGACAGTGCTCACACACTCGGAGCCACCAGCGCCGGCCCACGCGGGGCCGCTTCCCCGTGTCCAGCCTTATCTCTCATCTCGTTGCCTTTTCCCTTTATTATTATTACTCTTTTAATTACGACCGGGAGAAGACATCTTTGCACATTAACGCCTTCTCTATCCACAGGACCTGAGCGAGCCGACCCCCGACTCGAAGAGCCGCGGCCGCGCGCGGGCGGGAGGGGGAGGGAACGCGGAACGCGCCGCGGGGACAAAGGCCCGGGGGAGGGGCGCGGGCACGGCTCCCCGCCGCGCAAGGATACGCAGGTGGTGAGTCGCCGTCTCTCTTTGTGAGGCGCGGGCGGGCGCGGCCGGTTCTAACCGGTTCCAGCCGGTCTAGGCGAAGGGTTGACGCAGAGCCTCTCTGCGCAGGCGCGCCCGCCCCGCTTTCCCCCCCCCCCCCCCCCCCCCCCCCCCCCGGGCCTAGCTTGCGGAATGCTGGTATGGGGGCAGGGCGGCAGCTGGCGGCTGGGCGGCAGTTTCCTGGTCGCTCCAGGCTGGGCCGCCTCCAGGGCCCACGGTGCTGCCCTGGCTTTTGTTGGTCCCTGTGTCACCCGTTAATTAAAAAGTAGCACACATGCTTTGAATGCTTGTACGTTTACTTTACACTCGAGAACTTTCGAAGGGAAGCGAGTCTCTGGAGGCTGCCTCGGTTTTTAGAAAAGTAATGGGCGTCATGTGAAACAGCAGGCCAGGGCACAAAGTAGTCTAGAGCTCGGGACCATGGTCTCTACGCTGGTCTGTATTGTAGGACCTGTAACTAGGCAGGTTTAGGCCGTCGGCTCAAGAGGGTGGATGGTGGAGTGTGAGGACCTACAGGCCGAGAGGGTCACTGCTGACGGAATCACATGAGTATTCTTTTGTTGTTCTTCTTGTTTGTTTTTGCTTTCCGAGACAGGGTTTCTCTATGCTATCTTGGCCGGCCTGGACTCGCTTTATAGACCAGGCTGGCCTCGAACTCACAGGGATCTGTCTGCCTCTGCCTCCTGAGTGCTGGGATACGTGAATATTCTTAAGGCTAAAGGAAAGGCCCCCAACACACACACACACACACACACACACACACACACACACACACACGTGAGGCTCTAGCAAAGCCGGGCCTGGACAACTTTGACCAGGCCCCTGGCCTCGCATTCCATCCCAAAAGCCATAGCCAGCTTAAGCTTTTTTGTTTGTATTTTTGGTTTTCTGAGACAGGGTTTCTCTGTGTAGCCCTGGCTGTCCTGGAACTCGCCCTGTAGACCAGGCTGGCCTCAAACTCAGACCCACCTGCCTCTGCCTCAGGGATTCAAGGCGTGGCCTCCCAAGCCTGGCTTGTTTAAGCAGCTTTCCACTGACTCTCCCAGCTGCCCTACCTTTCTCTTTTCCTGTCTCTAAAAAGCCCTTAAAGAGTGGAATATTACCGAGTGCACATAGTTCCTTCCAGGCACACGCTTGACGGATGTTCTAGGCCTGGAAAATTTTAAGTAGAATTTCAGCTCTGAAGGGGTGAAACTTGAGTCACCTAAATTTATAGGCAGTGATTTGAGAGCCTAGGGAATTTGTGATTAGTCTAAAATTAGGCGAAGTTAACTAGCAGAAGTTTCTTCATCCTTCATTAACACCTCACACCCCCTTCCTCCCCCGGCCTTCTGTTTCCCTAGGCAATGGCTCATTTTCTTGGGGATTGGGGGTAGGAGGGGGCTGGGGAGCGGCTAAGACATGTTCTGGAGTCCAGGAAAATAAAAGGCTAGCCTGTTTCACATAGGAAGTCCCAGGTGAGCCAGGACAATGTAAGAAAGAGACCCTACTTTTGTTTTGTTTTGCTATTCGAGACAGGGTTTCTCTGTGTAGCCTTGACTGTCCTGGACTCGCTTTGTAGACCAGGATGGCCTCAAACTCAAAACAATCCACCTGCCTCTGCCTCCCGAGTGCTGGGATTAAAGGCGTGCGCCACCGTGCCCGGCTCTTTTTTTTTTTTTTTTAACATTAAAACCACCAATTGGTCCCTGGTGGGCCTCAAACTGTCAGTATCTGCCTCCTGAGTGCTAGGATTAAAGGCATGGCTCACTAGAAACTAGAGTTTCTCTCCTCCCTCCCCACCCCCCCACAGGGTCTCTCTGTGTAGCCTTGGCTGCCCTGGACTCACTTTGTAGACCAGACTGAGTGCTGGGATTAAAGGAATGAGCTACCATACCCAGTCAAAACTAGAGTTTCTTTTTCTCTTTCTTTCTTTTTCTTTTTTTGAAACACTGCAGATAAGACCCTGGGCCTCTGGTAAGCTGGGCAACCCTTCCACAGAACCCCTCCCTAAAGTGCTTGTCCATAAATGAGTCATTTCCATTCCTTTACATGTGATATAGAATTTCCCCCCTTGCTGTTGGAACGGTTATGCAGGCCCTGGGTTTGGAGAGGGTAACAAAGGCATCAAAGACGCTCAGGAGACTGGTCTAAAAGACCTGGTTTGGCCAAAGCAGAGAGGGACTTCACAAGACAGGGTTTCCTTGTGTAGCCTTGGCTGTCCAGGACTAGCTTTGTAGACCAGGCTGGCCTTGAACTCACAGAGATCTCCCTGTCTCTGCCTCCCGAGTGCTGGGATCACAGGCAGGGGCCACCTTGCCAGGCTGCTTCTTTTTTAGTGGGTCTTTTCTGGATTTTTGTTTGTTTGTTTGTTTTGTTTTGGTTTTGGTTTTTTCGAGACAGGGTTTCTTTTCTGGATTTTTCTTTTTCAAACATTGAGGATTGAACCCAGGGCATCAAGCTTGCTACTTAGGCATTCTGCCTCTGACCTCTATTCCTAGCCATCTTTTATTTTTTATTTGCATCAATGTTTTGCCTTCATGCATGTCTTTGTGAGGGTGACAGATCCTCTGGAGCTTGAGTTACAGACGACTATGAGCTACCATGTGGGTGCTGGGATTTGAACCTGGGTCTTCTGGAAGAGCAGCCACTACTCTTAACAGCTGAGCCACCTCTCCTGCCGCTCCAGGGTCTCACTGTGTAGTCCTGGTTGGCTCAAAGGGCACCATCAATACAAGAGGAGGAACTTTTAGCCAGTCATCTGCCACTCCCCTCAAAGGAGCTCAGGCCAAAAATAGCTCTGAGTTCTTGTTTCTGGCAAGCACAGCACTGAGAAGCATCCTTGTGACCTTGGGCACGAACCCAATAACTTCTGGCAAGTTCCTACTGTGTAAAAAGAGAGGGTGAGAGAATGGATGGATGATGCTCAGCCTATAAGATGCAGTAAACAAAGGGGTGGGGAGAGAACACGGAAGATTTTAGCCTTCCCGTCTGTGCACTGGAGGATTTATGACCCTGAAGATGACTGAGGCAGCAATAGTTTAGATTTAGGATAAAGCCAGCTGTGTGCAGGCTAGAATCCCCAGAGAACACTGGAGCCCACCCACCAGCCCCTTGCAAGTCACAAAGGTGCATCAGGCCTAGTCAAAGGAGTGACTGCTGGGATCCTTCAGTTTAATTCTGGGGGCCAGAGAGCAGACTGGGCAAGTCCGCCATGTTCCTCCCGGGCCGGTGGGACTGTATCTCATCCTGGGATTTTGTTTGTTTGTTTGTTTTTCAAGACAGGGTTTGTCTTTGTAACAGCCCTGCTGTCCTGGACTCACTCTGTAGACCAGGCTGGCCTCAAACTCACAGACATCGGCTTGCCTCTGCCTCCGAAGTGCTGGGATTAAAGGCGTGCGCCACCAACCCGGCTCTGACCTTTAATTCCGGAATGCTGGGATTAAAGGCATGCGCCACCATCCCTGGCTTGTTTTTGGTTTTTGAGATAGGGTTTCTCTGTGTAGCCTTGGCTGTCCTAAACTCGCTTTGTAGACCAGGCTGGCCTCAAACTAAAAGTGATCCATCTGCCTCTGCCTCCCAAGTACTGGCGTCCGCTACCACAGCTGGCTATGACAGCACTTGTAAATTGTAGGTCATTCCCTCCAGTCTCCAGTCTTTTTGGGCCAGTTGGTCTTAGATGGAGGAGTGACTAGCCTTCTCTCCCTAGCTGATAACTGCCTCGCTCCCCTTGGCCTCTCCCCATCCCTGGAACAAGGTGTTTACCTAGTGTGTTCTGCTTCCTTAACACGTGGGAGCCCTAGGCTGAGTGCTTCCAGGCCTCACTGCAACCCTGTGAGGAAGAGGCTGCTGACAGCTCTTAGACAAGACGCTGAGGCCCAATGTTCCCTTTGTGTCAGCAGGGCCTGGCACACGGTAGGGGCTCCTGTGTACTGAGGGATGACTGCATGAATAAGCTGTGTGTATGCAGTTTGTGGGGGGGGCGTGGTGTGGTGTGTGTGTGTGTGTGTGTGGTATTTGTGTCGTTTGTGGATGTGTGGATAAGTGTGTTTGTACTGTGTGTTGTGAGTGTGTGTGTATGTCGAGTTACAGGTCCTGTCTCAAAACAAACTGGAATGGCAGCTCTTTTGAGAATCATAACACACAACCAGGGCTTGGTGTGTCCGGCTGGTATTTCCGGCCTTTCCATAGCCTGAGGCAAGAGGGTCACATGAGCCCAGGAATTTGAGACCAGTCTGGACGACGTAGTTATTATTAGCAACAATAACAACATGCAAGTAAGCAACATAGAGACACACCCGAACAGCAGCTGAAGGAGTGCTAGCCCTGTGCTTGTAACCCCATGGGGGAGGTGTCTGTGGTGGGACAGTGGGGTCCCTGTCCTGAAGTGTCCCACAAGAATGTAAATTAGCTGGGCATGGTGGCGCATACCTGTAATCCCAGCACTCGGGAGGCAGAGGCAGGTGGATCGCTGTGAGTTCGAGGCCAGCCTGGTCTACAAAGTGAGTCCAGGACAGCCAAGGCTACACAGAGAGACCTTGTCTCGAAAAACCAAAAAAGAAAATTAAAAAAAAAGAATGTAAATGAAATCCACTCTGGGTGTGTGCGCCACGGAGGCTCTCCAAAGTTCATTACCCGTTGCTGGTGGTGGGGAAAGCAACCCGCTCCAAGGAAGCAGCAGGCTCGAGACTGGGAACCCCAGCAGGACAGGCTGGAATGGGGTTGCACTGCCCTGTGGAAGCTAAGACCAACTCCTTCCTCTGTAGCTGGAAGCTGCTACGGGTGAAGCTTTCACTCCCCAGGGTGGCTCAGGCCTTGTTCTCCCAGGGACTACATGTTGCCATGGGAGGGAGGTACTTGGCCAGCCCTCACCTATGCTAGGGCCTCTGTGGCCTGCCGAAGCGGGTTACTTCCGCATTCTTGTGTCCAAGGTGTGTTCCGTCACCTGCTTCAGGTCTCTGGGGGATATTTATGTTGGCCAGATATTTACTCTGGCCAACCTGGCGTGATGCTCATTAAATACTGTACATCTGCACGCACGCCTGCGTGCACACACACACCACACACACACACCCCTCTACCTTCGTCATATAACTACATCTGATGCCACAGAAGCCAGTCTGTGGAGTGAGGCTTCTGGGATCTTTGCCAGAGGGGTGTGTCACAACACTGCCAGGTGAGAACGAAAGCACCAGACGGAGCCGCTTCTGGAGTCCAGCTGTTCCAGGCTTGAGGCCTGGGAGGCTCACAACGTACTCCTGCAGGGAACCAGCAGGAGAGAGGGGCGGCTTCCTTTAGGATTTCCTGGGTGGCAACAGAAATCAACAAGAGAACTTGAAGCTTCTCTCCCTGACTTGAAATCCTTTAATTTTTTTTTTTTGTTTTTTGTTTTGTTTTGTTTTTCGAGACAGGGTCTCTCTGTGTAGCCTTGACTGTTGACTGTCCTGGACTCACTTTGTAGACCAGGCTGGCCTTGAACTCACAGCGTGGACTCGAACTCACATCGATCCACCTGCCTCTGCCTCCCGAGTGCTGGGATTAAAGGCGTGCGCCACCACACCCGGCTCAATCCTTTAATTTTTTATTTTAGTTTTTTAGTTTGTTTGTTTTCAAGACAGGGTTTCTCTGTGTAGCCTTGGCTGTCCTGGACTCGCTTTGTAGACCAGGCTGGCCTCGAACTCATAGTGATCCGCCTGCTCCTGCCTCCCGAGTGCTGGGATTAAAGGCGTGTGCCACCACGCCTGTCCGACTTGAAATCCTTTCATTCTGAACCATGCCCCTCATTTACAATGGGTCTGTCTGCCACCAAAAGGTCACATTTTTAAGGCCGTCCAGGTAAGGGCATTTGCCACTGAGCCCAGTGACCTTAGGCAAGAGAACAGTGTCTTACAAATTGTCATCTCTTCTCCAGATGGGCTCTGTCTCAAAACAAACAAACAAACAAACAAACAAACAAACTGAGCCAGACTCAGCAGGGGTCGATGAGCGGCCAGTGTGGAAAGTGTCCTGGACAGAACAAGTGACCTGAGGGGCCCCATGCCCTCAGGATTTGCAAGACTGGTTTGGTGAGATTTGGGGGTCTAGGTGTTGATTGAGGTGAACAAGGGAAGTGGGAGTTGGGCCTGTAGTGGATGTAGTGTGGACACTGTTACCTAGACAGGAGAACAACCTTGGATGTGGGGAGACCCAGCTTTTGGACAGCACTAGAGGCCAAGGCTAGAAAACACGGAAGGCTGGACTGAGGACAGAGAGAGGATAAGGAGGCTTCCTGTGTCCTCGCGCTGGCCCCGCCCACACTCAATAAGACACATCTGCTTGGAATGTCTCCCCTGCTCACGTGGCCAGCATCACTCCTCAGAAAGGGCCCCTGACTAGCGCCTCCAGGTATCTATCCCCCACAGCAAGGCCTGTACTTCCTGGGATGACTATGTGTCTGTTAACTTGGCTTCTGGGTTCCCCTAAGGGTCAAAGGTGACTTCTTGGCTTGCTTCCTTACTTTGAGGAAGGAGTTGTGCCTGGACAACCTCAGGCTCCTGCACAGACAGAAAAGAAAGGGGAGCCTATGCCTAGGGAGACCCCAGCTCTCACCTGTAGACAACGGGTATGGTCACCACACGTGTACACACACACACACATACATACCTGTGTGCCATTGTATCTGCTTGGAGACTCAGATGCCCTGAGGTCAGAGCTCATCCCAGCCTAGATTTCTGGATACCATGGCCAGCCAGGCAGCGCCTGACAGCAAGCCCAGAGCAGCTGTGTCTTTCCACAGATGTTTACTCTTCCACTGGAAGCTTCTAGATAGATACACAAATTCCCAAGGAATGAGTACCCACAGGATTTCTGGGACTGGCTCACTCCAGCCCAGCATCTCAGGGCCCAGGAAAGCCCCCCTTGAGCAGCTGTAGTAGGAGAGAGGGAGTCAGCTGCCCCACCCCCACCCGCAGGGCCCTTTCAGCCTACACTAAGAACTGTAGACCCAGGAGGCTGAGAAGAAGGTGGGGCTGAGGACTGAAAACTGAGAAAGAAAAACGTATGGAAATTTCCATGACTGTTCTATTCCAAGCCTTCAGCTGAGGACTAGGTGTCAACAGAGACAGGGGCTAGACACTCCAGGTCACAAAGGTCACCCTTCCTGAACCCCTCCGTCTTCCTTACCCCACCCTGAAGACAGGGCCAAACCCTGTTTGTTTGTTTGTTTGTTTGTTTGTTTGTTTGTTTGTTTGAGACAGGGTTTCTCTGTCTAGCCTTGGCTGTCCTGGACTCGCTTTGTAGAATAGGCTGGCCTCAAACTCACAGCGATCCACCTGCCTCTGCCTCCTGAGCGCTGGGATCACAGGCATGTGCCACCACACCCTGTTAGCTGTGCCTTCTTATGGCTTCTCTATCTAGCTCCACTCTCTGGCAGAGTGCTAGCTACAGTGGGGGCATGTCTGTTCTGCTCTCCAGGACTGTAGAGGCCCTGTGCCCACCAAGTGCATCTAGAGCTATGACCTGCGTTTTGTTTTGTTCTATATCACTGCTTGCTACCTAACATGACAGTTAACAATGCGCCCTGGAGTCCTGGAGTCCAGTCTCAGTTTGACGAGGCAGTTCTGCGTGAGGCTCCTGTGTCATCCACATAATCACTCCTGGTGTGGTCTTGAGTCAATGTGAGGATTTTTCAAAAGACCTTTGGGTTCCAGCGGGCTCCCACAGATCTCTCCCTAGTGTAAGCCAGCACTGCAGCCAGCAGAACTCAGACAGGAATGTTCATAGACAGCATTATTCCAGTGTGGCCAGTTCTACAGGCTGGGTGAAGGGGTTCTGAGCCCCAGACAGGCCTGGGGACTTGGGTATCCTGGAGTCAGTAGGAGTATCAGCTCTTCTGCTCAGCCCGAATGTAGGTGTGGAATCACCCTTCACATCTTGGCTGTCAAAGGGGTCCCAGGCACAGAGTCCCCAAGAGACGCATACGCATGGCCCCAGGCTGGTTCCTCCACATGCATCCGGCAACAGAGAGTTCGGCACTCAGGGCTTTAGGATACAGGATGGAGGCATGAAGCTGTGAGCTGCTTAGCACAGACCCTGGCTCAAGGGATGTGTTCCTGTAAGCGGTTGCTGTCACAGCTGTCTCCTGCCACCGTCTTCCAGCACTAAGCAGGGTGGGTCACACTGCAGATTACAGCAGTAGGCTATTGAGTGAGCTGCAGCTGTGGATCACCCATAGATGCCTAGTCCCTCCTAGAGTCCCAGAGCTGCCTGGAGCCAGCACGCCCCTAGAAAGGGTTAAATGAGCCCGCTGTGGTGGCAAACACCTCTGCCTTTAATCCAAGCACTCAGGAAGGCAGTGGCAGGTGGATCTCTGAGTTCAAGGCCAGTCTGGTCTACAAAGCAAGTCCAGGACAGCCAAGGCTACACAGAGAAACCCTATCTCGAAAAAACAAAAAACAAAAAAAGAAAAGAAAGAAAGAGAAGGAAGGGTTAAACATTTCAAGTTACTTTCTTTCTGTCTGGGAGCAGGAGGTGTATGAGAGGAAAGACAATTCAGGCTAGAAGCTGGGTGGAATTTTCCTCAGTTCATCAACTGGACCAGTTAGGGTTGCTAAGGGAGGTCACCATGGAAACAGTCACATGTGCCGGCTTCTGGTTCAGGACGTCACGCAGGCTCCTGGCTCTTTCATTGGCTGTCATTGCTCTCACCACTGAGAGCTGACAGAGAATTGGTCCAGGGCTCCGATGTACTGGAAGCTGCTGTTCTGAGCTGAGGGAGGTGTAGGTAGGCTGCCAAGGACACTGCAAGAGCAACTGCTCTCCTTCCTGACCCCCTTGGGAGTTGAGAGTTGGCTCCTTTGTGGTTGAAGTACTTTTCCTAGCCGGAAGATGCTTGCTGGCTAGTTTCCGCTGGCCTGCCATGACTTGGAAGGCTAGCTTTCTTTGTGTTCCACAGTGTTCAAGGGACGTCCTAGCTTTGGTTACCTACCCACCCCTTGGGAACTCTGCCAACTTTCTGCCAAAAGGCTCACTCCCTTTTAGGAGTGAGGTTAGACTTGGGCCAAGCTTACAAGTCCAGGTTCACCAGTTTATAAACTACAGGCCTGTTCTTCAGTGAACAGCACTGGTTTCCGATTAAGGTAGGATGGCCCTGAGAGGTACAGAGCAGGAGTAAATGACAGGATTTGAGATTCATACACACACACACACCTTAAGGAGTCAGCCTCACACCTGCTCTACCACCAAATGCTCCCCAGAAGGTCAGCAGCCTCCATAGCCCATATGGACTCATTTTTCTCCTTGGGAAAAAAACGATTTCCTCTTTATGTATCTTCGGAGGTCCATTCCACCTCTGACATACCATAACCCTGAACCAAGGCCAGGTGTGATGGCGCACATCTGTAGCTCAAAGCACCAGGAGTTGGCAGGAGGGTCATCAGGAGCTGGAAGGTGGACTCCATCTCAAATAACAAGAGGCCACACACGGCACAGGCTTTCAGTCCCAGCACTCGGGAGGCAGAGGCAGGTGGATCTCTGAGTTTAAGATCAGCCTGGTGCCCGGAGTGGTGGCGCACGCCTTTAATCCCAGCACTCAGGAGGCAGAGGCAGGCGGATCACTGTGAGCTCAATGCCAGCCTGGTCTACAAAGTGAGTCCAGGACAGCCAAGGCTACACAGAGAACCCTGTCTCAAAAACAAAAAAACAAAAAACAAAAACAAAAACAGACCAGCCTGGTTAACAGAGCAAGTTTTAGGCCAGCCAGGACTGCACAGAGAAGAGGTATCTCAAAGATAAAACCAAATCACCTGCAGATCTTCAGTCAGTAGGTCGATTGATTGAAGGACTAATTGACTTTGTTTTTGTTTTTTTCTTTTGGTTTTTCGAGACAGGGTTTCTCTGTGTAGCCTTGACTGTCCTGGACTCACTTTGTAGACCAGGCTGGCCTCGAACTCACAGCGATCCGCCTGCCTCTGCCTCCGAAGTGCTGGGATTAAAGGCGTGCGCCACCACGCCTGGCTTGTTTTTGTTTTTGTAAAACAGTGTCTGTCTCTCTGTGTAGCCCTCGCTGTCTTGGACTGGCTCTGTAGACCAGGTGGCCTTGAACTCAGAGATCCACCTGCCTCTGCTTACCCAAGTGCTAGGATTAAAGGTGTGTACCAAAAAAAAAAAAAAAGATGTATACAGGCAGGTCATGGACTGATTGATTTTTTGTTTGTTTTTGTTTTTCAAGACAGGGTTTCTCTGTGTAGCCTTGGTTGTCGTAGATTCACTCTGTAGACCAGACTGGCCTCGAACTCACAGAGACCCGCCTGCCTCTGCCTCCCAAGTGCTGGGATCCAAGGCATGAGATACCATACCCAGCAGACTGACTGATTTTTGAGATAGGGTCTCATTATGCAATAATGAGTACAGTAAATTTGAATTTTGATCTTGCTTTTATTTTCCCCAGTTGCTGTGCTGGAAACAGAAGCCAGGAGTGGCAGGCACGGCTCTATTAGTAAAGGACACGTTCAGCCCATGAGCCTAAGTGAACCTGCCTGATATCCACACCGAATCCGCGCAGAGCACAAACCTACCAGTGACCGTGGCACATCAAGTGCTTCACTCATGGGCCACATTCATCTCCACTCATTGCACACAGCCTTAGGAGAAGAACAGCTTCCCATATTACAGGGAAGACAGGCTCAGAGGGGGAGAGGAGACGTGTATAAGCTTCCTCTGCCGTGGAGTAACAAGGTCAAGATTTAAAACCTAGTGGTCAACCGGGCGCGGTGCTGCACACCTGTAATCCCAGCACTCAAGAGGCAGAGGCAGGGAGATCTTTGTGAGTTCAATGCCAGCCTGGTCTATAGAGTGAATTCCAGGACAGCTGAGGCTACACAGAGAAACCCTAAACTAAACAAAACAAAAGTCAATAAATAAATAAATAAGGCCTGGTGGTCTGGCATCACCTAGGTGTCTTTCTCAGCACCAGTGGAAATAAAAATGAAAAACTTCCCAGGACAGCTCATGCTGGTGAACACTCTGTGGGAGCGGCCTGGGAGTCAGCATAATCATCCTGTCTCACCATAGTCCCTTAAGAAAGTGCTATTCCTCTCTTAGCCTCAGTTTCCCTCTCAGTAGAAGAGTCACTGACTTAAGGATATCTTGAACTAGGGCCTTCATAGAAAAGCCGGCAAGGAGCCTGGTGGTGGTGGCGGTGGTGGCGCACGCCTTTAATCCCAGCACTTGGGAGGCATAGGCAGGCGGATCTTTGTGAATTCGAGGCCAACTTGGTCTACAAAGAGTCCAGGACAGCCAAGGCTACACAGAGAGACACTGTTTCAAAAAGCAAACAAACAAACAAACAAACAACAAAAAGAAAGGCAGACAAGGTTTGATAGGTTCTTTTATCCTGGAAAGAGCCGTCCCTGAGGCCACGTAGCAGCCTCTCCAAGGCCCCACATGTTCCTGTCAAGCTGCTCACATTCTGATGACACAATGCATGGTGACGTGAGAAAATGGAGCATAGCTGAAGACTGACCCTGTTCAAACTGACTAAGCTCTCCTGTTTCTCCAGGGTCTGAAACTTGATGAGTATGTGGGGGTGGGGTGGTGGTGGAACTGACATGTTGACCAAGTTGGCATTGAACTCTCAGAAATCCACTTGCCTCAGCTTCCTGAGTGCTGGAATTAAAGTTAATTGCCAACTCTCCACCTCCATCCCTGTTTGTTTGCTTTTTGTTGTTGTTATTGTTTTGCTTTGGGTTTCTTTTTATTTTTTATTTTTTATTTTTGGTTTTTCGAGACAGGGTTTCGCTATGTAGCCTTGGCTGTCCTAGACTTGCTTTGTAGACCAGGCTGGCCTTGAACTCACAGCGATCTGCCTGCCTCTGCTTCCCAAGTGCTGGAATTAAAGTCGTGAGTCACCATGCCTGGCTTGTTCATATTACTTTTAATAGTGTGGTGGTGAGGGCAGTGTGTGTTCATGCATTAGTGAGTGGGTGCTTGTGTGTGTGTGTGTGTGTGTGTCTGTGTAGGTCGTAGGCAAGTGCCTAATTGTGCAGGTCCCTACATTTCTCAAAGGCCTTATTGGATAACCCTGAAGCTAGAGTTACTGATGGCTGAGAATTGTCTGGTACAGGTGCTGGGAACTGAACTTGCGTCCCTTTCGAGAGCAGTATAATTCGTAAACACTGAGCCATCTCCCCAGGTCCCAGCAATTTTTGTTTTTTTCTTTTGCTTTTTTGAGACAGGGTTCCTCTGTGTAGCCTTGGCTATTCTGGACTCTGGTGGTTTTGTAGGCCACCAACAATATTTTTTTTATGTGCATTGGTGTTTTGCCTGTCTGTGTAAGGGTGTCAGATATTGGAGCTACAGACAGTTGTGTGCTGTCATGTGGGGAATTGAACCCAGGTCCTCTGGAAGAGCAGCCAGTACTCTTTTTTTTTTTAAAGATTTATTTATTATTATGTATACAGTGCTCTGCCTACATGTATACCTGCAGGCCGGAGAAGGGCACAGATCACATTAGAGATGGTTGTGGGCCACCATGTGGTTGCTGGGAATTGAACTTATGACCTCTGGAAAAGCAGTCAGTGCTCTTAACCGCCAAGCCATCTCTCCAGCACCATTTTTTTTTTTTTCAAGCCAGTACTCTTAACCACTGAGCCATCTCTCCAGCCCCAGAAACAATATATTTTTTAAAACATGAATCTTCAAATACATTATTAGTTAAAAAAAAAAAATACTACAAAGCTGGCTGGGCATGGTGGCACACACCTTTAATCCTACCACTCAGAAGGCAGAAGCAGGTGAATCTCTGAGTTCAAGGCCAGCCTGGTCTACAAAGCAAGTCCAGGACAGCCAGGACTAAAAGAGAAACCCTGTCTCGAGAAACAAAAACAAAACAAAACAAAAAAACCAAAACACTTACGAGCTAGCTTGTTTCATCACAACCTGAACAGCGTTCTGGCTGACTAATGCCTCTGACTGGGCTCTTGGAATTTTCCACATTATAAAGTATTTTGCTGACACATGCCCTTTCTGTACCTACCTCTTGTAAACAAGTGACTGCAGCAGCAAGAACTTGGATCTAATTCAAGTGCCCTCCTTTGAAAAAGAATATCTAAAGCCAGGCATGGCAGCTCGTGCCTGACGTCCCAGCGCTCAGGAGAAGGAGGCAGGAAGGTCAGGAGTTCACGGGCAGTCTCAGTTACATAGCCACTTCCAGGCCAGCCTGGCTACGGAAGACTCTTTCTCAAAAGCAAACAAACAAAAGTCCTTAAAAATCCAAATGATAGACCTAGGCCAGCCATGGAATGCATGCCTTCAATCCTAGCACTTGGGAGGCAGAGGCAGGGATTTCACAGTGAGTTCAAGGACAGCTACAAGTCCTGGTCCACGGCGTTTGTTTTAGGGCAGCTAGGGCTACTACTATGGAACTTCATCTCAAAAATAAATAAGTAAATACAAGTGATGGTCCGGGGTGTGACTCCCGGGCACAGCTTACATAGCATAGGTGAAGCTGTGTTCCAGAACTGTCCTTGCAGAAACAGTCACTAGCCCAGTAAACCAGAAGCCAGCACCACGCCCCTCTGACAGGTCCCCTGTGCGACCTTGTCTGCTTCCAGCTTCGTCATTGGGCGTAGCCAGTGCTGAGAGTGGAGAGAGTCCTTAGACAGCAGAGCTGTGGCCTGCAGTCATGCCTTTGCCGCCCCACCCCTCACCCTCACCCCCTCTCTCCCTGCTTCCCCACCCCCCAGCCTCCGCACTGACGCATCGCACATCGCCTCGCCTGGCTTCCTGCTCAGTGCTGATCTGCTGATGTCAACAAGACCACGGGGCACCCTTAGGAAAACTGCTGTCCGTGATTGACAGCATTGCACCCCTATGCGAAGACATGCCCTAGGGTTTCTTATTCAAACCGGCGTGTGTGGACAAAGCTGAGTCCTGTGCACTGGGGTGCTTTTTCTTTAAAGATGGGGAGAGTCCATGCCTCCAGGCCTGTTTTCTCTGCCTGCATGTACCATGTGTATGCAATGCCCGAGAAAGCCAAAATACAGTGTCTGATCTCCTGGAACTGGAGTCAAAGATGTTTGCGACCCACCATGTGGGCGCTGGCACTAGAACCCAGGTCCTCTGCAGGAGCAGCCACTGCTCTTAACTGCTGAGCCATCTCTCTGCCTTGATACAGTTCTTCATGAGCTTGTGATGAATTGGGCCAGATCCAAGGCCCAGCTGCTAACTAACGCTAAGGCAGGAGGGAGCTAAGGCTGTGCCTCCCTGGGCCTTAGATTCTGGCAGAGGAGTCAAACAGGGATCCCAGTTAGAGACCAGCTTCAGGAGTTTTTGAAGAAAGTGGGAAGAGGACTGGGGAGACCGCTTTGTGCTCTGTGCTGACCTTGACGTTCGAGAGCCTGAATTCAATTCCCAGGACCCACAAGGTAGAAAGGAAAAATGGAGTCCTCCAAGTTGTCCTAGAACTGACTTCTACTGACTACCATGGGAATGCTGTACACACACACACAAACGTAATTTTTTGTTGGTGTTGTTTTGTTTGTTTGTTTGTTTTTGTTTGTTTGTTTTTTTGTTTTTCGAGACAGGGTTTCTCTGTGTAGCCTTTGCTGTCCTGGACTCCCTTTGTAGACCAGGCTGGCCTCGAACTCACAGCGATCCGCCCACCTCTGTCTCCCGAGTGCTGGGATTAAAGGCCTGTGCCACCACACCCGGGATCTAATTTTTTTGTTTGTTTGTTTTTGTTTTTCGAGACAGGATTTCTCTGTGTAGACTTGGCTGTCCTAGACTCCCATTGTAGACCAGGCTGGCCTCGAACTCACAGAGATCCACCTGTCTGCCTCCAGAGTGCTGGGATTAAAGGCATGCACCACCACACCCGGCTTTTACATTTTATTTGTCTTTATTTTATGTGCATTGGTGTTTTGTCTGTATGTATGTCTGTGTGAGGGTGTCAGATCTTGGGGTTTCAGGCAGTTGTGAGCTGCCATTTGGGTGCTGGGAACTGAACCCTGGTCCTCTAGAAGAGCAGTCAGTACTCCCAACTGCTGAGCCATCTCTCCAGCCCGGGAGCTGATGGTCTATACCAACACAGGAATGTAACAGTTGGGAAGAGTCTAACGGTGAGAAGGAAACAACACTGAAAAGGCAGGATATTGGGGCTGGAGAGATGGCTCAGCAGTTAAGAGCACTGACTGCTCTTCCAAAGGACCTGGGTTCAATTCCCAGCACCCACAAGGCAGTTCACACCTGTAACTGACACCCTCACACAGATATGCATGCAGGCAAAACACCAAAATAAAAGAAGAAAAAAAGAAAAAGAAAAAAAAGGCAAGAAATCCTGCCAAAAGAACTGGAGTGGAGCCAGGCGTGGTGGCACACACCTTTAATCCCAGCACTTAGGAGGCAGAGGCAGGTGGATCGCTGTGAGTTCGAGGCCAGCCTGGTCTACAAAGCAAGTCCAGGACAGTCAAGGCTATCTCGAAATCTCCCCCAAAAAGTAGTCCTCCACAAATTAAGAAATATTTTTAAAAAATTTTTTTACACATTGTATCATAATGCTGGGCATGATGGCACAAACCTTAAATCCCAGCACTTGGGAGGCAGAGGCAGGTGGATTTCTACGAGTTCAAGGCCAGACTGGTATTAGAGTGAGTTCCAGGACAGCCAGGACTACACAGAGAAACTCTGTCTTGTGGGGGGGGAGAGTAATTTGTTTTAAATATGTTTGTAATGGGGTGAGAAGCCTGGTTAAGTAAGTGTAGCAACAGGCTTCAGTTTCTGTTAGTCCAGAGCAGGCCTGGGCCTCTGT
>OU015757.1:27455849-27573320 GCA_907169655.1 Acomys percivali
GCCCTAGCCACCTGGCTGGGAAAAAGATAGGTTAATTAAAGATGGCTTCTTAATGCTGGTATAATTGGTTAATAGGATATACTGCCAGTCTGGAAATCTGCCTTATGATGAACTCATGACCTGGCCAGAGTCACTAGTGTTACTCAGTTTGCCTGTGCTCTCTAGCCTAGTGATTACCTAACCCTCCCCCTTAGGAGTTCCCCTAAAAGCCTTTAAAAAGAGCCTGCAAGCTCATGGGGCTGGGGGAAGGATGTGGGGAGTGTTGGGGGGGATGTGGATCTTGTCTGAACATACTGGGTCCTGCAGATTAAACGTTCTTTGTGGTTTGCACACTACTTGAGTCTGGGATCTTTTCTGCAGCACGTTCTGGACCCTAACAGCGTAGGGGTTGGGGGTGTGAGAGGGAATGGTGGTACCAGCTTATTATCTCACTACAAAGGAAACTGAGGCAGGAGAAGTATGCTGGAAGTCAGGCAAACTCAAGACAGTGAAAAGCTGGCTGGGGAATATAACTCATTGGTACTCATTGGCCTAAGGTGGTCAAGGCCCTGAGTTGCATTTCCAATACAGCAAAAAATAAAATTAGAAGGTGGGCAAAATGGGCTCGCATTTAAATCTTCATGACAACTGATAACTTTTATAAGCAATGGAAGTGGGGAAGAGGTGTCAGAGTACAAATACACCGTGCCCAAGCAGCATGTGGTCTCACCGGGATTTTGCCTTTACCAGCATAATTCAGGAACCTGCTTCGGGGGCAGAGAAAAGCTCTCCTTTTCTGGAGGGAAGCACAACTCTAAATATCAGTGACGCAGCTTGAGATGACGGTGGCTGAGGCTCCCAAACCTGCGTCAGTGATGCGCACCAGCCGAGGGCGGCTTCCAGTGGCGCTAAAGTGTGTGGGATTCTAATTAGGTCCGGAAGGATGAGCTGCTGGGTAAATTGGACAGGATACTTCTGGCAGGGGACTCTGGATGTAGGATGCCGTTTCTAACTTGCAGGATCTTGACCAGGATTAGACTGAGGGCTTACACAGTAGAGAGATACCTAAAGCTAGAAGCTAGGGTCAGAGGTAGAGCCCCGCGGCTGGGGTTCCAGAGGCTGTGGACCTTACGAGCACCCCGGATAGGGACCACAACGCTGCTCTTTGTTGCAAGGAGTGGCGCAGAGCACCCTGACCAGGTCTTTCCTGGAGGCCGGAGCTGGGATCCCACAGGTGCAGGAGACCAAGGCTGGCACTGTGCCTCCTCAGTTCCGGGGACTCCCTCCACTGCTCAGTGATGCCCAGTCTCTCTCCCATCTCATTAATCGGAAACTGGATGTCCATGGCCAGGGTACTCTGAGTGCCACCGGTTCAAGTTGTGACTCTAGAATTCCTTGGGGAGGCACACGGCCCCCTAAAGAGTCTGTGGTGAGCTGCAGCTGTTGTGGGGTACCCACCAGAGAAGACGGTTCCCACATAGGTTCAAGCCAAAAGTCTTTATTAACCGGCTGGTGACTCCATTGGGTGGCCGGGATCCCAGTGTAACCTCAGGCCTTTCTCAGGGTGAGCTTTTAAGCACAAAAACCTGGGTTTCTGGGTTGACACACTTCAGTTAATAACAGTTAGCCCGAAGTGGAACTACAGAAGCCAGAAAGCAAGGCTAGTGCATTTAACGGCTTTCCCAGAACTGTGGCCTTCGATGGTCTGTCTTAGCTTTGGCAGGCGGTGCTGTCTGCGTGCTGAGTTTTACAGCCTGGATGGTACTTCCATTATGGTGTCAGTTGTGTTAAGTTCTAGGGGGCCCGACTGAAGTCTGGGACGCTGTGACACAGCAGGGTCGCATGTCTGCTTCAGTGAGCGTCCGCCTGCGCCCTCTGCAGAGCCAACGTGGCAGTGCAGCTTGCCTGGAGGGAAATGGACGGACAGTAGGTCTTGGCAGAATCTGGGTTCCCATTCCTGCCCCTCCTGCGTGAGCCAGGTCTTCGGCTTTTCATTTCCGCTCAGAAGACAGTTTGTGGTCTGGCTCTGCCTGAGGCTGGGCCAGCTTAGTGAAGGCCGGCTTCACCCCGAGCACTACTGAGAGTGGGGTTCAGAGCCCCGTGCTCTACTTTGCCACAGCAAAATGTCAGCATTGAACAATGTCAAACTACGTCAAGTTTAGGGTTCATGTGAAACCTGCACCTGTTATGCCCCAAGTTTTAAAAAATGTTGTTTATTTATTTTGGTTTTTTTGAGACTCCCCAAATTTTGAGAGACTCCCCGAATAGACCACTTAAGAGCCAAGTCCAAATGCAATGGCAAGGAAGTCTTTATTGCAGGTTCGAACCCAGGATACGCCTCTTATGCACTGACTCAGCAGATGCAGGGAAGTGGCCTTGAGTCTCAATTGAGAGGGGTTTTTATAGGTTTTAGAGAAAGAAATCGGTTTTATAGTATATGACTGGGCGGCATTTGGGTAGAAAAGTTGCAAGCAGGGAGTTAAAAGCCTTGGCGTTTCGTGGTTGGGTGATAGGTGTAGGGGCAAGTTGGCCTATAGAAAAGATTGGGGGCCAGGTGTAGTAGCTCAGACCTTTAATCCCACCACTCAGGAAGCAGAGGCCGGGGGATTTCTGTGAGTTCGAGGTCAGCCTGGTCTACAAAGCCAGTCCAGAACAGCCAAGGCTAACACAGAGAAACCCTGTCTTGAAAAACAACAACAACAAAAAATGCAAAAATAAAAAAGAAAGATTGGTTGAAGCAGTCATGGGGGCGTTAGGAACTTTGGCGTGGCTTCTCCTAATTGGTTGTAGCTATGAGCCAGATCACCTGCTGGTCAGCTTCTCCAGCAGAGGGTATATTTTGACTTTCCCAAGGTGAGCTGATTGTGTTGCTAGGGAATATTTTTCTGTTTAGACTAGTTTGTGGTTTTTCTGGAATCTGGGTTCAGCCCTTGGTCAGGTTTAACACAAAATGGAGTTTCTTTTTCAAAATGGAGTTTGTCTGGTCCTTACACACCCTAAAAGGACCTGGGCCAAAAAGGAGGGTTCTTCCCATTTTTGAGATAGAAGTGCTATCTTAGGGTTACTGTTGCTGTGGTGAAGCACCATGACCAAAAGCAACTTGGGGAAGAAGGGTTTATATGGCTTCCACATCCTGAGTCCCAGTCCACCAAGGAAGGCCAAGGCAGGACCTCAGATAGGGCAGGAACCTGGATGCAGGAGCTGATGTGGAGACCATAGAGGAGGATGCTTACTGGCTTGCTCCTCACTGCTCGCTCAGCCTCTTCCTTACAGAATCAAGGACCACCAGCCCAGGGACAGCACCACCCACAATAGGCTGCTGGTCCTTCCCACATCAATCACTATTGAAAAATGCCCTACAAGCTTGCCAACAGTCAGATCTCGTGGAGGCATTTTCTAAGTTGAAGCTCCTTCCTCTCAGATGACCCTAGCTCGTGTCAAGTTTACGTAAGACCAGCCTGTTGGCTCTGTTTCTTAACAATTAAACTTTATTATACAACCCAACTAGCTTACACAAGAAGGAAAAAAGGTTAAAGGGATAAAAGAGTGAACCTTCCGGTATCCGTTCCACGGGATGAGTCCTTAGGTGTCTCTCTGGCCCGCGTGATAGTCCAGCCTGTTCGCTTTCTCCACACGCTCTCCCCAACCTGGGGCTGAATCTGTTGTTTTTCTCTTCCCCACCTGCCTGAGTCACATGGGAAGGGCGGTCTCCTTCTCCCGTTGAGGGTCCATTAGAAAAACAATAGCCCAGGTGGGGTTCCCAGGTCTGCTTCCTGAATTCCAGGCCCAGACTGGCTCCTCTCAGTCTATCACAAGGTATTCATGGGGTGCCCCAAGGGTAAAGCCCGCCAAGACTGCTTCCACCTGTGACAAAGCTTATCTTTCCCACACCAGCCAGGACAGCTGCCTTCTATAGTCCAGGTTGGGAGGGACCGTTTGATCCAATTGCCTCAGGTGCTGACATCCCAGATAGTTCCAGGACTCAGCTGGAAAGGGACAGGGGAACGGAAAGGCCTGCCTCTCCTCCTGCAGTTGCTTCTCTGTTCCCTGCACAGCTGTCTCTGTCCCCTGCACAGCAGGGCCCAGTTGTTCTCTGTGGTTCTCCGAAGCTCTACTACTCTCTCGGTTTGTTTTCTTTTCTTTCTTTTCTAAAGATCTTAATTATTGGGGGCTGGAGAGATGGCTAAGCGGTTAAGAGCACTGACTGCGCTTCCAGAGGTCCTGAGTTCAATTCCCAGCAACCACATGGTGGCTCACAACCATCTATAATGTGATCTGATGCATACTGTATACATAATAAATAAATCTTTAAAAAAATAAAAATAAATAAAGAATTTATTTATTATGTACATAGTACTTTGTCTGCCTGTAGGGGTACCAGATTTTATTACAGATGGTGGTGAGTCACCATGTGGTTGCTGGGAATTGAACACAGGACCTTTGGAAGAGCAAGCAGTGCTCTCTTAACCTCTGAGCCATCTCTCCAGCCCTGGTTTTGTTTTCAAACATGGCAAGCATGACTGTATGCTAGGAAGCTTCCTGAAGAGTGGCCTGGAGGGAGGGGCCAGCTGTACTAGTATGGGGTCCTGACCTGGGAATCCCTGGAACCTTCCTAAACAGTAGGCAGTTGGTCCTACATGTCAGTAACCCTAACGCTGGGGATGCTGAGGCAGCGAACCCCAGAGCTTGTTGATGAGCATCTTAGACCATTGGAGAACTCCAGAGTCACAGGAGAACCTGTCTCCAAAGAGTACCACGGAGTGTGATAGTGGGGGTGAGCCTCAGGCTCTGGCTTCTAGTGCGCTTGGTCCTTGAAGGCATCTCAAGGGTTCCAGATGCTGTGCCTATCAAACCAGCAGCAGCCTGGAGGGAAAGGCCAGAGTGAAGGACAGAGCAGAACAGTCAGGCCAGGAAAAGACACACAAAGAGGCATGTGACAACCGAGGAACCCAAGGGCTAGACAGAAATCAGAGCTGGGACACCAGGTGCTGAAGGTCACTGTGAACTCAGGAAATTGGTGGTCAGCTGGGTCTTAGGAGGGAGAGGACAGCAGATTTGGCTCAGTTCAGCTGTAATGCCACAGGGAGGAAAGCCATGACCTTGGCTTGTCACCACACTCTGAACTGGAAGGCTCTAAGTCAAAGCTAACACTTGGCTCACAGTGGTCTCTTCCTTTTCCAAAGAAACAGAGGGGAGCAGGAAGCCTTGGCAGAACCCTGGGTAACTGCTGACATCTTTCTCCTAGGAACTGCTAAGTCCTTTAGGGGACAGGGATGAGAGGCCTGGAGCCAGAGCAGAAAGGAAGCAGGGTACTGCGGGGACTCGAACCCCGGCCCAGGGTGTGGGCGTGCCACCACCAGCGCCTTTTGCTTTTTCCTACTCACATTCTCACAGACAAAGGTGAAAAGCAAAACCTGAGTGCGGCCATGAGCCGCACTCAGGAAAAGAAACACCTGCGGCGGCTCCGTGCCCCTCCCAGGATCACTGTGCCTGTCCTGACACCCTGCCAAAGGCTCCAGGGCACTCATGTCCCCCTGCCTCCTAGTACGTGTTCCCCACCCTACACCAGAAGTGCATCAAATCAGACCCCAAAAGTGAACCACACCTCACAGCCCACTTGCTCTGAACAGGATCAGGTACAACAGGTCGCCCGAGGGCTGCCCCTGAGGAGGCTGGGCAGGAGAGGATGGGTACTACTTTCCTTTTATACTTTTTCCATGGCTTCCACTCACAATTACACAGATCTCAGAACTAAGGGAGCCATCAGTACTTGGTTAGCTCAAGTGTAGCAGATCCTCTGGGTGTGTGGGGTCCCGGCCATCTAAGTCACCTGCATGAGCCCAGCTGCCTTCCATTCTCTGAGCTTGTGGTCACAGGAGTCTTTCCAGGGCACTGTCATGGTTTGCAAATGAAGTCAGTCAGAAGTGTCCCACCGGCTCTTTCCTCCTGAGCGCTAGCATGCCGTCCAGGTTCCAGGGAGAAGAGCCACAAAGGTCCCAGAGCCACAAGGTGCACAAAGCACCCTGTAATCCCTGCCGTCCTCTTCACATCAGGGCAAGGCCCCTGGAACCTCTTCAGTGAGTTTAAAGAGGCTTAGCAAAGTCCAGGTAGGGAACCGAGGGTCTGAAGGCTGGAACCTGCCCGGAGCACCTGGGTCAGGCCATTCAGAGAGGGGCCTCTCAACTCATGCCCAGGACACTGAGCCGTCAGCTCCACTTCAGACCCACACTACAGGTTCACATACACACATGCAAACCCACAGTAGGCTCACATGCACACATATACACACAGTAGGCTCACATGCACACATTTGCAAACACATTCTAGGCTCACATGCACACATTTGCAAACAACACATTCTAGGCTCCCATGCACACATACACACAGTAGGCTCACATGCACACATTTACAAACACACAGTAGGCCCATATGCACACACAAACACACAAGTTTACATGCACATATACAAACACACAGCAGGCACACACACACATATTTTGTGGACTGCCAGGTAGGCCCACCCCTGCAGACCCCCATCATCTCCACCCCTTCCCACCTCCCCGCTCTCTCTCCCAGCCTCCCTTCAGCTCCCCACTGGGCTAAGAGCAGACTTACTCACTGCAGCAGCAGAGGGAATAGGCATGGTCATCTAAGTCCCAACCTGAAATGGACTCATAAAGCTTGGGCCTTATAAGCCCTCGGAAATGGGGGAGTCAGAACATACCCTGTAAGATGAGCAAAGGGTTAATTCAATCCAGTGGTGACAGACAAGACCCTCAGGTGTAACTGCAGGAATCCCAGAAGTTGAGCCACATAGGGAACAAGACCACTGGTTAAAAGGGGAGGGGTGAGGGGCTGGAGAGATGGCTCAGTGGTTAAGAGCACTGCCTGCTCTTCCAGAGGACCTGGGTTCAATTCCCAGCACCCACATGGCAGCTCACAACTGTAAGATATGACACCTCACACAGACATACATGCAGGCAAAACACCAATGCACTAAAAATAAATTATTAAAAAAAGAGGAGGGGTGAACTGGCTTCTGGGAGCTGCTGCAGACAGCCAATGAGCAGCAGTGAGAAGGATGGGCAGAAAGCAGCAGCCTTCACAAGGCCTGAGGACCAGCCAACCAGGAAGCAGAGAGCAGGAAGACCCTAGGAGCTGCTTCCCTTTGGCCAATGGGCAAAGAAGACCAAGGCCAGCTTCGGGGCATAATGATGTCACTACACCACTAGGCAACTGCTCACTTGGCTCAGATGGTCTGGACAAGGCCACTCCCTGGAACGTACTCAGTCCAAAGAGCAAACATCTCAGTAGGAGTAACTAGGCCCCACAACACCACCCGGAACACCCCAAATAATACCAACCACAACTGCATAAAAGAAACTTCAGGTCACTGCAAGCAAGACTCTGTGCGTGTGTGTGTGTGTGTGTGTGTGTGTGTGTGTGTGTGTGTAGGGGCTGTAGTAGATGGAAGAGCACCTCAGCAGCAGAGGCAGTGATAACAGGAAAATGCATCTCAAACCTTTCATGGCTCAAGCACACCACCGCAGATTTATTCCCAGAACACGGGGAGGGTTCACCAATGCTACAAACACTACACCTCTCACCGGCCATGGGACGTTTATTACCATTAGTGGCTGTGTATGATGGCATACACCTGTGCTGTGAGCCTAGCACTTGAGAGGCCAAGACATGAAGATCATGAGTTCTAAGTTGGCCTGGGCTACAAAACCAAAACAAAAACAAAAAACAAAAAACCTCACAAAAACCCCAAAGCAAACAATAACTTTAAAAAGGGAGTCAAGTATAGTGACTCTCACACCTTTGATTCCAGCGCCTGGGAGGCAGATGCAGATAGATCTCTGAGTGAGTTCCAGGACAGCCAGAGTTATACAGTGAGATTCTGTCTCAAGAAGGGGAAAAATAAAAGCAGGCAAATGTTCCGCAGTGTAGACTGCATACCTACTTCCTCAGATCACTACACATTAGACCACATATGAACTATGGGATCTGAGAAATACAATTTGCCAAGTACTTGGAAGCTGGAGGGCTATGCTTAAGTCACACAGCAGAGCTAAAACCGAAAACAAAGCAGAGATAGCAAATCTGTCTGCTTCTAAACATGGATGCCTCAGGATTACAGGCAGCCCTGCTCACAGCCGCCCTCCCTCCCAGCTGAGGCTGGAGCAGGGCCCCCGGCTGAGGGTTCCTAGGCCTCCTGAGCCCAGGGAGGCTCCTGTCCCTCTCCCCGCTGCTGGAGGGCAACTGTCATCTTTATACCCGGTTTGTGCCATCACCTGCTGAGGCCTGTTCCTGTGAAAACGAGGGCAGGGCAGCTTGTCCTGTTGTGTTCACCCGCCTGCTCAGTGGGCGGAAGGACACTGCCGAAATGGCCAACAGTTCACTATTTTCCTTTGCTGGAAACCCCAGGAGCCTGCAAAGCACTCGGTCTTTAGTGGTTTCAGCTGGCCTCCTCAGAAATGCTTCACCGTCAACACCTGAGGGCCTTGCCCATAGCCAAAGGCCAGAGCCAGAGCAAGACTCCCCAGCTGCCACCTCCCTTTCTGCTGACAGAAGTATGTGACCTGGACGGGCATACACAGGTTCCGCTTAAGAACACAAACTCCCGGAGAGAAGAAGTAATGAAACCCGAGTGGAACTAACTCTCCACAGAGGCAAGGCCTGGGGACAGAGCGGAGCAGCGGAGTGTGTGCTGTGTGTGTGTGTGTGTGTGTGTGTGTGTGTGTGTGTGTGTGTGTGTGCGCTGTGTGTGTGTGTGTGTGTGTGTGTGTGTGTGTGTGTGTGTGTACACACAAGGCTTCGCCTCCAGCACCAAAACAAAACCAAGAGACAGCTGCTTGCTTCAACTAAAGCTTCTTGGAAAAGGCCAAACTGGATGTCTTCAAAGTCTATTCAAGAGAAAGAAAAACCAGGAATTAAACCAGGAGAAAGATCATTCTTTTTTTTTTTTTTAGAAAGACCATTCTTAATGAGGATGTCAAATTATATATTTATGAAAACATGAGACGCCACATGCTATGCATTTTGTAGGATGAAGAGAAGGCTGAGCGTCAGAGGTGTTGTCAGCCCTTTCCTGCCCAGCACTGTGCCCTTCACCCTCAGGCTGTATTCATCCCCACTTGTTAAGGAGATGCCTTCGAGAAGTTAAGAAATGTAGACATAGGCCAGGCGTGGTGGCGCACGCCTATAATCCCAGCACTCGGGAGGCAGAGGCAGGCGGATCGCTATGAGTTCGAGGCCAGCCTGGTCTACAGAGTGAGTCCAGGACAGCCAAAGCTACAGATAGACCCTGTCTCGAAAAACAAAACAAACAAACAAACAAACAAAATGTAGACAAGGGCGGTGGTGACAGAAGTACCTTAGCTGTTAACATCATTAGCCACTCAGCCAGGGGACCCAGGTTCAAATCCCAGCACCTACATGGCAGCTCACAACCATTTGTAATTTCAGGCCCAGGGTATCTGATGATCTCTTCTGGCCTCCACAGCCACTGCATACATTCAAACACCTACAAACACACACACATACCAAAAATACATAAATAAATACAAAGGAATGTAGATGAACGGGGCGTGGTGGTACACACTTTTAATCCCAGCACTTGGGATGCAGAGGCAGGCAGATCACTATGAATTCAATGCCAGCCTGGTCTACAAAGCAAGCCTGGGGCAGCCAAGGCTCCACAGGGAAACCCTTTCTTGAAAACAAAACAAAATAAAAAAACTAAACTAAAACACCGAAAACTTAAGAGCCATCTATAGAGCTGGGCTCAGAGCAGACCTCTTGACTGCCCCTAACCTGATCCCAACCCTCCCTGGCAGCACCCTGAAGTCTGTGGCCATCCTCACAGACTAGGTCAGCAAAATAAAACTCAAGGTTTGGTGGGCCATTCTGGCACTCTAGGTCTGGCAATGGCTTAGGTTTAGTAATCATAGTTGAGATATTAATATCAATGAAACCATTAATGCGATGCTGAGCTTGGGCTGGTTCATGTATCTCAGACCCCATGCAGCTGCTCCTCCATGGGGACAGCCCTGTACTTACAGCTTTATGCCCCATTGAGCTGTTGCTCCAGAAGACAGTTAACTCATCATTTTGTCTGCAGGGTCAAGGCACATGTGTGAATAGGGAAGGATGGACAGTTGCTCTTTGGAGCACTGGTCAAGCTTAGGAGTTTGTCATTTGCAGAAAGACAAATTCAGCCGGGCGTGGTGGTGCACGCCTTTAATCCCAGCACTCAAGAGGCAGAGGTGGGCGGATCGCTGTGAGTTCGAGGCCAGCCTGGTCTACAAAGTGAGTCCAGGACAGCCAAGGCTAACACAGAGAGACCCTGTCTCAAAAAACCAAAAAAAAAAAAAACAAACAAACAAACAAACAAACAAACAAACCAGAAAGACAAATCCATTCTATGGCTGCAGCACTTCAGCATCTCAGAGCCATGAGAACCTCCCTCCCTCCCCGAGTGAGCACACAGAACCCCCCACCCCCAGCATGCAGAGGGCCAGCAGTAATGGGTGAGGTTCAGGGGTCCATGCTCTCACAGGCAGCCCAGATGACTGCAGGGAAATTGGGCCAATGACACAGCTGAGTATGTAAGTGCACTCACTGGCCTACAGACCCTCACTGCCTAAGTTTGATCCCTGGACCCATGTGGTGGAGGAAGGAAACTGGTTTCCATAAGTTGCCCTCCATTGCCACACATGTATACACACAACAAATACATTAACTATGTTAGCAGACACTGTCTGGGGATGTGGGTCATTGGCAGAATTATTGTGTGGCATACAAGAGGCCCTGGGTTCAGCTAGGCAGTGGTGTCGCACACCTTTAATCCCAGCACTCAAGAGGCAGAGGCAGGAGGATCTCTGAGTTGGAGGCCAGCCAGGGATACACAAAAAAACCAAACACACACACATACACGCACACACACCACTGGAGCACACCTACTTGAAAAACAAAGGATCAGCAGAGGCAGGGCCTCAAGGCAGCTGTGCTCCTGCCTGACAGAGGATGCTCGCCATCCTCAGTCCGAATCACCCACACTGCCTCTTGGCATCCACTACAAAGCCCAGAGTCAGAAGATGAATAACTGGGGCTGGTGAGAGTGCAGAGACACTAGAGATGAGACATACACTGGGGCAGCACAGGACACAGCTGGCAGCTCCTCAGAGCAACTATGAAGCTATGTATCAGCGGAAGTCACTCTCCTCCTATGTACAGAAACAACGGAAAACACATTTGCATAAAGACTTGCACACAAATGCTCATAGCAGCATTGTTTACATTAGGCAACAAGCAGAAACTCTTCAAACCCCGAATGGAATGGACAGACAAAACATGGTAAATAAATGCAGTGGGATGTTATTCAGCCCCAATGAGGAATAAAAATCGTATCATACTCTGCAATACAGATGGACTTAAAGACACTATGCCACGTGAGGTAAGAGAGACATGGAGACACACATGCTGTACAACATGAGGTAGCAAGAAGAGGCGGGTTCACAGGGTGGAAAGCACAGAGGCCTCCGGGAAGAGATGGAAGAACAGAGGCTGTGAGGACGGAGCTGCTGCCTGCAGTATTAAAACACCACAGAACATACCAACCACAGATCTGCTACCTCAAAGTCAGATTTATGGGACACATAGAATTCAATTTTTCTGATATTAATATTTTAAGAGAAAACTTCATAGTTTCACCAAAAAATTAAAAAGCAACATTGAAATACATACATAAATGACTGTGACACTCATGGCTCCTTAGTAATTATAACAAATGCGAACAGAACAGGAGAGGTGCGTGGAAGATGGACGGTGACAAATCCAGAGACAGCTGTTCCTTACTGGAAAACCCACGAGGACAGGCTCATCCCGCTGCAAGAGCACTAAGCAGTGTATTATTTCACTCACCCTAACTAAAAGTCTAAGGTTGAAAATGATTAACCTTTCTTACACATGGGGAAGCTGAGGTAGCAAGAGGGTCATGAAGGAAGCAGGAGACAGGCCCAGGGTGAGAGCTGCTGTCCTGACACAAACATCCTGTGTCAATATGCTGCTTGCCCCAGCCCCCAAGGCTCTAGTGAAGCCAATGTCCACACTTACAGTATGGGTGACGTCTTTTCATGAGTTACCATCAGACACTTTGACAGAAAACAACACCCAGCCACATGCCAAAACACACCGTTTCTAGGAACAAATTTCACAAATATACCAAACCTACATGAAGAGCCTTGGTTTATCTTATTACAAATGTCTGTGTCGGCATGAAGTCCTGCTATACCCAAGTTTACCAAGAGAGCTGGGTAGCAATGGGGTATTGACTGACCCTATACCCAAGTTTACCAAGGGAGCTGGGTAGCCATGGGTGCTGACTGACCCACCTCATGAGAAGCTGGAGTTCTGAGAAGGAGAGCTCCAAGGTTCCCACCTGTGCCTGCTCATTGGCACCAGGAACCTTGAACACACGTGAGACAAGTCTTCAGCTGCCTGTGAAGTGAGCAAGCTATGTTAACACATCACTGTGCACTGCAGCATCAATACCATTTTCTGTGTAGCACAGAATTATCTGAGATGCGCATGCGCGTGCACACACACAGACACACAAACACACAGACACACACAGACACACACACACACACACACACACACACACACACACACAACAGGGAACCTGAATCACGATGTTTTCAAACAGCACGAAGTTAAGGCACTGGGACAGCCTAGGAAAGGCAACTCGGTCACCTAGACTGAAGAAACTCATTATTTAGGTAATCATTCAAGGTGCTAAGCAAACCAGATGTTTTGAAACAACCATATTAGAGTCTTACCTCAGGCTGTCTACCAAAGCCACTGGAAGCTTAAAGGACTGAATGTCAAAATGGATCCAGAGAAGTGTGATGTACAGATGACATGTAACAGCAAAGCCTGCCAGTCCTGTTTGAAAATTAAAAACCACTGTCTGAGGTCTTAAAAGACAAACTACAAATGTAAAAAGGGTTCCGTAGTACAGACAGGAGCATCCACAGAGTGCTGGATAAAGACAAAGCAGAATGCTGCCACAGAGTCGGCAGAACTCACGCGTGGTCCAGAAATTACAGTTGGTGAGTTACCATCATCAGACCAGGGCCCCATCCCCAAAACTAAACACAGATACTTCCCCCTCCCCCATTTTTCTTTCTTAAAACCAGGGAAGAGCAAAATCTAAGGCAGAGCTGCCAGACGCGCCAGTGCTATTACCGGTCATTTGCTGGGAACAGCAGGACCTGTCCACCGGGAACCCGCCTGACAGCTAGAGTTGAAGGTTTTTTCAATGGCTTCTAAACTCTGGGCCAGTAATTTCTCTCTTTGCCCTTTCCCAATAGTAAGCCATAAAACATCTCAAGTCGGAAGATACCCACTAAAAAGCTGCTGCTCGTCTCTGTGGCAGTGGCTCTGACCCCCAAGGGGCCACACAACAGCGTGGGAACTGAACAGAGGCCCCCACCAGGCAGGCAGAGCATTTTCCTTGCATTACTCAGTGTACTTGTGTAACCACAACAGGTTACTGTCCACACTCATCCCACCAGCCTAGTCCGGATACAGCGAGGAGTGGGACAAAGCATGGGGCCCAAAGAATAATCTTAAATTAGACCAAACTTTCTGAATACAGAATACAGAAAACAAAACAAAACAAAAAACCAGTAATGGGTATTTTTGTATATTTAAAACAGCAAACAGCAAAACATAAAATGTAAAAGTCAGAGAGGAACAGAAATATCTGCAACACAAATGGTTAGTTACCTTAATATGTAAAGAGCACTTATAAATCAGTAAACATGCCAATCAAAACTGTAATTGCTCCCCAGGGCTAGGTCTAGGAACTTCCCCTGAGGGGACCACTGCCTTGGGGCAAGGACTCTGAGCATGCGCAGCCCTCCTCAGTGTTTCTCCTGACTGTGAGTGTGGGCACAATTCTGTTTTTCAGGGAGGTGTGCTGGTGGTTTTTTGAGATATGTATCTATGGCTGTCCTGGAACTCACAATGCAGACCAGGCTGCCCTCAAACTCAGAGATCTATCTGCCCGAGTCTGTCCCCTAAGCGCTGAGGTTATGGGTACACCACCACATCTGGCTTTTGGGTGCAATTTACTAAGTCTGTAAAAGCCATTGACATTTTTATCAGAATAGTGTGTTATGGGGCATGTCAATGACAAAGGCTACCAAGCTAAACACTGACAAAGTGACAGTAATAATTCATCAAAAATAAACAGATTAAAAAGTGCTCTGTGAGCCACTGAGATGGCTCAGCAATTACAGGGTCCATCACCAAGTCCAACAACCTAAGTTCAATCCTACCACTCACAAATGCAAGGAGAGAACAGGCATCTGCAAATTGTTCCTTGACCTCCACATGTGCCTCATGGCTCTTATAATCATCCCCAAGCAACCATGAGTGCACACAACCACACACATACACTAAGCAAATGCAATTTTAAAATGAGCGACTGTTTGGGAAGGGACAGCTTAGCCACCCAGACACAGAGGTGGACTGATAGAGGTGTTGGATCACAGCTCCTCTAACTGTGCAGGCTAACACCGATGACCACATACCTTTTTTTGTTTTTTGAGACAGGGTTTCTCAGGATAGATGGTTTCTCTGTGTAGCACTGGCTGTCCTGAAACTCAGTCTTTAGACTAGGCTGGCCTTGAACTCAGAGATCCGCTTGCTTCTGCCTCCTGAGTGCTGGGATTAAAGTCATACACCACCACACCTGGCACAATCCAACACCTTTTGATTTAATACAAACAAGTCAGAGCCACTGAAATGGCTGAGCAGGTTAAGGTGTTAGTTGCCGAGCCTGCTGGCCTGAGTTCCATCCCCAGAGCCGGGTGGTAGAAGAAGAAAACCGAGCACCATCCTCTGACCTTTACCCTGCGCCTGCATAAATACAAGTGTAAGAAATACTTCAGTCAGGTTAGGCTGAGCCACAGTAGAAAATGGAAGAAAATCAAGACACCATAGGAGAGCTAACTAAGCACATGAGTTGTCAGGCAGACCCTGGAAGAGCTGAGTTAGCAGGCAGGACTGCCCTAGCTCAATATCAAAGCAGGACAGAGACAGGAGCACACCAGCCAGTGCACCGTGGCTGCTTGCACTTATGTGTAGCAACCAATGGCTTCCTGTCCATACGCCACACACCAAAATCAAGTCCAGATAGAAACCTTAAAGGGGTGGGACAAAGCATGGGGCCCAAAGAATAGTCTTGGACTAGACCAAGCTCTCTGAACTTGCCATAAAATGCAGAAAACAAGAAACAAACAAACAAGCAAAAACCCAAACAAGTACATTTCTATATTTAAAATGCTGAACAGCAAAACATACAATTTTTATTATTTCCTTAACATATAAAGAACACTTATCAGTAAAAATATTAATCAAAACTATAATTAAAAACTCCTACACACAAAACCTTCACTTCTCACATGGATAAATAACCCATTTTAGGGGCAGGCATTGGTAAATGTACGGGGAAGGCTAGCTAGTGGCATCCGTGTATTTCCAAGTTCCCCCATGGACATACTTGCCTAGATACATAAAGACACATGTAAATAGGTATTTACTACTTAGTAATATGTACTTAGTTTTGCTAGAACAGCTCAGTGGTTCCCCAGAGCAGCAGTGCACAGTTCAAAGGTGGCTACAGCTGTTAGCCCAACAGCTCTGAATGCAAGCCAAGGCATGGTGAGCCTGTGTTCCCACTGCACCATGCACACACATAGTCCTCTGAGAAGTGAGAGGTCACCTATGTGTTCACATTTTTAACATGAACAAGTATCACTTTTAAACATTTTCTATGTGTGTAAGGGGCAAAAACTGGAGGAAACTTGCTGAGGGGTCAGAATTGCACCAGAGAAGAAAGCAAGGTCTCAACCTGACATGCAGTGGGGTCACAGACACTGCAGAGGGGACCATATTGTGGTCACTAGAGTGAGGGGAGGAGCCCAGCATGACCTTGTGGTGAAGAAGGGGCAGCCAGGCAGAAGCCAGCCCCACTACCCAGTATCCAACACCCCAGGACCCTGAGGGGCAAGGAAGAGGCAGGGCGAGCTCAGGCCTGTTCTCTGGACACTTGGCCTTAGCGGGTACAGTGCCTGTAATCTAGAGAGCGTGAGTGAACTGAAGGCAACAAGCAAGACTGGATGCAGCTCTCACCAGCGTCACAGCGCCTTCCTAGAATAGTTCGCTTTTTTCAGGTAAGGTTTTCTATAGCCCAAGCTTTAGAGGCTGGTCTCTTCCCACTGTCCTGGCCCTGGGATGACAGGTGTGTAGGATCTATTATGCCTGGTTTGACTTGTTTTTAACCTGCCTTGGGGTAAGATCCAGAAAGAAATGCAAATCACTGAACAAAACTGAGACTCAAGAGCGGAGGAGCCAGAGCGTGTGAGAGCCTCCTGAGCTTCAGCCTGCAGCCCTCAGCCTCCTTGTGGCCTGGTTCTGATACCCAAACCGGTGTCCCAAGGAGTGAAAAGTCACTGTAATGACCAGAAAACTCTGGAGAGGGCCTAATGGCATCAGTAAGGAAAGGGTAAAAACTATTGTGTCCAAATGACAAGACTAAATATTTTGGAGTTATGAAAACAGTACACATTCCATAACTAAAGCCAGATCATAATATAATTTCATGAAGGGGAGATGTCCTAGGAACACAAATACTGGCACCAGACATGGGGGAGGGACATCAAAATGACATGTTGGGCCTTTTTAAGTATTTTACTTCCATGTTTAAGACAAGTGATTTACTACACAGAGAAACCCTGTCTGGAAAAACAACAACAACAAAAAAAAGACGAATGATTTATAAAAGTTGCCACAATTATACTACATAGCCCCATCCATTACAACAGTACCCACAGAAACATCTGCCCAGGCTTACCGAAATCTGCAAATTTTTAGTCACCTTAAAAGAGCAGAGAATGAGCTACAGTGTGACGTGACTACCAAGGACACCTAGGCCAGGTGCACTCAACAGATTCAGGACAGAGTAACGATTACACCTTGGCCAAGTCACATTGTCTTAGACTTAGGGGTCCCTATAGTAACTAAGCCACAGTTATTAAATTTACACACAATGTCAAGCATAGGTGACAAAGCCAAGAAAGCAACGGGCAGAAATGTGAGGTTCCATATGCAAAGTGCCCCAGCAGACACACAAACATGGCTCTTACACTCGGGTACACAGGCCTACCTATCACTTGAGGGCAACTGAGCAAAGCAGGGCAGTTGTCTGACCCACTTAGACAGTGGGGCAGCTGTGTGCTCACAAGACCCCCTAGGACTAAACGGGATCATGTCATCCTGAGGTGACAGGCAGTGCTATCTTAACGATCTACAGAAGAAAATCATGCAGCCTCTCTTCCATAGAAACATATGAACAGATCGGCCTTATCGGGAATAACTGTCACCTCTGGATTGAGAGAAAGCACGCTCAAACTGAGTTGTCTGCGCTACTTCTCTGATGACTTCATAGAAGAGGCAACCCTGTCACCAGCAGCAATAAATTCTGTACAAAGCAAAGAGATGAATTCAATCCTTTTTTTTTTTGCCTTTTTGAGACAAGGTCTCTCTGTTAGCCTTGCCTGTCCTGGACTTGCTTTGTAGACCAGGCTGGCCTTGAACTCACAGTGATCTGCCTGCCTCTGCCTCCCAAGTGCTGGGATTAAAGGTGTGCGCCACCATACCCATCCTAATACAATTTTTTAAAGTTCCAGAAGATTACAGGCAATTTATTTCCTCTACAAAGCTACAAACAACTGACAAAATATATGCTTTGAAAAAAATCATTTGGATAAGGATTTTTTTTTAGTGTGACATCGGCCTGAGGGAGGATACAGAGTGATAGGCACAGAGGGAGAAAGCTACCTTTCCTACTGCCCTGGTTTTCATATTGATGTTGACAGACATGTTGACAAATTATTGAAAACAAGGAAGTGAATAAAAGAGCCAAACTATGAGCAAACAGTTAAGTCCGGTCTCTGATTCACGTTTCAATAAGGGACAAAGGTTACTTAAGGAGTATCACAGCACCTTCCTACCAGACTAACAGCAACAGTTATTAAGATTGTTATTTTACTTCTAAAAACAAAAACTAGAGCCTGAAATTTCCAGTGTGTTAGAAGCATGAAAGACTGGTGCTGGGAATACTGGACAATCACTTCCCGTCATTCCTAGCAGTGGGAGAAATTCGCGTGCATGGGAAACATCTGTGTCCACAGAGCGAGCTGACGTGAGCAGCTGAAGCAACGTACCCATTATGGTCAGCCCTGGATGGCTTAAATCCTCATACATCACATATATCTTTTCATTTTAGCAATTAAGAGGGAAGTGGGGAGACTATATTTGATAGAACCGGTCAGTGTTTATCCTCCCAACCACACAAGCATTGCAGAGTCCTTCTGGCCAAAGATGGAAAATGCAGAACCGAATCAAACCTAGAAACAAGAAGGAAGGGACAATACAGACTTTATAATGTTGAATTGGCAATCATTTCTTAGATATGACACCAAAAGTGCAGGCAACAAAAGCAAATACACATTTAACAATGTCAGAGCTTACCACTTGGGCTGAGGAGAAGGCTCAGTGGTCACGGTGCTTGCCACAGGGTGGAAAGACAGACTGACAGTCACAAGTTGCCCTCTGACTTCACAAGTGCTATGGTACAAGCACAGCGCTGGATGAGGGGATTCATGGCAAACATACACACACACACACACACACAAAATGTGTAACTATTAAAAACTCAGCAGAGAAAGCAACTTAGAGTGGGAGAAAGTATCAGCCAAATCACACACAGGCAAATTCTGCAGTCATCAGTGCTAACAAACCCACAGCCTCCTACACATGGAAAGGATCAGAATGGACATGGTCCCCAGCAGTCTGCATGGCCAATAAGCACACTGGGTGGAAGACCACAGTGAATGTCGCCTGACACCTACCAGGACGGCTGTGCTGTGTCCTAAATAAATGAAAATCGTCTCAGAAAGATGTACCTGCATCCATCCCACAGCAGGGAAGTCACAAGAGCAGCAGGCCCGAGGGCAGAGCAATACACGTGTGCTCATCGGTGCACAGATGCCGAAAAATACACGAAATGCCAATTACTTAGCTTGTACGGAAGCAAAGGAAACCACACACCTGAGATGAGCTGTGAGGATACCAAGTCAGCAAAACAGGCAGCCAACAAGATAGATACCGGGTGGGTCGCATCGGATAAGGTTGCTGGCGGTGTAAGCTGGTCATTTGCGGTTGGTCCGTGGGATCTACATGGCAGGAGGAGAGAACAGTTTCCTGTTGACTGTCCTCTGACCTCCATACACATTCCCACACACTAAAAATAAAAGATAAGCACTGTATGAGTCTGTGTACATGCGGGACCTAGAGCGGTCACTCACTGGACGTCAGTTGACCAACTCAAATCTAACCCCATTAAACTGTACTCTTACAAACGGCTGAAGTTTCTGCTGAGTGGATCTCATCACAAAAGCGTTAAGAGTAGCAATGGTATACACACAAAGGGCTGTGTGAATCATGCCAACCGTGCACACTGGCCGGCCACACCACTCTGGGGTGTGTCCGTGCACACCAGCTTCACAGAGATGCGCACAGAAGGGCAACACAGAAAATCCTTCTGGCCAGCAACTGAGCAATCTGAAGCTAAAAGACTGACAAGTCATTTCCCTCTAGAAATGATGTCAGTCTTCCAAGGAGTAACAGACACGGTAAAGCTTGAGCTCCAAGTCATCATCTCGCAAAAGGAAAGAGCTGAGCACAGAGCCTGCTTAGCAGGGGAAAGCTTCTGCTGCTGCCTGAGTGCCAGGCCTACAACAGCTCCTCAAAGTTGTCCTGACCTCCACGCATGCGTGCGGTATTTAAATGGGGTTGTTTCAACAGACAGCCATGTTCAAAAGCATTTGGTACCCCTAGAAAGATGCTTTGTCAAGACAAAGTTCTCATCAGCATCATGGAAAACCGGCTGTAGACAGAACTGGAACACAATCCCACTGCTGGCGTGAAGCGCACATACAGCAGATGCGCAGGACAAACCTCTGTAACAAATATGCCAGTAACAGTTTGCTGATGGGACACAAATCAACTCTGCCCCATGTGCGTTTTTTCACAATGTACAGAAATCTTTTTTATGCTGAGAATTCCGTAAGAAACAATTGAGAAGAGGTGTGGAAAGGACAGAGGGAGGTGACAGCCTTGGGGAGGTGGGAGGGAGTCCTGTCCAAGGAAGGATACAGGGTCACACCTAAATCCTTTTGGTTTTCTCTCCTTGACAATGCCATTCACATCCATGTTTCGGGTGGATATACAGATACTAAGCTGTCAGAAGCACCTGCTCTTCTTCATTCAGCCACAGCATGCAGCACGTGGGCGCCACCCGCATCAGTGCTTCTGCGGCCCTTTGGCAATGCAGACAGGTTAGTTAGCCAGCATGAATGATCCTTTTGGTCACTTAATATGTCATAAGACAAACCCAGCGCCAGGTGTTGGGGTTGGGGAATGCCAACTTCCTTTTTGTAACAGGCGGAAGTAGCCAGTGTCTCCAGCCTGGCCAGCCAACAGTGGCCGTTTTCAGAACACGTTATCTTAGGAAACACCTTCGCTTCTCCTCCACACAGGATCACCATTGGCACCACTGAATTCCAGGTCAACTGCTGTCTCTGAGTTCGAAGAATAAACCCAAACCGTGGCTTCAGGTTTGAGGAACCGTGGTTAAGATGGCCGTACAATGAATGACCCTAGGGAACAGAGGAGTCTGCATGCCCAGCATCTGGGAGGCTGAGGGAGGACTGGAGATCCACAGCAGCCTGGGCTACAGACTAAGAGTTTGTCTCAAAACAAAACCAAACCAACAGTCCCACAAGTCAGTGGGACTCCACCATTTCTAACCTAAGTGGGAATGAATTCCTTACCAGCCTACTATCACAGAACATCAGGACCTTTGTAAGTATAAAACCCAAAGGGCACTGGAAAGGGAAAAAAAATGGAGGTGCAGAAATCAAGAGGCTGGGACAGAGCAGAGACAGGAAAGGGCGGGCAGACAGGCGAGGTGGTGCACACCTCTAAAGCCAGCAGCACCCAGGAAACAGCTTCTAGTGGATATTTGAACTCTATACCAGTCTGGGCTACATATTACGACCTTGTCATTCAGAATAAAAATTAAAAGCGTGGGTATAGAAGGCCCTCATCTGTGGCAATAACACACTCGCTCCTGGTAGTCCCGGAAGCCTAAAGGAAGGCTTCTGGGACACTGTTCTGTCTTCTCAGTACAAGCGAGAGACGGTTCAGGAAAACACCAATACTCACTGAGGAGCTGGGACAGCGGCCGGCCTGCTGCTCTCAAGGGACACTTAAGATGGCTCCTGAGCCATCCTTGGTCCCCACCCTCCTCATCCTTGCAAGGACAACAGTTCACTGTTGATCCACAGGCGGCTGTGATTTTATCATGCAAGCACCAGGGTTAGGATTGTGTGTGTTAGGTCAGGCTGGTAGCCCCAAATCTGTCTAAGCAGTTTCTTAGTTTTAATGGCACACCCCTGCCAAATTCAATACAGGTTGGCTCCCAAGATGAATCAACACATTCCTAGCCAGGACTAAGTGTGTACAGGCATGCTCCACTCCCTGGGTTCCAGGGCTTCCGCCTACATCTGACCCACAACAAAAGCCTTAGTCCGTGCCTTAGGCAGATGAAGCTCTCACACCTTATCATTAAGATGGTTTCCCAACAAAGACATGTGATACAACCTGGGAACATTCTGGATCATGTACTGCCTTACCTGGACACTCAGGGTCCTTATCCCACAGGATTCTGCGTCGTGCCTACAGCCACCCTCCCTAGACGAGCTCTACCTGGTCTAGAGCGGGCTCTGTGCTCTAACTGTGCCGTGAGCCTAGGCCTAACTAGAATTTGAACATGTACATATCATATCACTGTGAAGACAAAGTGACCGAGGCCGAGGATGTAACAGCCGTAAGACAGTTCTAAGGAGCTTCAATCTCAAACCTTTATTTTGCTGTAAAGGGGGGAAAAGTGATTAGTGGCCACATATACACAACACTACAGTACAGAAATCAAGCGGGGGCTGCTGACCACCTACAGCTCTTTACATCGCCCCATTCCAATGCGACCAACACTCTACTGGCCCAATGACAGTGATCACGCCCTGCTCCCACACACAAACCCAAATCACCAACCCAGAGGACAGGGTCCCCTAACAGTACTGGAGGCCTGAGTCTAAGGGAAGACAGCACAAAAGCCACTGGCTGTTACATTTACCAAACACTCAAATAGGATCTTCAGAGTCAGTTTTTACAAAGTAAGACGCCCCTCCCGGTCTTATTTTTATTTCCAAAACGATTACAATTCCCCTCTCAGAGATGGGCTAAGCAGCAGCATTCACACTGGAAGCACACTGCACTCACTGCAAAGGTACAGGGGTCAGGTTTTCTACCAAGCACTGTGATTCCTTAACCAGTGAGAGACTATGTCCAACCCCTTTGTCACAACGACAGATTTAAAAGGTTAGTCAGACCATGTCCAACCCCTTTGTCACAACAACAGATTTAAAAGGTTAGTCAAGTAAGCAAAACCCTGTTGTCTCCTGGCCAATTCCAGAAATTCAAAATGTTTCATAAGGTATGGCTCACACAGTACACTCCATGTTATATAAGGCATGGCTCACGCGGTACATTCTGTGTTATATAAGGCATGGCTCACACAGTATGTTCCTGTGTGTGGTGTGCAATATGGCATGACTTGCATATTATTCATGTATTGTATTTGACTCCCATACTAAATTCCTTTATATAGCATTAGAATCTTCAGAGTATCTGGTAGAGCCCACAAGCCTGTGACCCTCAAGCACAAAGGTTAGTAAGAGCCCACAATGGAGTAATTTAATTTACAAGCCCTTCCCAGCTTTACTCCTTCCACCCACCCCCACAGGTTGGCATGTATTGTGTATTCGAGTTCAAGCAACTAAAAGTTCAGATACACGTCAATATTCCCCATTTAACAGTAAAGCAAAACAATTTTGCTTTTCCTCTTGAACTTTCCCAAGTCACGGTCCTTGCATATCAACCATTCATTGACCCCCGTTAAGGATCTGCCACCATTTACATTTTCTTTATGTGAGCTTTCAGTTCCCAAACCACAGTCATCACCCCATTCCTTCATCAAGCTTCAAGCCAACACCAGTGCCAGCTCTCTCCCACAAGTGCCACCTCTGGTGCCTAAAGTATCCCCAAACCTGATCAAGTTTAAGCCGGAAGGACAAGTTTTAGACGACGCTTGTAACCCCAGCAGGGCTGAGAACCCAGGCCAGCCTCCTGTACGCAGCCAGGCCCCACGGCAGAAACACCAGACAAGACCTGGACCTGAAGTGCTGTCACTCAGTGGGGTACCCATTTGCCTACCCAGTACCAAACCCAGAGAAATTCAGATCCCCACGGACCATTGCAGGCCCACCATTCCCTTCTGGTCCCGGATGCCATCCCAAAGCCCAAATCAGATATCAAATCCCAACAGAACTGGTGGCCAGCTTGTGCCCTCCCACACTTCCCACACATTTAACAACCAAGTCATTTCAAACTGAACAGCTTCCCCCAACCCCAAAAGTTTTATCACACTTAAGAATTCCTCTGACAAGGCAGAGGCAGGCAGGCTGCAGGCGGGGGTCACTGGGATCCTGCAACTTGAGGGCATCAAGTTAAAAGTGCTCTACACCTCAAGCAATCTTCTCGAAGCCAGGTTTGTAGCACAGAACTAGCGAGACTGAAGGCTTGACTTAGAAGACGCGGGGCCGAACGCCTGTTCCCCCAGGAGAGGGGGTGGCCGGAGGCATTCATGCATCAGGAGAAAGGTGCTCCCAGAACCAAGACATTCCTCTGGAACATTCCTCTGGAACATTCTTAGGCGACGGCCTCTCCAGCTGGAATCATCTGCCTGCCCCCCAAAAGCTGATCTCAACTTGGCCTCCTCAACACAGGGCCTTCTGAGTGAGGCCTCTGGAAATTCACTGTGTAGGGCATCAACTTAGGCCGCTGTCTCCTCCAAGGTCTGCCCTCCTGCACTGCTACGACACACACTGGCGGGGGCTCCATTCCTCCTGGTGCCATCTGCTCGCCATGGGTGAACAACACTATAGTAATAAACCACGCCCATGAGGCGTTTGTGTGACTGGAAGCTCGGCTGTGAGCCCACCCGAGGGTCCACATTCAAGTCCCACCCTTGGCAATTCAACACCAACCCTCCCGCCTCCACCTTTACCAGTGATACCACAATACCGAGTCCAAGCCTCTGTCACCGACTCTACCTTCTCCGGGCTCAGGGGACCCAGAGGCAAGGTTTTAGGTGAGTCCTTAACCTCAGTTAGGGGGAACAGCAGGGGAGGAGTGAGATGACAGAAGAGGGAACCACGGAACCTAGGGGAAAGAGTCCAGAGGGGAAACACTGCCATCTGAAAAATAAAGTTATGGATCAATACGCCCCAAGACGCGTCCCTCCATTCTTGGTCCCCGCCTGGCAGACCTGTAAGGTGAAGACAACTTGTCTCTACAGCCACTTTTCAGGCCACCCCTCTCACCCAGAACTGAGTGCTGTCAGGCCAAGCCCAAATTACGTACCACCCGGGACCAGAGCTGTTGGCCCAGCGAAGCTAAGTCCACTTTCCATTAGACCAGGCCTCATCCCCAAGCAGGCTCCACTGCCCTTTATCTGGAAAATAAGGCGTCTGCTGATATTGTCAAGTTCAAAGTCGACCCACCTAACTCTGCCCCCACTGCCTGTCTTTCAAGATTTCCAGGGCCTCGAGGGCCCGAGCCCACATGTCTCCACTACTTCCTGCTCTGTCACTCAAGCTAGGGCACTGGCTGGGACCATGTAAGCCCCTGAAACTTGTGACCTCCTGAAAGTCAAGTGCCAGGGACAGCCTGGCCTTGAAGGCTGCTGCCCCGGTGTAGATTGTGGAAGGCGCTTTGGAAGCTGCCTTCCACACATCCACCATCCCAAAGTCTAGTCTCCTCTTTCGCTAGCCCCACTTCACGCACCCCCATGCTAACAGCTGCCTCTAACTCTGCCCCCTCTCGTCTGAGCCCTTAACTAGCCACTTCCTCCCCTCCGCTAAGCCCAAGTGCCAGCCCTCCTTGTCACTAACTCCTGCAGGTGGGGGGACACAACTTTTGCTTTTATAGCCTTGTGTCGCGTCACCCATGCATTGCTCAACGGGACGATTCCTCCACGGACACTTAAAAAAAAAAGTTCCTTCCCGACCTCGCCAAGGGAGCCCACGAGGGGCGGGTCGCGGGCTCCATCACCGGCCACTCCCTCTGATTGCTCAATGCTCTTTTTCTGCCCCTTGGCCATGCGTCATGGGCGTCATGGGATGAAGGACATATCTGAAGAAGATATTTGGGACGTGAAATACCATCAGGGACAAGTCCCCTTTGCTGACAGGGTGCGCAGGCCTGAAGGGTCGGGTCGGGGATAGAGGGAGGGGGAGCACACCGACTGGATAGGGCGATAGGAAAAGTACAAATCGCCACAGGTCACCACACCCCGCAGAGGCCCGAAAGAAGGGCCGGCAGAGCGCCTGGAAAATTCCACTGAGTGGCGGAGGGATCTCTGCTGGGGCGCATTAAGGCCGGGGGGGCGGGGACGGGCGCGTGACTCCTCGGGCGTTGCCACCGCCTGCTCCCGGGCTGACGTCAGCGCGGGCGCCTGCAGGGTGGGGGTGGGAGAGAGCTAGCCCAGCAGCTAGGGTGGAACGCTTGCCTTGCCTAATTAGGGTAGGAAAGGTGGTTGAAAGACTTTTGTACAATACACGCGTAGAAAATGAGTGTGTAATGTATACGATTGCCGGACACCCAGAACAGATACGTGATTTTTTTTTCCAAGTCATTTTGCTTTGGGCTGTGGGATGGTGAAATATTGTAAGTTGCATTTCTCTGTGACAGTCTATACCCTGTGGTCGGGGGTCCAGGGAGTAGGTTTAATGGCCATTGTGGGAGCCAAGCTGGCTGTCCACTGGCGGTAGAGCCCAGCCCAGGTGCAGAAGAAGACTTAGTCTGCAAACCTTAGCGCTTTTCCCCAGCTTTGCAGGGAGGGATGAGAGGTTTGCTGAGGGTTTTGATAAGGGGAATTGTCCGTGCCAATGAGGGGCCGTGACAGCCTGAAATTCGGCCCCCCCCACACACTATGAAGTATTTCCTCAGCTATGGTGCCCTCCCCCGCCTCTCCCCCCTCCTGCCGCCCCCCCACAAAAACTGCAAGGACAGTTCGAGTAAGCAGAAAGAAAAAGGCAGCTGGCAGAATAACTGCCCACAAGTCTCCTCCCAGGCTCGCCACCCACACTACAAACAAAGCCACCCTGTGACAACAGGCTCCCTTAGCAACCTTGAAGGGGCTCTGGGGTGTGGCGAATGTTCTCTTGCCTCTGGCAGATGGAATCCAAAGGCGGGGCCTGACCTAGACTGCACCTTCCCCTGTCCCGGAAAACTGGTGACTCTCTCTCATATGACCCGCACCACAGAGGCTGATTATGTGGCAAGCGCTGGCTTGTTCCCAGGCGTATGCTCAGCTTGGTTCTTGTGCCACGTAGATTCCTGCCCCTCACCCCTCTTCAAGGCCTGTCCTTTTATTTGTACCCCCCCCCCATTTTTAAAAGAAAATTCCAGAGTCTCACATTGTTGCCCATTCTGGCCTGGAATTTGCGGCAGTCCCCCTGCCTCAACCTTTGTAGAGCTGGGATTACAGGCATTTACCATTATGTCCGCATTACTCTGGCAACAGTTCCAGGCGTGGGTGGTGTGCGGTGGTGGTGACGGCCTGAAAGAACAGTGAGTTGTCAAAATGTTCTAGAACGGCAGCGATGAAGCCAAGCAAGAGAGGCTCCCCTGGGGCTTTGCAGGGCCGCACTGTGAAAGTGTGTCCTTTCTTTTTGAGGCGCTGAGGCAGGCATTAGCCACCTCCACAGCCCATGGTGGTGGTGGTGTTTTTTTTCCTTTAGCCCCCTCATACTATTCCTACATCCTTAAGCCTTAATTTTTGTATGAGTAGGGTAGGGCTTATTGGTATCACACAAAACCTGGGTCACATAAAGCCGAGTTGTCCGTTTACATACACAGGTCACTTCATGTCCGCAGCTACCCAGTGACTGTCCCTGCTTCTCAAGGGCAATGGGGCAGTTTCAGAGGTTCCTGGTCTTCAAAGAGAGTTTTTCAGCTGGGCGTTTAATCCCAGCGCTCCAGCACTCCGGAGGCAGAGGCAGGCAGATCTTTGAGTTCAAGGCCAGCCTGGTCTACAAAAGAGAGTTCCAGGACAGCCAGGGCTACACAGAGAAACCCTGTCTCGAAAAACCAGTTTTTCTTGGGCAAGAACGTACTTGAGGAGGGAGGTGAGGAGACCTTTGGGGCCAGTGCGCTCCTCTGCTGAGCCTGGGTTCTGCTTTCTTCCTACGCAGATGACCTCCACCCTGCAGGAGGACAAGGGCAGGGCTGGGAACTGCAACAGCAAACTTCCCCAGATCAAAACAAGCTGTTGGGGGGAGACTGCTGTCAACAAGGCTTTGGGAGGGGCGGAGTGGTGACAGCTTGCAGAGTCCGCCTGCCTGTTTGTGCCGATAGCCTTGGCATGCTCCGTCCCAGGCAGCTTTGGGGTTCCAGGTAGGCCCCCCTCTCCAAGCGCCCCCACTGGTCTGGCCTCATCCTCTTAGGAAGTCTGCTCGGCCCTGTTGTTTTCTTTCCTTTTCTTTTTAGGTTTTTCGAGACTGCCTGCCTCTGCCTCCCGAGTGCTGGGATTAAACGTGTGCGCAACCGCACCTGGCTTCAGCCTTGTTTTCAAAACACAGGCACAGCTAAGGGAAGGGCCTCAGGATCCCCTACAGAAACTCTCACAATAGCCAGGGGGTAAAAAGGGACAGTGCTCCAGGCGAGCCTAAAGGCAGGACCGTGCCAGCGTCGCGGAAGGATCCCGGAACTCAACTCCAGCCCCTCCCCGCTCCCGTGGGTCCAGTTCCTGGGCTTTAGCTTAGCCGCTTAGGTTCCCTTGGGCTTCACCCCGGGCCAGAGGCTCCCTCAGCCTGGCTCTTTCCACACGGAGCCTGGAGATATGTGGGTCAGGAAACTGCGCAGTCACTGTGTGCTGGCAGGAAGCCTTCCTGTGCGGATCCTGTGACCTTGTAGCAGAAAAAGAACCTAACCCTGCCTGCCCCCAGACTTGCCAGGCTCTTCCGGTGAAGGCGGGGCACTTCTCCCACCTTCCCCATCTCAATCCCCTGCCCCTCCCCCGCTCATTTCACAATTAGCAGGTCTCGGTGACTCCCAGCCCTTGTAGGTCAGGGCCAAAACAGCCTGTGCCCACACCTACCCTCACCCCGACTTGTGGGGGCGGGATTTCTGTCCTCAGAGTCCAGGATCTCTAGCAGGATGTAGGCTCCAGGGCAGGTGACTTCACAGTTTCTATTTCCTAAAGGTCACTCTGAATCCTGTGAGGCCCTTGATAAATATTTACAGACTGACTCGAACAAGGACCTCAGGTCAGCTGCAGCATATGACTTAATGGCAGGCCTGATTCTGGTCCTCAACACTTGACCCTCAAGGACTAGGGTAATTAGAGAGGGTGCTTTGAGGACCAAGGGTAAGCAGAAAGGATTTAATGGGGGAGGAGGTCACTGGAGGTTGTAGGGTTGTGTTCCTTTAGCCTGGTTTGCAAGGCCAAGGAGGTCTGGCTTCTTTGCGGCCATTTTCTTTCCCCCCCACCTCAGGTCCCGATGGGTCCTCAGACAGCAGGAGGGTGCTCAGGTGTGAGATCCTGTCTTTACTGGGCATGGCTGGATCTTTACATTCATCTCAGAAGCCCTTTGCTGGCCTCCGGGGTGTGTCCTCACATCCTCAGCTAGGCCTCAGGCCATGACTTGCAGAAAATAACTTAGATGACATCAGCTTCTTCCCAGAGCTCCCAGGATAGCATTCCTGACAAGTCCTCCCCCCCCCCCCCCCCCGCCCAACCCCAGGTGCCCTTGCCCTAGCTTTTCAGGCTTCTTTGTCCCTGTCCCTCCCCTTCCTGAACCTTTCCAAGCTCACCTGTCACTGTGTCCTTTCTCTGCCCCTCCAGGTGGAATTGGGGTCCATCCCACAGGCTTTGGATACCCCATGAGCCCTCTGATGCTAGCCTACTAATTAAGGCCCAGCTTTCTTGAATTCCTTGAATTGTTTTGTGTGACCTTTCCCAGCCTGCTCCCCAAGTCCACCCACCAGGAATCCTGGCAGTGAGTTCCTCATGGGGCCATCTGCTGGGCCCATTGGACGCCCAGCTCACATAGGCTTGCAAAAACCCTCTCTCCTCCTCGAGGATCAGCTGTGTGCACACAGGGCACTCTTAAGTGGGAACGCCCTCAGCCCAGGACGTGCTTGTCGCTATAGGGACCCCACACACTGGCACACCAGACTGTCCTCAAGCCTTCTACAACCCTGCTTTTGGTCTGAGTGTCATTCATGAACAATCACAGAGCCGGGCTTCTCCCTGCCGCACAGTGGGCGGGGTAAAACCCCTCTGCTGATCTTGTGTCGTACAGGAGACCTTTGCTCATTGGCTAAGGGTGTCAGTGGTCATTGCTGACACCACCACCCAACAGGCAGGTGGCAGGACACAGAGAAGTTGGAAAGATGAACTGAGACTTTGGTCTTTCTATTGTAAATCATACTTATGTAAAATAATTTAAGATTGGGACCAAGCCAGGCAGTAGTGGCACACGCCTTTAGTCCCAGCACTTGGGGGGAGGCAGAGGCAGGTGGGTCTCTGTGAGTTCCTCAGTAGTAGAATGCTTACCCAGCAGCCATAAGGCCAAGGCCCTTGGTTTGTTCCCTGGCATTATTAAGAGAAAAGGTGAAATAGCTGGAGGGCTCAGTAATTTGACCAGAGAGGGTGAACTGACTGCTGGGAAACGGAAGTGTGGGGCGAGAGGGCAGGGACCTGAGACGGTAGTTCCTGTGCAAATTGGGTGGAACCCAAGGGAAGCGATTATCCTTAGGATCTGCCCACCTCGGGTTGCCAAGCAGAACCCAGTTTATGGTCCTAGATCCTGGTTCTTGAATACAGGGAACCCAGGGGTAGGAGGAAGGTCCTGGCCATCTAGAGGCAGACTCCACGCTCTTGAGCACTGTATCCCCCGCTGGCTCCGCCTTGACAGAGCTGTGGAGGTACAGGGACACATGAGAGGCTGAATGCCAGAGGGTCTGGAGGACCAATCCCAGGCACCCTCCAGATAGTCAGAGGGGACTTGGGGAGGACTCTGCATGGGGGATTGTAGTGAGAATTCTGGAGTTTTGGTTTCTTTAAAAACAGAACTATTACAAGAATATGTTTTGGTTTTATGTCCCAGGAGGCACACCCTGTTCCAGGCAGCCAGGACTGGGCTGAGCCGGAAGTGCTGGCTCATGCAGAGAGAAAGGGCGTGCTCAGCTGCCCCCTGCTGGTCACAACTGGACCTGCTGCTCCTCCGATGCCACAAGAAAAGGGTTTTTCCACTCCTTGGCACTGGCCTTGTTGCTGAAAACTGAACCCCTGAGGCCCGAGGCTCAGCCCTGTACCCCAATTCTGAACACTTCTGTGTTCTCTGAAGTGTGGGATGGGTCTGGGCAGGGTGTAAGTGCCAGAGACTTCCGAAGGGCTTCCCAGCCAGGGATGAGGACAGGCGGTGAGAATCTGTCCTGAGAGCCTCTCTTCCCTCGGGTCCAGGCTGTCTGCCCGGCTTTCCCAGTGACCTCTGGGGGAGGTGGGACAGGGTGCATAGACGTCTTCCAGGAAGCCAGTGTCGGTCCTTTTCTGGTACTTCTTTCTTGTTCTATGTTGGATGTGGCTACTTCATTTGTCAACGGTGTCCTGTGTGCAGAGCGACTCATTTTCCTGGTGACCTGTGTTTGCCCTAAAAAGCTCACTGATCCCCTCCAGGACAGCTTGGCTATAGGCTGCCTTTTGTCTGAGGCCCTGGGGTCACCTCTGCAGGCATTTGTCTTTGCTCTCTTCTTCCTTTTTATTTATTTATTATTTATTTTGGTTTTTTGAGACAGTATTTCTCTGTGTAACAGCCCTGGCTGTCCTGGACTCGCTTTGTAGACCAGGCTGGCCTTGAACTCACAGCGATCCGCCTGCCTCTACCTCCTGAGTGCCAGGATTAAAGGCATGTGCCACCATGCCCAGCTTTCTTTTTCTTTATAAAAAAATTTATTATTATGTATACAGGGCTCTGCCTGCGTATACACCTGCAGGCCAGAAGAGTGCGTCATATCACATTGTAGATGGTTGCTGAAAACTGAACTCAAGACTTCTGAAGGAGCAGTCAGTGCTCTTAACCTCTGAGCCATCTCTCCAGGCCTATTGTTTGTTTTTCAAGGCAGGGTGTCCTGGAACTCTGTAGCCTTGAACTCCCAAGTGCTGGGCTTAAAGGTGTTTGCCACCACACCCAGTGAACCGGAATTTCCTTGAGAAGTAGTTTGAAGTCAGGCGTGTGAGGACATACATGCTTGTCATCCCAGAACTCAGGAGGCTAACAGAACAATCAAGAGTTTAAGGAAGCCAGGTATGATGGCACAGGCCTTTAATCCCAGCACTTGGGAGGCAGAGGCAGGCAGATCTCTGTGAGTTCAAGGCCAGCCTGGTCTACAGAGTGAAGCCAGGGCAGCAAAGGCTACACAGAGACACCTTGTCTCAAAAAAAAAAAAAAAGTTTAAGGTCAGTCTGGGCAACTTATTGAGTACCCTGTCTCAAAAATAAAAAAGGGATGGGGGCTGAAGAGATGGGTCAGTAGCTAGTAGCACTGGCTGCTCTTACAGAGGCCTCTGGCTCAGTTCTCAGCACCCACATGGCAGTTCACAACCATTTTTAACTATAGTTGCCACGATCCAATGCCCTCTTCTTGGGCACTAGGCACACACATGTAAAATGCATGCAGGCAGAATACCCATACACATAAATCTAAAATAGAAAGGAGAAGGGGCAGCATACGGCTCAGTAGCAGAGCACGTGCCTGGCTTCTTTAGTCATTTCCCTCTTCACTGTGATAACATGCCTGAGTTGTTGGTACACAGCTTGTATCCCAGCAGAGGCAGAGGCAGGCGGATCGCTGTGAGTTCGAGGCCAGCTCAGTCTACAAAGACAGTCCAGGACAGCCAGGGCTACACAGAGAAACCAGACGTCAGGCAGGTCTGGAAACCTAGGGCACTGGCCAACACTGGAATCATCCCTGGTAGCTACCTTTGCTACTCTGTGGGTTCTTCTGCCCTTCTCCATCCCTTTTTCCCCACCCTCTCACTCCCTTAACACTAGCTATGAGAGAGGAAAGGAAAGCCATCCCTGAATAAAGTCAAGGGTACGAAGGCGGAGACATTACCATGAAACTTCCTGCTGTTCAGGGGTGTCAAGCCCCTGGGGGAAGGGTTGATCATCTCTGTCAGGATATCTCCTTTCTTCTTGTTTATTCTTTGGGCCCAACCACTTATCAAACCTCCACCAACAAACCCCACCCCACCCCCAACCGGGGCTCTCTAGCGTTTATATACCCTGTGAAAAGCCCCCAGAATTCCAAATGTCACACAATCACAGAGCTATCTGCAGCTGGCAAAACCACGCCTCTGCCAGAGCACAGAGGCAAATCAGGTCCGCTGTTGAGAAGTAGCTCTCAACTCACATCTGGGATTACAATGAAAATGTTCTTGTATTTCTGTGTGTGTTGGTTTTTTGTGTTTTGTTTTTCCAGACAGGGTTTCATTGTGTGGCCTTGGCCCACTTGGACTCAACCCTGTAGGCGAGGCTGGCCTTGAACTCAGTGATCCACCTGCCTCTGAAGTGCTGGATTGAAGGCGTGCGCCACCACGCCTGGCTATTTCTCTGGTATGTGTTGTCGTTGTTGTTTGTCATTTTGTTTTTCGAGACAGGGTTTCTCTGTGTAGCCCTGGCTGTCCTGGACTCTCTCTGTAGACCAGGCTGGCCTCGAACTCACAGAGATCAGCAAGCCCGGCTTATTTCTGTGTTTTTAAAGAAACCAGATTCCAGAATTCTCACTACAATGCCCTGTGCAGAATCCTCCCCAAGTCTCCTTTGGCTGTCTCAAGGGTGCCTGGGATTGACCTGGGCTCCAGGCCCTCTAGCACTCAGCCCCTCTACCTCTCTCAAGGTGGAGCCAGCACAGGGCAAGGCGGAGTACAGCTCTTCACCATGCTATTAGTAAGTGGGCTTCGAGCGTGTCAAGGTCCTTGTGTGGGGTGTGTGTGTGTGTGTGTGTGTGTGTGTGTGTGTGTGTGTATGGGAGACATATTTGCTCTTGTATCATCAAACAACTGGACCTGGATTAGGTCTTTGGGCAGGAATTGAACAGGGCTGGAGCTCTGCCATGGTTCTGTGAAGAGTCTAAGGCAACCATGGGCCAGAAAGTTCACATGACCAGACAGATCCCTCTCATGTGGCCACTGGCAACCAGTGCTGCCAGCCCAGAGCAGGGGGTGTGACAACACCTGGTCAGAGACAGTAAGACTGCGAGGTTGCTGGACATGGTGGCACACACACCTCTAACCCAGCAGAGGGAGGTACATACTGCCTAATAAGGGTCTGAGGGCAGCCTGATCTGGAATTCACTATGTAAGAGAATTAGACCAAGACCCCATCTCAAAAAGAAAAAAACAAAAAACAAAAAATGGTGGGGTGGGGGCATTGTGGACACCCAGGCAGTACAGAGGATGGGAAAGAGACAGGGTGGGCAGTAAAGATTTGCAAGGAGGCTGTGGTTCTTCCAGGTTTCGTGGCTATAATGGTTAACACTGTCAACTCAACAGGATCTATAGTCACCTAAGAGACATGCCTCTGAGCACAAGTGTGAAGAAGCCAGTTTCTAGATTTGCTTATGGGAAGATCCACCCTAAATGTGGGCAGCACCCTGTGGCTTGAGCTTCAGAGCAGACCTGCTTCCTACCTGCCATTGAGCTCCCACCATGGGAGGACCCCGAAACTGAGCCCTTGCTTTCTTACAGTAGTATGTCCCCTGCAACAAGACAATCAGTAAAATGGTCCAAGGCAACTAGAGTCACCCAGCTGCTGGCTACGGGGACCAGCACCTTGGCTTATCCCCATCAGCATCACAAGGCCCCAAGTCACAGATTGGGTTAGAGTATGTGATGGGAGGACCCTGCCATTGCTAGAAGGGGCCAAGAACCAAGGGATGCCGTGTCCTCAGATGTTAACCAACAATCCTGTAGAGCTTCAGGAAGAAGTGCTGTCTGTCCCCACCTTCCTTTAGCCCAGGGATACTGTGACTTCCAACTGCACAATTAGGAGATACTGAACGGCTGGACTGAGCCAATGGGATATGACGATGTCACAGTAGCAACAGGACCTGATTAGGAGGGATGGGTAGCAGGCACCCTGCCATGCTGGTCTGAGCCACTGATGTGGTCCTGCCCACCCTGGCTCTCCCAGATGTGACGGTCTAAGGCACTAAGAAGAGATTGCTAACAGCGGCCAGCACACTGAAGCACTGGGGTCTCCGATTCAGTCAACTTGTCTGAAAGATCAAGAAACAGAGCCCTAAGTCTGTGTGTCACAGTAGTACCACTTAGTCACAGCTGGGCAGAGTCACACAGAGGGCAGGTCATCGCTCACTGTTAGGCATGATGGGTGACAGGCCTCAGTTGAGAGATGACAGTGGCTCAGGGACATGTGGCTACCTTCCTCTTAAATCCGAAAACATTCAGTGTGAATCTGAGCCTGCAGTTTCTTGTCTTTACCCCAAGGGGCCAAAGCCCACACCATTGCTGCCTCCAAAGCTTGCTGTAAGGGGTGGGGGTGGGGCACAGGTCTGGTGCTGTCCTCATCCTACAAACTAGGTGTGTCCACAGGATCTGTGGTTAACAGCCTCTTCACCATGAGGCCAAGGGATGGCAAAGGATCCGCCGAGCTCCTCCTGTACCCACGCGAGTCCAAGTCTTGCCAGTCTTTCCAGGCCATTGGTTCCTATGGAGACACTGGGATTAGAATACTTTACTGGTGTGAAGTCCTGAGGCTCTATCATGGGACAAAACACACTCTGCCTATGCCATATTATAAACCATTCCAAAGTGTGGTAGGTGCCAGTTTTATTAACAAATCAAATAAGAGGAAAAGACAGGACACTCAAGACATTTAGCAAAACAATGCTCTGTCCCAGAGGGCTAAGGCTCAAGTGGAAATAATGAGTTTGTGTCCCCACACATAAGGCACCTGGAGCCACCCACAGCAGGAGAGACGATCAAAAGGTTGTTTCCAAGAGAGAGGGCTGGGAGAGAAGGCCGTGACTCCAAGAGGGTTAACTACAAGTGGCAGGTGACACTGCCCTTTACACAGACATTCCAGAAGGTCAGGCCAGCCTTCTCTCTCTGCTGCCAAGACCTCCGGAGCTCACTGGGCAGGTGGGCTGCTTTCATTTGGAGAAATGTGAAGATCTGCATTTCTCTGGCTTTTCACTAAGACGACAAAGCTAAGCTTTGTGTCTCCGGGGCCTTGTGGGAATTTCCAGGAAGTACAGAGAGCTGTGTACTTGCCACAGAGGGGGAGGGGCTTAAGGGTTTGGAAAGCACCCCTCCCCCCCCCCAGCTCTTCTCAAGAGTAGTCCAGGCTGCCAGAGGAGGGGACAGGCCTCTTTCACAACATCCTCAGAGGAGGAGAGGTGGCTGAGTCACTGTGGCCGGCCTTGGGGGAGCCCACAGCACAGGGGCTAGTGAGGGGGATCTCTGAGTTGCCAGGTCTGTCCTGGGCTTAATCCACTCAAAGCAGATGAGCCAAGACAAAATCTAACCCCGAGACCCAGATCACAGAACAACAAGGGGACAGGCAGGTTGTGCGACACAGCCATTCCTTCCCAGGGAGGTGTGAGGGCTTCTCCTGTGTGGAGTGTGGACCCAGCCCCTAGGGCAGCCACCACTCCGCACAGACATCACCAAAGGCCAGCAGACAGGCAGCCCATCTGCTTCGTCCTGCCCTGCAGAGGCCCCCTCTCTCCTGCCACACCCCGGGAGGTGGCAGCCTGTCCCAGCAACATGGGTGGAATGTCAGCAGAAGGAATGCAAGATAAGGTCACCAAGGTCCCATGACCTGAACTAGCATGTCCTGAGCTCTGGCTTCAGTCACCTGCCATCAGAACTGCCAGCAGTCCCTGCAGAGAAACAGTCCACTTGGGGACAAGCAGGCGGGCCAGCTGGGTCTCAGTCAGCTGGTGGTCTGGAGTTCAGGGGAGAGGCAGGTAGTAGAAAGAGCTGCAGGCCAGCTCTGCCCCGTCTGGGTTCAGGAGAGGTTTGGATGTCACTTTGCCATGGTCTGAAACACCAGCAGACCCTGCACAGCACCCCACCCAGGCCCACAGCCTCTGAGACCAATGTGGCCTGGTCCTGCCTAGGACAGTGTCTGCTGAGGTCTAGGGCACCCAGATGTCCTTCTGCCACCAGGCGTGGTTCCCTCAGCTCTGCTCCAGGCTGTCGTCAGTGCGCTGCACCACAGTGTAGCTCCCCTGGCTGGAGAGCTGCCGGCTGAAGAAGGAAGTGGTGCGCTTTGGCTTCACCCGCTTGATTCCCTTGCCTGCGAGGGTGAGAGAAACAGGTTGAGAAGAGGCTCTGGGCTGGTGACAAAGGCCCCAGGAGGCTGGGGTCCCCTCCCACTGGGTCAGCTTCTTTGGAGTCTGAGCAATGCTCTCCCATCAGATCTGCCATCATTTTGAGCCTGACTCCACCCTGGGACTCCACCATCAGGGGCAGGATAGGAGCCCGCGGTCACCCTCACACCCCAGGCGGAGGCTTGAGGGTGACTCCACACTGGCTCTGCCGAGTGACTTTCACTGAGTATAGCTGACATGGAAAGCCAACCAAAAGCTGGAGGGCAGCGGCCACAGTTAGGGCATGATGACAATGGTGACGGGCCACCCTGGTCTGCCTGCTCACATCCCGAAACTCATCAACGCAGGAGGAAAGCCATCCAATCCCAACAACAGGCCTTTCACAATCGCTCAGCTAGTACCTGTCAAATGTTCAGGTGCCAAATGAAGGCACCACCACGAGGACACAATGTAAGACCACGTGTGTCTGAGGCAAGGGGACCATTTCAAGTTCCAGGTCAGCCTGAGCTACAGTGAAAACAGACTGTAATATACTAAAATCAAAAATAAAGGAATGTTGGGTATAGAGAGATGATGGCTCAGCTGTTAAGAGTTCTGGTTGCAGCCTGGTGGTGGTGGCACACACCTTTAATCCCGGCAGAGGCAGGTAGATCTCTGTGAGTTCAAGGCCAGCCTGGTCTACAAAGCGAGTTCAGGACAGTCAAGGCTAAGACAGAGACACCAAGAGAGAGAGAGACAGAGAGAGAGAGAGATACAGAGCGAACAACCAGAAGAAAGTGTGTGTGTTTAAAGACATGGCCTAGTATGAAGCCTTATCTGGCCTAAAATTCACTATGTATTCCAGGTTGGTCTCAAAGTCAAGAAATCTGTTTGCCTCTGCCTCCTAAGAGCTAGGGCTAAAGATAAGTGACACAATGCCCAGTTTTAAAACATTTTTTTCCCAGCCTGGTTTACAGAGTGAGTTGCAGGACAGTCAAGGCTATACAAAGAAACCCTGTCACATACACAAAAACCGAAAAAGCCCAAAATTTTATTTTCAATCAACAGCCTACATAGGCTGGCTAGCCTGGAACCTGCTTTGCAGCCCAGAGTGGTTTTGGACTTCCCATTTTCTTGCCTCTACCTCCTACGTACTAGGCTTACAGATAGTCACCATATCTGGTTTTAAAAACAGTATCTTGGAGGCCAGGCGTGGTGGCGCACGCCTTTAATCCCAGCACTCTGGAGGCAGAAGCAAGTGGATCTCTGTGAGTTCGAGGCTAGCCTGGTCTACAAAGTGACTCCAGGACAACCAGGGTTACACAGTGAGACCCTGTCTCAGAAAAACAAAACAAAACAAAACAAAACAAAACAAAAAAAATAATAATAATAATAATATTATCTTGGGCAAGAGAGATTGCTCAGAGATTAAGAGCACTGGCTATTCTTCAAAGTCCTGAGTTTAATTCCCAGCAACTACATGGTGGCTCACAACCATCTGTAATGAGATCTGTCTGGTGCCCTCTTCTGGCCTGCAGGCACACATGCACTGCGTAAGTAATAAATAAATATATCTTTAAAAAAATAAAATCTTAGCAGATAGAGGTGTCTAAGATCACTTGTTCTTGCAGGGGGCCCAGGTTTGGTTCCCAGCACCCACATGCCAGTTCACAACCATTCATAACTCCTATTTCAGGGAGATCTGACTCCTTCTGGCCTCTGTGGGCACCAGGCACATCAGTGGTATGTGCATATGCAAATGTGAAGGCAAACATTCATATACATAAAATAGATTTTTTAAAGGCAGGCTTGGTAGCACACACCTGTAATCCCAGCACTCAGGGAAACAGAAGCAACAGGCGGATGGATCTCTGTGAGTTCGAGGCCAGCCTAATCTACAAAGAGAGTCCAGGACAGCCAAGACTACCCAGAGAAACCTTGTCTCGAAAAACCAAAACCAAGGCCGGGCGTGGTGGCGCATGCCTATAATCCCAGCACTCGGGAGGCAGAGGCAGGTGGATCGCTGTGAGTTCGAGGCCAGCCTGGTCTACAAAGCGGGTCCAGGACAGCCAAGGCTACACAGAGAAACCCTGTCTCGAAAAACCAAAAAAAAAAAAAAAAGAAAAACCAAAACCAAACAAACAAAAACCAAGAAAACCCACCAAGTCCGATTTTGTGTTGCCCAGTGGCCAGGCCCTTAAAACATACCGAGTCCTTGCTCACCCCGTGCTAGAGGCACCCACTGTGAGGAGCTACACTTCATCATCTTAGCACTATATTAGAAGAAGTAAATTTTGTTTTGGTTTTGTGGCACCAGGGCTGGCCTCAGGGCCTTGGACACGCTAGGCAATCGTCCCACCACTGAGCCGCCTCCCCAGCTCAGGGTATATCAAGCTCTAGGGTTATAGGCACATGTCATCACACCTGAGTAAACTACGCTTTTTCAGCGGGATGTGGTAGCTCACGCCTTTAATCCCAGCACTCAGGAGGCAGAGGCAGGCGGATCTCTATGTGACTTCAAGGCCAGGCTGGTCCAGGACAGTCAGGACCGTTATACAGAGAAACCTTGTCACAAAAAACAAAAAACCCCAAAACAAACAAACAAACAAAAGACAGGGTCTTTCTGGGCGGTGGTGGCAAATGCCTTTGGTCCCAGCACTCAGGAGGCAGAGGCAGGCAGATCTCTGTGTGAGTTCAAGGCCAGGCTGGTCCAGGACAGTCAGGACCGTTATACTCAGGAGGCACAGGCAGGCGGATCTCTGAGTGTTTGAGGCCAGCCTGGCTTACAGAGCTAGTTCTAGGATAGTCAGGGCTACACAGAGGAACCCTGTTTCTGAAAATAAGTTTCCTTCCTGTTTTCTACGTTCTGGAAGATGCTACAGTGGACAGGTTTGTCAGTGCAGGAAATGCCCCTGAGGGCTGAGGCCCCAGCTCTTCCTTCTCCCACCCTCTGGGGTCCCTGTGGCATATTGTGAATGAGGGTGCTGTGTACACAGTGACACCACACACACCAGCGGCTTACCGTCTTCCACATAGTCAATGGTAGAGAGATGCTGAATCCGGCTACATACCACACTACCCTGCCTTCGCAGCTTGGGGCGCAGAGTGGGAGGTGGAGACGGGCTGGGAGATTCACGGGGGCCAGATGCGCTCTCTTGGGGGACAGTGGGCTCGGTGGCTTGGCTCAGCTCGATGCAGTACTCAATGAGACCACTCATCAGCTCAGCCTGGGGAGGGGAGAGAGGCTCGTGTGAGGCCACAGAGCAGCAGCTGTTGAGGGACATCAACCAGGCACACAGCCCTCAACCCTTTGCTTCCTGGTAGAGGCACGTGGCAGGGGAGGGGAGGGGAGAACAGGCCAGAGGGCAGGAAAGATGTCCACCTGACATGACTTCAGAGGTAAGGAGGGCATTCTAGTCAGAGGTACAGCTTAGGAAGGCTGTGTGGAACTGGCTTCTAGAACTCTGCTCCCACAGACCGAGAGAGCTATCTGGGCTGAAGAAAGCTGCCTGTGCGCTGGCTTTTGGCCTAAGGAAGAAGATGAGGTCACCGGCCAGGGTGGCTCACGAGTCTGGAAACATGCCTGTCTACACAACAGGTGAAGTGGCAACACAAGTGGTCAAACATCTGGTGGCACAGTTGGCCACCATGACAGCACTCTGGGGCTCGGCACAAGTTACAGATGTGGCATCTCTTTGTCAGGAAACACACTTACTGAGCACCTATTGTATGCCTGGCCTTGCACAGGGGCTGGATACATTGAACCCCTGTGTGCTTAGTGGGTCAGGAGCCTGGAAGTGGCACCGTAGACACTGGCCTACCCCTTGGTGCCTGTCCAGTGTTGCCCGAGGCCTTGACAGCAGCCTAGCCCAGCCTGGGAGGAAGAGGAGAGTAGGCTAGCTCCTAGACCTTAGGCCTCAGTCTCCACATGTCCTGTCCTAATGTGCCTGAATAAAAGCATGCCACTACTACCTGTCGACACATCCTCTCCTGAGCCACTGGGTAGAAGCTGGCCAATGGGATGAAGAGAGTTTCCGTCACCCACTCAAGGCATCTAGGAATCATGGCGTTAAACTCACACTGCTCGGGGGTGGGGTGGGGGGAAGCCCCTGTTATCCAGCACGGTCCTGTCTGTCACTGAACTCTGCCAAGCACAGGAGTGAAGGCATGATGAGCAAGCACACAGATTGGGAGGTGAGAAACCAGGCTGTCACCACGCAGACAACATAACCAGCCACACAGGAAACCTAAAGAACTGCCTCCCTGCCTGCCTCCCTGCCTGCCTGCCTGCCTGCCTGCCTCCCTGCCTGCCTGCCTCCCTGCTTGCCTCCCTGCCTGCCTGCTTCCCTGCCTGCCTGCCTCCCTCCCTGCCTGCCTGCCTCCCTCCCTGCCTGCCTTCCTGCCTGTTTGCCTGCCTGCCTCCCTGTCTGCCTGCCTCCCTCCCTGCCTGCCTGTCTGCCTCCCTGCCTCCCTGCCTGTCTGCCTGCCTGCCTCCCTGCCTGTCTGCCTGCCTCCCTCCCTGCCTGCCTCCCTCCCTGCCTGCCTGCCTGCCTGCCTGCCTGCCTGCCTCCCTGCCTCCCTGCCTCCCTCCCTCCCTCCCTGCCTGCCTGCCTGCCTGCCTGCGCTCCTCCAGTGCTGGATTAGAGGTGTGTGCCACCTGCCTTCAGATGGCTTGTTACAAATTTCAGAATTCCACATAAGAACACCCAAATGATAAAAGCACATGTGAACACCACAAAGAACAAGAACCTTCAAAACCCAACACACTCTTCTCTCTCTCTCTCTCTTTTTTTTTTTTTAAGATTTATTATTATGTATACAGTGCTGTCTGCATGTACACCTGCAGGCCAGAAGAGGGCATCAGATCACATTATAGATGGTCATAAACCACCATGTGGTTGCTGGGAATTGAACTCAGGTCCTCTGGAAGAGTAGTCAGTGCTCTTAACCACTGAGCCACAATGTCCGGCTATACTTCTTTCATTTAAAAAAAATGAAGCCGGGCAGTGGTGGCACACGCCTTTAATCCCAGCACTCGGGAGGCAGAGGCAGGCAGATCGCTGTGAGTTCGAGGCCAGCCTGGTCTACAAAGTGAGTCCAGGACAGCCAAGGCTACACAGAGAAACCCTGTCTCGAAAAACCAAAAAAAAAAAAAAGAGAGACCTTGTCTCAAAAAAAAAAAAAAGAAGAAGAAGAAATTGTGTGTGTGTGTACATGCCTGCATGCACACGGGTGTGTGAGATGGGTACAGTGTTCTTCCCTTCACCTTGTGTGAGGCAGGGTCTCTTGTTTCCTCAGCCTTGCCGGGTACCCGTACCCCAGGCTAGCTGCCTCCTGAGTTTCTAGGCAATTCCCTTGTCTGCATCTCCCGTCTCACCACAGGGCGAGGGGATTATGCATGCATGTTACCCTTGTTTTTTTATATGGGATCCAGGGATCTAGACTCAAGTTAGTCTTGCGCAGAGCACTTTTTCCCCACTGACCCATCATCTCCCTGGGCTGTCTTCCTTCCTTCTCTGAGTCTGAGGACAGAGCCCGGGCTACACAGTGAGACCTGTCACAAAACAAAACAACACAACACACACACACACAGAAAACAATCTGAGGTGATGTGACACTGCAGAGATCTATAGGTAACAACTAACCAGTGTAGAAAGATAACATTATTAGTCACTAGGAAAGTGCAAATTAAGGCTGCAGTGCCCCATCCCACTACTGATTATTACAACAGCAAACAAAACCTGACAATACCCAGTGCTCACTGCAGTGAGGAGCAGCTAACAGGAACATGAGCAGTGTGGCCCTGCTTTGAAAACAGGCTGGCTCTTTCCAATAACAAAACAACAAAAAGAGTATCCTATGTTCACTGCACAAGCCAGCAATCTAGATTGGATCGGAGTAAAACTCTAGGTTTTAGTATGACTCTAAAAAAGAGTGTTGGGGGGCTGGAGAGATGGCTCAGAGGTTAAGAGCACTGTCTGTTCTTCCAAAGGTCCTGAGTTCAATTCCCAGCACCCACATGGTGGGTTCACAGTGAGCTATAATGCGATCTAATGCCCTCTGCTGAAGTACAAGCACACATGTGAGCAGAATATTGTATAAAAAAATAAATCTAAAAAAAAAAAAAAAAAAAAAGAGTTGGAGCTGGAGTGATATCTCAGTGGTTAAGAGCACTAGCTGCTCTTCCAGAGGGCCCGGGTTCAGCTGCCAGCACCCACATGGCTGCTCACAACTGTAACACCTGTTCCAGGGGATCTGACGCCCTCACAAAGACACATATACAGGTTAAAACACTGATGTATGTAAAAAGAACTCAAAAGAACAAATGTTTGGTGCAGCTTGCTGGCAAAAGCCATAGAGGGCCAACTCACATGCTCTTCAGTGGGTAAGTGAGCTGTGCACCTGCGCAGCTGAAGCCAGTGAACAGTAAAGAGGAATGAGTGGGACCTGGGGGTGGGGTGGGGTAGGGTGTGTGTCTGTGTGTGTGCGTGTGTGTGCGCACCTATGTCACTCAGTGGCGGAGCACTTGCTTAACGTGTGTGGCCTTGGGTTTGACATGGATGAATGGATCAGAAAAGCAGGCGTTCTGAGCAGCTCACACTGCACAGTCAAGAGCTGAACACAATTTGTGTTTCCATCTGCTGCTTAGCAGGTATCTGTGTATTCAGTTTTTTGAAAGACCAGAGGGAGAGGACATAAGTTTTCAAAGACAGGAGTCCCTGGAATCTGTCTACTTTCTAAAAGAAGAAAGGGGTGGGGCAGCCCCCAGTAGGCACGGCTTTGCAGGGGCACAGGAGGAGGAGAATGCATGGTGGGAAGAATGGATCTGAGCAACACAGGCCGTGGGGCCTCGATCTTTGTGCACTTGCTCCTCAGCTGTCCTCTCAGCAGCTTCTGTAACAGGGATGGCATGGCTGCAGATAGCTTAGGGACAGCTGTTCAGCCTGCAGCTGCCACCCCACCCCACCCCCGTATTGATTCCAGAGCACGTGCAGAGCTCAGCAGGGTGGTGCAGGCACCCTCTCTCTAGGCTCCAGGCAGCACTCCAACTTCCTCCCAGGCACCTGGGAGCCTCCCATGGTTTGGGAGCTCCTGGCGCCCTGGCTGGACCCGGCCGCTCTGTCCGGGTAGGTGTGCCCACATCGTTACCTGCTTAGAGTAGATCCTCAGGAGCTTGTTGACAGGCATGCCCTCACTGTCACCATCAAACTCGAGCCACAGGACAGGCTCTTCCTCCTCAGGGGAAGTATGGTCCCAGGACAGCTCCTGAAAGCGCAGGCCCAGCAGTACATGCTGGCCAGTGGGGGACAAAGAACAAGGCTCAGGCGTCCACGTCCTACTGGGCCCCCTACAGGGACACTTAACCAGGGAGCTTTCCTCGTTGTACTAACTTATTTTCCTCTCTGAAAGAGGGTCTCACTATGCAGCCCTGGCTAGCATCAGGCTCACAGAGATCTGCCTGCCTCTGCTGGGATTAAACAATATTGATTGTTCCTGCTTTGTGGCACTGAGAACTCAACTCAAACCTCATGTACACAAGGCAAGAACTCTACGCTGAATAGCACCCCAGACCACCATGCTAAGTCTGTGTCTCTTCCTGTGTGAGGCCAGGAACCAGACTCTTCCAGCAGCCAGGCCCCTGGTGGTCAGGGAACCAGCCAGGGCACAGGTGCAAGCAACTGTTGTCTAGCGAGGGCCACGGACACCACTGCCTACACGGTAAGCCACCAAATACAGGGATATGAGCACGTCTTGGTCAGCTCAGGAGCTCCTGGCAGGAGTCTTTGTGGAAAATGGCCAGCCAGTCTCCACCACTAGCCAGGAGGAGCAGCAAGGTGCTGCCAGACACTTCCCACTCAAGAGTCAGAATCCCAGCCGGGCGTGGTGGTGCACACCTTTAATCCCAGCACTCGGGAGGCAGAGGCAGGCGGATCGCTGTGAGTTCGAGGCCAGCCTGTTCTACAAAGTGAGTCCAGGATGGCCAAGGCTACACAGAGAAACCCTGTCTCGAAAAAAACCAAAAAAAAAAAAAGAGTCAGAATCCCAGCCGCCGCCCCTCAACCTCAGCAGAAAAGGAGACCCAGAAAAGGCTCACAGAAGGCCCTACAACACATCAGCATGACTCGAGGGGCAAGAGGGAGGCAGAGTCTCCTACAGTCCACTCACTGCTGTTCCTTGGATGCCCATAGTCCTGCAGGAATTGAGAAGGTATGGGCAAGACCCCCACTGCGTCTTCCCCACCAAGGACAATTTGGTCCCACCCCGAGGCACGGATGGAAGCGGTACCTTCTCCCTGCTGTCGATGACATGCACACTCTCCAGACTGATGGCCACGGTCACCGGCTTGCGCCCACCCCGATGCAAGAAGCCCTGGGCTGGCTTGTCGACCTCACCGTGGAAGAAGGCACACCTGGGGAGGGGACTAGTGTCAGCTGCTCCCTCCGGCATCCAGCACATCCAGGAAGTCTACCCTGGGCACCCACACATGGGGTGACTGAAGAGTATATAGAAACATGCCCCCCGCAGGGAGGCGGAAACAGGAGGTAACTGGGCGGTAGCTGGGGGTGGTATAGCTGATTGGCTCTGTTGGACCGGACTGAGCAGGTGGAAGGAAGAAGGCCTGGGTGACAGCACAGGGTGGGCACTGTGGGCAAAGGGAAGCACAAACCCAGGAAAGGGGACAGAGCAAGCTGCCTCAGGGAGCCAGGGGCCTCAAGTGAGAGGGACAGTGGGGCCTGCTGGACTGTCACGGCAAAGGTCCTTCGGCAGCAGGGATCTGCAGGCTACCCTAGCCTCTTCCACTTGTCTAAGCCAAAGCCAGGTCAAAGCGAGCCCTCTCCATGCAGGGGTGCGCTGCAGGTGAGTGCACCCCCTCCTCTAGCAAATCCTACAACCCTCGGCTCTCAGGTTCCCCTGGTGAGGAAATAAAGCCATCATAAGATCCCCTTTTCGCCTGGTGTGGTGCCTCACGCCTTTAATCCCAGCACTCAGGGACGCAGAGGCAGGCGGATCACTATGAGTTCAAGGACAGCCTGGTCTACAAAGAGAGTCCACGACAGGCAAGGCTACACAGAGAGACCCTGTCTTAAAAAACCAACCAAAGAAACAAAAAGACTTATCACAAGCCAGGCATGACGACACATGCCTTTAATCTCAGCACTTGACAGAGTCAGAGAGATCTCTGTGAGTTCAAAACCAGCCTGATCTCCAAAGGGCCAGGACAGCAAGGCTACACAGAGAAACCCTGTCTCAAAAAAAACAAAAAACAAAACAAAAAAAAAGATGAGCTGAGTAGGGCACGGCGAACATGCCCTGGAAGATGCAGGACTGGAGTGTGTGGCATCTAGCCTGAGAGAGACAGTCCTCCGTGTTGCTCCCTTCCACTCATCCGCCTGGCCATTTCTCAGGCCTCCAGACTTGGAACAATTCATCAAGCATTTTTCCAGCCCCAGACCAGGAACCTGAATGCCTGTGCGGAATCACCCCTCATCTACTGGGCATCTTTCCCTGACACAGGCAAACCCAGGCTCCCACCGTAAGGGACCTGCTCCACTGCAGCCAGCATCACAGCGAATGACAACTGGTCAATACAACAGGCTACAAGTTTAGAAAACCATCTGTGTCTAGACTACTGTCCCCACTGGCTCTGCTCTCCCAGTTGCTATTTCCGGTGCTTCTCCAGAGAGGCTCCTCTGCTGTGTGGGGCAGGGCCATCAAGAGGACTACTCCTTACACGCTGTATGTGAGAGCAAGAGCACCAGCTGGAAAAGCAAGCAGCCAGCCAGTGAGTGGGAGAGAGGCCAGTGAGGGAGCCCTCGCTGCAGGTGGGGGAGCAGGTAGGCCACTTGGGATCGGTGCCAAGCCAGCTCTCTAAGAGAAGGATGGTGCCACTGGAGCACAGGTGGGGTCTCTGGCTGTCACACACTGTCAGGCTGGGGGACAGCCTGGAGGGTACTGAAAGAGGGGGCAGGAGCTCCCAAGATGCACCACTTACCCGTAGAAGGGCAGCTCGTGGCATTTGAGGAGGTAGGCGCGATAGTGGGAGGCCAAGGTGTTCTCATGCTCACGGTCACTGCCTGTTGCTTCCTTTATTTGCCGATAGGCATTCAGCAGGCCTTGCTCCCCTGGCCCAGTCTTGGCCCCACGGCCCCGGAAGGCAGCAAAGAGGCCATGGCCTCGCTTGCAGAGGTGGGCAGGGAGGAAGGAGTCCAACTTCTCCCTGCAGGGGAAGGAAATGGGTAGTGGTGGTCACTCCAGGGTGTGACGGCCATGCTCACAGGGTACGTAGGCAAGGTTTGGCAGGAGGCAGGGCTTACGGACCTCCAAGGCCTGACTGCACCAAGGCCCATTGCTGTGCGGGGTGTATATGTATGTATGTATGTGTGTGTGTGTCTGTGTCTGTGTGCAAGGTTCACTATTGAGCTGGGGGTGAGATGCTCTTTCTAAGAGAAAAATGGGGTTCCCAGAGGAATGGAACTCATGACTACTTCTAAGTCATGGAGGGGATAAGAGACCCAAAGTACGCATGGGGGAGCCCAGGCAGCAGGCACAGGTGTGGTCAGACTGGAGCCCCTACAGGCTCTGAAGCACTGTCTGTGCCGCAGCCAGCCGCGAGGCCAACATGGGGCACCCTCCTCGCTGCAGAGTAGGGGCCAAGATGCCACCCCTGGTCCTAGTAACAGGTGCCCTGACACTAAGACACAGTACAGCTCTGCAAGCCTAGGCCCAGGGCTGGAGGAGGCGTCACACGAACAGGCTAGGGTTACCATCCAAGGCCCCACTCTGGTCCTGCACTCTCCCCCTGGAGCAGGCAAAATCCTCCTCCCTGTCAGCACCAGTTGCTCACCCAGGAACTCAAGGGAATGCTCCAGGCTGGCAGAGGGCACAGACAGGCTATCACCAGGGCCAGTCTTCACCCAAGAGGGAAGAAGACACACTATCTGAACACCCAGTGCATGCTGGGCACCATGGAAGGGCAGGGGGCTTGGAAGGTGCTCAGGTCAGGATGGACTCCAGAAAAGGGAGAGGAACAGCCTGGCTGGAGCAGGTGTCAGAGCAACATCCGTGTTCTAAGGCTGCACAATTGAGTTTTCTGAATGAATGGGGCTTTTTCTACCTAACATGACATGAATGTGTGGTACTCTGTGCTGGCTAGCTTTACTTCAACGTGACACAAGCTAGAATCACCTAGGAGGAGGGAATCTCAGTTGAAAAAAATAGCTCTATAAGATCTAACTACAGAGCTGGGTGGTGGTGGTGCACACCTTTAATCTCAGCACTCAGGCAGAGGCAGAGGCAGAGGCAAGTGGAGTGCTGTGAGTTCAAGGCCAGCCTTATCTACAAATAGAGTCCAGGACAGTCAAAGCTATACAGAGAAACACTGTCTCGGGAACACCCAGGGTGGTCTCTGCCAGGCTCCAAACATCAGCCATCAGCACAGGTTTGCTGACGACCAAATCTCTTTGCTGACTTTCCCACTGCTGGCAGGGTTGACGAAACAAGAAGCCTTGGTTAGAAATAGGTTGGAGTGGGGCTGGAGAGATGGCTCAGAGGTTAAGAGCACTGTCTACTCTTCCAGAGGACCTGAGTTCAATTCCCAGCAACCACATGGTGGCTCACAACCATCTGTAATGTGATCTGATGCCCTCTTCTGGCCTGCAAGTGTGTACGTAGATAGCACATTCATACATTAAATAAAAAAGAAATAGTTGGAGTGCAAGTTCACAGTCACTGGAATCTGTCAAAATTTTTGTTTGTTTACAACAGGGTTTCATGCAGTGCAGGCTGACCTAAAACTCACTACTGTAGTTGAGAATGGCCTCGAACCCCGCTATTTGTACTTCCAGTCCCTGGTGGCTACAGCAGTCATGAGTATGGGCCACCATGCCTGTCTCAGGGTGGCTTGGAACTCATGAACTCCTGTCTCAATCTCCCAAGTGCTAAGACTACAGGTGTGACCACCACCCCATGCCACTTCCAAACCTCAAGGTCACCTCTCAGAGGCCCATCTTTGGGTTTTTTGTTTTTGTTTTTTGGATTTTTTGGGGGGAGGGGGGCGTTGGTTTGGTTTGGTTTGGTTTTTCGAGACAGAGTTTCTCTGTGTATCCCTGACTGTCCTGGACTCTATTGTAGACCAGGCTGGCCTTGAACTCACAGTGATCCGCCTGCCTCTGCCTCCTGAGTGCTGAAATTCAAGGCGTGTGCCACCACCACTCTTCAACTTTCCTTGTTTCTAGACAGAGTCCGGCAGCAGACTTTGGCTTGGTAGTGTCTGCGAACAAACTTCTATTCTTGGGGTTTGGAGTTTAGCTGGACTGTCAGTGGTTACTGGGGTCATCACATGGTCAGCTCCTGGCTGTGACTCTACAGAATAAACACAGACTTTGGCTATAAATGGGCCTGCATCCACACGTGTGTATGTGGCCCCTTGTGCTGAGAACCCCTCTTAGAGATCACTTCATGTGTGTATCCACTGTGAGTGAGGAGAAGGAAGCTCAGAGAAGTGGAGTCCTCACCAAGGCCACCCAGGGAGCGTGCGTGCATCAGAAGCCAGACTGCATGACTGCCTGCCTCGCAGGACGGAGACCCACTTGTAGGTAGAGTCCTACACAGTAACCTTCCCTCTGAGTGCCCACCTCAAGTCCCACTGTCCTTACCTCAGAGCGCAGGCAACAGGCTGGCCAGGCTGGTAGGGCCCAAGCTGCACACGGCACACGAGGGCACCCAGCACCTCACAGTCTTCCCAGTCACAAGGGTACCGAGCAGTCAGCACGTTGCCCTTGGCTTCCTCATAGAGCAGCCGCAGGACCTCCTCATCCTGGATCTGTGGGCCAGTGTGGCATAAGATGACAGGTCAGAGCAGCTGGCCAAGGCTTGACTGTCTAGGTATCTAGGGGCTGGGGGGGGGGGACTGGGCATGCAGGAACTCGGTGGCACTACCCCAGCTCTGCCTTACCTGGAGCTCTCGGCGCTTTGGGAAAAACACATTCCTTCGGAACTGAAGGGAAGGCTCATCTGGAGAAAGGAGTGAAAGTCAGCTCCTAGTCCCCTTTCGCAGTGCAGCCCCACCCCGCTCTGCCCTAAATGGCTCACACCCCAGCTCCCAACCTGCCTCCTCTCCATGGACAGAGCCCTCCTGAAGGGGGGTTACTGAGCGGGCAATGCATCTCTGGTCATAGCCCCTCCCAGCCCAGCCTTCCCAAGGCTCCCTTCAGATGCCCCTCAAGTCCTTCTCTGTCAGGGGTGGCTGACAAACTGTGGGATAGATGGAGCCCTTGCCCCCGGCAACACTGACCCATGGCTATGTCATCATCCGAGGCATCGGTGAAGCGCAGCAGCAGCTCTGGCCACTGGCGGCCCAGCTTGTAGGGCTGGTGCTTGGGTTTCAACTGCACCTCTGCAGGGCAAGAGAGGAAATGCCATGAAGCTGCTGAGCAGGCCTGCGGTGCCCAGTATCCATCACACTGTCCACCAACAGTGAGGACAGCCACAGCTAACACTGAGCAGGTGCAGAGCTGCTCCAAATGGTTCCAGTGCATTCTCCCCACAATGACCCTGACCTCCATTGTGCCATGGGGAGAACCAGGCTCAGGGGGCGAGGGTGGGGAGTTAGCTCATCTGTCCCGAGTCACAGCAAGCCAGACATGGTGGCGCACACCTTTAATCCCAGCACTCGGGAGGCAGAGGCAGGCGGATCTCTGGGAGTTCAAGGTCAGTCTGGTCTACAAATCGAATCAAGGCTAAACAGAGAAACCCTGTCTCGAAAAGACCAAAACAAACAAACAAAAAACAGAAAACGAGTCACAGCAAGTGGCAGATTCTGCTTGCACACAGGCCCGGTGACAGTGGCCACCTGAGAGGTTGCCTTGAGAGGTGAAGCATTGTTGAGTTCACCCAGGGACGTGCCGAGAGGTACGGTGAAGGTGCCACCACGGGCTTGCCAGTCTTCTGACAAATGCTTCCTCAGCTCCGCCCTTCCCCACTAATGGCTGAGCACTTTGTCCTGTCTCTTGACCAGACGGCAGCCCCAGCCCCCCAGTGGCCTTCTTGCCTCTAGCCACTTCCTCTACATCCAACTCCAGTCTTTCTTGTCCTGTTTGGGACCCACGTTTCCCTGAAGGGGTTCACAGCCTTCATGTCCCTCCGTTCTCCCCGTCGGCACAGGCTCAGCAGACGGGGCTGTGGGGCAACACGATCACTCATTTCGCCTGACGCCCAAAAGGATGGCGACTTCCCAGACTGCAGTCAGCGGCTACACAGGACCAGAGCTTAGCTTCCCGAGCCCCCTTCAGTGCATCTGACCCGAGGGTGACACCCTTTGAGTCCTCTGGAGGATCCTGTGGGACTATTCCCTGTTTGTCCTGGCACTGAGAAAATCCAGTGTGAATCGGAGGACTTGGGGACAGGGGTGTGTTCCTCCTGCCTTCACCCACAAATCCCAGAGATCCCGCCATCAGAACAGGGCTATCCCAACATCACAGCCTCAGACTTCTGTGTGGGACTTAACTCCCTAGCCAATATCATCCAAATAAGCCCAGCAGTTACAGGGCTGGAGAGGTGGCTCAGCAGTTAATAAAACTGGCTGATCTTCCAGAGGATCAGAGTTCAATCCCCAGCACCCACATGGCATGTTTCTACTGTCTGTAACTTTCCACTGTCTGACACCCTCACACAGACACACATACAGGCAAAACACCAGCACACATTAAATAATTATTTGTTTGTTTTTCAAGACAGAGTTTCTCTGTGCAGCTCCTAGACTTGCTTTGTAGACCAGGCTGGCCTCAAAACTCACAGCTGGGATTGAGGCGTGGGCTACTGGGCCTGGCTCTAAATAAATAAATCTTTAAAAAAAAAAAAAAAAAAAAAAGACTAACAGTTCCTACCTCCACCCAGAGGAGGGGAGAAGGCCAAACCCACCAAAATGAGGCACATGATGGCTTCTGCTACACAAGCACTCACAGCTGGGAGGACAGACAGCTCAGGGCTCTGGTGTGTGTGTGTGTGTGTGTGTGTGAGTGTGTGTGAGTGTGTGTGTGTGTGTGTGTGTGTGTGTGTGTGTGTGTGTGTGTGTAGGGGGAGTGTCCTGGGGTCTGAAGTAGCCTTTCAGCCTTCCACCCCAGCCTGGGAAGAACGTGGGTGTTCAGTGTACTGCAGCCTCAGGCACTCCACTGGTCGGGTCATGCCACACAGGCCATGCATTCATTGCTTGCCACCAGCAGGCCATTGGAATGCAAGAGGGTGGGGGGATGAAGTGGAACAGGAGCAGCACTGAGAGCCTCTGTGGCAGAACAGGGGCCACCCACAAGGGCCTGCTATCCCCAGTTTTCCACACAGCCAAAGGCCTACAGCCCTGACCAGAGAAGCTCAGAGGGCAAAGGAGGGGCTGGACCAGCAGGCAGAGTGTGGGAGTGAGCCTGCATAGCAACTGTGCAGGAAGCTGGGAGGGGGGGAAGCAAGGTGGGGGCGGGGAGGGGGGACCTGGAGCTCTTCCCACACGATAGAGGCAGGAACTCTAGGGGCCTCAGGAGAGGAAGGCACCAATTATGACATCACCCCCGAACCCCCACCACACTCAAAGGAACACACACACACACACACACACACACACACACACACACACACACAAAGAAACAAGAGAACAATGCAAAGAATTAATGAAACAAAGAGTTGGTTCTTTGAGGAAAATCAACTGACATACCCTTATCTAAATTAACTAAAAGGCAGAGAGAAATATCCAAATAAACAAAATCAGAAACAAACAAGGTGACGTAACAATAGACACTGAGGAAATCAAAGAATCATTAGTTTTTACTTCAAAAACCTGTACTCCACAAAATTGGAAATTCTAAAAGAAATGGACAATATTCTTGGTACCATTTACCAAAGTTAAATCAAGACCACATAAACACTTTAAATATACTTATAACCCTTAGAAAACACAAGCAGTCATTAAAATCTCCCAACCATAAAAGCCCAGGGCCAGATTGTTTTAGTGCAGAATTCTACCATACTTTCAAAAAAGACCTAATACCACTACTCCTCAAGTTATTCCTCAAAATAGAAATAGAAAGAGCATTGCCTAGTTCACTTTATGTGACCACAGTCACCCTGATACCCGAACTGCAGAAAGCCTCAAAGAAGAGAATTACAGACCAATTTCCCTCATGGACACTTTCCTTTTGGTTTCTCAAGACAGGGTTTTTGTGTATCTCTGGCAGTCTTGGAACTCGCTCTGTAGACCAGGCTGGCCTTAAACCCAGAGATCCACCTGCTTCTGCCTCCCAAGTGTTGGGATTAAAGGAATGTGCGAGCACTGCCCAGCTGTTGATTTCAACACTGGAGACTGAACCCAGGGCCTTCCACAGACCGGGCAAATATCCCTGAGTTGTATTCCTGATCATCAGAGAGAACTTTTTTTAAAGTATACTTTAAAAATCAACTTAAGGGGCTGGAGAGATGGCTCAGAGGTTAAGAGCACTGACTGCTCCTCCAGAGGTCCTGAGTTCAATTCCCAGCAACCACATGGTAGCTCACAACCATCACTTCTGGCCTGCAGGCAGAATGCTGTATACATAATAAATAAATAAATCTTTAAAAAAAAAAATCAACTTAAGCCAGGCGGTGGTGGCATACACCTTTAATCTCAGCACTCAGGAGGCAGAGGCAGGCGGATCTCTGTGAGTTTGAGGCCAGCCTGGTCTACAAAGTGAGTCCAGGACAGCCAAGGCTACACAGAGAAACCCTGTCTCAAACAAACAAACAAACAAACAAACCAAAAAGCAGACAAACAAACAAACTAGGGTCACTAGGCTTAGGGGCAAGTACCTTTACCCACTGAGCCATCCTACCAGTCCTCAAAGGAACATCTAAACTCAGACAACATACCCGGCGCCAGCACTGATTTATTTCCCAGGTGATGACACTGAGCTTCCTTTCATCTTTCCTTCCATGTCAACAGCCTCAGGGGTCATAAGGAGGGACTTTATTCACTGGCCTGAGTCTATAAAACCCTGCCTTCATTCCCACTCCACTCTGGGGGCCCGGACTACAAGGGCAAGGAGAGTGTGGTCATCGGGCCAGAAGCAAGGTAGGGCGGAGACCCCAAGCCAAAAAACTATGTCCCTCTTCTTCCTGCAGCCCCACACCTAAGCACAGGAGTCACTGCACAGGACCACTTCCTGAGCCATGTCTCCCCGCTTCCCCACCGCCAGCAGGAGCATGCAGTGCAGAGGCTCAGCACTGTGGTCTGTCTTGGTGCTGACACCCCCGGGAGTCTAGGACACTGCTCCACATCTCAGGACGTCACAATGCAGGAAGGATCTGAGCCATCTGGAAACACTGGAGTTACAGTCCCCAAATGAGGCCCAGACGGCATGCTCTGTGAGCAGGGGCCTTCTGTGCTTCTCTGCACCAGCATAAGGCAGGAACAAAGGACCCAGAAACCTCCTCAGGACTCTGGCACACAGCAGGTCCCATCTTCCCCTGACAGGTAGCGCCCACGGGTTGTGGTAGCTCAGCCCTCTCTCTGCACCAGCTAGTGTCTGCACCTCCCCACTAGGCTTCTCACTGCCAGACCTTACCCAGCAGAGGGGAGACGAGCCAGAGTGCGAAGGCCTCTTGGGCCACATCTGGGAGCTGCAGGACTTCACGGACTGCACGGTGCAGCTCATGGGCACTGATCGAGGACAGGCTCTCCACAGCCAGGGGCACTACTGTGTCATCAGCCAGGTACACTAGCACGTCAGCTGCTGGAATACAAGTTGGGGAGGGTCAGTTGAGGCCCAGCGCCAGGCCAATCAGGCATTCTCCACACACCTTTGCTAAATATCACGACGCAGGCCACACTGATACATTCCCTCAAGACTCCATTAACAGTGATGCTTAAGGCCAGGTATGGTGCCATACGCCTGGAATTCCAGGACTCAGGAAGATAAAGTGGGAAGATTTCAAGTTCTAGGACAGTCAGCCAGGCGTGGTGGTGCACGCCTTTAATCCCAGCACTCGGGAGACAGAGGCTGTGAGTTCGAGGCCAGCCTGGACTACAAAGTGAGTCCAGGACAGTCAAGGCTACACAGAGAAACCCTGTCTCAAAAAACCAAAAAAAAAAAAATCAAGTTCTAGGACAGCCTGGGCTATATAATAAGACCAAGGTTTTTGTTTGTTTACTGTGTGGGTGTGAGTGTGTGTGTTTCCCTGTGACAGGGTGTCTCTGTACAACAGAGCCCTGGCTCTAGGCTGGCCTCGAACTCAGAGCCCAGCCTGCCTCTGCCTCCTGAGTACTGGGATTATGTGCCACCACACCTGGCAAGACCCAGTATTTTTAAAATAAGTAAATAAAAACACTGCCTTTAAGGACTTCTTGAGATATCAAATCACTCAGAAACTACGGCCCAGGCACCAGCCTAAGGCTCAAAGTAGGATGATGAAACCACCACTCCTCCTGTGCAGCACCAATACTGCTTTATTTCCAATAATATTTGTGAGGTGGAGGGGTAGGACAGGGTAACCCAGCCTGAGGTCAGGGTTCCCTATCAGGCTGGGAGCAAGGCCAGCCAGCGACCTTCTGACTCTGTCTGGTCAGACTAAGAGGACAATGAGGATTTCTAAGGCCATCCTGGGTTACGGCAGGTTCCAGGTCAGCTTCATTAGGACTCATTAAAACTTAAAGGATCAGCCGGGCATGGTGGCACACACCTTTAACCCCAGCACTTAGGAGGCAGAGGCAGGTGGATTACTGTGAGTTTGAGGCCAGCCTGGTCTACAAAGCGAGTCCAGGACAGCCAGGGCTACACAGAGAGACCCTGTCTTGAAAAACAAAACCAATCAACCAAACAAAAAATCTTAAAGGATCAACACTGTGGTTTTTGCAGATAGCTTTAAGCACCCAGGAAAAAACAACTCAAACAGCCAAGTGTCCCCATATAACAAGCTGGACTCCCATTTGAAGGCAGAGCCAAAGGAAGATGCTTGGCAGGGTGGCCAGACTCCATTTCCCCCAGCCCTGAAGCACACTTGAGTTTGGAGGACCACATTCTCAACTCATAATCACCGTCTGCTTGTTGGCTGACTCCCATGAGTCTCTGTGTCAGCTGTAACTCTGTTAAAAAACAGTTAATAACCCTTTCTCAAAGAGTCACCACCAACCCAGTGAAGCTGGGCACCACATATAGTTAGCACACTGAAGACGCTTTTTTAGATTCTAATCTCTTCTGCTCCATCAGCCAACTTGAGAGATCAAACAGCCTCCTCCAGGAGACTGAGGTTCACATCCACTTTACAGGCAGGAAAACCAGGCCCCGAAGGCTCAAGCTCACCATCACCTTGGCCTGCTCCAGTAGTCAGAGACCTAATAACCTCTCTAGGGCCCAATTTTCTCCCAATAAAATGAAGAGGTAGGGCTGGGCGTGGTAGCGCATGCCTTTAGTCCCAGCACTTGGGAGGCAGAGGCAGGTGGATCTCTCTGAGTTCGAGGCCAGCCTGGTCTACAAAGGGAGTCTAGGACAGCCAAGTCTACACAGAGAAACCCTGTCTTGAAAAAAAAAAAAAAAACTAAAACAAAACCAAAAACCAAAAAACGAAGAGGCAGCCGGGCAGTAGTGGCGAACGCCTTTAATCCCAGCACTCGGGAGGCAGAGGTAGGCGGATCGCTGTGAGTTCGAGGCCAGCCTGGTCTACAAAGCGAGTCCAGGACAGCCAAGGCTACACAAAGGGACCCTGTCTCGAAAAACCAAAACCAAAACCAAAACCAAAACAAAAACAAAAACAAAAACGAAGAGGCAGAGAATCCCTGCTTTCAAAGGGCTGTTTTCAAGAAAGAAATGGAACAATGAAAGTGGTGTTGCTTTCCATTCAGGTGTCTTCATTTGAAGACACGCCTTTTCACAAGAGAGAAGGTCACTGAGGGAGTGACAGGGCCCAGCTAGGTCCTCTGACTACTGTGAGTGTGCCACACCTTATCACATCTTGTTTCTTACTTACTACAAGATTAACATAACTGAAAAAGACAACCAGAGCCACGTCCCCAGGGTTGGGGCAGAAAAGAGTACAGAAGAGACGGCGGGGGAGGCACCGGGGAGGGGGTGAAGGCAGAGACCTACCTCGGGCTCCCACGGAGGATACGCTGCTTCGGTGGGACCGCTCCGCAGGGCCCGGCTGCCCCGCGTTGCCCTCTGCCCCATCCATCTGCAAAAGGAACCACAGACAACGCTTACTGAGTGTCCCGGGGTCTCCTCAAGCTCTTAACCAAGAAGCAAAAGGGTCCCGGGCTCAGCCTACAAGTCTTAATCTATGTACAGGGATCAAATGGGCAGGCTGAAAGTGGGGGGGAGGGTGTGACTCTCGCCGAGTGCAGGTCGGATGGTGCTGGGTCACGGGGGTGACCGTCAGGTGCAGGGGTCACTCAACGAGGAACGCTCAGACAAGTCAAGGCGCGCCCCCGTCCAGGGCGGGGACCCGGGCAGGGTGTGGCCACGCTCTCACCTCTCAGGGTCCTAGAACGCACTGCCTCACGCTAGAATGCCACCCGATTCAGGTCTCCAGCTCTGGACCCACCACCACGGCCGCTGGTGTAGGGTGCTCAGCTTCTGCTGAGGGTCGGTACGCTGGCGTAGCGCCGCGGAAGCTGGCGCGGGAGGAAGCACTGTCTCGAGGCCCCGCCCCTCCAACCAAAGGAGCCAATCGGAGCCCGGAGCCTCAGCGCACGCGCGCTTTCATGTTTCGGCCTTACCCACCCCTGGCCCACTCTCCGATGGGTCGCGCGTGTCCGGAAGCTCCGGGAGCGAGCCTGGCTTGGCCACGCCCCTGACATACCGGGTCCGTCCTGTGTCGTTCGCACCCCACACCCACCGGCCCAGCCCGGACCAGTGTTGCTCCCATGCATAAGACCCTCGCTCTGTAATAGGATGTGGGGAAGATTCATGAAAACCAAGAATGAGGGCGCGAGCTGCGCAGCTACCACTCCGTGTGACTTGACTGGGTCCCTCTCTGAAATGGAGATGCTTCCGTGGACCCACGCAGGGCTGGGCGGTAACTGGTGTCGCCGTCCTCCCGGGCCTGTCTTGAAGACCCGAAGGACATCTGGCTTTTGGGCTTGGACAGGAGGCGGGGCCCTGGACCCGTCACTTACCCTCTAGATCTGTTTTTCACTTGTAGCGGAGGGAGATTGGACTGAATGGCTCTCAGTAATCCCTTTCACCCTCAAATTGTGTTATGCACGTTAGAAACACAGGACTTGCTGTGCTTCCAGGGTGTAGTCACGTAAACCTGGCTGTCTTAGACACATAGCCTTCAAGATCCTGAGGTTCTAAGCTAGAAGAAGAGGCGTATCACCAACTTGTTCCTGACAAACCAGCTTGTGTGTGCCTGAGGCTTTGAATGTGTGGAGAAAAACAAGTCACGTGAACCCGATTGTTCCAAGTGGCACAGGCTTCGGGGATCACCTGAGTTCTCTTGCCACCTGGCGTCCGTGCTGGACAGCAAATGTTAGCTCCTGGCCCCGTCTTCAGTGTTTGTTTTTGTTTTGTTTTATTTTGGGGACAGGGTTTCTCTGCGTAGCGTTGGCTTTCCAGGACTCAGTTTGTAGACTAGGCTGGCCCCAAACGCAGAGATCTGCTTGCCTCTGCCTCTCTGAGTGCTGGGGATTACAGGCATGAGCCACCAGGGAGGGGTTGGGAACAACACGGGACCCACAACCTGCACTGGCAGGCCGCAAAAAGCGGGGCAAGTGGGGCCCTGCTAGCGAGCCCCGTGGGCGCCCCAAGGGAAGGCTTCCACCCACCAACCACAGCCTCAGGAGCGGCCCTGGAAGGGGGTTGAGATTCTGAGGGAGCCCTCCAGACAAACTCCCTGCTGGCACACCACCCTCACACCCACCCCCACCCCAGGGGCAGTTGTGGATCTTTATAATTCATTTAGGGCCAAACTTGACCTGCACACAAGCCTTTAATCCCAGCAGAGGGAGACAGAGGCAACCCGATCTCTGATTTCCAGGACAGTCAGGGCTGTACAGTGAGGCCCTGTATCGGGGAAAACAAACGAATTAAGTAACAAACCAAGAAAAACTACAGTTAGGTGGGCCATACATGGTGACAAATGCCTGTAATCCCAGCACTTAGATGTTGGAGGCAGGAGGATCAGCAGGCATTCAAGGCCAAAGTCAGCCTGGGCTATGTGAGGCTCTGTGTCAAACAAACAAAAATCCAAAATAAAACAAACAAACAAAACACCCCAAAGCAAAAACCAAAACAACAGCAAATATTAGAGAAGGCGCCGGTATTGCTATAGGAGATACAAACACCACAGGTGGAGAGGACACAGTTCAGTTCCTGCTTAGCCACTGTGCGCTGGACGCGGCCCAGCCCTTTCCTGTGTGTCTCGTCTCTTATGGGCTCTGTGAATGGAGCCAAGATTAGTAGCGACCATTTATGTGCTGGATGCTTTAAAATTGTATGAGTGTGTGCGTCTGTATGTGTATGGTGTGTGTGTTTGTATATAGTGTTTGTGTGTGTCTGTGTGTGCATGTGTGTGCATGGTGTATGTGTGTCTGTGTGTGTGTCTGTATGTATGTGTATCTGCGTGTGTGTTAGGTGTGCCTGTATGTTATGCACATTTATTCTAGATTCTCAATCGGGGGAGATGGCTCTGGGAGTGAATGTGCTTACCCCATCCTGACAACCCAAGTTGATAATGACATCAGGCACCTGCAGTCACAACACTCCCACAGCCAGATGGAAGGTGGAGAAGGTCACCTGAAAGCTGGTGGATCAGGTGCAGCCTCAGAACAAAGCTTTAACACGGTGGAAGGCGGGAACCAACTCCCTAGAGTTGTCCTTTGATTTCCAAATGAGTGCTGTGGTCAAAGTGTATATACTCTTTGTCTCTGAAACGTCCAATTGATCAATTGATTAATGATTTTTTAAAATATTTAATTTAATTTATGTGCATTGGTGTGAGGGTGTCAGATCTTGGAGTTACAGACAGTTGTAGGCTGCCATGTGGGTGCTGGGAATTGAACCTGGGTCCTTTGGAAGAGCAGGTAGTGCTCTTAACCACTGAGCCATCTCTCCAGCCCCGATTAATGATTTTTTTAAAAAAGAAGATCTATTTTAGAGCTAGACGTGGGGGTGAATGCCTTTAATCGCAGCACTGGGAGGCAAAGGCAGGCGGATCGCTATGAGTTTGAGGCCAGCCTGGTCTACAAAGTGAGTCTAGGACAGCCAAGGCTACACAGACAGAGAAACCCTGTATCGAGAAACCAAAAAAGAAAAAAAAAAAAAAAAAAAAAGATCTATTTTACACATATCTGCACATACACCTGCATGCCAGAAGAGGGCATCAGTTCCCAGTATAAATGTTTGTGAACCACCTTGCTGGAACTCAGGACCTCTGGAAGAGCAGAGCCTCTGCCTCCCAGTGCTGAGATTAAAGGCGTGTGCTACCACCCCGCAGACCGTAATCTTAAAGCTGCGCCATTTCTCCAGCCTGGATTAATTTTTTTTAATGGGCCTGGAGATAATATGACACAGTGGTTAATGTCTGGGGCCAGAGCAAGCTGAACAAACCATTCAGACATGGAGCTCAGATATGGATGGTTTATTGAACTCAACCCCCAACACTGACCGTGGTCAGAGACACAGAGCGGACTTCAGGAGCCAAACTGTGACATTTTGTGTTTCTCAGAGTTAGCTTATAAAGGCAACGAGGACAATGACAGTGGAACAGGAAAGTCACCTTTGATGTAAGTTCTTTTTGCCAGCTAGACAAAGCAGCTCTAGCTGACCTTTAATTTGATTGGCCCCAAGTGGAGTTTACAGTTAGGGCCAGCTGCACTTATGTTTGGGGAATTTCTAGGAGCAGCAAGGCCACAGACTATGCTGAACATAAACACGGTTTTTGGCCAACCTGACCTTGCAGCAAGAGCGTTCCCCTATATCAGCAACAAGCTGAGATGATGTGGCCGCTGCCCCAAAGGAGCAGGCCTCAACAGTTAAGAGGAAAGCACCCGGGCTGTGCTCTGGGCACACATGTGACCGCTCGCCTTTACGTGCAGTTCTAAAGGATCCGAGCCTGTCCTCCGACCTCTGAGGGCTCACGCACACAGTTGGTACCCATACACACACTCAGCACACAGGCAACACACACACAAAACTAAACCAACTCCTGGGGCTGGAGCGATGAGGCAATGAGGTACACTTACTGCTCTTACGGAGGACCCAGGTTTGATTCCTGACACCCACATGGCGGCCCAGAACCACCGTTAACTACAGCTCCAAGGAACCTGACGCCTTCCTGTAATCTCTGAAGGAACCAGGCACGCACGTGGTACAAATAAATACATATACAGGTAGGGGAAAGACTCACACATAAGTCTTACAAATTTGCAAGCACGTATTTCATAAATTTTAGATTCTGCACTGGGGAGAAAATGTGATAATAGTCTTTCTGAGATTGGTTTGTTTTGTTTAGCACAATGATCTCCTAGTTCTACCCATTTTCTTGCAAATGACATCATTTTATTTGTCCTTTACACCCTAAAACTCCATTGTGTCTTTGTCCACTCCTCTGTTGATGGACTTTTTCATCCTTCTTGCCACAAATGCTATTTCCGACCTTTCTATTCATTCACCCGTTCACCATTCATTTAGCATGTTTCATGTCTACCCTGCGCCACACTGTCTAATCCTTCAAGCACGAAAGTGGATAAAGCAGCCACAGGAAGCCACAGGTGGCGCTCGCCTTTAATCCCAGCACTCGGGAGGCAGAGGCAGGTGGATCTCCATGAGTTCCAGGCCAGCCTGGTCTACAGAGTGAGTTCCAGGACAGGCAGAGCTATTACACAGAGAAACCTTGTCTCCAAAAACCAAAAATTAAAAATTAAAAAAAAGCAGCCATACTTCCTTGACAGCAAGACCAGTTCACTGCATAGAACAGCCCAGTGACAAGTGTGAGGAGAAAGGGGAGGAAGGCCCCGGCAGGGAGGGGTGCAGGCTGCTGGGCCTTCACCATTGCCTGTGAGATGACCTGGGGAGGCCTCACCGTGATGGTCCAGCCCCAGCTTGACGGAGGCCAGAGAGAGTGTGTCCAGGGGGAGGAAGCAATCTGGCTTTAGGGCCTCCAGGCTGAGAGCGGGAAGCAGGACATGAGGTCAGAGAAGGGCGGAACTGCGAGGGCTCAGACAGTGTGGAGGAGATGTCGCGTCTTTCTTTTTAATTTTCGAAGAAGGGAAAATTATTGGTTGCAGTTTAGAGACAGAGAAATAAAAAAAAAAGTCTAAGCCCTGGCATCTCCATGAAGGCCTTCTTGCCGTGTCATTCCAGGGTAGAGAACAGGATTTTAGTTTTGAGGAAGTGTCTCACTGGGCCATCAGCAGTCAACAGCTCATTGTTCCTTCCCCTGGCAAGAGGAGGCTGCGGTTCTGGCTCACGCCCCGCCCAGAAACAACTCTGGAGAGAGTGGACAAACAGGCTTCGGGGCCTGGTGAGTCACTTCTGGGGGCTGGGGAGGGGGCCTCTGGTTGTTCTTATCCAGCCCCAGGTTCAGGTAGCTGCTGCAGGCCACCGTGGCCCGGGACTGCCACCTGGCGGCCACATTCTGACTTGGTGTAGCTAGCCTCCCAGCTGGTCAGGGTAGGTGAGGCCTGAGGTCCATGGCAATGAATGGGCAGTTGCTATGAACTGGCCCATCAGGCAGGCCCTGGAGAAGCTCTCCAAGCTAGCACTCAGGTGCCATCCTCTGTCACACAGTCCTGGTTGTCACTGTGCAGGCACAGGACTCAGGCTAGCTGTGGCTGTCAACCTGCCCGCTTAGAGATTCCATGCTTCATACTTCGCAGGCCTCTTGCAGCCTCAGGGTCACTGATGTTGTTGGCTCACTCTCTCGCTAATGGTTGCCTGAGGTCTGGGCACCGGGCCACCGCTCACCCTCCAGCGAGGGTTAAACATTAGTGGGAGGTTATCGGGTTTGGAAAGGGGGTGGGGATCTCATTTGCAACAGTCTTCTTTGCTGGGCCTGCCTGGAGCGGCCAGTTCCCACCAGAGCCCATACAATGCCCGTGGAGGAGTTTGTGGCTGGCTGGATCTCCGGTGAGACATTTTTCTTTCTTTCTGTCATATTAGCCTTAAGGGTGGGTCGCTTCCCGGGGCGGTGGGGGTTGGGGGGACGATGAGTCGTCAAGAGGAGTTGTTCTGCCTGAAACACTCAGCAGCCAGCTGTCTTCAGAGCCTTCTTGGAATGGCCAAGGAGGCAGCCGGGAAAGCGGCTCAGAGGGACTGCTTCTGCATCCCAGGGTAAGCTGCCAGAGAACGCTGAGGACCTCAAAGCCGGGGAGCAGCCTCCCCCAAGCCCCTTCTCCCAGACCAGTGCGAGGGGCCCAGAACACATTCACCTTTGATCTCACCGGCTGTCCTGACTTCCCCTTTGGAAATCTGCCCTACCTGGCAAAGGGTGGCACTCCGGAGCCTTGAGGAAGGACACCATGAACCTGTCGTCACCCCTCCCCCCTCCCCCGTCGGTGATACACCTCACTCCCCAGGCCACAGAAGCAGCATTTTTGTGGCCAATAAGACTAGTGGGTGAAGCCGGGCGGTGGTGGCGCATGCCTTTAATCCCAGCACTCTGGAAGCAGAGGCAGGCGGATCGCTGTGAGTTCGAGGCCAGCCTGGTCTACAAAGAGAGTTCCAGGACAGCCAAGGCTACACAGAGAGACCCTGTCTCAAAAAACAAAACAACAACAACAACAACAACAAAAACTAGTGGGTAGATTTCTCCCCTGGGGCTGGCAGGACCTTAAGAAGGCTCCCAGCTCTGCACGGAGAGTTGGACAAGGTAGAAAGCAGGAGGAAGGGGCCAGCAGGGCCTGCTCTCATTCAAGGCCACAGAGCTCTGAGAGGAAGGCAGAAGTACACTTAGCAGCAGTAGCCACACCTTCTAGAGCTGCTGTTCTTAACCTTCCTTAGCTGTGACCCTTTAATACACTTCCTCGTGCAGTGGTGACCCCCAACCACAAAATCATATTGTTGCTACTTCATAACTGTAATTTTGCTACTGTTACGAATTGTAACATAACTATCTGCTGCGCAGGGTATCTGATATGGGACCCCCACCCAGCTCATGACCCACAGGTTGAGAATCAGTGATCTAGTGCCGCCTCTTCCATAGTCAGGGCTGGGGACAGTATTACAGCTGATTCGTTCCTAGTGTGCATGCGTGTGCGTGTGCGTGTGCGTGTGCGTGTGTGTGTGTGTGTGTGGTCTCCCTCCTTTTTCACAGCACCTCTGTGGCCCAGTACCAGGTGTGGTGGGCAGGGTAGGCCAGCTGGACTCTCCCTGGAGCCCCAAGAATATAGGTGGTGGATGTCTGAGCGCACCCCGCCTTCCTGCCCCGGCTTGCATCCTTTTCTCCTCCAGCACAGACTTGCTTCCTGGATTTGGCACTCAGCCGTCACTCTTTTTTTTTTTTTTTTTTTGTTTGTTTGTTGATTGGTTCATTGGTTGGTTTGGTTTGGTTTGGTTTGGTTTGGTTTGGTTTGGTTTGGTTTGGTTTTTTGAGACAGAGTTTCAAAATGCTATGTAGCCTTGGCTGTCCTGGACTTGCTCTGTAGACCAGGCTGGCCTCGAACTCACAGTGATCCGCCCTGCCTCTGCCTCCCGAGTGCTGGGATTAAAGGCATATGCCACCATGCCTGGCTTTTTTTTGTTTTGTTTTGTTTTTTCGAGACAGGGTTTCTCTGCATGTATTCCTGGTTGTCCTGGACTCATTATATAGACCAGGCTGGCCTCGAACTCACAGAGATTCACCTGCCTCTGCCTCCGGAGTCCTGGGATTCAAGCCTCACTCTTACAGCCTTCTTGCCACCACAGGAGCTGTGGGCCTGGTCCTGGGGCACCCATTTGACACTGTAAAGGTGAGTGTTGCAGAGAAGCCGGAAGAGCAGTTGGCCTGGCTGGAACCCCGGGTGAGATGGCTTGGCTAACTGGGGTGACTCACTGGTGTGTCTGCCAGCATCTGCTGTGTGGATAACCCGGCCGCCACTGTGGGAGCAGCCCTGGCTTGCCCAACTGCCTCACATGCCCAGTGCTTTCCATCCAGGTGCGGTTACAGACCCAGAGCACGTACCAGGGCATTGTGGACTGTGTAGTCAAGACTTATCGCCATGAGTCGGTAGGTAGCCCGCTTCTTTGGTATAGGAGTCATCTGGGGGAACCTGGTGCCTGTTTCTTTTTGCTTGATAACAACCTCCAAGTCTTCAGCCCTCGAGGGTGCCTGGCAGTCATGTTGCACCCCAAAAGTAGAGTTGAGGTCTTGTTTTTTTTGTTGTTGTTGTTGGTTTTTCGAGACAGGGTCTCTCTGTGTAGCCTTGGCTGTCCTGGACTCGCTTTGTAGACCAGGCTGGCCTCGAACTCACAGCGATCCACCTGCCTCTGCCTCCCAAGTACTGGGATTAAAGGCGTGAGCCACCACCGCCTGGCTTTTGTTTTGTTTTGTTTTGTTTTGTTTTGTTTGAGTTGAGGTCTTTACAGCCTTCTACACCTGTTCTGGCTGCCTGAGACGGCGTTTAGACAAAAGTGATGTACAGCTGGGCAGTGGTGGCGCACGCCTTTAATCCCAGCACTTGGGAGGCAGAGGGAGGTGGATCTTTGTGAGTTTGAGGCCAACCTGGTCTAAAAAACGAGTCCAGGACAGCCAGGGCTACACAGAGATACCCTGTCTTGAAAAAAAACAAAAAACAAAAAATAAAATAAAATAAAAGTGATGTACAGCTGTCCTGGTCCGAGGTGGCAGCGGGACAGGCAAGCCCAGCATGCCTCCTACAATGCTCCCATGTTGCTTTGCAGGTCCTGGGCTTCTTCAAGGGAATGAGTTTCCCCATTGCCAGTGTAGCCCTGGTCAACTCTGTCCTCTTCGGAGTGTACAGCAACACGCTGCTGGCACTCACAGCCACCTCCCATCAGGAACGACGGGCCCAGCCACCCAGCTACACTAACATCTTCATAGCAGGTTGTACTGGGGGCCTCCTGCAGGTGAGAGGGTCATGGATGAGCACACATGCAGGTGGCAGAGTGATGGATCTGAGCCCTCTGCCCGCAGGGACTCCCAGCAGTGCCTGTTAAGGCCCTCCTAAGGGGTAATTGTAGACATGGCTCCCACCGGCCTAGCCATGGAAACCAGGGGCGGGGCAAAATCAGAAAGTTGGGGGCCAGTGCAAAGAAGACGCCAGGCAGAAGCAGCCAATGTCTTCTCTGAGGCTTGCCCACCTTCAGAGGGTTCTATTAGCCCTGAGTTGTGGGAAGCCTAAGATAGGGGTGACCTTTGACCCTTACGAAGGTCATCCCCAATAGAGCTGAGTTTTGCCCTGACATGATTATAAAGTGGTTCTAGCAATTCTCCTAGCGGCTGAGCCAGGCCTCTGCCTGCTGTACTTGCTAACCATAATCTCTGAGCCTCCCGGAGCCACAGGTCACAGGCCTCAGGGGCAGCCAATCGCTGAGTCGCTCAGTCATTTGTTTTGGTCTTTGTTCTCAGCCGGGTAGTGACCAGGTTCCTGTGAGGTAGGTGGATACCACATGAGCTTCCAGGCCCCAGAAGGGAGTTAAAGGGAGTGTCTGAGCAGAAAGGGACAAAGGGTTCCCGCTCAAGCCTACACCTCAGATGGGCTCTTGGGTGACCCTCTAATGGGTACCTGCCCTGATGCCACTGATTGCTCACGGGACAGAGAGCGAGATCAGAGGACAAAGTCGGGGTGTGCACGCCAGAGGTTAATGATTAAAGAGACCCCAGAGAGTCCTGACTTCTCTTCCCTTCTCCTCTTCTCCTTGCTCCTTATATTTTAAAAAGTTTGTTTATTTTTTGTTTTATGTGTGTGAGTGCTTTGCCTACACATATGTATGTGCACTATGTGTGTGTGGTGTCTGCAGAGGCCTGAAGCGTTGGAGCTCCTGGAACAAAAGTTACTACAGATGGGTTTGAGCTGGCATGTGGGTGCTGGGAACTGAACCCCAGTCCTCTGCAAGAACAGGGAGTGTTCCTAAGCACTGCCATCTCTCCAACCCCTGTCCCTTTAGTGTTTTCAAACCAGGATCTTGTGTGCCAAGTGTGGTGGCGCACACCTTTAATCCCAGCACTTGGGAGGCAGAGGCAGGCGGATTGCTGTGAGTTCGAGGCCAGCCTGGACTACAAAGCGAGTCTAGGACAGTCAAGGCTACACAGAGAGACCCTGTCTCGAAAAACCAAAAAAAGAAAAAAAGAAAAGAAAAACAAAACAAAACCAAACAAAAAAACAAAGAAAGAAAAAGAAAAAGAAAAAAGAAAAGAAAAGAAAAAGAAAAAGAAAAAAACCCCAGGACCTTGCTATTTAGCCCTGGTTGGCCTGTAATTCACTATGTAGATCAGGCTGACCTCAAACTTGTAACAATCTTTTCCCCAAATTCTGGGATTATAGTTTTATGACACCCAACCAAGCTTTATGTTCCTTACTATATAGAGATGTGCCCCCATGTTTCTTTCTTCCTTTTTTTTTTAACAACAAAAATTCTTTTTCATTCATTTCACTCCAGGATTATCTTCTCTCAAAACAAAACCAGGGAGAGAGTTTCCGCCCCTATATTTCTTAAACCTGGAGGCCTGCACCCCTCAAAAACAGGAAAAACCCTAAGACCCTCTATATCGCGACCCGACTCGGGCCCAGCCAGGCGCTGCTTCTCAATTACCTTCGCCTCATCTCCCTGAAAAGCAGAACCAGGGAGACAAGTGGTGACTGGTCCAGGCGCTGCTGAAGCGCGGGTGTGCTGGACATCTGTCAGCAGGGTGTTGGAGCCAGTTGCGTTCCAGCGAGGACGTGGGAGGAAGGGGCCAAGGCTGACAGCTTCTTTTTTTTTTTTTTTTTAAAGATTTTATTTATTTACTATTTATACAGTATTTTGCCCCCATGTATGCCTGCAGGCCAGAAGAAGGCACCAGATCTCATGATAGATGGTTGTGAGCCACCATGTGGTTGCTGGGAATTGAACTCAGGACCTTTGGAAGAGCAGGCAGTGCTCTTAACCTCTGAGCCTTCTGATGGCACTAACTTTGCTTGTGGCTGGTTGAAGCTGCCCTTGTTAGTGAATTGGGTAACCCCGTAGGCTCCAAGGTTCCCAACCCACAAGATGGCCCTGTTTCAACCCTGGAGCTCCAGGTCAGAAGCCCAGCCCTGAATGGATCAGCTTACCCTGGGGGCGGGCTCTGGGAGGGACATCTGTTTCAAAAGGGCTCCACACCTCCTCCACTGAGGCAGAAGCTTGCAGTGTGGCCTGCACTCCCTAAAGCCCTCCACCAGTCAGCTGCCAGCCCCTCCACTACCAGCCAGGCCTCTATCTGAATGGCAGAGCTCAGGTGCGGCTAGCCAAGTACACACCAATGACAAGTCAGCATCAGCCAGGGCCCTGCCTCCACCTCCTATGTGACACTGTGAGCAGTTTTCTTTGATTTTTAAAAAAGATCTTAGATTTTAATTCTAAAATTAAATTTAAATTCTCCCTGTGGAGACCGGAAGAGGGCATCTGAGCCCCTGTAACTAGAGTTAGAGGCAGCTGTGAGCTACCCATATGGGTCCTGAGACCCAGAATCAGGTCTTGTTGTTGTTGTTGTTGTTGTTGTTGTTGTTTTTGTTTTTTTGAGACAGGGTTTCTCTGTGTAGCCTTGGCTGTCCTAGAATAACTTTGTAGACCAGGCTGGCCTCGAACTCACAGCGATCCGCCTGCCTCTGCCTCCCGAGTGCTGGGATTAAAGGCATGCACCACCACGCCCGGCTCAGAATCAGGTCTTTTTTTTTTTCTTTTTTTTTTCCAAGACAGGGTCTCTCTGTGTAGCCTTGGCTGTCCTGGACTCACTTTGTAGATCAGGCTGGCCTTGAACTCACATCGATCCACCTGCCTCTGCCTCCCAAGTGCTGGGATTAAAGGCATGCGCCACCACGCCCAGCTGAGAATCAGGTCTTTTGGACCAAACAGTATACACTCTTTTTTTTTTTTATACAGTATACACTCTTATCCACTGGACGTTTTGCCTGCATGCGTGTCTGTGTGTACCATGTGGCTGCCTGGTGTGCAGGCCAGAAGAGGGCACTGGATCCCCTGCAGCTGGAGTTACAGATGGCTATACAGAGCCATCATGTGGGTGCTGGGAATTGAACCTAGGTCCTCCAGAGGAGCAGCTGGTGCTGACCTGGATGGAACTCATCGAGGCCTCTGGAGTTGCAGGGATGAGGTCAACACACCCAGCTAGAACCTCATCTGAGCTTCAGTGGCTTCTCTTGCCTTTTCTGGAGATGCACTAGCTGCATAGCACTAGCTGGCCTGGAATTTGCTATGTAGACCAAGCTGGCCTTGAACTCACAGAAATGGGATTAAAGGTGTGCGTCACCGTGGCCAGCTAGCTGCTTGACTTAGTTACATCTCTGACTCAAACTTCCCTGGTGTGGTGCCCTTCTGTTTTCCCAGAGCAGTCCAAGGCCACCCCGATCTGTGTCCTGGCTCAAGTGCCTACCAAATCCCACCTGTTACCACCATCTCACCCTTACAAGCCTTTTTGGTGAAAGGCGAGGAGGGCCCCCTGGGGCCTCAGACAGGCCTGAAGGAGAGAGAAGGGAGGGACACTCTAAGAGTCTGTTTTAGAACAAGGCCAAGAGGGGCCTCCGACACCTGCAGCATTAGCACCTTCCTGCTGCTGAACCCTTCTCCTCCTCCTCCTCCTTCTCCTCCTCCTTCTTCTTGTTTTTCAAGACAGGGTTTCTCTGTGTAGCCTTAACTGTCCTGGACTCACTTTGTAGACCAGGATGGCCTCGAACTCAGAGATCCACCTGCCTCCGCCTCCCGAGTGCTGGGATTAAAGGCGTGCGCCACCACGCCCGGCCTATCTTTGTCTCTTATTCCCCACCCTTTGCTGGGGATGCTGGCCAGCCTTTGCTGAACCCTTCTGCAGCCCCAGCCACTGCAAACACGTGGTCCTCCCTGGAGTCAGGGAGCCCAGGAGTCTCCTCCTGCTTGTCCTTGAGTGCCTGTGCCTGCTATCTTGGGAGGAGGGGCCAATACCCAGCCTATCAGGCCTGATAATAAGGGAGGTAGCTTGTTCTCAACTGCGCCCAGACAGTTGGCCAAACCCCCAGCCCAGCCGTGTGTGTGTGTGTGTGTGTGTGTGTGTGTGTGTGTGTGTGTGTGTATTCAGGAGTTGGTGGCATGAGCCTCTCTGCCCTGTTGTGGCTATAAACTTGGGATCTCCCCACCTTGTCCCTTCCATGCCTTTCTCTACAGGCCTACTTCCTGGCTCCTTTTGACCTCATCAAAGTCCGTCTACAAAACCAGACAGAGCCAAGGGTGCACTTAGGGAGCTCTGAGCCCCGGTACCGGGGGCCTGTGCACTGTGCGGCCTCCATCTTGAGAGAAGAGGGACCCTGGGGACTGTTCAGAGGATCCTGGGCCCTGGTGCTGAGGGATACCCCTACACTGGGAATGTACTTTGTCACCTATGAAGGGCTATGTCGCCAGTACACACCAGAAGGCCAGAATCCCAGTAAGTATGCTGGGGTAGGGTGGGGTAGGGTGGGTGGGGTGGGGTGGGGTGGAGGTACAGCAGAGGCCAGGGAGGAGACTAAAGGCTGAGAGATGTTCTAGTCTGACTCAACCCTGGCTCCCTCTGTCCCAGGTTCAGCCACAGTACTGGTGGCAGGGGGCTTTGCAGGCATAGCCTCCTGGATCACAGCCACACCTTTTGATGTGATCAAGTCCCGGATGCAGATGGATGGGCTGAAGGGAAGAAAGTACAAGGGGATGCTGGACTGTATGGCGAGCAGCTTCCGGCAGGAGGGAATAGGGGTCTTTTTCAAAGGCATGACCCTCAACAGTGCCCGTGCCTTTCCTGTCAATGCCGTCACCTTCCTTAGCTATGAGTATCTGCTGCGCTTGTGGAGATGAGGCTGGCCAGGCAGTACCAGCAACTCCACAGCGGAATCATGACTGACAGCAGCTTGGCAAAGCACGCTGAAGCACCCAGCTTGCAGGTGCAAAAGCAAGAGGGGCCTTGTATCGCCCGGAGAGTTAAGGAGCCAGTGTGCAAGAAACCACTGAACCTGGCCCTGTGCAGACTCCAAGACACACCCCTCCTCCAGCCCACCTCAGCAGGCTGCTTCTTTCCAGGAAGCAGGGCCCCTATGCACATACAAATCACCCAGACCACCATGCCACAACTGCCCCTCTGAAGGAGCTCCCAGGGACTAGACCCCGTCCTGCTAGCACCAGCCCTGGTGCTCAAACTCCTCCCATGGACAGAATGACTTCTGTCTCTTTCATGCCCAGAGCCCTGCAGGGAAAGCCAGGTCCCCAGCTCCAGGCTGCCCTGCCACACTAGGTATTCCTCTCTCTTGGTCACTTCCTTCTGTGGTCCCTCATGTCCCAGGAGTGGTGTGGGGTGGCAGCTTCTTCTCAGCTCCCTGGATCTTCTCCAAGATCCCGGGACAGCTCTGTCTCTAGGGTCCTTCCAGCCCCAGCTGACTGTGGGGTACCCTCCTGCCTACCTCAGTCATAACTCTTTTTTTGTTTGTTTTTTGGTTTTTCATTGAGACAGGGTTTCTCTGTGTTAGCCTTGGCTGTCCTGGACTCGCTTTTGTAGACCAGGCTGGCCTTGAACTCACAGAGATCCCCCTGCCTCTGCCTCCCGAGTGCTGGGATTAAAGGCGTGCGCCACCACCGCCCGGCCAGTCATAGCTCTTGTGCACAGCGCTTCATGGTTAGTTCTTTGCTCCTCTGAGTTGTTAGGTTGTGCGAGTCTTGCGGTCAAGGTTGTAGTTCTGTCTTTTGAACAGATTCAGGCAATAAAGTTTCATTTGATACAGTTCTGGTAATCCCCTCCTGTCTCTGCTTCTGTGTGTGCATGCGTGCGTGCGTGTGCGCGCGCACACACACACACATACACACACACACACACCTGCTGAACCTTCCAATCCCACGTCCACATCCTGGCCCCCTCCAGGTTGCCTCTTTCTCGCCTACATTCTTCCTTACATTTGTCTAATACCCATCTCAATAGCTAAATTAGATTTAAAAACTGCCTGAGGGGCTGGAGCTAAGGTTCAGTGATTAAGATCACTGGCTGCTCTTCCAGAGGACCCAGGTTCAAATTTCAGCACCCACAGGGCAGCTCACACCTACCTGTAACTCCAGGTCTGGTGAATCTGGTGCCCTCTTCTGGCATCTGTGGGAATTGCATGCACATAACATCTATACGTGAAGGCACAGGCTCTTCTCACTGCGTTTGTACCTTCCCCTCAACTTTCAGTTCTTCTATCTTTTGAAACATCATTCTGTGTCCTTGGGCTGTGCCAACAGCTCAGAAGTCCAGCTTGCTGAGTCAATCCTCAGGGTTTCTGAGTCGGCAGGATTTTGAGGTCAAGAGGACGTATATTTCCCTAACTTCCCAGATGCAGCTGAAAGTGTGGGCCGCACACTGAAATGTCACCCCCTCCTTGGTCACCTCTGAGTGTCTTTGCTGCGTGATTCTGATTCTGTCTGTCTCTCTAAACCATTCTCTGCACGGAGCAGAGACTCCACCCCCCCACCCAGGTGCCTGTCATCAGAACTAGAGGTGCACACGGGGACTCTCCAGGAAATTGTTTTAAGAGTCTAGGCATGTACCTCAGCTATTAGAGTGCCATGCATGCAAAAAGTCCAGACCGGGGTTGGAGAGATGGCTCAGTGGATAAGAGCACTAGCTGTTTTTCCAGAGGACCTGAGTTCAATTCCCAGCACCCACATGGCAGCTCACAACTGTCTGTAATTCCAATTCCAGGGGATCCAACACCCTCATACCTATGTACATAAATAATAAATAATTAAAAATAAAATAAAGTCCAGACCCAGCCGGGCGTGGTGGCGCACACCTTTAATCCCAGCACTCGGGAGGCAGAGGCAGGCAGATCGCTGTGAGTTCGAGGCTAGCCTGGTCTACAAAGTGAGTCTAGGACAGCCAAGGCTACACAGAGAAACTCTGTCTCAAAAAAACAACAAAAATAAGTAAATAAATAAAGTCCAGACCGATCCCCTCTATCACATAACATGGGGCGGGTGACAGACACTTACAATTCTAGCACTGGGTAGGTGGAAGCAAAAAGTCAGAAGCTCAAGGTTGTCTTTAGCAAGATATCAAGTTCAAAGTCAGATTAGGCTACATGTGAGGCAAGACTATGGGCCAGGGCTGCCTCCTGAAGTGAGTGCTGACTCAGCGACCTGGGACAGAGACCCATGGAGAGAGAGCCTGGGACCCACACACTAAATCTTGAGTTCTTAGGTCTTGGGGAAGGTAACTCCAAGACTCAGAACAGGCTAAGACCCTCAAGGAACTACAGCGGTGGAAGGGCAGACTGGAAAGCCTCCAGCCACCAGCTCCCACAGTCTCCCACAGACGACAGGCCTGGCTCCCTGGAGTCGGCCTCTGAGCAGCTAACAGTACATCTTCTCTGAGCCCCCTTCTGTCCAGAAGAAGCAATGACACATTTTCCTAGAAGCGAGCTACCACTGTGGTTCTAGTGTTTAGGGTGTACCTAAACATATAGGGCCCTGTCTCCTTTCTTTCTCTGAGACAGAGTATCACACCCAGCTCCGCGTAAACATTTTTCCTAAAATAAGACACAGATGGCCAGCAAGAGCTGGGCAAAGGCCTGGGCCCCGTGCTGTTCGTCTTTAATTGCAGCACTCGGGAGGCAGAGACAGAGGATCACTGGGTTTGAGGCTAGCCAGAGCTACATGGTGAGACCCTGTCTCTAAACAACAAAAACTAAAACCAACCAACCAACCAACCAACCAACCAACCAACCAATCAACCAACCAACCAACCAGACAGACACAAACAAATGACCTGGGCAAAGTGGTGAACACCTGTAACCTGCCATTCTGGATACTGGACATTCTTAGACAAAGGTTCAAGTCTAACCTGGGCCAAATACAAACGCACAGGGATTTTAAAAAGGTTTCTAACCAGGGGTAGTGGTGTATGCCTTTAATCCCAGCACTCGGGAGGCAGAGGCAGGTGGATCGCTGTGAGTTCGAGGCCAGCCTGGTCTACAAAGCGAGTCCAGGACAGCCAAGATAACATAGAGAAAACTTGTCTTGAAAAACCAAAAAAGCAAACAAACAAACAAACAAATAGGCCGAAGCCGGCTGTGGAGATGCCTCAGTGGTAGGAACACACGCTACATAAGCCTAACTCTGCTCCCTGGGACACAGAAAAGGCCTGACACAGTGATGCAGACTGTGAAGCTAGCGTTCCTACAGTGTGAGCTGGGATGCTGTGCTAGACAGACATTCAGTGTTGAGAGCCCTTGTTGCACTTAGAGGACCTGAGTTCAATTCCTAGCACCCATGGTGGCTCACAACCATCTAGAATGCCAGTTCCAATGGTTCCAACGAGTACAAATGTGGTACACATAAAGGTGTGCACACAAAACCTTCATATACATAAAGTAAAAATAAATAAATCTTTAGAAAATTCAGCCAGGCATGGTGGCACATACCTTTAATTCCAGCACTCCAGAAGCAGAGGCAGGTGGATCTCTGTGGGTTCGACCCAGCCTGGAATACAGAGTGAGTCCAGGATAGCCAAGGATGCAGAGAGAAACCTTGTTGCTAAAAACCAAAAATTAAAAAAACATTAAAAGAAAAAAGGGCTTAGTGGTCCTGGTTTCCTTCCCAACACTGACTGAATAAATGAACTTATCTACACCTGTGCCCCTCTATGTCACACTAGTATCTCTCTTCCTCTGGCTACTCAGTGGGATGAACACAGTCCAGCTCCCAGTGCCACAGTGACGGACAGACTTGACATGAAACAGACAAGAGCCACAGTGTGTCTGCCAATATAAACAAGTTTCCCCTGTAATGAATGACCTGGTCATAGGTCAGAACACTAGACCTCAAACGGCCCCCAGTTAAGTGTCACATTACAGTATCACACTGTAAACACCCATAGCCAGCAACTGTTAAGACAAGAGTTGCTAGGTCTAGAGAGATGGCTCAGTGGTTAAGAGTGCTTGTCTGCTCTTCCAGGGGTCCTGAGTTCAAATCCCAGCAACCACATGGTGGTTCACAAGCATCTATAGTGTGATCTGATGCCCTCTTCTGTAGATTAAAAACATACAAACAAACAAACAAAAGCCGGGCATGGTGGTGGCGCATGCCTTTAATCCCAGCACTTGGGAGGCAGAGGCAAGTGGATCACTGTGAGTTCGAGGCCAGCCTGGTCTACAAAGTGAGTCTAGGACAGCCAAGGCTACAGAGAGAAACCCTGTCTTGGGAGGGGAAAAAAGACAGGGTTGCTAGCTGTTCAGGGGCTCTCAGCACATCTCACCTCCATATATACAATACTCAGGGGTACCCCCTCAAGGCCAGTTGCCTTATGCTTGCTGACCTTTTGTTGTTGTTGTTGTTTTTGGTTTTCTGAGACAGGGTTTCTTTGTGTAGCCCTGGCTGTCCTGGACTAGCTTTGTGGACCAGGCTGGACTCAAACCCAGGCCGGGTTTGCTTGCTGGCCTTTTTGGCTTACCATCCTTGCCACTTTGCTCTCTATTCCGAGGTCTATATATCAACACTCAACACTGGGTGGTGAGCGGCCCAGCAGGTATAAGCACTTGCTAGAGAAGCCTGGAGACCTGAGTTTCCAAGTGAAAGGAGACAACCAACTCCACAAAGTTGTCCTCTGACCTCCACACATGCATGGTAGCAAGTCTGCATGTGCATGTGTGTTCTCTGTGTAGCCTGGGCTGTCCTGGACTCAATTTGTAGATCAGGCTGGCCTTGAACTCACAGAGATCCTCCTGCCTCTGCCTCCTGAATGCTGGATTACAGGCGTGCGCCAATGCGCCCTGGTGAAACATGCTTTTAATCTCAGCATTCAGAAGACAGAAGCAGGTGGATCTCTAAGGGCTTTAGGTCAGCCTAGTCTACACAGCGAAACCCTGTCTCAAAACTGAAAATATCCCCAAGCAAACAACAACAACAGCTCATCCCTACTGGGTTTCCCTAGGCTTGGTGGAGCCAAAGCACTGTGCAGAAGCCCGGCTTTGCTTTCCGGTCTTGCGAGGCAGAGCTGTCACCTTTGCAATCTTGTCACATAGGAGGTCTTGATAAAAGGAACTGTGGTGAAATGAACAAATGGATGAAAAACTATAGACCCCTCCAGATCTCACTTGCCCAGGCTGCTTCCAGCCACTGCACCACACACAGGCTGACACCTGAGACCTGTCTTGAAGTTTCCTTCTCATAGATGCGGCCCAAGAGGAGGGTCCCTGCGTGAAGGATCCCTTCTGATAAAAAGACTTCACTCAGCTGGGTGAGGTGGCGCACGCCTTTGATCCCAGCACTCAGGAGGCAGAGGCAGGTGGATTGTTGTGAGTTGGAGGCCAGCCTGGTCTATAAAGTGAGTCCAGGTTAGTCAGGGCTACACAGAGAAACTCTGTCTCAACCCCCCCCCCCAAAAAAAAGATAAAAAAAAAAAGAAGAAAGAAAAAAGAAAGACTTCACTCTTCTCTCATGCAAACCATGTCTTGAGAAGCAGGGTTTGGGGGAGGCATGAGGTGTTAGCTCAATTGGTGCAGTGCTAGCTCAGTATGCACAAAGCTCTGGCTTTGGTTTAATCCCCAGTGCCACATAAATCAGGGTATGGTGGTAGATCCCTATAGTCCTGGCTCTTAGGAGAGGAAGGCCAGCCGATTAAGACTTTCAAAGTTTGCCAGGCAGTGGTGGCATACACCTTTAATCGCAGCACTTGGGAGGCAGAGGCAGGTGGATCTCTGGGAGTTCCAAGCCAGCCTGGTCTACAGAGCGAGTTCTAGGACAGCTAGAGCTATTACACAGAGAAACCCTGTCTTGGTGGGGGCTTGGGGAGGAGGGGAAGACTTTCAAAGTTCAAAATCAACTTCAGTTACACAGTAAGTTTGAGGCTTGCTACAATGAGACCTTGTTTCAAAAAGAAAGAATGAAAACAAAAAACCCACACTCCGATCTCCTTTCTGATTAAAAAACTTTATTTCCAGAAGCAAAATTGCTTTTGACACGAAATTCAAGGGACAGGCCGATGTCAGGAAGTCCACCTTTCTGGGTTCTACCTTATTAAGACTAACTCCCCTGAAAGCTCTAGAACTTCCACCAGGGCCTAGAAGCAACACAGCCTAGATTCCCACTCTCGAGGCTCCACCTGTGCAAACTCTAGGCTTGAACAAGTGTTACTCTGACCTTAGACTTTGTGTCCCAACTTCCTTCCCTTTTACTCCCTCCACACACTATTTCCACAGGAAAGAGCCAGTGCAGTGTGCCTCTGGAGAGGCGTTTCCATGGGAAACGGGAAAAGCGAAGAGGATTTGTGGGTGGGCTCTGCTTCCTCATAGACGGCAGAGCCGCTCCACCTCCGCCTCACAGTCATAGAACTTCTCAAAGAGCTCTGGGGAAGTACTGTTGCATTCCAACCACCTCCTCAGGGTGCACAGTGCGCTCAGGGCATCAGCTTTGGTGGGCAGGGCCTCAAAGCCATCTTCTTCCCTCCCACTGTCTTCAGTACCCGTCTCCTCTTTGCACACCCCAGGCCCTGGGTCCTCATCCTCCAGGTCCACAAAGTGGGAAAACTCGTCTGGGCTCAGCCCACTAGGGACTGGTGACATCTCAGTGTCTTTGTCCAGGGACAGCTGTGTTTTGCCCGGAGCAAGCCCTTCCTGAATGAAACTGCTCAAAATGAGCCGAGGAGGTACCTTGGCCCAAGCTGCAGCCACCATATGCAGAGCATCCAAAACTGTGATGCTGGCCCTGGCCTCAGCCAGCGAGGTGCCCCCTTTCCGGCTCTGCGTGGCAGCCAGTTTGCTCAGCAGACGGTGACGGTAATGGGCCTTAAAGGCCAGAACCACAGGACCAGGCAGAGAAGGTGTGGTGCTGGCGGCAGAGAGAGGCAGGAGGCACACATGGTGCAGCCCGGGAGGGGTGGTCCATCCCTCTGCCACTCTGGCAGCCAGCAGCAAGGCTACCCGTCGGCCCTGCTGTCCCATGTCCTGGTCAAACTGTGCCAGCCACTCTGACCAGGGGATTGCTAGGTCCGGGTGATAAGAAGCAGGTAGTGCCTCACTGTTGACCCCAAAGAAGCATCTCGGGGCAACCTGGAGCCCACCCACAAATACTCTTCGCTTTTCTGTGCCTCTGCTGTTGGCACACAGCAGTACCTGCAACCGGTCACATTGAAACACTCTGCCAGGCACTGCCCGATAAAACAAGGGCACTTCAGCGCAGCCAAAAACATCTTCCGGTGAGAAGTCCTTAAGGGAAAGAGGTGTTTGGGCCTGGAATGGAGGCTCCGAGGGAGGTGGTTCAGGGGGCAACAGAGGGACAAGGACCTGGCGGGACCCAAAGCCCACATTGTTTCGGCGTTTCCAGCGGACCAGCCAGCCGATGCTGGGCACAAAATCCTGGCCCATGATATCAGCCAGCTCCTTCGCCTTGTGGAGCAGCATGGGCCCGGTGACGTCCCAGGCCTTGGCTCGGGCAATGTGGTACCAACAGAGCAGAGCTTCGTCAATCCCACTGTACTTGGACTCACGCTTCCGCTTGCGCTCGTGGTTGGCTGTGCCACTGCACCAGTCTGCCAGCAGCTTCTCCTTATTCTTGCAGATACGTGAGATCTGGGGCTGGGAGACCCGGAAGCGCCGAGCCACCTCTGACTGAGACATCTTAGACTCATCCAAGAGTTCCAGCACCTGGATCTTCTCAGCCAGGGACAGGGCATGAAGCTTCTTTTTGGTGTTCAACTCCATGACTTCCCGGGAACCTGCTGGGGAAGGAAAGGAGAGGGCGCCATAGGCGGAGGGTAGGAGGGACGGAAGAACGCAAGGACAGGGCAGTCAGCGGGAAGGCAGAAAGTTAGGGGAGACCAGAGCAGCTGAAAGAGAAAGGGGCTGGCCAGGCTGAGGGAAGAGAGGGCTAGGCCCAGGACAGAGCCAGCAGGGGGTCTCTGGCCAGAGGCAGAGGGAGTTGGTATTGAGAGGCTGGGGTTTGGGATTGATGGGGTGGAAGGCTGCCTAGAAGCCAAGGACAACCAGGAGACTGCTGTGGCGACAACAAAGGAGCAACAGCAACAGGCCTGGGGCTGAGGCTGAGTGAGGCAGGTGTAGGGGACAGTCAGGGTGCCAGGAAGAAGACCTGAGAGGAGCTGGGGAGGAGGGCCCGGGTTGAATTGTGATGAGGCTGTTGGAGGCGGGTGATGAACTGAACGGCCAGAGTTGAGGAGAACAGGTGAGATGGTACAGATGACAAAGCCAGATGGCTAGGGTCTGAAGGCGCTAGTCCAGTTTGCTGCTGGCGAAGTGACGTGGTGAGGCTCGTCAATGGTCCAGCCTGAAGGGAAGTGAAGGGCAGGGTCGAGAGTGAAGGTGCCAAGGCGACAAAGGGCGCCAGGGTGAGGAGGCTGAGGGCGGCAAAAGGGGGAGGAGTGTCCTCTGCCTGGTGGTATCCTGGAGGGATTATTTGAGAGCGGCGAGCAGAGGCCGGGACGCAGGCTGTCCCAGAGCTGGGCTGTGCGCCCGGCTCGCCCCGCTTTGACCCTTAGTCGGCTGAACTGACCCCAGGCGTCGACCCAGCCCGCCCACCCACCAGCCCGCCCGCCCGGCCTCTCGCTCCGCACCCACCTCCAGGAGCCATCCCGCGGCTCCAGTCCCTGCCCTAGCCAGGCTCCCGGGCCTCGGTGTGCTAGGCTACAGCAGAACCAGAGAGGGACCGGCGCCGCGACCCCGAGGGCAGAGCTCGCCGCGGGGCTGCTCCGACGGCGGGCGCGCGCACATCGGCACCCAGAGCGCGCCACCCGAGCCCGGCTGTCTCACGGCTGGGAAAGCCGCGGCGCGGCCCCTTCGCAGCCCCGCCTCGACAATCCTGATTAGCCCTCAGATGCAACTTGTCCCGCCTTCGGCTGCATCTGATTGGACGTTGTGGAAGTAGCGGATTGTCGGCCCCTTGTGGGAGGAGCTTCCCGAGCGTAGGAGCGGGAGTCTGAGCAAAGGTCCGGCGGGGAGGACCTGGCCTTAGCGCCTCTCTCTCGCGGACCGACCGGTGTGCCAAGGCGGTGAACCAGGTGGCTTCGACCCCATCCCCACGAGGTACCAAACAGGCATACCGGCCCACCTGGAGAAAATGAACGGATGTAAGCTTTAAGTCACAAAAACTAGTTACCATGGACAGCCTGGCCTCCGGTCCCGCCAACCAGCTACAGAACATACAGATGGCGAGAAAAGACTTATTATTTTTAAAATCAGTTTTGGTGCCTCATGGCAAGATCTAAATTCCTTTGTTAGTCCTTTCCCTCCTTGGTGACATTTGGGTCTGAACTAGGTGTAGATAAGTCAACCTCCTTGCCCTTTAAGCTGCCAGGACCCTCCTTTTCTGTCCTTTCCATAGGACATCTACTTATTTACCAGCGGATGAGGTCAGTGTCTCCAAGTGTCGTTTCCTGCAAACCTACTATTTCCTCTTAAATCTTTTTTTTTTTTTTTTTTTTTTTTTTTTTTTTTTTTTTTTTTACTGGTCGCATTTGCACGTCTTTTTTGGCCCTCAAGACTCCTCAGTTGCCAAGGATAACTGCCTGGCTTAAATAGCGGGACAGGCAGTGCACTTCTCAGAACCCAGCCAGAACATTTCCGCTGGTTTAGCAATCAGCAACAATGACTTCAGGATGTTCTAGAAAAAAATGAGGACACTTCAGATGACTTTATTATTTATTTATTTATTTATTTAGAGACAAGATTTCTGTGTCCCACTGGCTGTCCTAGATTCCCTTTGTAGACCAGGCTGGCCTCGAACTCACGAAGATCCTCCTGCCTCTGCTTCCCGAGTGTTGGGATTAAAGGCACGCACTGCCACTACCTGGCTGACACGTTAAGTATTTAACTGAATCTTTATATATATTTTAAAAACAAAACAAAACATGCCAGGCATGGTAGCCTGTAATCCCAGCATTCCAGGAGGGTGAGGCAGGATCACAAGTTTGAGGCCATCCTAGGCTATACAGCAGACAAAACAGTATCAAATGCCTGTGTTTGTGTGCATGAGTGCATGTGGTTATATGCTTTTAAAGTTATGTAAGTAACACACATGTGATGGCACTAGTATGGAAATAAGGGAACAACTTTGGTTTGGTTTTTTTTGTTTTTCCCTTCCTTGTTGAGGCAGGCTTTTGCTGTGTGGCATATCCCAACCTATTTGGCTGTTAAGCTTCCAGCAGATTCTGTCTCCACCTCCATGCCCCTCTAGGAGTACTGGAATAAAAGACACACAAGGTGCTCTTGGCGATGGGGAGATCTCTAAGATCTGCTCTGCAAAGGAGAGTAGATGACGTGGGCTCATCCAACCGTTCCCCCAAGTCTCTGAATAAAGTTGTTCTAACAATTAAAAAAAAAAAAAAAAAAAAAAAAAGACACACAAGGCAGCGTCCAGCTTATCTGGGACGCAGGGACAGAATTCATGTAGTCAGGCTTACACGCAAAGTGCTTTTCCTGGCTGAGCCATCATCATTTAGTTACACCGAATCTCAAAACAGGGCTGGCTGGTGACATAGCTCAGTGTTCCACTCTTACAGGAGACCAAAGTTCAGGAGCTGGAGAGATGGCACAGCCATTAAGAGCCTAGGATGTTCTTCCAAAGGTCTTAGATTTTATTCCCCACACGCAAATGGTGGCTCAAAACCATCTTTAACTCCAGTTCCATGCTATCTCATGTACTTGGTACACAGACATACATGCAGGCAAAACTCTCATTGAAAACAAAGATCAGGCGTAGTAGCACTCAGGAGGCAGAGGCAGGCGGATCTCTGTGAGTTCAAGGCCAGCCTGGTCTACAAAGAGAGTCTAGGCCAACCAAGGCTACACAGAGAAACCCTGCCTCAGAAAAACAAAACCAAACAAAAAATCCACCCCAAACCAAAGACCAGTGTTCAGTTGTTAGCATTCACACCAGAGGCTCAAACTACATGTAATTTCAGCTCTAGGGGATCTGATACCCACTTCTGGCCTCTGCACTCATGTGCACACACTCATACATTTTTTTCCTTAAAAACAAACAAAAAACCAAAAAACAGAAAAATAACAGGATCTCCTGGGCTGGAGAGATGGCTCAGTGGTAACACTGGCTGCTCTTCCAGAGGTCCCCAGTCCAAGTCCCAACAACCACCTTTAATGGAATTTGATTCCCTCTTCTGGTGTCCATGAAAACAGAGCACTCATATAAATAAAATAAATACTAAAAACAAAAAACAGATCTCCCTAAGGAGCATGGCTATCCTGGAACTTGCTCTGTACACCTACCTGGCCTTGAGCTCAGAGATCCACCTGTCTCTGTCTTCTGAGTGTTGGGATTAAAGGACCGTGCCACCATGGCCAGCTCACATCAGTTCCTACTCAAATGAGCTACCTAAGATCCACTATGTAACATCAAAGTACTAGTTTGGCTGAAGGAACTCACTGTCCGCACAGAAGCACCGTGGGAATGCTGGAATGCTGGAAGGCTGTGGACAGCTCTGGCCCTGAAGCTTTGCAATACTGCAGGCAATGAAAGGTACTTCTTTCTGATGACCAGATTTGAAGTTACTCTCCTCCTGGCTGCCCGTATCACCTGTCTAAAAGCTTTCCTTGTTCTGTGACATTGGTTTGTGTGGAGATGGGTGAGCAGGTGGTACATGCAGGAATGTAGGTGACCGAGGCAGCCACAGAAGATTCAGGTTCCCCTGGAGTTGTTGCTACAGGCAGTTGTGAGCCACCTGACTTGAGTGTTGGTAACTGAACTTGGTCCTCTGCAAAAACACGGAGCATTCCTCTTCCCTGCTGAGTTACCTCTCCACGGCCTGCTTCAATACCTTTGAATTTATACCACAAGCTTCTGGGCCCATGTTAACCACTGACCTGCCACACCTCTATCTATACAGCCACATCCAGTCTTCCCAACCAGTTAAAAGCACAGGAATAAACCGGGTGCTAAAGTTAATTTTAACCCAATTTTTGTATTAATCAAAACAGCTTCATTCTTTATAACAGTAAGTTGTTATAACTTGAATTCAAATAACAAAACTAGCAAAATAGCTAATTTATATCTGCTTTACATAGTAGAGTTTAACATAAATATTGATTTGAGGAGAAAAATTGTTTCAATTAAAAAAACAACAAAACAAAACAAACCCCTCAACGGTCCTAAGAAAGTAAGTTTGAAATGAAATGCCATTTCAACAAGGAGTCAGGAGACAAACCATTCAGCAGAGGGCTCTGTAAAAATGTTTATTTCTACTAATGTTTTGAATACAGGAACTAAAGATGGAAGGAGGGGGCCTCAACTTTGCAGAAAACAACAGTTAGGGCCTGCCCACAGCCAAGGGGAAGGACACTCCAGACTATCCTGGCATGGACTGTCCCCTCCTACTTAATGTCAGTCCCACTAAGCAGGAAACAGAAAAATCAGGGTGTGAAGACCTTACCAGCTGCTAGCTAGCGTGCATGGAAAGGGACCTCCCTGTGACCTAAGAGCAGGGTACACAGGCAGGAGGCAGAGGCTCCTGAGTCAGTTAAGGGCAGGAGGCTGAATGCCCAGGTCCAGGAAAGAACAAAAAAGGGGATTTTGGAGGTAGGCTTTTTTATCGAGTTAAAAAACAGGCACATTATCCAACTTCTCCCTGTGGCCCCCAAGCTGCTGGCACAGCCCTGACACTGTCCCCCTCCCCACAAAATCAAAGAGAATAAGGAGGCAGAGGACAGGAAGTTCTAAGGATGGGAAATGTTTGGGTTGCCAGAGAGCACCCGTGAGCAAGCCAGCCGTGCACAAGAAGGACAGGTTGAAGCTGCTTGTCCCCTTGTGGGACTGGGCAGAACCAGGTGCCCAAGAGCGTCCTGGCTGGAGCACAGAACCCCATGGAGCATGATAGAGGACGTAGGACTATTTTGGCAGGAGGCAAAAGGGAGCAAAACAAGGGCCATGAAAAGGTCCTGGCATGTGCCACCTCAGCCTGTTCTCTCCAACCTCTCCCAGCAAAGCCTGGCCTGGCTCACCTCTGGGGCAAACCCCTGGAAACCAGAGGGAGGGGCCAGGCCAGGCTTGAGACAAGTGAGCGCTCTCATACTCCTTCTGAGGACTCCCTTTGGACCCTGTGATTACCAGGGACCTGGGCCCAAGGCAAGCAGAGTGAATGCACTTCCTAGAGAGCAGAGAGAAGTTGGGCCCACAGGTCCGCCCTGGGACAGCGTGCTGCTCCTTACTCCCTGAGGGCTTGGGGCCAGAGGCAGTCAGGGCTATCACCTCCCTGTGCTGTTTGGTGCCAAAGGCAGGTTGGCAGGACTACTCAGTGAAAGAGGAAGAGGAGGGGATGAAAACCAAGGTGGAGGAGAGCAACAGCCTTATGTGGGGAGCTGGGTGGCACATCAGGAGGAGTTCTGGTTCTGGTAGATGGACGCTTTCTCCTTCAACAGATCCAGACACAGGTGGCAGCTCCAACTTCCTACAGAGAAGCAGAGGGGTCAGGGTAAGTCCCACAAGATCCTATCTGCTGTCCTCCTACTAATAAGAGCTCACCCCAGGCAGGACAGGGCAAGTTCTGCAGCAGCAGCTTCATGGTTATCCTGAGCTGAGGGAACTGCTTGGTCTTCAAAACCATGAAAACCCAGCCTGGAGAGATGATCTGGTTCAGTTCCCAGCACTGACATAGCAGCTCACACCCATCCGTAACTCCAGTTACTGGGATCTGACACCCTCTCCTGACCTCTAAGGACAAGAGCCAGTCATGTAGTACACTAGCACACACAGACAAAACTCTTCGCACAACCATTCTCCATGGAGATAAAGGCAGCATTGAGTGGGAGGACACTGACCAAACAGATACCCAGACCCTGTCAGTCTGGGCAGACTCAAGTGTTTTGTTTTTTTATGATTTATTAAATTTGTTTATTTGAGTGCATGTACTACAGCATGCATGTGAAAGTCAGACAACTTCTAAGAATCTGTTCTGTCTTTCCAACATGTATTTTAGGGGTTGAGCTCAGGTTATACAGGCTTAGTTGCAAGTGCATTTATCTGCTGAGCAGATCTTGCCAGCCCAGACAAGTTTTTAAAGTGCTCCAAACTTTTGTTTTTTTGATTTGAAGACAGAGTTTCTCTTGTAGTCCTGGTTGTCCTGGACTCGCTTTGTAGACCAGGCTGTCCTCCAACTCACAGAGATCCGCCTGCCTCTGCCTCCCAAGTGCTAGGATTAAAGGCGTGCGCCACCATGCCTGGCTGCTCCAACCTTTTTTTTTTAAAGATTTACTTATTTACAATTATGTATACAGTGTTGTGCCTGCATGTACACATGCTGATCAGAAGAGGGCATCAGATCACATTATAGATGGTGTAAGCCACCATGTGGTTGCTGGGAATTGAACCTAGGACCCCTGGAAGAGCAGTCAGCACCTCCAACCTCTGAGCCATCCCTCCAGCCCCCCAAACCTTTGACAAAAGAATTTCATGGCCTCAAAAGTAGAAGAAAGATCATAAAAAGAGGCTCCAGAGGAACTACATTTTTTTTTTCTTTCACCAAGACAAGGTTTCTCAGTGCAGCCCTAGCTGTCCTTGAACTCAAGACATCAACCTCTGCTTCCCAACTGCCACCATGTCTGGCCTGAGAAACTACTAGTAATTTGGTGAAAGCCAGAGCTTTCTATGGAATACACTGCAAGTGTAATGGGTGCCAACATCCCTGGAAACAGCCAGGCTTGGTGGTACACACCTCTAACGGCAGCTCTTGGGGAGCTGACTCAAGAGAGATTTCTTTGGAGTAACAGGCCTAATAAGACCCTGCCTCAAAAAACGAAACAAAGAACCAACAATAACAGCAACAAAGAACAGAAAGAAAAAGGAAAAAACAAAAACAAAACAATAACAAAAAATAAAATAAAAACTACTGCAGGTGTTACATGCAGGCAGAACATTGTAATAATAAATCTTATAATAAACAAGTCTTTAAAAGGCTGCCTCATGTTCCAGTAAGATGTGCTTGGCGGGCAGCGCTCTACTAGCCCAGTGTCTCACAAAATGTCAATGGGAAAGCCCTTGTTGCCCTCGGTGAGTTTTGTCTGTGAAGTGCTCTTTGATGGTTAAACAAAACACAAGACACGACTTCCTTCAAAGCTGACCTAGAAACATGGCAAGACAGTAGTGCTGTACACCCTGCAGCTGCTAAAGGACTCACCAGCTTTGCCAGTGGCCTTGTTCTCTGCAGGGTGACAGCAGTCTGGCCTACCTTACAAGCCAGCTTACACACAGTAAACTATTTCTCCCATTTGAAGACTGGTTCCTATCTGTGCACAGCAGAGCTACTGGACACTTGGCCTTCCTAGACAACCTCTTGAGTTCCCTTAGAGCAGTGGTTCTGAGCCTTCCTAATGCTTCAACCATTTAATACAGTTCCTCATGTTGTGGTGACCCCCAACCAGCAAATTTTGTTTCTACTCCATAACTGTAATTTTTCTATTGTTATGAATCGTAATGTAAATGTCTGATACGCAGGATATCTGATATACGACCCCCTCCAAAAGGGGTCACAACCCACAGGTTGAGAACCACTGCCTTAGAGGAAGGTGCTAGGCACAGGATACAGCTTGAGGAGGCTCCTGCAGAAAAGAACCACTCCTCGGTGGCACCACTGGTATTGGTGTAGCACTTCTAGGAACTTGGAGATTACTTAAAGAAAAGCACTAAAAATGAAGAAAAACCTAGACTCTAGGCTCAACTCCCTCCAAATGGGGTAGAGTTAAGGAAGAAACACTCCATCAGATAGGAGAGCTACAACGGAAGTATCAATGTCAGATAACTGCCAAGGGCATTTCTGGACTAGCCAAAGGAAGACAACTCTCTCACGGGTGACAGTTCTCTTCTCCACATCAACTTTTTTTTCATGCTGTTAATTACCTATTTCTTTTTTCTTTTTTTTAAAGTTATTTATTATTATGTATACAGTACTCTGCCTGCATGTACACCTGCAGGCCAGAAGAGGGCATCATATCACATTATAGATGGTTGTGAGCCACCATGTAGCTGCTGGGAATTGATCTCGGGACCTCTGGAAGAACAGACATGGCTCTTAACCTCTGAGCCATCTCTCCAGCCCCCATAATTATCTATTTCTAAGTAGCACTGATGACAAAGTACACACATTAAGTTCTTTAAAATGCTAGGAAAGTGTACAGAACTGAGCCAAGATAAGGCACCATGCTTTCAGTGTTGTCAGGGATGCTCAGTGTTTACAGTTCTGGTGACTGACTGAATTACTAAGCTTTGCAAGTTTTTTAAAGATTTTAAACTCTGGTGCTCCATTTTGACCACTTCCCCTTGGTGGGGAGGCCTGGTGGCACTCAGAGAAAGAATAGGCAGGGAAGCCGGGCGTGGTGGCGCACGCCTTTAATCCCAGCACTCGGGAGGCAGAGGCAGGCGGATCGCTGTGAGTTCGAGGTCTACAAAGTGAGTCCAGGACGGCCAAGGCTACACAGAGAGACCCTGTCTCAAAAAACTAAAAAAAAAAAAAAAAAAAAAAAGAAAGAATAGGCAGGGTACCAAGATGAGACTTGATAGGCTGTGACCATATGGTGGCCTAGGAGGTCCCCTTCTGTCACAGACCTAGGGCAGGGGAATAGGGTGAAAGAGGAAGGGAGGGAGGAATGGGAGGATACAGGTAAGGGGTAACAATTGAGATGTAATCCAAGTAAATTAATAAAATATTTTTGTTATTATGTATCCAGGTGTGGTGGCGTAGGCCTTTAATCCTAGCACAGGAGGCAGGGGCAGGTGGATCACTTTGAGTTTGAGGCCAGCCTGGTTTACAAAGCGAGTGCAGGACAGCCAGGATTACACTGAGAAACCCTGTTTCAACACCCCCCCCCCCCCAAAAGAATGCTGAAGCCTAAAAAATGTCAATGTTTTACTTGGGTGTTGTGGATCCTTCTTGAGTAAAGTATTTTGAGTAGATCTGGGCCACTTACCTTCAGGAGGCTCAGACATGGATGGAGTGAGACAGTACATGTGGTAGCCACGGTCACAATCATCACAGAAAAGAAGCTGGTCCTGTAGAAGGCAAGGAGAACGAACAAAGGCACAATGGTTTATGTAGCTTAGTTACGATACTGCTGCTGCTTCCAAGAGGGCCTGGTGGCAACTGAGAGAGTTGTCCATCTGTCCACCTCAACCTATCTGGATTCTTACTGATCACAAAGCCCACTATTTCCTTGGACTCTCTCTCCACAAAGCTGCCAGTTATCTTTTGAAGAGATAAGACAGGACATATACCCAGCCCCGCCCACCCAAAGCACAAGGTGATGCTTAGGAGCAAAGTCCCTGCTTAAGGTGCACCAGGCCCTGGGGTGACTCCTCACTGCCTGCAAATGGCCTCCGACTCCACAATCACGTGATACCCACCCTGACCTACCTATGACATACATTCTAGTAAGGCCTCTGCACTGGCCATACCTTCTGGGACTGGCTCCTTGTATCATCCAAACGCCCAATACCAATCTCAAAAGCAAATGTAACCATAAACCTCTATTGGGATCCAGTTAACTCTCTGGCATGTCACTAGTTTTCTTCAAGGCATCTCATACAAATCTCTGTTCCCCCACTATACAAATTCTATGAAAGCAAACTACTCTGTCTTACTTAGTGACATGAGAGCCAAGAACACTGACTGTTGGTGCTCAAAAAACAGATTTTTTTTCACAAATATAAAGTTCCCTGCAGTAGGTCAGGAAGGAGGAGCATGTGTGCTCTGACAGAAAGCTTGCTTTGGAGGGAGCCAAGGGGAGAGGCAGGCAGGTTTAGAGGGCACAGCACGCACGTCGTTCTCCGAAGTGCCGCAGAGGTTGCAGCACTTGCACTCGATGCACTGCCAGCGGTAGGTCTTCACGGCGGCCATCATCACAGGGGTGAACTGCAGGCAGGACGGGTGCCCTGTGGGGGAGGGGAGTCAGACAAACGGCAGGGCCAGGGGAGGAAAGGGGAAAGGAGGCTGCCTGGCCGTGACAGAACTGACTTTCCTGGGCACTGAGTGCAGCCTACTCTTTGAGGATGGAGGTACCTGAGCGGCCACAGTCAGAGCAGGACACTAGCTCCTCAGGCTGCCCTGTCTTCTTGTTGATTTTTGAGTCCCCCAGGCAGAAGTCACAGTAGTTGTTAGGCAGGGCCAATCCATCAGGTCCTTTCTTGGCTATGGGGAAAAGAAAAGAATTTTGATGATGTTTACATGAACTCTGGGTTACCCCACATTCCCTATGAGGAGGGTTTTAAACCAGGCTGGTTCCTCTCCTGATTGGCTGCCCTGACACCTCAGCTTACATTTCTGCTCCTCAGACCTCTGGGAGACAGGAGTGGGTGGTTGGGAGTCTTCCTTGTCCTCTCCTTCCTCCTCAGCCAGGTGGGAATGGGCATAGTGGTAACTGAGGCCAGGTCGGTTCTTGTAACGTTTTCCACAAACTGGGTGGAAAGAAGATCAGAAATGTTAGGACACAAAGGCCATATTTCCCCACTCTGACAAGCTATGAAGCTCCATCTGAGGCCCATGGAAACACCTCTGCCCCCAGCATCTCTACTCTGGCACAAGCTTTAGTGATGGCCTTTCCCTTTAGCCAAGAGCATCAGGCCCTGGACCTCTCTAGCTTCTGGGATTCCCCTGCCCTCTCTAAAATACAAACCCACAGCTACCAACATTTTTCTATGTTGGCTTTTGGAAGGACTTAGCACATACTATATCAACTTGCCCCGAACAGCCATTGTCTGAGAGTTCCAAGTCAGGAAAGTTCTATGGTCTTGCCTTATGGCGGAAAGGGGACAGGAAACAAGGGGACAGGTAACAAGTCTCTGCCATCTGTGTAAATGTGGCAGGTTCATGCCACCTGTGTATACTAATCACAACTGAATAGACAAAGGGCTGAGGGTGGGTCTCTTGAGGAACACCCACCACCTGTGCAGTATGGATAACTTTCCCAAAGAAACTGAATTAGATTCCCATACTAGTGCCCAGCCCAGCCCCTGCCAACCAGCAAGGAAAGATTACATGGCATTTTATCTTGAGTAATGACACCAAGAGGGGCAAGGGGGCCAGCAGGAAGGAACGAGGAGGATGGGAGGAGGTGGGGGTATGAAGGTGGGAACATTAGCTGACCACCTGTCTGTTTTGGGGAGCATCAGATGTATCTGTTCATAATGGGTTTCTGTTAAGACTTTGGAGCTACCCCACATACTAGGCCAAGTGGCCACAGGAGTGAGTCTGTGGGAGACAAGCAGTGGTTAAGACAGGAGCTAGGACTCTGAGAACCAAGCACAGCCGGGATTCCACAGCAGTACCCTCATACCGTTGCAGAGATTCCAAAGCTAGCATCACAGGAAATGAGAAAGGCAGGAGGAACAGGGGAAGAGGGGAAAGGGACAGGAAAACCACAAGTCTGAAAAGTTGAGAGAGCTACCTCTCTGGGGCGCTTTCGAGGTATGCTTTTGTTTGAAACTATCTGAAAGACAGAAAGAAAAGTCATGAGAAGAAGGCCTTGATACATTTGAGACAGGGCAGCGGCAGCAGGAAAACAGAGCGAGTGACAGAGAACCCCAGCAGTGGCACTTCAGGCTGGAGGCACGGAGCAGGGTAAGCCAAAGCAAAGGGAGAGAGGACAGACACTAACCCTCAGGGCTGGCCCCCTGTCCCCTGCCTTAATGGGTCAGCGAATCCGGATGCTGCCCACTATGAGGCCAACCCTGCCTGCCGTGAGTTCCCTCATCTCCCCACCCCCCAGGAGCCACAGAAATCTCTCCCAGAGCATGCAGGTCCCACCCATGTGAAGCAAAGGCCAGGTTGGCAGGCAGGACAAAAACTCAGGCTTATTTTTACCATTCAGTGCAAGAACATGACCCCCCTCCTCTCACATCCAGAGCAGGAGCTGGTCCAAGGCAAGAACTACCCACCCTCAGGAGGCACTCACTGTCACAGGCATAGGGCTTATCCCGGTCCTCCAGGATGGAAGCATCCAGTTTCTTCCGGGCACTGCTCACACCCTTACTCTGCCAAGAAAAGGAAAGAAGATGACACCTCACTAAGGTGTCTAGGTCAGAGGAGCAAAGCAGAAAGCGAGAAATAAAGACTGGCCTTCATAACCCAGCCTGTGTCACCCTTCAGGCAGCACACTGCCGCCTCACCTTGGATTTCCCCTTTCCCCGACGCTTTGGAGTATCTTCTTCATAGTCCTCGTCATCAAGGTCATCTAGGAAGTCATCGGGTTCCAGGATCCGCTGAGTGGACCAGAGGATTTGAATGAGCAGAAAAGTCAAGCACATACAAAGCACCCTCAGTGTAGAATTAGCCATGTGGAACTACCCACAGCTTCTCTGGAGCTTAACCCCACAACAATCATTCTTCAGCCTGCAAGCCCTCTCCTGCTTCCTTGAACTCATTCTTTCCTCTGTGCCTCTTCAAGTTGCTCTCTTAGTCTAAAATGAATGTCCCCACCTCTCAGAGTCCCAACACCCTGTTTCCACCAGAGATTCCCCCTGACACCGCAGGCAGCCATGCCCTGTCCTGCCCGCTCTGCTTCCAACATCCCTGTTCTAGTTTCAATGAGTTTTGTTGCTTCCTTGTGTGGCCTTGAAGGAAACTCTAACTGCCTTCTTTCTGCCTCCCTGTCTGTGAAACGGGAACTACAGGACCTACCTCATGAGGCTGCACAGGAGGACGCATGTAGAAAAGCACTTAGCATGGTACCTGGCTCATCTGTAGCACTTCTCATCTTTAAACTTAACACTAACTTTCCAGTTGACAAGTATGAACCAGGTGTACTTCCCCTAAGTAACACCGGGCATCTGAGGTCTCTAACAAAACCTTGTATGAATGAGTGAGCCTGGACTAAGAAGAGGAAAAGGAGTGTGAAAGACTAGACAGCAGCAGGACCATGGCCAGTAGAGCTGCATGGCTGCAGGGACCTCAGCTTCCATTTCACTGGTTTTACCCTTTGGGCTTACACACCAACAAGCATGTGCTCTCCCATGCATCTGCTTCAGTTCTGCTAACTGGTGCACTCTCCTCACCCTAGGCTAACGCTGGTCATCAGCCGTAAGGATAGTGTACCTTACGTGCTCGACTGTTGGTGACAGGAAACTCGCCCAGGCTGTCATCATCAACTCGGGGATCTGGGGCTCCTCGTTTCTCCAGGGGATCAGTACGCAACAGAGCCTCTAAACTGCTGCCATCCTGCGAGATAAGCCCCTCTTTCTTCAGAGTCTGATCCGTGTCTGCAACAAGTAAGGATGAAGAAAACTCAGAAAGGGTGAAGTTGAGTCTACTCGGTGTTGGGCCAAGTCAAAGTCAGTCACATCTGTTCTGTTCTGCAGGAACCAAGATATCTTTGTTGAGGCAGTGCTGGAATGCAGCTATTTACCTCTTTCCCCTAAGATGGTGAGTTCTCTGGAGGATGAAACTATAATATGTGCAAACTCTAACACAGAGCCTGGGTCAACAGCCTCTTGTCATCTAGTAGAGCATGGCCCTGCTTAGGAAGTAAGCACCTTGCTTTTTTATTTACTCTTGATTATTGTATTTATTTAGTTTGGTGCATGTGTGTGTGTGGTAAATGTCTATATGCTGTATGAGCATGTACATGTGGGTACATGCATTGGAGAAGGACATTGGGTGTCCTGCTCTAGCACGCTCTGCCTTATTTCTCTGGAGTCTCTCACTGAATCTTGAACTAGATTGGCATCTTTCAAGCACCAGCTTTGTACTCCATAGTTTTAGGATTACAGGAACATGTTGGTCACATGCAGCTTCTCATATGTATGGTGAACTAGAATTTAGGTCCTTGTGTTCACACAAGAAGCCCTGGGACATCTCTCCAGGCCATATTCTTTTGAATAATTTCGTGTTTTTTTGTTTGGTTGTTTTTTTCCGAGTCAAGGTTTCTCTGTGTAGCCCAGGCTCTCCTGGAACTCTCTTTGTAAACCAGGCTGGCCTTGAACTCACAGGAATCTTCCTGCTTCTGCCTCCCAAGTACTGAGATTAAAGGATGCACCACCTCACCCAGCTAATTTCATGTTTTTTATTTTGAGGCTCTCATGTAGCCCAGGTTGGTCTCAAACTCCCTATGTAGCAGAGAATGACCTTGACTTTTTGATCCTGCCTCAACCTCCTCAATGGTGTTACTATGTAGTAACACACAACCACATTCAGTTAATGCGAAGCTGGACATCAACCCAAGGCCCTGTGCATGCTGGGTGAGTACTCCAGCCCCTACCTGGCTTAATAGATGGGAAGGAAAGCCTGGGATCCTCAGGTGGGTGGGCTCGACGCTTTTTCCGCCAGCGTCGGGCAGGGTAGGAATACAACTGTCCAGAGGCCAATCCTGTGGAAGGAAGAGCGAGCAATTAAGCCCTAATCCAGCCCGAAAAAAATGATAGTAAATATTTTGTGGACAAGAACTCTATTGAGTTGTAGAGCAAGGGAGTGATACAGAACAGGTGAGCCTGGGCTGGGTAGGATACTCCATAGGAAAGAAAAACTGACAGATGTTAGCTGAAGTGCCACAGCCGTACTTGGTCCCCTGGAAGATCGCACTCCTTCCAGAGGCTTCCAGAAAACACAGGTGCCGCTGCTTCATCCTCCCCACTTCTTATCACAAGACCACTTTCATCTACCCCGTCTCCTAAGTGACAGAAGACACTTCCTTATGCTCCTGCATCACCTTCCCTGTAGCCTGCAACCTTACCTGGACCCCGGTGTCGCTTTTCCATCCAGATGTAACAATTGCTCTGGGCTACTCCAGTCTGTGAGTCCAAGAAAGGCAGGCGCACGCTGCGTTCAGCACAGAGGCGGGCATTGTAATTGTGGCACTGTTCCATGGCATCTTTGTAGTACTGCTCCCCAAGGCTGCAGGAAGGTAAAGCATAGAGCTGTGGTGTCAAGTCATCCCTCTTCCTTGTCAATGGCTTCTCTAGAATGCTCAGCAGTCTGGGAGACTCTCTTTTCTGTTATTAGCCTTCTATTCTGCCTCAAGGAACATAAAGAACCGTCACTAAGCCATCACATGAGGAAAAACAAGTTATTATGAGCTGGATAATAGATAACCATTGTAGGCCAGGCATGGTGGCACACGCCTGTAATCCCAGCACTCGGGAGCAGAGGCAGGTGGATAGCTGTGGATTCAAGGCCAGCCTGGTCTACGAAGTGAGTCCAGGACAGCCAAGGCTACACAGAGAGACCCTGTCTCGAAAAACAAAAACAAATAAATAACCACAGTAACACAACATTTTACTATGTGCATAATCACACATAAGCCTTTAAAAATGTTTATTTTGTTCCAAGACAAGGTTTCTCTCATTCTGCAGCCCAGGTACTCAACTCATGGAAATCCTTCTGCCTCAGCCTCTCAAGTCAGACTTAAATCTAAACCCACATAGAGTGAAAAATGATCAAGGAAACAGCTCTGTGGTCAAATGCTTGCTCTGCCCATACAAGGCTCTGGACTCACCCTGCCAGCACTGGGGGAGGAATAGGAAGACATGATTGTTCACCCTGTGGTCCTCATGTGTCTAGCCCATGCTACTTAGTAAGCACTTCTCTTAACCTCAGCATCCTGAGCTGCAGGCATTACTGCAGAAATTAACTTCCTCTGACAGATGGGAAAAGCAAACACGATCCAGACGACTCATCACAAGATTTCTAGCACATGATTAGTAAATCTACCCCACAAAATACTATGCAGTTCTAAAAATGAAACTCTTACTAGGCAGAGTGGTCCATACCTCTAACTGAAAGACTGAGGCAGACATATTACCCCAACTTCAAGGCCAGTTGAGCCAAATAGCAAAATTCTTCCTCAAAACCCCAACTAGCCAGATATGGTGGCACACACCTGTAACCCTAGCACTGGCTGAAGTCACCCTCAGCTAGACAGCAAGTTCAAGAACAGCCTGAACTACATGAGACTAAAACCAACCAAAACAAACAACAACAAACCAGAAACAAGAGCCAGGTGTGGTGGCTCATGCCTTTAATCCCAGCACTTGAGATGCAGAGGCAAGCAGATCGCTGTGAGTTTGAAGCTAGCCTGGTTTACAAAGCAAGTCCAGGACAGCCAAGATTACATAAAGAAACCCTGTCTCAAAAAACCCAAACAAACCAGAAACAAACAACACCAAGCTATTATTGAGCTGGACTTGGTGGTACACACCTTTAATCCCAGTGTTCAGAAGGCAGAAGCAGGAGAAACTGCATTTGAAGCCAGCCTGGCCTACACAGCGAGTTCTAGGCCAGCCAAGGCTACATGGTGCATCACTTTCTCAAGAATAAATAAACAAATGAATAAAAAATAAAAAAAACAAATAACTAAGAAAGAACAGAGATGGCTCAGTAGTTGAGAACACTTGTTCTTGCTGGGCAGTGGTGGTACATGCCTTTAATCCCAGTGCTAAGGAGGAAGAGGGAGGTGGATCTATAAGTCTAAGGCCAGCCTGGTTTACAGAGCTAGTTCCAGGACAGCCAAGGCTGCATAGAGAAATTCTGACTCAAAACACCAAAGCAAAGCAAAACAAAACAAAAAAACAAACAACCCAACACTTGTTCTTGTAAGAAGAACTCCTGGGTTTGGTTCCCAGAATCTATACAGTGGTTCACAACTATCCATTAACTCTAGTTACAGGGGATCTAATTCCCTCTTCTGATCTCTGAGGGCACTAAGCACACATGTGGTACACACACATACAAGTAAAGCAAAATTAAAAAAATAAAATTTTAGGGGGAAAAGAAAGGCACAGTGCTGAGAGGTATCTCAGGGTATGACCGTTCATGTATCCACAAGGTAAATAAGAACTTGCAGTGTAGCTGGGTGTGGTGGTGCACAACTTTAATCCCATCGCTCAGGAAGCAGAGTGCTGGATCTTCATTGTGAGTTCGAGGCCAGCTTGGTCTACAAAATGAATCCAGCAGGCCGAGGTGATGCATGCAAGGCTTTAATCCCAGCATCTGGGAGGCAGAGGCAGTTGGATCTCTTGAGTTTGAGGCCAGGCTGGTCGACAAAGCAAGTTCCAGGATAGCCGGGGCTTCCCAGAGAAACCCTATCTTGAAAAACAAAAACAAAAACAAACAAACAAACAAAAAGTATTTGCAGTTTTCCAGGGGGAAAAATGTCCCCAAGTCCCTCAAAGCTTTTACTAAGCACTATTACTAATAAAAAGCCTGTTTACAGTAATCTGAATAAATTATTTAAATAAAAAAAAAAGAATATGTTTACAGTAAAGCCTATCTTAGGCTTGCTGACTGTAACATAGCTAACATCCAGAATTTTCTGGCCCTGGAAGATGCAATCTGAAATCTTAAGAGAGTTCTCTAAATGCTTTAAGAAAAAGATAGGAGCTGGAGAGATGGCTCAGAGGTTAAGAGCACTGGCTGTTCTTCCAGAGGTCCTGAGTTCAATTCCCAGCAACCACATGGTGGCTCACAACCATTTGTAATGTCATCAGATGCCCTCTTCTGGCCTGCAAGTGTACTCAGATAGAGCACTCATACATAAAATAATGAAATTAGCTGGGCGTGGTGGCTCACGCCTTTAATTCCAGCACTCGGGAGGCAGAGGCAGGCGGACTGCTGTGAGTTCGAGGCCAGCCTGATCTACAAAGCGAGTCCAGGACACCCAAGGCTACACAGAGAGACCCTGTCTCGAAAAACAAAAATAAAAAATTAAAAAAATAAAATAAAATAATGAAACTTTTTTTTTCCTAAACAGGGTTTCTCTGTGTAGCCTTGGCTGTCGTAGATTTGCTTTGTAGACCAGGATGGCCTAGAACTCACAGCAATCTGCCTGCCTCTGCCTCCCAAGTACTGGGATTAAAGTCTTGCATGAGCCACCACAGCCCAGCTCCAAATATTTTTTTTAAATTTATTTTATTTATTGCATATGAGTGCTTTACAGAAGAAGGCACCAGATCTCATTAGATGGTTGTGAGCCATCATGTGGTTGCTGGGAATTGAACTCAGGACCTCTTGAAGAGCAGGTGGTGCTCTTAACCACTGAGCCATCTCTCCAGCCCCCAAATATTTTTTTAAAAGAGATTTATTTATTATTATGTATGCGGTGCTCTGCCTGCATGTACACCTGCAGCCCAGGGGAGGGGATTAGATCACATTGTAGATGGTTATGAGCTATCATGTGGTTGCTGGGAAGTAAACTCAGGACCTTTGGAAGAACAGACAGTGCTCTTAACCTTTGGGCAATCCCCTTCCTTTTATTTTATATTATTTTTGGTTTTTCGAGACAGGGTAGCCCTGTTCTCTGTGTAGCCCTGGCTGTCCTGGACTCGCTTTGTAGACAAGGCTGGCCTCGAACTTACAGAGATCCTTCTGCTTCTGCCTCCCACGTGCTGGGATTAAAGGCGTGCGCCACCACGCCTGGCTACATCCCCTTCTTTTTTATATAGAGGTTTACGTAGCTCATGCTGGACTCAAACCCCAGTATACAGTCAACAATGACTTTGAGTTTCTGATCTTCCTGCTCTATCTCCCCACTGCTGAGGTTACAGGCCTGCACTACCACATCCAGTTTTAGACGATGCTGGGGAAATCAAATTCTTGTACACTAAGCAAGTACTCTACTGAGATACTCTCTAGCCTTCTTTCCCATAGCATCCCATTACCCATGAAGACATCTAGATCACATCAGGATGGGCTTGAGAGTGAAAAGGTTGGCTTGGCGGTGTCACCACACAGACACAGACATGTAATGAAGCTGTGTGGGCTCCATTTCTCTCCTAGAGACTGGGGCAGTTGGACCAGATTCCGATGGAGATGAGGAGGAGGAGGGAGTAGTTCTGTGTCTAACTCCTGCAACTGAAGTGTATCAACAAGCCGTGACGTACAATCTGCCGGGGCCTCTAACTGAGCAGTCTCAAGAGGCTACTGCACAGCTTAGCTTGTTCCCAGCAAGTGAAAAAAGACACACCATACACAGCAACACTCCAAGTCCAGCCTGACTGGATTCAATGAGCAGTAGTGACTGCAATTAAGGTACTGATGTGTTGGACTGCACGGTACAGAAGAGAGCAGCTCACATTTGTTCGCCTTAGGAGGCAGCCACGTCCTTACCACACAGGAAAGCTTGGTAAACAAGGCTATGTGCAGCAGCTCCTTTGTTTCTGCTGATGGGAATTGATACTGACGCTGGAAGTCAGATGGAAGGAAGGACCAGCCCAGTGGGGCTAAAGGCTGCCAAGTCAGAGCAAGGAGGAATGGCTGAGCAGGCCAGTTGGGGATCCTGCCGGTCAGGCAAGATTCTAAAAGGTGAAGCAAGTGCTCCAGTAGGAATGATGGCTAGGAAGGAAACTAGCCATCTTCTTCAAACTAGCGTGCGCGCGCGTGCGTGCGTAGAGCAAGAATACACATAAATTCAAGGCTCCTGCCGCAAAAAAATTTCAAGCTTCTGTTAGTTACCCTATGGATCACTTTACATAACTCACAAAGGTTTAAAAACTAGTTGGCAGCCATGGTTATTTTACACTAGTATTTACTCTAATAAGACCACTATAAAAAACCATTTCACATGTGGTGACACACGCCTTTAATCCCAGCACTCGGGAGGCAGAGGCAGGTGGATCACTGAGTTCTAGCCTGGTCTACAGAGCAAGTCCAAGACAGCCAAAGCTACACAGAGAAACCTTGGCTTGAAAAAATTCAATCATGATGTCGTTTTTGAAAAAAACATTAAGTTAAAACAGAAAAGTCTTTTCACAGGGCAAAATAAAGGAAAAATATGACCTAGTGGTCTTGCCCTCACATGTGATGTCAACTGCACTTAAGCACACTATAATAATATTTAAAAGGACAAGAAAAGCATCTTTTCAGGGTAAAAAGGGTGAAAGAATAAACGGTCAAGAGGCCTTTTTAAATTTCTGGAGGCTGGAGAGAGCTCAACAGTTACGAGCACTGACTGCAGTTCCACATGACTGGGGTTCAATTCCCAGCACCCACTTGGCAGTTCACAACTACCTGTAACTCCAGTTCCAGGGGACCTGACACCCTCACACAGACATACATGCAGGCAAAACACCAACATACATAAAATAAAATTGAAATTAAGAAAGAAAGTTCTGTGGGGGCATATATTAGTGGTGGTCCAGTCTTCTTCACTTAGAACTGGGGAGAAGCAAGTTAGTAGTTCATTGATTTATATGAACAGCCAGTACTTAAAATACTACCCCAATGCTAGGCGGGGTACTGCACACCTGTAATCCCAGCACTCGGAGGCAGAGGCAGGTGGTTCTCTGTGAGTTTGAGGCTGGTATACAAATGGAGTCTAGGACAGTCATGGCTACACAAAGAAACCCTGTCTCAAAAAACAAATAAAAATCTACACCAATAGGTTGGCAATTCCATTTTCTCCAAGACCATTTTTCAATGCTAAGAGCTCCATTAACATGTAATTCTGAAAACCTAAGCAAGCACATTCCTCTAGAACAGGAAGATTTCCAGGGTCAAAACTGTTGATTCCTCTTTTCATAGGAAACCTGTGTTCAAAAACAAAAAGAAAAACAAAACCTTCCTCTTCCACTGTGGTAGGGAGGTCACCAAAGAGAAAGGCAGGGTAACAAAGAACTAACATCTGAGTCCAGAAGGAGAACTATACAAATATTAAGTCACCAGCCTCATTCCTAAATTGAGGGAAATGTCAGAATAAAGAGCTGGGGAAACTGGAGTGGGCAGATCAGAAAGATAATAGTGTTGGGAGGAGGGGTGGTTGACAGAGGCAGCAGGATAAAAAGCCAAAAGCAAGTTTAAAAAAAAAAAAAAAAAAAAAAGCCACAAGAGAAGGCACTAAGGCACTTAGCTTAATGGAAGTGGGGAAGCATTCTCGGTAAAAAGCAGTGGGGGAGAGGCAACTTAACCTTAAAAAAAAAAAAAAGAAAGAAAGAAAGAAAAAGGAAAGGCCTCTCGGAACGACTGGGGCTCAGCACACGACAAAGAAAGATGAGAATGAGAAGCCCCCCCCCCAATAGTCCCTACACCCTTACTTTGTCACCCAGAATCCAAAAGCTTTGACTGGACAGCTGAACACTTTCAATTTTCCTACCCTTACATCACGCCATTAAAGGAAGAGAGAAAGTCATTCTGAAGTCCAACTGGCATGAACCATCCCATTCCAAAACTCTCTTTAGATTCTTCTTCACGGAGGATGGAGGAAGAGACGCATCAAACCCCCAAGCATCTCCAACTCTAGGGAAGCGGCTAAGAGGCCAGTCCCCGTTTCCAGTGTTCGCCGACAACCGTTAACTTCAGCTCTGCTCGAAATCTGACCCGCACAAAGCCATCTTAGGGGATAGAGAACGCCCACCTCGGGGCTCCTGCAGGCTAGAAGGCCCTCTAGAGCCCCACTCCCCGAACTTCTGGCCCTTCTCTATCTTCTCTAGGACCAATTCTTCCCAAGAACATATCTAGTTTTCGGGTACCCCGGATTTCCCGGCTAACGCCACCCCGCGGCTTAAGTCTCAGGATCCCGCCAGGAACGGCGGAGCCTGCAGCCCCGGGGAGGGCGGTGGGCGGGGAAGGGACCGCGATCTCCCGGGGCCGCCGGCCTTCGCTCGGCTCCGCGGGACCGACGCGTCTCCGGAGAGGCCGGGGACCGAGAGCCTGTCGCTCGCAGTCCGCAGCTCGGCTCGGGGCTCGGCCCGCGAAGAGGACGCCCGTCGGGGGCTCCCGTGTGCCTCCCTCCCGGCCGCCACAAGTTTCCAAAAGAAGCCCAGCGTCTTCTCCGGAGTCTCCTGTTGCCCTCTCTACCAGGAGTCGCACAGCAAGGACTTCCCGGGCATGTCTTTCTCTCTGTCTTGTCTCTTCCCGAACCTCCCTCTCTACTCCCAGGCTCATTTACAAAGCCTCCGGACCACGACAGATTTAAAAAAACAAATCAAAAACAAAAAACGACCACTCACAGCTTGACTACATTCTCCACCACAGCCGCCATCTTCCCTGTTCCTCTCCCTCAGGCCGGGAGGCCCCCCAAAGCCCACAACGCGCAGGCGCTAAGCTTTCTCAGGCCACTGGGTCCTCGACCCTCTGCGCAGGCGCAGCTCCAGGGTACGCGCACGCACAGGCCCACGAGAGCGAGCGCTGGGGAACGAGCGTGGAGCCCAGGAGAGCCCAGTGCGCAGGCGCGAATGGAGAAGTACTTGCTCTCCGCTCTTCAGTCTAGAGGCTCGCCTCCTTCTTGGAGCGGAGCCCCAGAAAGGAGGTCTGGCTTGGTTGGAAAGTAAGAAAGATAAAATGAAAATGCCACGGAGATGGAGTAGAAGGAGCACCAGTGTCCTGCCTAGCTGACCGTTAACCACATGGTTGACTCACAGGGAGGGACTGGGGGGTAAGTAATGAAAGGTCAGAGAGGTGCCCCGGTCCATTGGCCTAACTCTCGCATTACGACAATTACCATACCTTTCTGTCAGTCAACCTAGTCTTCGATTAAGTGTAGGGGTCAGAGAGCATCTTTCAGGAGTCAGTTCTTTCTTTTGTGGGTTTGGGCCGGCTTAGCCACCCCACCACCCCTTTGCCTGCTGTTTCTAAGCACATTCCCCACATTGAAAATACTCACTTTAATCCTTTAATCCCAGCACTCTGGAGGCAGAGGCAGGCGGATCGCTGTGAGTTCGAGGCCAGCCTGGACTAGAAAGCGAGTCCAGGACAGCCAAGGCTACACAGAAAAACCTTGTCTCGAAACCCCTCCCCCCAAAAGAAAAGAAAAGAAAATATTCACTGGTGTGACTATCCCTCTGAGTTCAGTTCAGTGTCAAGCTATGCAAATACATGAACAAACATGTTTCCCCTCCAAAAGGACTCCCCGTAACCCCATCTGCATTCCATTGTGACCCCATTTCTTTTCACTTTCAAAGCAGATTTTCCATCTGTAGTCTGCACTGCCTTGTTTCCAAGGCTCTCTTCTGCTTACTGAGAGTTTTTGTTCCCACTAGACCTTTTGAAATAGCTCCTACCAAAGTCACCATGACCTCTGTCTCAATAGATGTAGAGCTCTCCTCTGTCCACATTGGACCTGCCAACCCACATGGGCCATTGGCTGTCGCCTCTTTGGCCTACTGCAAGTCCTTCCCCCCTTCCATTCCCCGCTGTCTCAGTCCTCAGAGCTTTGTCCTTGTTGGTTTCTTTAACATCCCTCCTATCTCCAATTTCAAGAAGCAAATTATTTCCACCCCAGTTATTTTGATATTTTAGAATAATACACATTTTATCATCACTACACGCCTTAAAATCATTTTGGAGCTGGACATGGTGGCGCATGCTTTTAATCCCACTCGGGAGGCAGAGGTAGGTGGATCGCTGTGAGTTCGAGTCCAGCCTGATCTACAAAGTGAGTCTAGGACAGCTAAGGCTACACAGAGAAACCCTGTCTCAACAAACAAACAAACAAACAAAATCATTTTTGATAAGTGAGATATTTGCTATCTATTGTTTATCTCACACCAGCATCAAAACTTTCAGTTAGGTGCCAGCAGCCTGGAAGAAAAACTCAGAAAACACACACACAGAGGGAGCGTGATAGAGAAAGATGCCTAGTGTTGAGCTCTGGCTTCCACACACATGCACACATATACAATTACTCAGCTGTAATCCCAGCATTTAGAAGGCAGGCAATTGGCACAAGTTCTAACCCCACCCAGTCTACACAAGTTCCAGGCCACCAGGGCTGCATGGAAAAGCCTAAAGGACATTAACAACAAAATTGTTCAGAGCCTACATGGAGGCTCAGAACTGTCTGTAGCTCCAGCCCCAGGACTCAACACTCTCTTTTGTCCTACCATGGTCACCCCGGCTCAGTGGGACCCCAAAGTTTATGCCTGGCTACCCACCCCACGGAGTGTCAGCTGCAGGCCCTGGTGGAGCCTGTGACGTGCAGAGTGCAGGGGCAAAGGGCTGTTTTACTTCCCCTCCCGCAGCCTCAGAGCTGAGGTAGCCTGTCTTCTGTTTGGGAGGGGTGGCAAGAAAGGGACCTTCCTTACACCCTTACTTATCCAGCCTCGCTCTAGACCTAAGCTGAGGCTACAGGAGCCACAGGAAAAGGACACTGTTGTCTTGGGTTCCCAGACCCAAGCACACCAGGCCCACGTGGGGTTCCTGTGTGAGCGTGGTAACCTGAGGCTTTGGACTCAGGTGCCTCCTTCCACTGAGGTAGCTGGAAGTAGAGTAAAGACCTTCCCTCTTTTTTTGGGGGGGGGGTTTCGAGACAGGGTCTGTCTGTGTAGCCTTGGCTGTCCTAGACTCACTTTGTAGACCAGGCTGGCCTCGAACTCACAGCGATCTGCCTGCCTCTGCCTCCCAAGTGCTGAGATTAAAAGCGTGCGCCACCACCGCCCGGCTAGGACCTTCCCTCTTTAGCTTGTCTAGGCACCATATCCCTCCAATACAGTCCTCAAAAAGACATCCCACAAACCAGATGCGGTGGTACACGTCTGTACACTGTAATCCCAGTGTTTTTTTGTTTGTTTTTTTGTCTACATAGCTCACTTTGCACACTCACAGAGATCCACCTGCCTCTGCCTCCCAAGTGCTGGGATTAAAGGTTTATACCACCATGCCTGATCTTTATTTCACTGAAGGAGAGATAAATATGTTTTCTGTTTAGATCACAAGTAGGGGAATGAGAAAAAGACTTGTGAGAGAGCAGGCGATGTTTATCCTCTTAGAAGTCGAACCGTCATGTGGGGGAGACTGGTTATTAAGCAGATGAAAAACATCCCTGAACAAATTCTGAGAGGAGGTATAAATGTGAGCCAAAAACAAAGAGGCGGGGCCTTTGGAGACTGGGCAAAATTTTGGCTGTTCATCGCCCCACTTCGAGATGCTTCTAGAGAGAACAGCTTCAGGGCTCCGGGCTCCAGCTGAGGTTCTGGGTTCTGGTTGCTCCAGGTTCCAGCAGAAGAAATCCTGCTGGTTACACCAGGAGAATTGTTCCTTGGAACTGATATCCTTTATGGCTTCATTATTGTATTGTTAATCTCCTTTTCCTATTGTTTAGGTTAGTTGGGTTATAAGTGAGGTACTCTCAGTTAATAAGTTTGTACTAAAATACATTTGTTAAGAAAAGTGAACCTACATTTTACTGTTTTTTTTGTTGTTTTTTTTTTCCGAGACAGGGTTTCTCTGTGTAGCCTTGGCTGTCCTGGACCCGATTTGTAGACGAGGCTGGCCTCGAACTCACAGCGATCCACCTGCCTCTGCCTCCCGAGTGCTGGGATTATAGGCGTGCGCCACCACGCCCGGCTTGGTTTTGGTTTTTTTGAGACAGGATTTCTCTGTGTAAGCTTGGCTGTCCTGGAACTTGATGATCTGTAGACCACCCTGGCCTCAAACTCAGAGATCTGCCTGCCTCTGCTTCCCAAGGTCTGGGAGTAAAGGTGTGCACCATCACTGCCAGGGATTTACTATTTTTTGCTGTTGTTTTAAAGATTTACTTTGTGTATGTATGTGTGAATATATTCCATGTGTGTTCTCTGAAAAAGCAGCAAAAACTCTTAACTACTAAGACATCTCTCCAGCCCTCAGGAACAATTTTTAAAAATTAATTAATTAATTAATTAATTAATTTGGCTTTTTTGAGACAGGGTTTCTCTGTGTAGCCATGCCTGTCCTGGACTCACTTTGTAGACCAGGCTGGTTGGAACTCACAGAGCTCTGCCTGCCTGTGTCTCCCCAGTGCTAGAATTATAAGTGTGTGCCACCACTCCTGGTTAATTTGTAAATTTTTTAAAAAGTTTTTCTCTTTTGGTTTTTTGAGACAGGGTTTCTCCATGTAGCCTTGGCTGTCCTGGACTCACTTTGTAGACTAGGCTGGCCTTGAACTCACAGAGATCCCCCTGTCTCTGCCTCCCAAGTGCTGGGATTAAGGGCATGCACCACCATGGTCAGCTCCCCTGCAAATTAAAAAAAAAAAAAAGACTTATGGTTGGCCAAATTCATGAATGTAGAACCCACAGATACACAGGACCAATTGTATATTGTATCTTTGTTTGTTTGGGTTTTTGTTGTTGTTGTTTTTGGTTGGTTGGTTTTGGTTTTGTTGGTTGTTTTTGTTGTTGTTTTGTTTTGTCTTTTTTGAGAAGGGTTTCTCTGTGTAACAGCTCTGGCTGTCCTGGGACTCGCACTGTAGACCAGGTTGTTGCATCTCTTTTTGTCAGAAACACAAAGTCTTATTATTCACAAACACTCCCAAGTACAGACTTTCTGTGCACTCCTGTGGCCATTCCCTTACCAGCTCATCTCAACCTTTTGCAATATAAAAACTATGTTACAGCATGAATTGGAGGGCAGAGTGTTGGCTCTGTTTCTTAACAATTAAACTTTATTATACAACCCAACTAGCTTACACAAGAGGGAAAAAAAGTAAAGGGAAAAAAGAATGAACCTTTTGGTATCCGTTCCACGGGACGGGTCTTTAGGTGTCTCTGGCCTGCGTGCTGGTCCAGCCTGTTCGCTGATCCACTTGCGCTCAAGCCTGGTCTCAACCTGTTGCTTAGTCTTTCCCACAGCAGAGGTGTAGCTCAGCTGGTAGAATGCTAACCTAGCATGCATTCGAGAAGTCCTGGGTTCAGTCCACAGCACTGTCTAAGCTGCACCCAGTCCCCCTGTAAGACAAGCCATCATTCTATGTAGTGAGCCATCCCCAACCCCTCCCTGCCAAACTCCTAAACCACTGTCCAATATCCACCACTGACACTTGGTTTGGGTGGTAGTTAATCTTGGTGGTCAACTTGATGAGATCAGAGTCACCATGGAAACACTCTGGAGGGGTCTGTGAAGGAGCGTACAGATCTAGTTAGTGGTGGTGGAAAGCCCACCCCTGAAGCTGGGTGGTGGTGGTGCACACCTTTAATCCTAGCACCATAGGCAGAGGCCGGCGATCTCTGAATTCTAGGCCAGCCTGGTCCACAGAGGGAGTTCTAAAACAGCCAGGGCTACACAGGGCAACCCTGTCTCTGAGGCGGAGAGGGGAAATGTGGGTGGCAATGTGGGAAAGATTAACCTTTGTCACAGGTGGAAGTAGTCTTGGCGGGCTTTACCCTTGGGGCACCCCATGAATACCTTGTGATAGACTGAGTGGAACCATCCTGGGCCTGGAATTCAGGAAGCAGACCTGGGAACCCCACCTGGGCTATTGTTTTCCTAATGGACCCTCAACGGGAGAAGGAGACCGCTTTTCCCATGTGACTCAGGCAGGTGGGGAAAAGAAAAACAACAGATTCAGTCGGGGGTTTGAGAGAGCGTGTGGAGAAAGCAAACAGGCTGGACTATCACGCGGGCCAGAGAGACACCTAAGGACTCATCCCGTGGAACGGATACTGGAAGGTTCACTCTTTTGTCCCTTTAACCTTTTTTCCTTTTTGTGTAAGCTAGTTGGGTTGTATAATAAAGTTTAGTTGTTAAGAAACAGAGCCAACATGGCAAGATCCCATGGGTGGTGTCCCAGACTGAATAAAAGAGAAAAAGTGATCAGAGCACTTATGTTCGTTGCTTTTGGCTTCCTGATTGTGAACAGGAGGTGACCAGCTGCCTCAGGACCCTGCTATCATGATGACTCCACAACAGAATGGACTCCTTCAGCCGGGAAGTATGACCCGAGACAGACCTTCTTCCCTGAAGCTGTTTGTGTTTTATCAGGTGTTTTGTCACAACAACAAAGTAACCAAAGCTGTTTTCTTCTCACTGTGGGTGCAGAATTAAGCACAGTCCCCGGCCCCACCCTATCCCACCCCTCCACCCCACCCCTCACCCCCGCCCGGAAGGTTAGGCTCAGCCTTTATGGAATCTTCTAGGGTGGAGCATTTCCCATGTGAGCCTGCTGTTTGAGGAGTCTGGCCCACCCTCGAAGGAAGCCCCGGGGACAAGAGTTCAGGATGCTCAGCTATAAGCAGCAGCATGTTTTATTGCAACCAGAATCACCTGGTCATGTGAGGACTGGATGGGCTAGGACACAAGGACATGTCTGGTTATGGATGGCGTGCTCCCAGACCGAGACACAAAGACGGACGCGAAGGGTATCCAATGATGCAGAGGTGGAGGGTAGTTGGAAAGGGGGTGGTGGGGTCCATTTCATCAGAGCCATCTCTGAGAAGGACCCAAGGGAAAGGGGACAATTGGCAATGAGGATCTAAATGACCTAAGGGGCTCAAGAGTCTCTGGGGCAACATCTGCACGAGTCCCCTGTGGATGCTGTTAGATGAAACAAAGATACACTCAGTCCACTGGGAGGAGGGAAGAAAACAAAGGCTCAAAATGACAGTCACTGGCCAGCACCCATAGGTGGGACCTGCGACCCTGACTCTTAGGTCAGGATCACGTCCATCGACATCTCTAGGCATCACCACAGCCTGGGTGACCTGCCTGTCAGTCAAGGTCCTATGTGGGGATCTGTACACGGCCCAGGTCCTGATCCATAATCTGGAGGACATCGTCCAGGATAGAAGGCCCCAGGTCCACGTGCAGAGACAGCAGGGAGCTGGCATGTGACAGGAAAGGCTCCTCTGCCTCTGGCTCAGCGCTCATCCCATTGTGGGGCGAGCCAGCCTCTGGCACCCTCCAGATGTCCACATTTCCTGCCTCCTGCGGGGAGGACTTTGGAGAAGGCTGTGGGGACTCCAGGTGCAAGCGAGGGGGCTTAGGTGGAGCCTGGGCTGTGGGCAGGGTGAGGGCCTGGGGGCCGCCAATGACAGGAAGTGAGATGGCGTTTTTGAGCAGAGGTGACAGGCCATCCGGCAGCTGTCGCCCACACACTGTGGCGGTGCGAGTGAACTGGAAGGGAAGGTCGAAGCCGCCGTCCTCCTCGGCCTCCTCCACCGCTGTCCCTGGAAGGAGATGGAACTTTCCCTGCAGGAAGGAGATGTCCCCGAACATGTCATCACCGCCACCGCTGCCAATGTGAATAGTGTGGCGGAAGTCCCCAAGCGGCGGGCTGATCATGTCTGAGGACAGCAGGTCCCGAAGCTTCTCTTTCTTGCCTTTGCTGCCGCCACGTTTCAAATAGATGGGGACCTTGGTGGACATGGCGACTTCAGCACACTGGCCTCCTCAGTGCTCTCTCAACACTGGCTCCGGAGGGCTGAGGGCCACACTTGCCGAAAACCAAAGATTAGAGGGTAAAATGTGATCAGAGTTGGCCCACGGAATTAGAAGAAGTTAGATGAAAGGCCAAAAAAAAGACAGGGTGTGTGGGTGTACCCTATTTTCTTCCCAAATGGATGAAAGTCGTTTTGGAGAAGTAGAGGCAGAAAGGTGAGGTCTCGCCAGCAGCGGTGTGTTTTGCTTTTTGTTCCAAGATTCTCTCTTTAGTACAGGGTTGAGAAGCTGAAATAAAAGGACACATAAATCAGGGACAAGAAGACAACAGACAAAGCAACCGGTAAATTGAAGTGAGGTGCACGCCAATAACCCCAACACAGACAGGAGAGTCAGGAGTTCAAGGCCAGCCTACACTACATGTGACACCCCCCCTCAAAACAAATGCATAACAAAAAGAGTTGGATTACAGAGGTGAGTTCAAGGCCAGCCTGGTCTACAAAGTGAGTCCAGGATGGCCAAGGCTACACAGAGAAACCCTGTCTCCAAAAAAAAAAAAAAAAAAAAAAAGAGTTGGGGTATAGCTCAGTTACAGTGACTGCCCTGTGTGCCGGAAGCCTGTGTCTAGTCCCCAGCGCTATGAAAGCGCATGTGTGGTAGTGCAGCCAGTATGGTATTCTCAGCACTTGAAAGGTAGAGGCAGGAATCTGGAGTACAATGTCCTCCTTGGCTATACACCAGCCTCTGACTGTGAAGCCAGCCTCAGAAACATGGGCCCCTGCTTCAAAAAATGGGAGAAAATATAGGGGAAAGGGCAGGTGCTATGGCTTGGCGTGTAAAAGCACTTGCTGTTAAGGCCTGAAGACCTGAGTTCAAGGTGCAGAACCCACAGCAGGAGAGAACTGAGTCCTGGGAGTTGTACTCTGACCTCTTCATGCAGGCTGTGGCATGTGCCCACACTCACAAACACATGGTAATAATAAAAATAGCAACAACAACAAAAAGTCAACTCTCAAGTGGGGCTTGGTGGATCACACTTTCAATCCTAGCACCAGGGAGGCAGAGGCCAGCCTGCCTAGTCTATGCATTGAGAGACTCTATCTTTTTGTTTGTTTTGTTTTGTTTCTCTCTCTCCTTTTTTTTTTTTTTTTTTTTTTTTTTTTTTGGAGACAGGGTCTCTCTGTGTAGTGCCTTAGCTATCCTGGACTCCAGGCTGGCCTTGAACTCACAGCGATCCGCCTGCCTCTGCCTCCCAAGTGCTGGAATTAAAGGCATGTGCCACCATGCCCAGCTGTTTTGTTTTTTTCAAGACAGGGTTTCTTTGTGTAATTTTGGCTGGCTTTCCTAGACTCGCTTTGTAAACCAGGCTTGCCTTGAATTCACAATGATCCACCTGCCTCTGCTTCTCTTAGTGCTGGGATAAAAGGCGTGTGCCACCATGCTCTGCTATGAGACTCTATCTTAAAAAAAAAAAAAAAAAAAAAGGCAACTCTCTTATTTTTTTTTTCCTTTCTGCTCTCCTGTATCAGCACTGTCTTTTTTTTTTTTTTTTTTTTTTTTTAATCAGCACTGTCTTTAAGGCACCTGATAGAAAGTACATGTCTTCTTAGACCCAAAGAATAATGTTAAGCCTCCTCATTCCTTCTTTTTACTTTTTTCTGGAAACAGAGTTTCACTATGTAGCTAGCCCTGGTTGACCTAGAGCTCACTACGTAGCCGGCTGATGTGGAACACAAAGATCTACCTGCCTTTGCCTCTCAAGCGCTGGCATTAAAAGTGTAAGACACCATACCCCTCCCCAAGTCTCTTTTGAGAGGGAACAGAGGACTGGAATCTGAACGGTAGACCTTTAGGCATTTACAAACTCCTGCCCCTGGTCCCTGGCTCTGCTCATCATCCCTGCCCCATCCCCAAACTCCAGCATGGGCTGCCACATAGAAGTTGTCACATTTGCATTTGAGTCTCACCACTGGTCTCAATTCCCTATCAACTAAGGATGGAGAGTTTGGAAACTGCCTTTCCTGCCCAACCTGATACAGAGCTGGCAACGCAGGTGTGCAGGCAACAATGCTGAATGGCCAGCGCCTCACTTGGATCCACCTATTCCCACTCAGAGGGTTCCCTTTCCTCCTCCCTCGGGTCTGGTCCTCACCAGCCAGGCTGAGTCTGATGTTATCTGTCTGACCCTCTTCCCAGCCCCTGCACCGAGAGAGATGGAGCAGGGTGTACAAATGCTTTTTGGGTGGTTGACATTCTTCTGAAAGCTTTGCAAATACATGTCATCACAAACCTCCTACGATCTTCATTTGAACATTGAAACTCTCGGGGCCGCCGTGTTCCCCCCCCCCCCCCCACATAGCTAGGGCACACCAGCTGGAGAAGCAAAAGGAAACAAACGAGCAGCACCGGACATTTTGGGTTCCCACAAGACACTACAGAGAGAGGCAAGCAACACGTGGAAACAAGATCAAAAGCATGCCATTGCTCGGGGCTGGAGAGGTGGCGCAGAGGTTAAGAGCACTGGCTGTTCTTCCAGAGGTCCTGAGTTCAATTCCCAGCACCCACATGGTGGCTCACAACCATCTATAATGTGATCTGGTGTCCCCTTCTGGCTCTGGCGTGCACGCCAAACACTGTATACATAATAAATAAATAAATCTTTAAAAAAAAAAAAAAAAGAATGCCATTGCTGGTTGTGGTACTTGGGAGGCAGAGGCAGAGGCAGACAGATCTCTGAGTTCGAGGCCAGCCTGGTCTACAGAGGGAGTCCAGGACAGGGCTCTGTTACACAGAGAAACCCTGTCTCAAAAAAACAAAAACAAGCCGGGCGGTGGTGGCGCACGCCTTTAATCCCAGCACTCGGGAGGCAGAGGCAGGCGGATTGCTGTGAGTTCGAGGCCAGCCTGGTCTACAAAGCGAGTCCAGGACAGCCAAGGCTACACAGAGACACCCTGTCTCGAAAAACCAAAAAAAAAAAAAAACCAAAAAAAAAAACAAAAACCCAAAACCAAAACCAAAACAAAACAAAGAAGGATGCCACTAATTATTTTTAGATGTATGTGTATCAGTATCTTGCCTGCAAGTATATAAGTGCACCACATGCATGGCTGGTGCCCACAGGTCGGAAGAGGGCATTGCATGCCTTGGAACTGAAGTTACAGATGGTTGTGAGCCACCATATGGGTGCTGGGAACCCAACCTCTGCAAAAGCCACAAGTGTTTTTAACCACTGAGCTATTTCTCCAGCCCTGAAAGGGTGTCATTTATTAAATGCATTCACAACCTGGGACTGGATAGATGGCTCAGTGGTTAAGAGCACTGTCTGCTCTTCCAGAGGTCCTGAATTCAATTCCGAGCAACCATATGCTGGCTCACAACCATCTATACTGGGATCTGATGCCCTCTTCTGGCACGCAGGTGGACATTCAGATAGAGCACCTATACACAAAATAAATAAACCCTTTATATTTAAAGAAAAAAAAAAGTGAGGCTGGAGAAATGGCTCAGTGGTTAAGAGCCCCCCCTTTTTTTAAAGATTATTTATTATGTATACAATGCACATCAGATCACATTATAGATGGTTGTGAGCCACCATGTGGTTGCTGGGAATTGAACTCAGGGCCTCTGGAGGAGCAGTCAGTGCTCCTAACCACTGAGCCATCTCTCCAGCCCCAAGAGCCCTTTTAAAAAATATTTTATTTAAATTTTAATTTATGTGCCTTAGTGTAGGGGTGTCAGATCTTGGAGTTACAGATAGTTGTGAGCTGCCATGTGGGTGCTGGGAAATGAACCTAGGTCCTCTGGAAGAGCAGGCAGTGCTCTTAACAACTGAGCCATCTTTCCAGTCCCCCCCTTTTTTTAATGGTTGTTCTGCCTACATGTGTGTCTGTACACTGTGTGTATTGGACATCCTGGGACTGGAGTTATAGAAAGCCGTGATGTGGATGCTGAAAATTGAACACACGCCCTCTAGAAGAACCAACAGTAGCAGGGCGGTGGTGGTGCACGCCTTTAATCCCAGCACTGGGGAGGCAGAGGCAGGCAGATCTCTGTGAGTTTGAGGACAGCCTAGTCTATGGAGCGAGTTCCAGGACAGTCAGAGCTGTTACAGAGAAACCCTGTCATGAAGAAGGAAAAAAACAAAACAAAACAAAAACAGAAAAGAGCCATTAGTGCTCTTAACCCCCACCCCTCACCCCCCAGCCCCCAGCCATCTCTCCAGCCCACCCTGTAAGATCCCCTCTTTTTTTTTTTTTTCCGAGATGCTCTGGTGCTAGGTTCCAGCTAAGTCCTAGTGAGTGGCTGCTATGATAAAGCACCCAAGTACAGTGTGCACGTGTGTGAAGGGGTGTTTGCCTAAGTGCTGGTGATGGTATAATTTCAGGCTGACTGTTCCTCTCTTGTTTACACCTTTTTGGGGGACCGAATCTCACTGCGTAGCCTTGACTTGCCTGGACCTCAGAGATTTGTCTGTATCAGGCTCCTAGGTGTTGGGATTAAAGGTGAGTGCCACCACACTCAGATTTAAAATAATAATGCCGATGATAATGCGGTGGGGCCATGATGGGCTTGGTGGTTAAGAGCATTTACTTCCAGGGGACTTGGGTTCCCTCTCAGTTGCCACCAGAGTGGCTACTGCTCACAAGCCTTATGGAACTCTAGTTCTGTGGGGTCTGACGCCCTCTTCTGGACGCCGTAGGTATCATGCATAAATGAACACACAAACACGTGAAGCCAAAACACTTACACGCATAAAAGAAAATGAAAAATCCTTTTTCTGGGGGTGGGTGGGTAAGACAAGGTTTCTCTAGCTGTCTTGGAACTCACTCTATAGATCAGGCTGGCTTCAAACTCAGAGATCAGCCTGCCTCTGCTAGGATTAAAGGCCTGCACCATTGCCACCAGGCTCAAGAAACCTTAAAAAAAAAAATGTGTGATGCTTCACAAATTTGAATGTCATCCTTGCACTGGGGCCACACTAACCATCTCTGTTTTGTTCTGATTCAGTATGTGTGCACTTGTTCTGAGTTTTATATAGATGCAATTTTCTTTTTTGAGATGCTGTCTAAAAAACGCAAAACAAACAAAGAAACAATCAAACCAAGCTACACCCCAGCCACCAGTTTCTTATTGCACAAGTATTGTTTATGGAGTCAGAAAAAAAGCAAAGCTTTTTTTTTCTTTCTTTCTGGTTTTTCTGAGCAAAGCTATTTTTAAGGTGAGAAAAAAAACACATTGTGAATGGGTGTCATGCTGAATTAATGAAGAAGGAAGTGGAGCAGGTGTCCCCTCCAGTTCCTTGGGGGAGGGGGTTAGTGTAGGGTGGGCGTGGCTGGCCCCTGAAAGCTCATTTGCGCCCATATGCAGAATCCAGCACAAAAGGCAAAGAAACACGTCAAAGCTCACACAGCAGGTGGGGGCAGGGCCAAGACTGAAGCCAGAGGAGCCCAGCCTCCTCCACTAAGCCTTCCTTAGGCCAGCCCACACCTGAGCAGAAGAGGCACCCGCCATTTCCTCTGCCTAGGCTATGGGTGGTCAGGAAGGGCGGGAAGGAGGCAGCAGGATGCAGGCAGGATACAGTCCTAACTGCCCCCACCCCAGCACAGCCCTTTGCTCAGGAAACCCCACCCCAAGACCGGACACCCTGGGCCAGTCACGTTGAGCCATGGAGACTGGGCACCTCTAGTCTCCAGAGCACCTGCAGACATCAGGAAACAAAGGAATGACCGTCAAGTGGTAGCTTCCAGCCAAATTCGAAGCTGTCCTAAGAAGATGCACCCCAAGTCTTAGAATCTTATCGCTGGTTTATGTTGTGACCGCTACAGCACCAAATGCAAGGCTCGCTGCTGACAGTATCTGTCCAGTTGGCTGGTGTGACGCTGGTGAAGGTTCCTTCCTTTCCACTGGGGGAGAGTGGGGCTGAAGGGTGAGATCTGTCTAGAGGCTGGGCCAGGCCCTTCCCCCCACCCTCACTCCATCAAACTGGAGCTCCAAGACAGCTTGGCTGTTTCCACAGCAAATCAGGCGTCCCTGTGAGCTGTCTCACTCTGAGCCAGATGTTCCCACCCAAATCCAGATGTGAGGAGAACAGAGGCTAAAGGGAAGGGCGGGGCCAGCATCAACCACCCAGGAGAAAGCTGGCGATAACAAGCAACAGCTCTAACTAGAAGATCTGGCCACAGGACCAGGGGCTCTGGCCTGCCATGGGGTTCCTTACACGTGAACTCTCTAAGGCACGCTGTGTGGGTGCCACCACTGTCCTGGAGAGCCACTGTACTAGAACCACAGGATATGAAGGAACTTTACCAAGGCCATCCAACTAGCAAGAAATGGCACTGGTACCAAGGCTGGTCCATGTGGCTCCAAGGCAGCGGACCATACCAGTGGTGACATGGATGGGAAACAGGAGAGAAACTATCAAGTCTCCAGGCTTCCTCTGTATAATCGTATCCCGTGGCTACCACTTCCCCAGCTTGCAAGTGTGCAGAGCTCTAAGAAGGACCTCTGATTAGGGTAAGGCTGCCAGGAGGAGCTTTCTCCAGCAATGGGAAGAGCAGTTGGGGGCCATCCCGGCTCTACGGCTTGCCCTGGACAGCAACCCTTGGCTTCCCTCAGAGAAGATGACTTCCCGTAGGCGGATCTCCTCAGATCATGGAGAATACCATTTAATCCCTGGCCATTCTGGATGTTCGTGGAAATTCTCCTCCCTCCAATGGGCTTTTTTCCTTCCCCCTCCCCTCTTTGGACACAGTGTCTCACTAGGTAGACCAGGCTGGCCTCCAACTCACAGAGATCTGCCTTTTTCCACCTCCCAAGTGCCGGGATTAAAAGTGTGCCGCCCAGTCAGACTCAGTGATGAATGCCTCTAATCCCAGCACTTGGGAGACAGAGGCAGGCAGACCTCTATGAGTTTGAGGCCAGCTTGGTTTGCATAGTTAGTTCCAGGATAGTAGTGAAAGCCTATCAAACATTCAAATCTCAAAAAGCAAAACAAACAAACAAACAAACAAAACAAACAAAAAGTGCCACTATGGCCAGGTCTGGGTGTGATTTTTATTTTTGCCCCTTCTCTAAAGGCTTACTGAAAAGTTTTTTGGTTTTGTTTTTTTGAGACAGAATTTCTCTGAGTAGCCCTGGCTGTTCTGGAACTCACTTTGTAGACCAGGCCAGTTGAATTTAGAGATCTGCCCGCCTTTAAAAATTAAAACATTGCCTCTAAAAAAAGAGAGGGGTGAGTTTTATTTATTGTTACTGTGTGCGTGTGTGCATGGTGTGTGGGTGTGGGTGTGGGTGTGTGTAGTACAGTATGTGTGTGGTGGTCAGAAGACAACTTTGTGGTATTGCTTCTTTCCTTCCATCTTCAAGTGTTTAGGGAATGGAACTTATCTACAAGCTTGCTCGGCAAGCTACTTCCGCTGACACATCTTGCCAGCCCAAGGGAATGGTTTGGAATCTAGTTCCCCCTGAGGCTCTATGACCTTGGACAAAGCACCTTTCCTTTCTAGGTCTGAACGAACCTTCCCCGTCTTTAAAATAAGCTGGCCCATCGCTATACTGGAAAGGAGGGGCCTCTGCATAATAGATAAATCCACAGTCACAAAGGACATTCAGCAAATGTTTGCAGGGCCTTCCTCAAGCACTTCGAGTCTCCCAGGCAGTGGTTGCAAAAGAACAAAAACCGACTCCTCGCCCCCCAGACGTGGGTCTCCTCCTGCTAGCCTAGACAGGTCCAGCTCAGAATCTGGTTCTCCTGCAGGGAGCGGGTCTCTCCTGAGTCCCAGCACAAGAGAAGTGCCAGGATCCGTAGGCGCTAGGTGGCGCGCGCGCCCCTGCTATCGTCCATCGTTCTAAGGTCCCACTGAGCACACCGGCTCCTAGCAGACGCCCACCCCGGAGAGCTGCGCGCCCCAGAACCGGAGGTGGATGGCCCAAAGGGCCTTTTTCTCTGGGTCTCACAAGAGGACCATGGTGAGGGTAGAATTTCAAAGATCGGGGACCTTGTCCGGGTCTCCGATCTCTGGGAGGGGCCTTGCCTGAGCTTCCTGGCCTGGGCGAGGTCCCAGTGTCTGCTTGGCGCACCGCCAGGTTTCGGACGTGCAAGCCCCCGCCCTCCCGGGAGTCCCGCTGCTCAGCCCTGACACGCGTTCCCGCGCCGACCCTTCCAGGTCCCCAGCCAAGCGCTGCCCAGCGCGGCCCAGATCGGTTTCAGTAACACTGCAGCTAAAGATAGGAGGACACCTCACCATCCTCTAAAAATACGGCCTCTAGCCCAGGCGGAGACACAGGCCGAGGGGAGGATGCTCCCTAGTCTCCGGGCTCTGGCATAGAACACTGCGTGCAGCCAAGAGCTGCAAGACTGACAGCTCAGCGCCTTTGCGCGCTGCGGGAGGTCATGGGTAGGGGGGCGGGGACCCAGGCCCCAGGTCAGGGACCTGGTCTGGGCCAGAACCAAGCACCACTCTGGTTGGAACTCTCCAGGGAGCCACGGGAGGCCTGCAAAACCCAACCCCGAACTCACCTTGAGGTGCGCCGGCAAAGCTGCAGAGCTGCGCGGTTAAGATAGAGCACCAGAGAGAGCCTGGGAACTTACAGTGCGGACCTGGGGCGTAAGCCCCGCCCCCCGATCCCAGAGCCAATCCTGGGCCGCTCCTCTCCTACCCCCTCCCACACATCCCCGCCCACAGCGGCACCGCCCAGGTTCTCCTTTCTGCAGAGACTCAGCGCTGGATTCCAAGAGCGCAGAGCCTCAGCCTCCGGCCTCTGAGAGCTGTCGCCAAGGGGGAGCAGGGGTGGATGCGAGCACGCCAGCTGTGCGTGTTGGAATCAAAACTTTAGGCTAGAAGCACAGGGACAGCAAAGGCCGGAAGAGAGAATTCTTGAGAAATCTCTGAGCGTCCTTGGATGGATTTCCTTGTAAGAAGGAATGGGACCCGGGAGGCGCCCGCACAAGTGTATTCTATGACTCAAGGGGAATGAACTGAGCTTTGCAGGCTCCTTACAAACGTAGGAGGGCTTTGAAGACTTTGCCGTAACCTAGGAGAAAGAGTGGTGAAAAGAGGAATAGAGAAAGATTTGGGGCCAGGAGGTTGGGGGGGACACAGAAAAACAGACAAACTGAGCCTCTGTTTGCTGTTCTGCTAGATGGTTTCTGAGGTGGGTAGGTGATTTAGGCTAATACAGCAATTCGTTCATTCATGCGGTCACACAGGATCACAGTTATTGAAGGGCAGGCCCTAAGGTTGCTAACACAGACCGAGGGAAACTCCTCGATGCTCCGTTTTGTGAGTAAACGGAGTAAATTCCTTGAGTGTCTACTTGTGGTTCCAGGCACAGGCTGATACCCTTCCGGGTGAATAAGGACTAAGAGGAGTGGGGCAGAAGAAGAGGTGGGCAATTCAGGGAGGAGAGGAATCAGGATGCTTGGCTTCCAGACAGCAAATGTGGAAAGGGGGTGTGTCTACAGGCGGGAAGGAAGCTGGGTGGGGGAGCATGTCAGGCAAGCCAGGAAGGAGGGGAGAAGAGGAAGGATTATGAGTCATACTTCCCTGAAGATGTCATTTTCTGGGCTAGGGAATACAGCTGTGAGGAGCTCAGCGAGACTCCTTGTATGTCAGTCCCTCTGTTTAATCCCCTGTCACACATGGGTGAGCGCGCACGCGGGCGCGCGCGCACACACACACACACACACACACACACACACACACACACACACACACAC
>OU015757.1:27582040-27617278 GCA_907169655.1 Acomys percivali
AAAAAAACCTTTTCTGTTGTTTGGTTTTTGAGATAGGGTCTCTCTACATAGCCCTGGCTGTCCTGCAACTCACTATGTAGACCAAGTTGGCCTTGAACTCACAGAGATCTGCTTGTCTCTGCGTCTAGAGTGCTGATAAAGACACGAGCCATCTGGGAGCTGGAGAGATAGCTCAGAGGTTAAGAGCACTGACTGCTCATCCAGAGGTCCTGAGTTCAATTCCCAGCAACCACATGGTGGCTCATAACCATCTATAATATGATCTAATGCCCTCTTCTGTCATGCAGGCAAGCACTGTATACATAATAAATAAATAAATCTTGAAAATCTATTAAAAAAAAAAAAGACACGAGCCATCATGTCTGGCCCCAAAAAACTATTTTTTTCTTTTTTTTTTAAAAGATTTTATTTATTATGTATACAGTGTTGTATCTGCATGTACACCTGAACACCAGAAGAGGGCACCAGATCTCATAATAGATGGTTGTGAGCCACCATGTGGTTGCTGGTAATTGAACTCAGGACCTCTGGAAGAGCAGCCAGTGCTGTTAACCGCTGAGCCATCTCTCCAGCCCACCTTTTTGGTTTTTTGAGACAAGGTTTCTCTGTGTAGCCTTGGCTGTCCTGGACTCTCTTTGTAGACCAGGCTGGCCTCAAACTCACAGCGATCCGCCTGCCTCTGTCTCCCAAGTGCTAGGATTAAAGGGGTGCACCACCACACCTGGCACCTTTTTTTTCTTACTTGGTCTTTCTTTCTTTCTTTTTCTTTTTTTTTTTTTTTGAGACAGGGTTTCTTTGTGTAGCCGTGGCTAACTTTGTAGACCATCTTGGCCTCGAACCCGCAAAGATCTGCCTGCCTCTGCCTCCCAAGTGCTGGGAGTAAAGGTGTGTACCACTATGCCTGGCTGGAAGTACCAACTTTCAAAAGTCTTCTGACCTTCACATGAGCACCATGAAAACACACACAAACACACAGACATGCACACATACACACACAGAGACAGATACACATACCACACCAACACATACACACACACACAAACACACACAGAGACAGATACACACACACACATACCACGCCTACACATGCACACAGACACACATACACACATAGATATGCACACAAAGACACACACACATGCACATAGACACAGACAGACAGACAGACACACACACACACACACACACACACACACACACACACACACACACACTACAAAGACCCACAGAGATGGATTTGCTGCCAGGGGTGGAAAAACAAAGAAGGCTAGCAGGGCGTCAGGGAAAGGGGAGGTAGGGAGCTGGGAACAGGTGCTGGTGGGTGAGTTGGAGTTTGCTAGGCAGGGAAAAGGAAGGACACTTCCCGAGAAACAGGAGGAAGCCTGGAGACACAAGACCAAGAAGACTCGGCTCGTACAGGCGTGACCATGAGCTGAGATATAGGCTAGAGCAAGGCGGAGGAGGAGGGGACAGAGCGAGGGGGTGTGTTGGTTACTCTTTCTGTCAACACAACCCAGAATTATCTGGGCAGAGGGAGCATCAGTTTGGGAATTTCTCAGATCAGATTGGCCCGGGACATGTTGTGACTATTGGGTGGCACCATTGCTCAGCAGGTGGGACAGGGCTGCATGGGAACCTACCTGGTTATCATCCTCTGCGGATTCTTGAGTTCCTTCCTGGACTTCCTTCTTGGCTATCCTGTGACCTGGAAGTGTAAGCAGCCAAGGCAGAGGGAAACACATGGGCTTGTTCTTCATGCACGGCACTTGGCGCTCTTGCTCCAGAGGCTGCTTCCCTACTTTCCAGTCTCCAGTGTGACTAACCCCACACCCCAAACCCCAAAAGTGGTTTCGAGGTTTGTACTTGGTCTGTGAGCCACAGTGATAGGTCAGGGGCGGAAAGGGTGTAACTGTAAACACCAGCTTGGGAACTTCCTGGAACTGTGAGGGTTCCAAAGGCCAAGACTAGGGATGCTGGTGGCCAGCTCTTCCTCCATAAGGGAAGAGCCTGCCCAAGAGTACCAGCAGCATGGGGAAAACAGAGGCACTCCCTGTGTTGGTGTGCACTTCGAATCTCGGTACTCAGGAAGTGCAGGTAGAAGTTCAAGGCCAGGCTCAGCTACATAGTGAGTTCAAGGTCAGCTTGGACAAATCCTGTCCCAGTCCCCTCCCAGTAAAGAATACAGAGCCAGAAAAATTAATCTGTAACATTATTTATGTTCCTGGTCCCATATGTGATCAAAGCATTTTTCTATTGTATTAGCTAAAAAGTTCCAGTTTGGGGTTGGGGTGTTGGTATGGTTTCTGTCACCTGCCACTGTGAGATAAAGGCTCATTACTGAGTAACTAAAGGCCAGAGAATGTATTGGGAATGACAATAGGTTTCCTACAGGCATGCCATGATCAGAGTCCTCCTCCTCCTCCTCCTCCTCTCCTCCTCCTCCTTCTTCTTCCTCTTCTTTTTCTCCTCCTCCACCTCCTTCTCTGTGTAGCCTTGGATGTCCTGGACTCACTTTGTAGACCAGGCTGATCTCAAACTCACAGCAATGCTGGGATTAAAGGCATACACTAAGCCGGGCGTGGTGGCGCACGCCTTTAATCCCAGCACTCGGGAGGCAGAGGCAGGTGGATCGCTGTGAGTTCGAGGCCAACCTGGTCTACAAAGAGAGTCCAGGACAGCCAAGGCTACACAGAGAGACCCTGTCTCGAAAAACAAAAACAAACAAACAAAAAAAAAAAACCAGAAAGACAAAAAACCAACCAACCCAAAAAAAAAAAAAAAAAAAAAAAAAAAGATCAGACTATTGAACATTTACTTAATTAGTGATTGATGGGAGAGGGCTCCTCCCATTGTGGAGCTACCCCTGGGCTGGGCTGGTGGTCCTGGGTTCTATAAGAAAGCAGGCTGAGGGCTGGAGAGATGGCTCAGAGGGTAAGAGCACTGACTGCTCTTCCAAAGGTCATGAGTTCAATTCCCAGCAACCACATGTTGGCTCACAATCATCTATAGCAAAAATCTGTATGCATAATAAATAAATAAATCTTTAAAAAAAAAAAAAAGAAAGAAAGAAAAGCAGGCTGAGCTGGGTGTGGTGGCACAGGTCTTTAATCTCATAACTCGGGAGGCAGAGGCAGGCGATTGCTGTAAGTTTGAGGCCAGCCTGGTCTACAAAGTGAGTCCAGGACAGCCAAGGCTACACAGAGAGACCCTGTCTCAGGGTGAGGGGGGGAGAAAGAAAGAAAGAAAGAAAAGAAGTAAACTCTAGGTAAGAAACTCAGTGTGTACGACTGGCTTTGAACTGTATTAATTCTCTTGCCTCTTTCCCAAATGCTGGGATCACAGGCTGCATTCCCATGCCCAACCCAAACTCATGTTTCTTTTTTAAAATTACTTTTCCAAGTCCTAGCACTCGGGAGGCAGAGGTAGGCGGATCGCTGTGAGTTCTAGGCCAGCCTGGTCTACAAAGAGAGTCCAGGACAGCCAAGGCTACACAGAGAGACCCTGTCTCGAAAAACCAAAAAAAAATTACTTTTCCAACAAGGTATCTTTTCATGTGCCTGGAAACTCAGAAGTTTCAAGAGTCTGTTTCTCAGTCACTCCTGACCTCCAGGCATCCACTTCTCCCAGGGATGACTGACTGCATTATCAGCTTTTACAAACACTCCCAGAGCTGCTAGTAACCGAGGCCTTGCTCACCCTTTTTTTTTTACACAGATGCTAAATATTTATACAAGTTGAGCCCCCAAATCCTGCAGGCACAGATGGAAGTCAGAGAAAAGGCAGAACCCACTGCTGGGGATAAAATGGACTCTGAAGGAACTGGGAGAGCCATCTTTTGTCTCACCTTGGCTGTTTCTCTTTTGGCAATAGATTTGCAGATTGCTTGCTATGGTTTGAATAAGCACCGTCTCCTGAGTACACTCATATCGAAGTTTAATTCCAGCCAGGCACAATGGTGCAAGACTGTGATCCCAGCGCTCAGGATTTGGTATGTGCCATGCGCTTTATCCCAACTGAGGGAACAAGACCGTCCTTGTCCTTGGGATGAAGGGTGAATAGCGTAAGTGACAGGCTATGGAGCACTTCAGAAACTAAGTGGCAAGAGAGCTGTGATTATTTTGATGTTAAAGGCTTGGTGGGATGTGGCTGAAGAGACAGAGAGCATCTTCTGATCCCTCGGAGTTCAATTCCCAGCATCCACAATCAGGTGGCTCACAACTCATACGCACATAGCCCCCACATACATAAGTTAAAAATCTTTTTTTTTTTTTTTTTGGCCTAGCTTATAAAGATTAATCTTGTTTGTTTTTGTTTTTGTTTTTAGACAGGGTTTCTCTGTGCAGCCTTGGCTGTCCTGGACTTGCTAAAGATTAATCTTAAAGACAAACAAACAAACACCAATCCCGGTAAGATGGCTGCAGATGGCTCAGCAGGTTTAAGCACTTGCCTAGAAAACTTGATGACCTAACTCAGTCCCCAGAACCAACATAGTGGAAGGAGAGACCCAACTCTAACAAGTTGTCCTCTGACCTCCACATGCATGCTGAGGCACACATGCCCCACCCAAATAAAAGAAGTTAAAAAAAAAAATAAGGCTAGAGATGGGGCTCAGTTGGCAGAGGTTGTGGGCCCCATCCCTAGCACTGGATAAACTGGGCATGATGACACACCCATGTAATCCCAGCACCCAGGAGGTTAGGAGGACCAAGAATTCAAGGCCAGCCTTGAACAGGCTATGGGGGTGATCCCAAGTCCTGTGACACATATCCTAGGGGCAATTTCTGTCACTAGGAATGTTTTAGGGGGCCTCAGCCACTCATGGAACAGCAGGCTTCGGGGAAAACCTGCTTGGAGTCAGGAATGACCTTGCTGTCCATCTTTGCTTGTCCTATGAGAGGTCGCCTTGGCCTGTCTGTCAAGAGAGCTGTCGGAACAGCCTCAGTGCAACAAGTGGCCCAGAGGGGAGCCCTCCTTTTCCCAACACTGTTCCTGCTGGGTGGCAAAGCTTCCTCTGAGTGGTGCTGGGACTGGGGAGTGACCACTCTTGTTGCTGACTCTCCTGTGGCATGCTGGGACAGCCCTGGAGGCCCTGGGCGGGATCAGGAGTGTGGAGTGGACAGTGAAGACAGAACTGGCTGGGCTGTCAGAGAGTCCAGGAACCAGGGTCAGTGGGGTCATGGACAGCAGCTGTCCTTGAGACCTCTGAGGGGCCTCTGAGCCAGGGCAGCAGCAGGCCCTCAGCTGTCAGGCAGACTCGTGGGCTGGGAGGAGTTGGGCAGGGGAGGATGGAGCAGGAGGGGGAGGGCTGGGAATGTGGGGCCGGCTTTGGCTCAGCCTGATCTGAGGACAGCCTACTCTAGGCCCCTAGGCATTTCCAGGGCATTCCCACATGGAGCAAAACGATTGAGGGTATGTGTTCAGTTGCCTGAACACAGCTGATTAAGCCCATCTCGGATGTCTGTCCTCTTTGGTGTCTGTCCTCCTGGTCGTCTTTGAAGGTTTTCTAGCCAGAACCATCCCCACCATCCAATCCTGACCTTTGCCCTGCAACTCTTAGGTTCAAAGGTTGCCCAAAGCTTCCTTTGTGGCTGGATTTATATCATGACCCCCAACCCCTGCCAGCCTCCCAAAGCTGAGTTTAGAATAGTAACCACCAGATCAGCTCCTGGTGTGCCAGCGCTTCTCTCCTCTCCTCTCCAGCACAGGGCTGGGCTGGTTCCCAGGACTCAAAGTCATCCTGGTAGGGTGACTGAGTGCATCAGTATATGACAGATGCCAAGAGGCAGATTCATGAGATTCCAGCCTCCGGGCTGACATTGTTGTGAGACTTCACATCCCTTACAGCCTTATACATTAAAGCAAAACTCATGGGTCCTTAGAAAGTCCTTTCTGACTTATAGCTGAGACTGGCTCCATACTTTTTGTTTTTTCAGGACAGGGTTTTTCTGTGTAGCCCTGGCTGTCCTGGACTCACTTTGCAGACCAGGCTGGCCTTGAACTCAGAGCTCTCCCTGCTTCTGCTTTCCCAGCGCTCAGATTAAAACCCTGCACCACCTGGGGTCTGGTGGCACACATCTTTTAATCCCAGTACTCAGGAGGCAGAGGCAGGAAGATCTCTGTGACTTCAAGGCCAGCCTGGTCTAAAAAGTGAGGCCAGGACAGCCAGGACTATACAGAGAAACCCTGTCTCAAAACAAAAAAAAAAAAAAAAAAAGAATACTTATTTTATGTGTGTGTGCTAGAACAGGTGTGTGCATCACGTGTAGTCCCAGCTTCAGATACAGAGCAAGATTTTGTCTCAAGAAAACTCAAAAAACCAACCAACTAACCAAAGAAGAAATAAAAAACTGGGGGGGGGGGGCGCATCTCAGGGGTTGATAACACTTGCTGCTGTTGTAGAGGACCTAGCCCCCACATGGCAGCTCAAAATCACCTGCAATTCCAGGAGATCTGGTCATTCTGACTTCTGCAGGTCCCTGTATGCCTGCATACGATGCGTAGACACACTCAGGCGCATGCATGTCACATAAATAGCCTTTCAAAACTCCAAAATTTGAAGCTTGTTATATATATCCTAAAATGCAATTTTTTTTTTAAAAAAAAGCAAAATTTGAGAAGTGTTAAAACACCATTCCATAGCTGGGTGGTGGTGGCACACCCACTTTTGTTTTGTTTTTTTACAGACAGCATTTCTGTAGCTTTGGCTGTCCTGGACTCATTTTGTAGACCAGGCTGGCCTCGAACTCACAGCGATCTTCTGCCTCTCTGAGTGCTAGGTTTATAGGCATGTGCCACCATACTGAGCTACAGAGCTTCTCCCTGCCTCCCCCAATGACTTGAATCCAAGCACTTGGGAGACAGAGGCAGGTGAAGCTTTGTGAATCCAGGACAGCCAGGGCTACATGGAGAAACCCTCTCTTGGAAAACACAACATAATAAAGCCAACCAACCAACCAAAAACCCCTCCATTCCTAGTCAGTTGAGACCCATCTGGTGGGATTAGAAGTTCTGGAGGGAGGAGCTCATCTGTGTGTACAGACTGGTCAAGTGATTCAAGCAGGCCCGGGGCCAACAATGTGAGGATTCAGCTTAGCGGAAGTGGCAGGGCCAAGGAACCTGGGGTCAGGGGAAGGAAACCTCCACTCAGGGTAACTCCAGAAAGCAAGGAGAATGGAAGAATCTGAGGACCAGAGTCTTGGCGTTGGCCCAGCCCTCCCGCCCCTGGGTGCCCCTCACTGGCTCCGATCCCTTAGCTTTGCTCCTGGCAACTCCACTGAGTTCCCACGAATGGGAGCTATGAGGGGTTTTTGTTCCCCTTAGCAGCTCTGCCCTCCCAGAGAAGGGGTTTCTTGACTCCTAAAGGGCAGCCACGCCTGAAAGGGAGGGTGACAGCTTCCCTCTGGGAGTAAAGAATATGCCCAGGGTTAGGAGGCAGAACCATTTCTCCAGAGCCATCAATTTGCCCTGAGCCCTACTGTCAGGCCACACCGGAAACCAGACCTGGGGGAGATGCACCAAAGGAAGCCGAAAGGCAGGTGGGGTCCTGCCAGCCCATCTCCTCCATCACCATAACTCCAGTTCCAAAATCATATATGCCCAAGTGCAGGCACCTAGGCAAGCTCTAAAGATGGCTGCAGGAGACTGGTGACACAGATGAAGTGAGGACCAGGAAAGTGAGTTGGCAGTCACTTGGTACCAGTTTTCTGACAAGAGCAAAAAGGAACCTTTTGGTGGCAGAGAGGCACATCTGAGTTCATAGCCTTTTTGTTTGGGTCTTAAATGCCTGCCTGGCCCTCCCAGATCTCCAGCTCCACTGGACTTGTATCCAGGCAACAGTCCTAGGCTGCCATTCATGCCTAGTATCAGGGAGCCGCACTTGCTTTCTCTCTCTGTTGCTTCTGGGCCTCTCCCCTTGAACTCACTTGAAACCTCCCATTGTCAAGTTTCCATTTGTACCTAAGCCTGCAAATCTTGCTGGGACTGTTGAGACAGGGGCTCTGGCCACTGTGGAGCAGGGCAGGACGTCACTGTTCTCCACAAGCCTCCAGAAGCAACACAACCGATGAGTGCCGCAGCTCCCCATTAGAGGCCCAAGGACCCCCATGACAAGGGCTGAGGGTGGGCGGCAGCAGGATGCAGCTAGAACTTGTTCATTGAGGCCTGGTGGTTTAGTCTTCCTAGGCCTGCTTCTAAGGCAAGGGAAGGGCAGCCTGAGAGCTGACGTTTGGCTTGGTTAAAACACAAAAGCTTAGGCCGGGTATGGTAGGCACACCTTTAATCTCAGCACACTCGGGAGGCAGAGGCAGGTGGATCTCTGTGAGTTTGAGGCCAGCCAGGGTCTCTACACAGACCTGGCTCTCTGAACTCTATATAGACCAGGCTGGCCTCAAACTCTGAGAGATTTGCCTGTTTCTGCCTCCTGAGTGTTGGGATTAAAGAGATGCACCACTACCTTAGTTAAGATTTCTACTGATGTGATGAAACACCAGACCAAAAGGTAAGTTGGGGAGGAAAGGGTTTATTTGGCCTATACTTGCACATCGCTGCTCATTACTGAAGCAAGATGGACAGGGGCTTCAACAGGGCAGGATGCTGGATGCAGAGGCCGTGGAGGGTGCTGCGTTCCTATAGAAGCCAGAACCACCAGCCCAGGGATGGCACCAGACACAGTGAGCTGGGCCCTTCTCCATCCATCACTAATTAAAATGCCCAACAGGCTTGCCCACAGCCTGACCTTATGAGGGCACCTTCACAATTGAGGCTCCCTTCTTCCAGACATCTTTAGTCTCCGTGTCAAGCTGATTTAAGAGTAGCCAGCACAGCCACCACACGGACTCAGAAGCTCTTTAAGAAAAGGTAAAAGGAAGCAGTTCTCACTATGGACGACGTGTTCCCTGAAGCCTCCTCCCGTCAGTGGGGAGCACAGGCTGGCTCCAAGAGGCCCCATTTCTGTCAATAAAGACTGCTGCTTCTCACGCTTCCTAGGGCCTGGCAGCTGGGTTTTCCTACCTTGCCTTTGGCATGTGAGGCAGGACAGCTTGCTTATGTGGGGCAGAACATGTGCCAAACTTAATTCTGCAGTCTATCCCCAGTATGGGGGTATCCTGCAAACCCTGACTTTACCTGAGAACTTGGGGCTACAGGCAGGTACGAGCGACTGCTGGGCCTGGCAGAGCGGCAGCCTGACCAGAGACTACGGCTACGGAAGGGCTCATGGAGGCTGCCTCCTCCAGATGGGAGAGGTGGGGCTGGGACTGCAGCATGCATGGGAGACAAGGCACAGGGAAAGCCAGGCAGGCCGCCAGCTTTTGCTCTGCAGCTCCGTTTCCTCCTCAGCAACTGTAGCCTGGGGACTATGGGAGGATGCAGGGTAGGGCTGGGAGAGAGCCCAGTGTGACCAAAGCTTTGCCTTCTCTGGACAGAGGTCAAGTAGACAACATTCCTAGGATACTACTCAGGAAAAAAAGGGGGAAGAAAGATTAAAATCAGCTATACTTTAAAAAAAAAAAATTATTTCTCCAAATGCCGTGTTTGACTCATACAGAAAATCACAAAGTTCTTCTGCCTGACAAGGCAGGCTGTCTCCACAGATGGTTCACTTCTGGACACCTTATCTCCCTTGTGAGGCAGGAGAGCAGTGAGAGGCATGACTCAGATCAAGGCTTGGCTCCACAGGGGCCCCAGTCCTGCAGTCCTGGCCCCATAGCCAGATCCTCGTCAGGTGCCCCAACAGTTTGGTCACTGGAGGGCCACATGACCCAGGTTGAAGACTCAGATCCTGACAACCTGTGCAGCCACAATCGGGCCCTGCCTGGCTCCGTTGTCCATGGCCCTCGGCTGCCTCGAGATGTAGAGGCGGCCGAAGGTGCCGCCCACTTGTCCTTTGGTGAGCCGCCCAGGATTCATACAGACACAGCCAAGGATTTCCTGGGAAAGAAAGGACACTGGGGTTAGAAGCCCTCAACTGGGTGTGACATTGTCAGAGTCTTACAAAACAGAAACAAAGGCAACTACTCAGGCAGATATGCTGACTTGTAAGTGGAGAGTCTCTGGGGCAGAACTGAGAACGCAGTGAATAGCCTGGAGGGAAAAGAAGCTCCCAGACTTGGGGACAAAACTGATCCCAACACTTTGTTGCTTCCCCATAGGAAGAAGCCACTTAGGAGTAGAGACGGATGTCACACACTGTCACCTCAGCACTCAGGAGGCTGAGGCAGGACAAGTGACATCCTGGATGTGGAGACCCTGCCTCAAAATGCTCCCCCTTGAAAAGCAGACAAACCAGTGTCTGAGACTGGACTGGACCCAGCTTGAAAAACCTGGTGTGTTGGACTCCCTGCTAGGGACTTAATCCTGAGGCAGCTGGGCCTATAGAGCAAGAGCTTTTTAAAGGTACTATTGGTTGAGCCCATGGAGGTCAGGTCAGAGCTCAGGGGAAGGCAGACAGGCAGGCAACATGCTCCCAGGTCACCTTGACATGGTCCGAAGCCCTTGCTCTTTGTTGTTGTTGTTGTTTTGTTGTTTTGTTTTTCTCCGAGACAGGGTTTCTCTGTGTAGCCTTGGCTGTCCTGGACTCACTTTGCAGACCAGGCTGGCCCCGTCACATTGATCCGCCTGCCTCTGCCTCCTGAGTGTTGGGATTAAAGGCATGCGCCACCACTGCCTGGTGAAGCCCTGCTCTGTGACACCTAGGCTCTGTGACACTTAGGCTCTTTGACACCCGGGCTCTGTGACACCCGGGCTCTGTGACACCTAGGCTCTGTGACACCCGGGCTCTGTGACACCTGGGCTCTGTGACACCTAGGCTCTGCGACACCTGGGCTCTGCTCCATTCCACCCCCCACCCCTCAGCAATCAGCCCTTGTGTTGACCCCAAGAGGACACTGTCCCTTTCAGCAGACTCAGGGAGAGTGAATGCCAGGTAGTTTGAAGGGAAAAGGCCAGTTCAAACCCACCTTCACGAAGTACCTCAGCTCTGACGGCACTATGAGGATATCCGGGGTGACCTGCAGCTGGGCATAGGTATAGAAGTTCTCATAGTCTATGGCCATGTCCTCGTGGGGCGGGTAGAGTGGGTAGTAGCTGCAGAGATGAAAGAGTCAATTTAGGAACCCTGGGCGAGGCTCCCACTCCCAGGCTGCACATTGCCCACATCGATGGACTGGTCTTTTCATTTATATTTGAGGGGCCAGAACCCAGTTTTGTTACCATAGGGTGAAATTTCCTGGTGGCCCTGTGCAGGTCCTGACAGTCAGATATGGCACATCTCTGACGCAATTATTCTTCTGGGTTGGCGGCACACTCACCTTCTCTGTGTCAGGACGTGTTTGAGGACTCGGCTGAATCTGTCTGAAGTCCCGGAAGAGCTGGGAAGGAAAGGCAGATAGCACTGGGGGCAGGGCCGGGCAGGGCCAGGTTTCTCAGTCAGTCCTCTTCAGGGAGGATCCATGCACTCAAGTTAACCAAGGGAAGCGAAATAGCAGGACACAACCCTGGGGGAAGCTTGGAGGCACAGCGAGCAGCTGGTTGTGTCCCAGGACAGGGCAGCAGGGCACAGGGCACAGGGAGAGAAGAGTCCCAGAAATCAGGCAATGGGAGGCCCCAGCACTGGAGACGCCACCGCCTCGCACAAGAGGACACGGTCTAGCATCGCGAAGCCACACACAGCCAGGCAACCCCTGCCTCACACTCAACTGCTGAACCTCTGGCTCATCCTTCTCTTTCCTGGCAAGGAAGGTCTGACAGATGAACCAACTGCCCAGCCTAGACGCCAGGTCCAGACAGGACCCGGTTCTCTCAGGGCCCCACAGTCACTGTTCTGGTGAATCTACAGAGGGACACTTGAGCACTCAGGTCACAAATTGGGAAGGTAAAGAAAAAGGACGAGCCGGGCATGGTGGCTCATGCCTATAATCCCAGCACTCAGGAGGCCTCTGTGAGTTCTCTGAGGTCTGTGGAGCTCTGTGAGTTCAAGACCAGCCTGGCCTACAAAGAGAGTTCCAGGACAGCAACAAAGATATCTGACCACCACCTTTAGCAGGCACAGAAAGGCTGAGCTTTTGGTATAAAGTGTGCCTGGCTATTACAACACCCTGTCAGGACTGTCAAGTGCGGGGGTGGAGGTGGGAGGAGCCAGCTGCTGCTGCTGGCCAAGCGCTTCTTACCTGCAGATCTCTTCCGCCCCAATGTGGAACAGCAGGTCTGTAGACGTCAAGCCGAACATTACTCCGTTTATGATGAGGCTGCAGGGATCTGACACGAACTGCACTCGCTGAAACGAGGAGGAGCTGACGTGAACATACAACAGTGAGAGATTCCTCCCCACCAAGCCTGAGGCCCGGAGACCACTGAGGCCCAACCCACGCGTAGCAAGCTGAGGCACCTCTGTTGGGGTTTAGGAGGCAGGTTGTGCCCTCACTCCCGGGGCTTGCTGGCCCGAGGTGGGCAGTGGTACCTTCTTGTCCTCTCGGGGCAGCTCAGGGAAGGTGAACGGTGGCTGTGGGTACACTGGCACATGGTGCACATCCCTCTGAGATGGGACGAAGACAAGGCGGGAACCTGAGCTGCTTTGTGGAAATGCAAGCACAAGAGTGACAAGGCCAGAGTCAGCAGAGCTGGGCCACAGGCTCGCGGTGTGAGCATCCTTCTGGCAATGCCCCACTGTGGTGAGACACCGTCTCCCAGGGCCCTGAGAGGGAGAGGCCACCTGCTGCCATGTACATGTGCCCATCTGAGTTCGGTGCATATAGCTTGGGACACACCATCCCCTGCTTTCTGTGACACCTCACTACAGGGAGGAGCTCTTGTCTGGGGGGAAAGGGGGAGACCTGGGACCTAGAGCTGGCATGGAAGGCACACAACACAGGCAACCCTAGCCATGGGAGGACAGAGGGGAGCTAAGAGTTTGGGGCTAGCCTGAGCGCCGGACTAGGACTATTTGAGGCGGAAGCCTCAGGACTGGATTGGAGCTCGTCTGAGTCCACCCTCCAGGGTGGAGGTTGCTTGGGGCAATAGCATTCTCCCGACACGTGGCTCAGGGGACACAAAGTGAAGCCAGGGAGGGGGCGAGGCAAACTGGGCAGGTCCTGAGGCTGCCAGAGGGACATCACCTCCCTGCTCATGCGAGGAAGTGATGCTGCTTCTCGGCAAACTAATGTGAGAGAAACGCTGCACAGAGCAGAAGCAGCTGTTCCTTGATGGGGCAGGAGAGTCCCCAGGGCTACAACCCAGAGTGTAGAGAAAAGCTGTGGCTCCCGGGCCAACTGTTTCCATAAGCACACAAAAGAGAAAAGGGAAAACCTGCTTCTTTGGTTCCCTTGTCCATCCTTGGCTGAGGGGCCCACAGTAAACCTAAGAGGCATTAACTGTTGCTGGGAGGGCGTGCTGGAGCCAGCCAACAGTGCTCACTGGCAGCCCTTCCTTCTCCTACTTAAACTGTGAAACATGCCCTGGAGCTGGAGTACAGGTGAGCGCTTGATGTGGGTGCCGAGGACCAAACTCCCAGGCCTCTGCAGGCCGTCTCTCCACCAGCTCCCCTCCACCGCCCAGGATTGGATACTGGGGACAAGTGTGATGTAAAAAGATCATCAGAACCATGAGCCTAAAGGTACTTTGTACATTACTCACAGTCTCTCTTGACACCAAGATCACGGACATTGTCAAGCCCACCAGGTGGGTGCTAGAGTCGGGCCACTAGGCCAGCTGAAAGGGACAACTGATGCTCCAGAAACGGGAGTCTGAAGGTAAAAGGGACGGAGCAGCTGCTCAGGACGGGCTTCAGGAGAGCAATGGTTAAGGAGGAAACAGCCCCTGCTTATGGCTCAGAGTTGGCTGGAGGGGGAGGGGCCGGGAAGAAAATTCCAAGGATGTGCAGCATTGCACAACTTCGAGCATCATGGTGGGAGGGTCTTGTCTTTGTCTCTTGAGCTGGGAGGTGCACCAGGGCTCTCTGCTGCCACAAGGGAGATTGCACACATCTGCCTGGTGCTCTGCATTTCTGACCCGGCTCCATTTACATACTGCTCTGGCAGGGTGGGGCTGCTCCCCTGCTTTGCAGCTCACACTAGCTACAGATGAAAGTGCCTGGTGGTGCTGGGCACTGGCCCCCAGGGGACAATGCTCCGTCTATTCTTTGTTTATGTCACTGCCATCAATAGCACATGGGACGGAGAACCCAAATCAGAATCCAAGCTCACGTTGGAAGCACCAGCCAGCGCTGGGTGCCGCTCCAGAGCCGCTTCTGCTTTGGGGCGGCCAGAGGCTTGTCTTCTGAGGATCTTGGAATTCTCAGGTTTCATAGACTCAACTGAGGCCCTAGCAGACCTGGGGGAAGAGGCAAGGTATATGTGACCCTCCATCTGAGAAGGGAAGGGAATGGAAGCAGCTAGGGGCTCAAGTCGCCTGGCTCCAGGCCAGCTGCCAGCACAAGGTTGTATTACAACTAATCAACCTGAGATCTGCTCTCAGGACCGAAGGCGGAAGGAAGACCTTTAAAAACCACCTTTGTTACAGGTTTGTTTTTAAAGTTCAGTAACAAGCAAGAAGTCCCAGGAGACCGCCCACTACTCTATTTTCTTTCTGGCCTGGCCAAAGGGACAGGAACTGAGGGGTCAGCTTCCAAAGCCCCTCTGTTTCTAGCCTGAACTCTTCCTGGAACCCTGAGGCCCCCCCTGCCCCCCACTAGAAGCACAGTGCTTACGTCAGTGCTGTGGCCTCTCAGGCCTGTCTTCCAAGCTATGTGGAGGATTCAAGATCCACCCTCGCTGATTCTCCCCCACCCATCACTCTAGCCCTTGGCAGCCATCCACCGCCACGGAAGCATTGACTCAGGGAAGGAACTTGGGCTTACCCCAAAACATTCCCCTCACGCAAGGAAAGGTCTGGGGCCTCTCAGGACTTCATTGTCGACCCAGGGCTTCCCCACCCTGGGAACATTCCCATGGACTAACAGTTTATACAAGGGGAAGTGAGAAAAGGAAATAAAGAGGAAGAAAACGAAGGATGAGAGTGTGTGAATCTCATCCTTCCAAGTTTGTTTATCTGACTTGCGAAGACGCCTTTTAACCCACTGTCTGAGCACTCAAGTTCAAGAGGTCTAGCGGACGGAAAGGACAGGAACAACCAGGGCTTTTAAAGCAGTTTCAGTTTCCCACTGGCATGTCCTGGAAGGACCTAGAAAGCTCCAGATTCTTCCAGCATCTGGAATGCTAACCTTCTGGTTCCTTCGATAACTGTTCTCAGGCACTGCTTGAAAACGTCTTCAAACGGGCTTGTCAACTGACAGTTCTGCAAGAAAGGAAAGGAGGTAAATTCGGAGCAGATGCCGGGTCTGCTCAGCGCTAAAGCTTGTTAGATGACCGCGAAGGGCTCACAGTGAACAGAGGGTAACAGTGACGGGAGAGATGGGAGCCAGGCAGAGGGGCTTTGCAGTCCCAGCACTCAGGGGGATGAAGCGGGATTACCAGGAGCTAGCTGCAGACTAGCCTAGGATACAGACAAAATTCTAAGCCAGCCTGGCTCCAGCATCACAAACAAAAAACAAACAAACAAACAAACAAACAAACAAGGGGCTTGGAGTGGGCTGTCCATCTGCAAGGAGCTGAGTCTAGAATTAATCCTGCCTGCAAGCTTTGAGTCTAGGATAAAGACTGCCTTCAAGGCTTTTTCTGTGGAGGAGACACCTGGCAACAAGGGATAGGAGGCCCAGCCCTCGAACAAGATCCCAGGAAAGACCGTTTGCCATGTCTGTATCAGAGGACCTTAAGACATGAGCTTAGGGCTGTGGACACATAAGGAAATTTTAGTTTCTGCCTCTTTGGTGCAGTAGGCAGTGTGTCAGATTGTCACAGCCGGACGCACCGAAGCGCATCTGCATTTGTTGCTGCTGTGCCTGAGACGTGAGAGTGGAGACAAAGGAACCATCCATTTCTAATTCCCTCTCTGGCTTCAAATTTGAAGTATTTATTAAACTTGGCCAGTGGCGATGTTTCCCTCATTAGCTACAGGGGTGATGTAAGCCTGCTGCAGATACAGCCAGACTCCAAAAGGGGAAACTGAGTCTAGTTGAGTGAGACCGCCCAGCCACACCCTTGCTCCCCAGGCACTTACCTCCACCTGCTCATGTTTAGCATCCAGGAAAGGTCCACACTGCAAATGAGCAGAGGCGGGAAACAAATCAGAATCTTCTGTGTCTGCAAAGGCTTTTAGACAAAGTGTCCAAAAGCAGTTCCCTGTCCGAGTCTACCTGTCCCTCCACAGCTGCTTGGCGAGCCTGGGGAGTCAGCAGATGGGCCAAGGAGCACCTAAGTCCTGTTTTCTCAGGGGGCTCCCAGGGCCCTATTACTCATGGCTGCCCCGTTTGACACCGGCTCTTTTCTGTTTTCTACAGAACAACAGACCACTGTGTTACCAGAGTAAAGAGATCAGTTTAGGATCAGAGCAAGAATCCTGTAAAGTCAGACAAGATGAAAGCATTGCCGGGCGCTCTGCATTCAGTTAAGTATGGAGTATGTATATCCCCCCAGAGGTGCACATTTTAAAAAATCCCAGCACTTGGGAGGCAGAGGCAGGAGGATCAAGGCCAGGCAGGGCTACATAGTGAGAAATTGTCTCAAAAACAGAAAAAGAGAATTAAAAACAAGGGCTGGAGAGATGGCTCAGAGGTTAAGGCACTGCTTGCTCTTCCAGAGGTCCTGAGTTAATTCCCAGCACCCACATGGTGGCTCACAGCCATCTATAATGAGATCTGGTGCCTTCTTCTGGCCTGCAGGTGTATATGCAGGCAGACACTGTATACATAACAATAAATAAATCTTAAAAAAAAAATAAACAAAAGAATTCAAAACAAAACAAAATCTTTGTAAAAAGACAGACCAATGTTTCCTAAAAACTTCGACATCATTAATACCTCTTTCTAAGGCTGGTTTCATCGCCCCCTCCCCCCTGCCTCCCTGCACACTGCTACCCAGGGGACCTACCAGGATGCAGACATCGGGCCGGTCTCGGTTGATGATGGTGATCAGATCAAGCAGGGGGTCATATGCGGTGCTGTCAGAGGTGGTATAAGGCCCACAGGCAACTAAAACCATAGTTTGCTCAAAATCTGAGATGGAAGGCAATGCAAGGTCATGAGGAGAAAGAGAGCAGGGAAGGGGTCATTGAAGGAAAATGCCACAGGATTTGCTGCAGTAAGTTCCCCGAGTGCAGCCAGGCACAGTGGCGCACACCTGTAATCCCAGCACTCGGGAGGCAGAGGCAGGGAGATCGCTGTGAGTTCAAAGCCAGCCTGGTCTACAAAGCGGGTTCAGGACAGCCAAGGCTACACAGAGAAACCCTGTCTCGAAAACAAAAAAAAGTCCGTTGAGTGCAAGTCTGGGGATTCAAGGTGAGGACCCCGCGCTCCCTGCAACACTGAACCAAGTAGAAACCCAGGCAGGGAGAAACCTGGGCCACGGCGGGAACTTTCCCAGCAGTGCGCCTGGGCCATGCGAGCAGAGCGGCAGTCAAGAAAGAAGCATCAAGGTGACATGCGCTCTCACTGTGGAGACGTTAGGGACCATCTGGGGATTCAGTGTGCTGGGAGAATGTGGGGAACTGAGGCCCAGGAAGGCAGGCTCTGCTGGAGAGCCCAGCACTGGACGACCCTGCTGCGGACTGCTGCTTCCTGGACATTAAAGCTGCCAGGCTTGTGTCCCCACCCCAATCCTCGGTTTCTAAGCCCTGTCCAGTTTTTGAGTTAGGTTTTTAAAGTCAGCCTGAGCTAGTCCTGTGGCTGATACAACAAACCCAAGTCTTACAAGTTTTCTAACATGTAGCATTATTTTACTATTGCTGTTCCTGGGGACCTAGGTTTGGTTCCCTGAGTTTGGTGCCCAGCACCCACATCAGGCAGCTCACAGCTGTCTGTAACTGCTGCCTCGGGCATTCAAAACCTTCTTCTGACCTCCGTAGGTCCTGCACTCACAAGTGTACACAAAACACACACAGGCAAACAAACAAAATCAAGTAAGTCTTAAGATAATTACTATCTTACACCGCTGGACAATGTAAGTCAAGAAGTCAAGGTGTCAGCAGGCCGACTGTGCTGCTCTGTTAAAGCCAGCAGCTGGAAGCTTCTGCTCCCTGACTGAGCTTTCTGCCATCCATTCTCATAAGGACCTATGTGATTACACTGGACAACCCCACCACTTGTTCCCACATTATTTTTGGTTTTTCGAGACAGGGTTTCTCTGTGTAGCCTTGACTGTCCTGGACTCACTTTGTAGTCCAGGCTGGCCTCGAACTCACAGCGATCCTCCTGCCTCTGCCTCCCGAGTGCTGGGATTAAAGGCGTGTGCCACCACGCCCGGCCCCACAAATATTTTATTTTGCCATTTTTGTTTTTCAAGACAGAGTTTCTCTGTGTAGCCTTGGCTGTCCTGGACTCACTTTGTAGACCAGGCTGGCCTCAAACTCACAGCGATCCTCCTGCCTCTGCCTCCCGAGTGCTGGGATTAAAGGCGTGCGCCACCACGCCTGGCCTTATTTTACTTTTTTGAGACAATGTCTTGCTCTACAGCCCTGGCCAGGTTACAGGTCATTACATAGACCAGGCTTGACTTGAACTTTCAAAGCTCTGCCTGCCTCCGCCTCCTAAGCGCTAAGACTAAAGGCGCTCACCACCACGCCGCCCACCTCATCTAAGAACCCAGGTGCACAAGCAAAGTCCTTCTGACCTTATAAGGTAACATGTTCACCGGTGTGTGGGCCACGGAAGTGTCATGCAGTCCACACAGGAGTACAGCCATGAACCGAGACCAGGAAAAGCCTCCCTTTCCCCCATACAGCATTCTCTGAAACGCTGTAGTGTTATGAGCTACATCTCAGCCCGAATTCCAGGTCATCCCCGAGGCTGGCTTCACACACATCAAGGCGCAGGGCACTGGCGGCAGGCTGGCACTGGCATTTATTGAAAATCTTTACTGCTCTTTGTTCTACTTTGCTTACAGGAATGCTTAGAAATACCTTCCTTTCCTCTTTTCTCTTGTAGTAGCAGTGGATTGACCTCAGAGCCTCACATACGCTATACAAGTGCTTTCTGGTGAGCAGCAACTCCAGCCCAGACTACCAACAGTGTGAAACAAAGTTTGTTAACATAAAAAAAATAAAAAAAGTAAAATGAAAAAACCGGGAGTGGTGACGCGTGCCTTAAATCCCAGCACTTGGGAGGCAGAGGCAGGTGGATTGCTGTGAGTTCGAGGCCAGCCTGGTCTACAAAGTGAGTCCAGGGCAGCTGGCCAAGAACTCCCTATGTAGACCAGACTGGACTCCAACACAAAGATCTACTTGCTTCTGCCTCTCGGGTGCTGGGATTAAAGGTGGGTGCCACCAGTTTTTTGGTTGTGAGCCTAGGCTTTAACAGCTGAGCCATCTCTCCAAGCCCCAGATGTTACACCTTTGTTGAGGAGTGACTTTAGAACTGCAGTCTTCCATGTCTTTCCCCCAGAGCTCTCTAAGAGTAACATTTTCCTCACTACAGCACAGTTACTGGAATTAACTCTGGTGTGTTACTGCTGACTGGACTAGGTTTCCCCACCAGCATCCTTTTTTCCTCCAGGGTCTCATGTAGGACACCAAGCTTATGCTGTAATGTGTGTGTGTATCAGTTCCCTGTTCCAAGTACCCTTCACATGCCTGTTCAGCAGCAGTCCAGATCATGGGTGCGCACATGTGTTGTCAGAGCCCAGACTTTGCAACTACCAGTGAGTGCTCAGGAGGTTCCCGCCCACGAGTGGCTCTTGAAAGGGCCTGTGAGCTCACAGATGAGCTGTGTCCTTACTGCTCTGCGTGTCACTCCCACACAGCGATGGGTACTTCCTTGAGCCTGGGCAACTATAGTCTGGGACTTTGTGCATCAGCCCCATTATTGGCAAGAAGAGTAACGAACCCCAACTTACCTCCATCCTCTTCAGTGGGCTGATAGAATGGAAGAGGCACCCCCTGGAACGGAAGGACAGCTCGGCTGAGCCTTGCCAAGTGGTGGCTCTGAGTGTCTGTGGCTCTGAGTGTCTGTGGGTGTGCAGCGGGAGGGCTGCGAGAAAGGACGAGGGGGTGACGTGTCTCTGCCTTGCTTTTTGGGGTTACAACCTGGAGCCCACAGAAGCTGCCACGTGACTCAGCAGACCAGGCCAATGGAAGTCACCGGTAGACTCTCACAGAATCCCTGGCCAACCCATGCAAAGCAGGCGCCTAAGCCATTGTCGTGCTGGAGGAGGACGGGGAGAGGGGAGCCCTGCTGCTGTGCCTGGCGTCCTAGGGGGATCTCTGGAGGCTGCAGTGGAGAGCAGAGACGAGTAAACTACAGCATGAGGCCAAATTTGGCTGGAGCCATTTTTATAAATGAAGTTTTAGTGGGGCTTCTCCACAGGCATTTGCTTGTAAGTGGCCTCCAGCTGCATTGGCACTGTAATGATACAGAGCCATGTGTGGCCTTCAGGTTAAAACACTGGCTACTTGGCTCTCCAGAAGAAAGAGTTTTGTTAACTTGTAGCTTGCAGGTGGGTTCCAGCCCTAGAATCAAAAACGACTAACAAACATGCAGAGACTGAAAAGGACCTGTTTCTTGTACCAGAACTGGATATACCGAGCCTGAAGCAAACTGGAGTGGGGGAGGGGCCCACCCTGTACCTCATAGAGTTTGGTGGCAGTAAGTCTCCTGCCAGTGGTGTTGAATCCTTCCATAATTACAACCTGAAAGACAAGAAACACAAGACAGCTCAATAGGAGAGATAAATGAGAGGTCTGAGATAAACCACTTTTGGTGATTATAAACTTAAGGCATTTTCCTGAAAACAAATGAAAGAAACCTTTCATTTGTTACGTATAAGTTACAATTAGGATCTACACAAATGACCTAATTCTCAAAGCAATCCCATGAGGTAAGAATTTTTGTTTCATTTTGTGGATGAAGACACCTTGGCTTCGAAGGTCAAGCACTTTCCCAGAGGCACACACCTCATTAGGTGGAGCTGGGATGTGAACCTGGGCAGTCAGACCCAGAGATAAGGTCAGAGCAAGGAGAGAAAAAACAGTCCCTAAAATTGTGGGCCTATAATACAATCCAATCTCATGGCAACAGAGACAGAAGACTAGAAATGGCTGCCCGCCGCTCAGGTCTGCATCCCAAAAGGCTCCAGTCTCACCTGTCCAGGAAAGAGAGAGTATTCCTTGAGGTCGGATAAGTCCACTGGAATCTGAGTGCCCGAGGAGTGCTCCCGGTCTCCCTCAAGAATCACGGACTTGCTGTTCAGCTTCCCGTTGCTGTCACAGCCAATCTGACCCAGCAGGATGACAGGCTCCTACCGATGGATGGGAGCATCGTCAGAGTGGGCACAGCGAAACCACTAATAGCATATATTCTGAGAGGGGAATCACAAAATCACCACCAAGATCCAAAGACTCTTCCTGGTGTCTGGTCCATCCCCTGCTGGCCAGGTGAGCTCTGAGCGGCCCACAGGGTGGGCGTATCCCCTCTGGTCCTGTTGCCCCAGCACTTGTGGAAAACCACAGCTATTAAGAGACTACCTTCACTGACCCTTCCACACGCTGGACCACCGTAAGACAGACATGGCTACACCCACGACAAGCAGCAGAGCCATGTGATAATTTCACTAACATCAAATAACAGGTGAAGTCTGGACCAGAGCCAAACCCTCAGCCATGCTCTTGCCTCTCCCCAGGGACTCGCTACGTAATCCAGGCTGGCCTTGAACTCTCCGTCCTCCTGCTTGTGGGCTCCCAAGTGCCCGGATACCACACTGCCAGGCAGGATATCATATTGCCACTTCCACAGGAAGCTATTCACAGACGGAACGGAAATCTCTCCTGGTGGCTTCCTGTGTAGGACTTCCACTTTTGGGAGCAAACTGAGTAAGTCTAATTTTTCCCTCATGTGAGGCCCTGCCCCCACACATCCTCTCAATTTCTCTAACACTTCCTACAGACAAAGTTTATGTATGGTCTCTCTTCCTTGGAAACAAACATGGGACAAAAGGCACATTCAAGAATTATCTAGGACACATCTTCTTGTGGACGAGCACTCCTCCAGACAAAGTCCCCACAGCAGAACTAAAGCATGGCATGGCTCTAGATGCCAGAGGCAGACACTGATCTGTGGCGGTGGCGGCGGCGGCGCTCAAACCAGAGGAATCACCACCCAGGCTACGAGAGCACAATTCCTAGCCTGCCGCTCTCACCACGCGAACCCAGACACTTGTACCCACGGGGGCTCTCCAAGGCAATCTGCCCCAGCCTGAGCAAACGAGGTTTCAACCTTTGCTTATGTGTGAGACCCTGTCCAAGGGGAAGGAGAGCCTGGGGACACGGCAGAAAGCACGTGTCTTTTTTTTTTAAATCAAAGCCAACCAGGACTGATGTTGAGGCAGAACACTGGTGAGTGGAAAGGGCTTCTTCACTGACTTCAAAGAGCAGCAGTCACCTAAGCCGAGCGTGACGGCACCCGGGAGGCAGAGACGGCAGGTTTCTCAGGACCAGGCCAGCCCCGTCTCCATTGGTGATTAGTGAGCGCTCTTCAATGACTTACCTGCGCTGGGACGAGAAGCGGGGTGAAAGCCTCGATCTGGTAGTGCTCCTTCAGGTCGTTCCCGAGCTCCTCTATCTTACAGATCAGAACTGCAACCCGAAGGTAACATTAAGACATTTCACTTGGCAGGAAACACAGAACACACCGTTAAACCTCACGGTCATTCTATGGAATTGAGGAGCGCGGGCATCTGTCCGGTTTGAACCCCAGGCTGGCGGTCCACTTCCTGACGCGATTCAGGAGATCACACACATAGCCCCCGAGGCTCACTGAGAACCCCACCCCCGTCAGTAGGGTGTAGGGAACGCAAGGGTAACTGGGGAGAGTTTTTGAGGAAGCAGCACAGCGTTCCTAACTCCAGAGCTGAGCTCCTTCCTTCACAGCTCATGTGCCATCACTAGGGTGGCTGTCGGCTCTTCAGGAAGTGGTACACCCGAGGAACTACAACGTCCCTCAGTGTCCCTCCCTTTCACTGACGGAGCCCCCACGTGGACATCGGCCAGCTTCTGGATTCAGAGGCCTCTAGGCGACTATTCCACCAGCTGGGCCAGTCCTTCCACGGGGCTGTCAACCCACCAGGCTTTCCGAGGGAGAGCAAGTCACCTTCGCGGATATCTGGGAGCTGCTGAAACATGGATTTGTAGCTGCCAGTGAGCGGCTCTGTGACCTTCAGGCTGACGCTTCCGGAGCCTCCTCTCCCAGACCAGGACAAGCCCTGCGCCAAGCCAAAGGTGGCGACCACTTCTCCCCGGTTGCTTCTGGAGTTGTATTTCTGGGAGGGAGTAACACTGAAGGGAAGCGGAACAGATTCGGGTCACTGCGCCTGTGGCTACCTGAGGAAGGAACTTAAGGCGAGGCTCTGGGGGTCTGGGGGAGCGGGGGAGCAAGCTGGGGCTGGAGTACTCTGACTGACCTTTCAGGGATTTCGGAAATGAGGTGCTGAGGAACAGCAGAATATAAAAGTTTACAGGTTTAAACATAAAACATAAAACATAAAAAGGTTGTTATCTTTCTTTATCAAAACAAGCAAAACAAAATGCACCCTGGGTTGACTGAATAACAAGCTCCAAGCATTTCCCTTCCTTCTTGTGAGTCACTCGCTGTCATCTGACCCTGAAACAGTGACTGGGTCAGAGACTGCTGAGCAAATACAGTACAGCTGAAACCAGGCATGGCTTGTCTGCAATCCTACCATTCCGAAAGTGAAGGCAAGGCAGGACCTCAAGGCAATCCTGGGCTAAATTTGAGGACAGCCTAGGCTACACAAGGCCTTATTTAAAAGCCAAAAACAAACAAACAGACAAACAAAACACAAGCAAATAAAAAACTCACAGTACAGTTCAAAGGACAAACAACTAAGATAAAAGTTCAAAAAAATGAATGATCCTTTCCCTTGCCTTTGCAGAGGTGGAGATGCAAAAGATAAACAGTTAACAGGTAGCAAGTACCCCCCGGACCCCACCCCAAGGCTGAGGAATTCTGACTGGTCAACAGCACCTCTAAGAAAGCAGAGGTGTTGCTGCACTGCTTGGAAGCGTCTAATCTTCCTGCTGTGAACAGTGCTGACGGGGAGGTCTAGAAACACGTCATGGAGCGGGGCGCGGTGGCGCACGCCTTTAATCCCAGCACTCAGGAGGCAGAGGCAGGCGGATTGCTGTGAGTTCGAGGCCAGCCTGGTCTACAAAGTGAGTCCAGGACAGCCAAGGCTACACAGAGAGACCCTGTCTCGAAAAACCAAACCAAAACAAAACAAAACAAAAAAAACCAAAAAAGAAGAGAAACACGCCCTGCTCGGCACATGAAGGTTCTGTAGGGACTCACTTCCCGTGAGGCATGATCACAATTGTCGACAACACCCCTTTTTCCCAGATGAGCTACAGAAAATGAGCTTGGTCGTGTTTCTGTCCAGGACTGCCTCTTCCTAAATAATTTACAGGCTACTTGCATAAATTACAGAGTTTCTTTGGCGCACACCTTTCATCCCAGGACGCGGGAGGCAGCGGCAGTAGGATCTCTGTGAATTTGAGGCTAGCCTGATCTACAGAGTGAGTCTAGGACAGCCAGGGCTATTACACAAGAGAAACCCTGTCTCGAAAAACAAAAAACCCAAAAATACAGATCGAGTTTCTGATATCAGCATCTTAGTGTACATTTTTTAAAAAGGCCAGGTAAGGAAGTCACCAGCTTCTCTGAGCTCTCCTGGTGGAGGGACGTGTGTCACAAACCTTAGTGTCATCAGATGCTCACAGGGGACAACTGTAAACATGGCCACAGGACAGATTTAAAGGATTTCTTGTTTAGTGAGCCTAACTCCCACAATGGCTCTGCAACAACTACTTGAACCCTCATAAGCTTCAGAGACACCCTTTCAAGTCTAGAAAGCTCATTAGGAAAGCAGCTTTGAGCTCTCTCTGAACCAGGTGGACCACAGTGATGCCAAACTGTCCTTCAGAATGCAATGACTTCCAACGGTCAATGTCTGCAGAGCTTCTGTCACTGCTTTTCTGCTTCTTAAGATCTGCATTTTGCCAGGCGTAGTGGCACATGCCTTTAATCCCAGCACTCGGGAGGTAGAGGCAGGTGGACCTCTGAGTTGAGGCCAGCCTGGTCTACAAAGAGAGTCCGGGACAGCCAAGACTACACAGAGAAATCCTGTCTCAAAAAAACAAAACAAAATCTGCATTTTATGTGTATGGAGTGGTGTGTGTGTATGTGTGTCTGGTATTTGCAGAGGCCAGAAGAGTTCGTGCAGCCCAAGGAACTGCCGTGACAGACCTGCATTCTGGTGTTTAGAAGGGACCCAGAGGTGGGTGTTTCCCTAAGTACTGTCCCTGAGCCCCATCCTGATGTGACAGTCCCACACGCACATCTCCTAGGTCCAGCGCCCACCTGTGGGTTTCTCTAATGGAGACCTATCGTTTACAGGTCTCAAAGTCGCATGCGATCTCCGCAGATTTGGGCACAGTGGTGGCAACTATGAGTTAAGCCACTGAAGAATGATTCAGTAACGGGATATGTCACCTGAGCACGGGATGAACAAGTTACGCAATGCTTTGAACAAAGGTGCATGCTTTTCCCTTAAAAAAATACTTCAGATCACCAAAAAACAAAAACAAAAACAAAAAACCCAAACCCAAACCCAAACCCAAGCCAAACCAAGCACACGCAAAGGAGCAGAAGCAAGCCAGAGCCTATTTGCTGACGCCCGGGCTCCTGAATAGCCAGGCTGTTTCAGTAGGAGATATCAGTTCCCTGTCTAGGAACCGAGCCCTAGAGAAGTGGGTGGGAAGCAAGTTTCCTTAATCACTGTACGAAACAGTAATTTTCCACAAGGCAGAGGACCTCAGGCCTTACAGCCAGCTTGCGGCTGACCGCCCGCTCGCACAGCTCTTATTAATAAGTTACTCGCAGCCGGCCTTGTCAGCAGACAGAGGCGTGGCTTTCTTGGCCCGGATTTAATACATACCTCGGGGAGAAACTTGATGGCGAGAGTAGCTGGTGTGGGCTGCGAGTAGAGACCGTCCTCTTTGTTAGGGGGGTTTCTGGGGTGTTGCTAGCTCGCTTACTAGGACCCTAGAAAAGAGATGAAAAATTAGCTTCATTTGCTAAGTAAGTGTAGAGTGCTGCGGTTCCTTAAGAAAGGACAAAGTGGCACAGGAAAGGGCACCAGGCAGGACTGGGGACCCTTAGGAACCGGCTCCAGCAGTGATCACAGAGACCTTCCACAGTATGGAGTGTTCTGCCTGTGTGTGTGCACGTGTCTGTGTGCGCGTGTTCACGTCCCTCTGTGTGAATGCAAACATTTCCTAAAGAGGTGGCCAGGCCAGCCACCTGACCTGTCAACCTGCACACGCATCTCTGCCACTTTCTGCTTTTAGAAAAGACCTGAGTTTGGCAATACTTAGCTTTGACCTGCATGCACGCACTCTCCTGGGAAGGGATGGGACCACATTACACTTCTTTTGGCCAAGTCTACCACACATTTTCCAAATTAAAGCCTGGACTAACTCCAGGCAGATAAGGTGGTTGAGCTCATACTTGGAGAGAGTAGTCAGCATTCACCTTGCTAACGGTCACAGCTGCTTGTTTTTACTTTTTCTTTTCTGCTCCTTTGCCCATCAATAGGAAGCCAAAGGTAAGTCCAGGATTAACGATGAATCCCAACCACAGGAGCTAACATTCCTGAGAGCCTACGATAATGGGCGATTGACAGGAAAGACAAATGTCTTGCCCAGAGGAACCACTCCATCTCAGATGTACAAAATTTTCTGACTCAAGGGCTCCTCCTGTTGGTGCATTGGAGGAAATGCCACCAAGCTAGTGACTGGTAGCACCTGTGGGACCCAAGATGAGACCCAAGGTGAGAACAAACACCACCAAGATAGGCATGACACTTGAAATCCTAGCTTTTGAGAAGCTGCAACGCAAAGTTTCCCCAACTCCTGGGCTAGCCTGGGCTACACAGTTAGAGCCTGACTCAAAAAACAAAAATGAAGAAGCTCTATTGGAGACTAGAGTTTTAAATTATTTGTGGTTTTATTTGTTCGCTTAAATATTTTATCTGTGTGTATGTGTGAACATGTGCATGCAGGTGGAGGTGCCTGGGGAGGTTGGAAGAGGCACAGGACCCCTGGAGCTGGAGTTACACATGCAGTTGTGAACTGCCTGATGTGGGTGCTGGGAACTGAACTTGGGTACTCTGCAAGAGCAGCCAGATCTCTTACCTGAAGGGATAGCTCTCCAGCCTCTGTGTTGTTTTAATACCTGAGATAGGCTCAGATATTAAAGGCCACACTGGCCTTGAATCCACTAGGTAGCCGAGGCTGGCCTTCAGCTCCTGATCTGCCTGCCTCCTCCACACAAGCAGCAGGATTACAGATGTGCAGCGCCACACCTGGCTTACAAGATTTCGAATTTAGCTTTTCCTCTTTCCTTATTAGAGTGTGCACAATGTGTGGGGGCATGGGTACCCCGGTGCAAGTTTGGAACCAGAGGATAACGCTGTGGATTTGGTCCCCTCCATCTGCCTTCCGCAGGTCCTGAGGGTGGGAGTCTGGTCATCAGGCTTGCACTAAGTGTCTTTACTCGCTTGTCCTCTAAAGTAACTGCTGTGTGCCCTGCATGCTCCTCCTCTAAAACACAGACAGAGTCTCTCTGTGTAAGCGTCACTGTCCTGGAACTATGCAGCCCAGGCCACCCTTGAATTCAGAGATTCTTCTGCCTCTGCCTCCCAAGTCCTGGAATTAAAGGCATGCACCACCACATCTGGCTAAATAACCATTCTTGAACATTCCTTAATTGTATCTTAATATCTTTCAACTAAATATATAAACTAAAATAGTTATCCTAATTTATTTATTATTTTGGTTTTTCGAGACAGGGTTTCTCTGTGTATCCTTGGCTGTCCTGGACTCACTTTATAGACCAAGCTGGCCTCGAACTCACAGGTATCCACCTGCCTCTGCCTCCCGAGTGCTAGGATTAAAGGCATGGGCCACCACTGCCCAGCTAGTTATCCTAATTTAAACATAAAGCATTCTACATATTGATTTTTAAATTCTAAATGCATTTTCCTACACTGGTATAATCTTTATCCTTGGTCCCCACAGTATCTGATTGAATTTGTGAATAATTTATTTTATTTTGGTTTTTGAGACAGTTTCTCTGTGTAGCCTTGGCTGTCCTGGACTCGCTTTGTAGACCAGGCTAGCCTTGAACTCACAGAGATCCACCTGCCTCTGCCTCCTGAGTGCTAGGATTACAGGCATGTGCCATCACTGCCTGGCTTTGTGAATAATTTCTATGCCTCTTTCTCTATTGCTGTATTATAGATTACTTTAATTTCTTATGATTATAAATGGTTATGATGTACACCACTCATGAATCATTCTGTGAGTTGGATCATTTCCTCAGGTATTTTTAAGGGGACTGCTGGGAATGGACAGCAGAGTCCTGCAGACGCTGAACATGTATCCCCTGGGCATGTGCCTGGATCTCAGGAAATGCTTCACTGGGAAGAATGACTAAGACGAAGGATAAACAAGACTTAAGGGTTCTCAGCTACACACTAACTGCAGCTATCACGGGCCAGGCCCTGGGCAAAGAACAGTGGATAAAGCAATGTCCATGGTCTGAGAGCTTCTGTAACAGAGAAATGACCAAAACTAAGGTCCATGGTGAAAGATAAGGCAGAAATAGACACTGGAGAGGAAGAGGCCGGAGGCTGCTAGCTTAGACAGGCTGCCCCACCCCCACCAAGAGGCCAGGAGCTAAGTGAACGTTCAGTATGCTCGAAGGGCAAGCAAGAGAACAAGTGTGAAAGGGGCGGAGCCAAGTTAGACATATCCTCCCCTCACACACACTGGTTCACACTGAACCTTAGCAGGGCAGGGGAAAGTCACAGGGAGCTGTGAACTTACTTTCTTTGGTGAAACTAGGCTGCTCTAGAACTCACAGAGATCTGCCTGCCTCTGCCTCCCAAGTGCTCGGACTAAAGGTGTGTGTGCCAGCTCTGCAATATGGTTTTAAGAATGTTACTTTTAGGGCTGGAGAGATGACTCAGTAGTTAAGAGCGCCGCCTGCTCTTCCAGAGGTCCCGAGTTCAAGGACCAACAACCACATGGTGGCTCACAGCCATCTGTAATGTGATCTGATGCCCTCTTCTGGACTGCAGGTGTATGTGTACATAATAAATAAATAAATATATATTTTTTTTAAAAAAAGAATGCTACTTGTAGTCAGCTGGTGGTGGCTCACGCCTTTAATCCCAACACTTGGGAGGCAGAGGGCAGGAGATCGCTGTGAGTTTGAGGTCAGCGTGGTCTATAGAGCAAGTTCCAGGACAGCCAAAGCTACACAGAGAAAACCCTGTCTAGAAAAAACAAGCAAAAACCAAAAAAAAAAAACCCCCAACGCCCCACTACCAACTAACTGGCAGACTGTTAGTTGTAGGATGCTCGCCTTCGAGGGTGTGGTGTGAGTGTGTAGGATGCTCACCTTTGAGGGTGTGGTGTAAGAATTCAAAAGTGTCTCTTCTTCTTCTGATGCTTCAATTCTGAAGTCACTGGTCAGGGAGATTAACTACACGCGAATAAACGAGAAACTGGATGCTAAGCATTTGTTTTTTGACTATATATGCAGCTGTTGAGAAATTACAGAGTGCACATGTGTGGCGTGGTGCAGAGACCTTCAGCAGAGAAGGATACAGGTCCTGTATGGAGACAATGTCCCTGGCTCCGGCGTGCCCGCTGGGTTTGGAGGCACCGTGCCAAGCTTTGGATAATTTTTTGTTCAGAACCTGAGGAATGAAACAGAAAATGGTGAATATATTATTCCACAGTGTAATAATAGGGAGGGCATTCCCATTTGAAATAACAGGGCATTGGTAGAAGACTTGCCAGGCTGGGTGTGGCGGCACATGCCTCTAATCCCAGCACTCAGGAGGCAGAGGCAGGTGGATTGCTGTGAGTTCGAGGCCAGCCTGGTCTACAATAAGTCCAGGACAGCCAAGGATCCAAGGATACAGAGAAACCCTGTCTCAAAAACCAAAAAAAAAAAAAGAAAGAAAGAAAGAAAAAAAAAAAGACTTGTCAGGCATACATGAGGCCCTGGGCTCAATCCCAGTATCACCCCACTCCAACCTTTAATGCCAGCACTAGGAGGCAGAAGTGGGTGGATCTATGAGTTCAAGGGCAGCATGATCTACATAGTGAGACTCAGTCTCTAAAACAAACAAAAACATGACAGGCTGGGTGTGGTGAAGTTTGCCTGTCATCCTAGCATTTGGGAGACAGGGGGAGGTCAGGAACACACACACACAGATACATTGAAAATAAAAGCTTCTCCCATAAGAACTAGAGTGATGACAGGTCAGTGGTTAAGAAGGCACATTGCAGCTGGGTGTGGTGGCGCACACCTTTAATCCCAGCACTCTGGAGGCAGAGGCAAGCGGATCCCTGAGTTTGAGGCCAGCCTGGTCTACAATGTGATTTCAGGACAGCCAGGGCTGTTACACAGAGAAATCCTGTCTAAAAAGAAAAACAAAAACAAAAGACAAAACCCTCACATTTGCTCTTACCTCATGTTCAAAAGAGTTCAGGATCTCTACAGTAAGGCACACTTTCCCTGCGCTGGTGCAGAAGGCAACAAGCTCGCTTACCATCGCCTCCTCAGTCTGTCTGTGCAGAACACACAGCTCTGCCACTGTGGAGAGAGAGAGAGCAGACAAGTAAGAACCTGGTTCATCTCCTGCAGCTTGCCTCTCGAGAGGCACGCCAGTCCCGTTATCCTGTCACTGCTTACTCAGCACCCACAGGCCCTGGGGACACGGCAGTGAGCAAAACCAAGAAGAGCTCTTGTTCCCAGGAAGGCGGAGACAGAGCAAGGACTATATAGTACCTTACACGCACAAAGGTGCGATGCAGACACGTGAGGGCGGGGAAGGGACCATAGGGCTAAGGCGAGGCTGGCAATATAAAATACAAGGGGCCAGGGCGAGAGGCGCCAGCAGGTAAAGTACTCGCCCCACAAGTGTGAAGACACGAATGCAGCAGGTATAGCAGCATGTCTGTAAAGTCATGTGTGGAAGGCAGAGACAGAGAATGCCCCTAACTAGCTAGAGCAGTTGGAACAGCGACTGAGTGTTGCACGAGACCTTGTCTCAATATACGAAAGTAACCACAGAAGACTGCGTGAGTCACCAACGGAGTGAATGTGTCTAGCGTGAGGTGGTTCTGTTTCTGAGTCCTGGCCATTCACAGGAAGAGGAAAATGAATCTTCAAAGGCTGAGAAATGGTGGGGAGCAAATCCAAAGGAAACGCTGGAGTGGTGGCAGCAGAGCTATGCAAGAATGTGCTCCCAACAGCACACAGGCGGCAGAGATAGCTCTACTTCCTGAGGATCCGACTCCCTCTTCCGCTTTGCAGTGTTCTGCACGCCTGTGGTGCACTTTGTATACCGAAGGGGAACACTCATTCACATAAAATAAGTAAGTGGTGGCGCACGCCTTTAATGCCAGCACTCAGGAGGCAGAGGCAGGCAGACTGCTGGGAGTTTGAGGCCAGTCTGGTCTACAAAGTGAGTCTAGGACAGCCAAGGCTACACAGAGAGACCCTGTCTCAAAAAAGAAAAGAAAAGTAGTACATCTTTTTTGGGGAAAGGTTCTACATTTTATTACTGGACAAACCATACCCCCCAATTAAGACATGATCAAGTCTCCAGGTGAAAAATGTTGAACTCCATCTGGCAGGATGGATCGATGATGGCAATTCACACAAACCCTCAGTATTGCCACTGTGTGAATCCACACAGACCCAGCTTTACCCTCCTCCAGTGTCTGCTCTTGGAGTTGGACCTGATTTTGTTACTAGTTTCATCCAAATCTATTGAGGGACAGGACAACTTTGCTTCTGTTTCTTGGCCAGGAATTGCTTAATTCTGAAAGTCTTGTGAGAAGACATGGCGAAAAACCAAATCAGGTGTTTACGGTAGACGATGGCGGAAGAAAAGGCAAAGATAAATGTTAAAAAAAAAAAAAAAAAAAAAAAAAGGTTTTAAAGAGCCCGGCGTGGTAGCGTAGGCCTTTAATCCCAGCACTGGGGAGGCAGAGGTAGGTGGATCGCTGTGAGTTTGAGGCCAGTCAGGGCTACACAGAGAAACCCTGTCAAATTACAACTAACAGTGGCCAAATGCTGCTGATAATTCAAGACAAAGACTAAGAATTTATCCCTGGCTTTGGCAAAACAAAGGTCAGTTCCCTAAATCTATGAGGACAGAAAAGCTACAGAAAGGAAACTGTAATGCATTAGGTATAGACAACCCTTCTGAAGAGGCCTGCGCTAACTGGGAAGAGAGAAGTCAGGTGTTGGGTCCACAAAGCACTTTAGACAAAAGGCACATTTCTGGCAGTTGTGGTGGCACCTGTGTTCAGCAGCACTGTGAGACTGCATCTCAACAGGAACAAAAGAAGGCAAGAAACAACTTCTAAGCCTCACAGGCACAGTTTTTTTCTTTTCTTCTTTTTTAAGATTTATTTATTAATTTATTATGTATACAGTGATCTGCCTGCATGTACACCTGCACACCAGAAGAGGGCACCATATCTCACAGTAGATGGTTGCAAACCACCATGTGGTTACTGGGGATTGAACTCGGGTCCTCTGGAAGAATAACCAGTCCTCTTAACCACTGAGCCATCTCTCCAGCCCCACAGTTTTTTTCTTAAACCAACCAACCAAAACCTTTATTTTATATGTATGAATAGTTTGCCAGCACTTAGGTGTACAACATGCATGCAGTGCCTGAGGTGGCCAAAAGAGGACACTGGATCCTCTGGAATGGGAGTTGCAGACCCCTAGGGCACTGGAGACTGGTGGCTGGTCTTCTAAGGAAGATCAGCTAATGGTCTTAACCGCCTAGCCCTGAGGCACAAAAGCTTCAAAAGATTTCAACTTCTTTTTTCTTTCGGTTTTTCGAGACAGGGTCTCTCTGTGTAGCCTTGGCTGTCCTGGACTCGCTTTCTAGACCACGCCGGCCTCGAACTCACAGTGATCCGCCTGCCTCTGCCTCCCGAGTGCTGGGATTAAGGCTGTGTGCCATCACCATCGGGCCAGAAGACTTTTAATGTTTCTACTTTCCCAGAAAAATAGGAAATAAGTTCACCTGATGAAAGTGAAGGTAGGACAGAAAAATATTTAAAGGAGAAAGTGAAAAACAAAACAAAAAAAAAAAAAAAAAAACAACTCCCTAGCCCTCCAGGTGGATAAACAGAGTATGAGAGCCAGGCAACACTAGCCTTCCATGGAACTTAAAGACTGTAAAGAGTGTAAACTCAACAATTCAACTGCATTGCCAAGGTGAGATGTGTGATGGAAACAGCTCGCAACAGTCTGAAATCATGTAGCTGGGTGTGGTGGCTCGTGCCTGGAACTCGGAAGTACAGGCAGGCGAGCTCTGTGTAGCCCAAGTGGTCTACATAGTGAGTTCTATGTCAGCCAGGGCACATAGTGAGTCTCTGTCTTTAAAAAAAAAAAAAAAAAAAAAAAACACTCTAATGAGATAAGTCATAGGTCAGCAGATGACTAGGTGTGAGCTGCGAACGGCTCCAATGTCTCCTCTTTCGGCAATGTCACCTGTTGTTTAATCAGGACTCAAGCGGTACCCCACAAGCACATGGCATCTGAAAACGACCCCATCCCCTTAGTTCGGGACTCACGTCTCTCCATCAGAGAGTCCTCAAACTCCAGGCCGAAGATCTGTAGCTCCTCCGCCAGCTGCTGGGTGGACACGGCCATGGTGACCCGGGAGGGGTCGGGCGTCTGCCGCCGGGTTCTGACCTCAGCTCTAATCTGCCCAGCAAACACGAGACCTGCCCTTCAACACCAGACTGACTCACTGGCCTAACCTCTCAGACGACCCCAGCCACCAGGTCACGAGAAATACTTTGGAAAAACACCGAGAGATCTCGTTCCGGAGAGAAAATTTGCTTCCAAAAGCCACTGCTTAGCCTCTTTGCGAGAAGAGCGGCCAGGAAAAACCCGCCAAGCGTTTGCTTTGGCCGGCGCTTGCGCAGGGACCCGGTCAGCCCCGCCCTCCCCGCGCACGCGCCGGTCCTCCCACTGCGACTGCGCAGAACGCGCCCTCTGCGCATCATGTGGCGCGGAAATTGAGGGAGGTGGCCGCGCACTGTGGCTGTGTATTCTAGGCGTCGCCTCTTCAGTGAAGTTTAGCGATGCTTGTCTGTCCCTTTTTTCCTAGCCAGGAGGCGCTGCTCGTCCGTATCTTGCAGTGGCTGAAACAGGGCCAGTTGGCTCTTTCCCACTCAGCCTGCTGTGCTTCATCCGGATCTAACAGGCTTTTGTAGGGAATGAGGTTATGTTTGTCATCCACAGGGATAGTCCTGTGTTCTGAGTCTGTGGCGTTTTGGTGGATCCGGGGTGAAAAACAAAAACAAAAACTGACAAATAAGGAATTCCAGGTCGAGGGGCTGGAGAGATGGCTCTGTGATTAAGAGCACTGCCTGCTCTTCCCAAAGGACCCGGGTTCAATTCCCAGCACCCGCATGGCAGCTCACAACCGTCTGTAACTCCAACATCTGACACCCCCTACACCAATGCACATAAATTAAAGTTAAATAAAAAAAAAAAAAAAAAAAAAAGGAATTCTAGGTCGAGGTTCTAAAGTGGCCACCCGGAGGGCAGGTCACTGAAGGGGAGCACTTAGTAAAATGAGTGTGTTCTACCCCAGATAGATTTCATCATCATCATCATCATCATCAAAATCAAAGATTTATTTATTATGTATATAGTGCTCTGTCTACAGGCCAGAAGAGGGCATTAGATCACATTATAGGTGGTTGTGAGCCAGCATGTAGTTGCTGGGAATTGAACTCAGGACTCCTGGATGAACAGCCAGTGCTCTTAACCTCTGAGCCATCTCTCCAGCCCTGTTTCCTAGTTTTATTCATTGTCAAGTGACCTGTGACACCATGAGCTAAGAACAGAATATAGAAATGACAGAACCTTTTAAGAAAACAGTTTAAAGCCAGGCTTGGTGGCACACGCCTTTACTCCCAGCACTCAGGAAGCTGAGAAAGCCTGTCTCGGAAAACCAAAAAAGAAAGAAAGAAAGAAAGAAAGAAAGAAAGAAAGAAAGAAAGAAA
>OU015757.1:27628723-27653529 GCA_907169655.1 Acomys percivali
GGGCAGGCAAGGCAGGGTGTGTGGACACCAGAGGGCAGGCAAGGCAGAGTGTGTGGACACCAGAGGGCAAGCAAGGCAGAGTGTGTGGACACCAGAGGGCAGACAAAGCAGGGCAGGTGGACAGGGTGTATGGACACCTGAGGGCAGGCTCAGCCGAGAATGTGGTCTTGGGTCACCAAGCCTTTCTTTTCCCCTCTGAGACAGGTTTTCTCTGTGTAATAGCCCTGGCTGTCCTGGAACTCTCTTTGTAGACCAGTCTGGCCTTGAACTCACGGAGCTTTGCCTGCCTCTGCCTCCCTGAGTGTTGGGATTACAGGCATGCTCCACCATGCCTGGCCACCAAGGCTCTCTTGCTGCCCAGGGCCTGACCATCAAGCTCCCTTCATCTCCAGAGGGGGAGACACTTTATTTCCAGAGCCCAGGGAACATATCCCTAGATCAGGTAACAGAAAGCCAGGAGCTACAAAAACTGAAATCTCTGCATATCTTGACTTTGACCTTTACAAGAACCATATTGCAATAGGTACTAAATCATTGCCTTTCTTGCTGCCTTCCTGACTCACAAATATATCAACTTTGAATATTTAATGTCCAGGCAATGCAGAGGAGAGAGGACAAGGTTGCTCTTTTTTTGGTTGTTATTTATTTATTTTTTTCTTTTTTGTTTTGTTTTGTTTTTGGAGACAGGGTTTCTCTGTGTAGCCTTGACTGTCCTGGAACTCTGTAGACCAGGCTAGCCTCGAACTCACAGCAATCTGCCTGCCTCTGACACCCCCCCCCCTCGAGTGCTGGGATTAAAGGAGTACACCACTATGCTCAGTGTTATTTGTTTTTCAAGACAGGGTTTCTCTGTGTAGCCCTGCCTGTCCTGGAGTCACTCTGTAGATCAGGCTGGCCTTGGACTCACTGAGATCCACCTGCCTCTGTCTCCCATGTGCTGGGATTAAAGGTGTGGGCCACCACTGTGGGGCCTAGGGAACCTCACCCACCCCCCCACCCCCCACCCCCCCACCTCCTGCCTGTCCCTCTCAGTTTGAGTAATAAATGAGACAGCCTGATTTCTTGTTTTGTTTTGTTTCATTCAGGGATTGACCCCAGATGAGTGCTGAGACTGAAGGCGTGTGCCGCCACGCCCGACATCTCCCTCTCTTTCCATGCCTGAACCTGAAGATCAGTTTGACGGAAGCTAGAGTTATAGGCACACCAGGGCACGCTCCGCTTCTTTACACAGATGCTGGGGATTTGAACTCAGGTCCTCACACTTGCAGAGCAAGTGCTCTTAGTCACTGAGCCATCTTCCCAGCCCTAAGGGTCAGGTGCTGGAAGATGTGTCATGAAACTGAATTCACACCCTCACCTGTTCATTGCGTTAGGACTAGTTCAGGACAAACTTTGTCAATAAGAGCCGAAAATTGAGCCAGCCATGGTGGCGCATGCCTGTAAGCCCAGCACTCGGGGGGAGGTAGAGGCAGGTGGATCCCTGTGAGTTTGAGGCCAGCCTGGTCTATAAAGCAAATCCAGGACAAAGGCTACACAGAGAAACCTTGTCTTGAAAAACAAACAAAAAACAGCCAGGCGTGGTGGCGCACGCCTATAATCCCAGCACTCAGGAGGCAGAGGCAGGTGGATCGCTGTGAGTTCGAGGCCAGCCTGGTCTACAAAGCGGGTCCAGGACAGCCAAGGCTACACAGAGAAACCCTGTCTCGAAAAAGAAAAAGAAAAACAAACAAAAAACAAGAAAGAGAGACAGAGACAGAGAGAGAGCAGAGAGCACATCCTCACGTCCCTCCCCCAGTCAGGTCAAAGTCTTGGATATGAGCCCATCACCTACCAGACCACCATGAGACAGCATGTGACTTTTCTAATGCCTGGGGTTCGGAAGAGGTCCAAGATAGAGTTGGAGGTACGGACACTTGCAAACTCACTCTGGATGTAGGAGCTCACCACCTGGGTGAAAAATGTGTGATCAGGGCCATGAAGGGTTCTGGGACGCCATTTCCCTGCTGGGGACACCTTATCAGTGGAAAACAGAGCTTCAGTTGTGTTTGACATCTGGCCTTATCCTCCTCTTAACAGAGGAACTGATGGCCCTCAGAGAATGTTTGCATGATTTTAAGATGTGGTGTGTGTGTGTGGGAGGGGGGCTGCAACATGCACCCCAACAATCCTGAGGCTCTGTGGCATTAGAGATTCTCTCACTTAACTCCTGGTAACTTCATATCTGCCTGCCCTGAGTGTTGCCAGCCTTTCCGCCAGGACAGCAGGCACATCCTAAGCAGCTGACAAGTCCTGGAGTGACTAAAAGCTGTCGATACCACAAAACCTGCCTCAGTCCACCTTCCATCAGCCCACTGCTCACCTCTGTACTCAGCCTCTCTCCTTCCTCCTTTCTGCCGTTTATCATGGCCACCTTCCGAAGGTTCAGCAAGGCCTGCTGGGACTTGCCGTGGAGGAGGAGCCATCGGGATGACTCTGGAAGCCACCTGGGGTACAGAAGGAGCACTCCCACCTGCAATCCTGACTCTCCTTCATTATCTTCTACCAGACCCTAAAGGCAGGTAGCAGGGGCCCTGTTTCACAACCAGGTCATGCCACCAACATCCCTTTGCTGTTACTTCTGTTTGAGACAGGGTCTCCCTATATAACCCAGGCTGGCCTCAAACTCCTCCTCCTTATGCCACTGCCTCTCAAGTGTTAGAAAAACAGGTGTGCATCACACACACACACACACACACACACACACATACACACACATATATATACACACACATATACACATGTGCACGCACACACACACACACACATCCACTATATGGATAGGTCCCAGAAATCAAATTCTGGCGTTAAACTTGAAGGCAAATGCCTTTACCAGCTCAGCCATCTTGCTCTTTTTTCTTTTTCTTTCACTTTTTGGTATCATATCATACAGAGAATCACAGAAGAGTCCTTCAAAACTAAGACACACTTGGTATTAAAGCTGGTTCTTGAGCTGGTCATGGCAGTACACACCTATAATCCTAGCACTCATGGTGGCAGAGCCAGGCAGATCGCTGTGAGTTCAAGGTCAGCCTGGTCTACAAAGTGAGTCCAGGGCAGCCAGGCTATACAGAGAAACCCTGTCTGGGGGAGGGATTGGTTCTTACCCTATCTGTGTGGCCTTGAAAAAAAAATCATGGTCCTTTTTTGGGCTGTACCTTGGTTCTCCTCTTACAAGGGCTATACCTCGGTTCTCCTCTTATAAGATGCAATGGCTTGTTATGAAGTACATTGGAATTGATATAGACAAAACTGTTTTGTGTATTCCAGAGCCCCATGCCAAGGAAAGAGGCTTCCAAAGGCTGTCCATGAGCCCCTGGGACACTGTGGCTCTCAGGGTACCTCTGCTCTGTGTCCAGCACATTGCAGGCACTGCACACCCTGATCTATCTGGGAGCTGTGTAATGGTTCAGCCACACAGACGCACGCCCCCACCCCAGCCTCTCTCCATTGGACATACCAAGAATAGAGGGAGAAGACCAGGAAAGGAGCAGAGACAGCAAATTGCAGCCACCGCCAGGGGCGGATCAGGTATGCCACACCAGCCAGGACGAGCTGGCCCAAGGTGAAGGAGAAACCCAGCAAGATGCCCGCCACTGTCCGGCCCCTGGTTGGCATCCACTCTACAACTGTGGAAGAAAGGCAGTCATCTCAAGGAGCTCATCCTCCACATAGCTGTGTAGTTCCCCTGCCCCTCCTTCATGCCTGTGGCAAGTTATACCCTGTGCCAAGATTCACCTAGACTATACTCCTATATGGCCTATAGCAGGAGATTTGTTATAGGATGTCAGACTCTAAAATGGCTTCATTGTAAGACTGCACATCCTGAGACAGAATGTGGGTCCTCTGTTGGCACACACTCACCTTCTGTGTGTGTGTGTGTGTCTGTGTCTGTGCACATGAGAGCACACCTGCTCAGGAGCACACAAATGTCTGTGTGGTATAGAGTTCATCCCTGTATGAGATGGGCTGATGGACTCAGGCACTTGCTATAAGCTGCAGCTGGACACCAACCCTTCTAGAAGGTGGTGGATGAACCTGGATTACTGAGGCCCTAACATGTGCTTAGCACCTTCCAGTGTTCAAATGCTGGGACAGAAGGAGGCAGAAAAGGGCAGCGATCTGTACACCTGGGCATCTAGGTTGACGGCCTCCTCCCACCCTGAAATCTAAGGCCCATCTGTCTCTGGACAGCTGAAGGTGGTGGCCTTCAGGTTCTGAGTCGGATGTGACATCTTTAGAAGCAAACTAAGCAGCACAGACAGGTGGCAACCCTGTGCCCAGAGTGGACGCTCTATTGCCTCAAAACGCTTTCCACGAGGGCCACCTACAGGCTCCAGCTTGTCACTTATCATTGGAGGGTGACACTCCTATCAGCACTTAGGAGTTCAAACCTCCACCATGGAGCTAAGAAATGACGAGCATTTGCAGCTTAGCAAGTCTTCCTTCCCTGGAGCCATGCAATCTCAGGGCTCTCTATAGCACTTGGGGGGCCATCTTTTTATTTATTTATTTAGAAAAAGGTCTCAGCCCTATTTATTTGTTTGTTTATTTATTTTTAAAAAAAGGTCTCAGCCCAACATGGTGGTACATGCCTGTAATCCCAACACTCAGGGAGACAGAGGCAGGTGGTTCTCTGTGAGTTCAAGTCCAGTCTGGCTTACAAATCAAGTCCAAGACAGCCAAGACTACACAGAGAAACCCTGTCGCTCTCCCTCCCTCCCTCCCTCCCTCCCTCCCTCCCTCCCTCCCTCCCTCCCTCCCTCCCTCCTTCCCCCCACCCCATATCTCATTGCTCTGTAGTTTCTGAATAGCCTGAAACTCACTATGTAGACCAGGCTGGCCTCAACTGTGTGATCCTCCTGCCTCCGTCTCCCAAGTGCTAGGATTACAGGCCTAAGATTTTGGAGTTTGGATTTTCGGATTAGGATCATTTTATTTGTATGAGCTCCCTGCTCCCTTGTATTTACAGACTCCTATAGCTCAGGCAAGCCTCAAACTTGATATGTAGCTGAGGGTGACCTTGAACTCCTAATCCTCCAGCTTCTACCTCCCCAGGGCTGGGCTTCCAGGAGTGAGCCTCCGCATCTGGCTCCCGTGGAGACCACCCTATCTTACGGCCTGGCACAGTGTAGACAATTAGTGGCTATTGCTGAGTGACTCTCAAACGGTATCAACCGGACCCTTCCAGCTCACAGATTAGTAAACTGAAACCCAGACCCAAGAAAGGCCACCAGGGTCACTGCCCACTGCTGCCAGGGTCATAGTCTGTGTCAACCTAGTCTTCTAAATCCAGACCTCTGGGTAGGAGGTTTTGAGTTGAGCTTTCTTGATGAGAATTACAATAAAATGAAGTTTTAAAAGTTGTCCTATGATGGTGGCACGCCCCTTTTCTCGGCCCCGGCCCCCTGGGTCCCACCTGGACTGGACTCACCCAGGGAAAGAGAGTTGAGGATGATGCCAGAGAAAGTCATGCCCATGAAGAACCGGAAGACACAGTAGGCGTTGAAGGAGCCAACATATGCTGTGGCAGCCCCCGAAACTGCCAGCTGCAGGTATGACCAGACCAGTGGGGCCTTTCGACCCAACCTGAAGCCAGAGAGTGAGGGGTTAGGGAATCCCAAGGTGGCCAGACACCCCCAAAAGAGCAAAGCCTGTGGAGACACCAAAGCAACCAAAGGAAAGATGAGATGCCACTAAAAGCCACCCCTCTAAATAGTATATGCAATTGCCAGGACTCTAGTGCTGCTAGCCAAGGCTGGTCCGGGATAGAAGGGCATGTGTGGAAGAAAATCAGAGCCAGAGGGACTTAGTCCAGGCTGGGGAAAGGTAGAGATTTGGAAAAGACCAGATTTTGAGAAGAGTCCCATGACTAGAACCCAAGCACTTGGGAAATGGAGGCAGAAAGATTAAAATTCAAAACTCGGGGATACATACACAAACCCATCGCATGTATACACATACACATACACACAAAAAGGAAAGAAAAGAAGGAATAGCCAGGCAGTGGTTGTGCACATTTTTGATCCCAGCACTTGGAAGGCAGTGGCAGAAGGATCTCTGTGAGTTCTAGGACAGCCAGAGCTAAACAGAGAAACACTGCCTTGAAAAAGCAAAGGAAGGAAGGAAGGAAGGAAGAAAAGAAGAATGCAGGTGACTGTAAGGGCTTTCCCTCGATGACTAGGAGCTCCCCCAAAGGCTCACCTGTCGGCAAGGCTACCAAACAAGGCAGCCCCCACTAGCACCCCAGACATGTATATGGACTGAGCCAGGTCACGGAGGGTGCGGGCCTCACACACCAGGTCCCACTATTGGGGAGAGAGGGGTATTAAGCTTTGTCCTTATGCAGTAGCCTTTCTCCAGCCCCCCAAGCCACCCACCCACCCACCTCTGACCTCCATCACGATGGTAGATGGGAAAATGCTTCGGTCATAGATCCAACCATCCTTGCAGGCCTCTGTGGCAACTCCGTGGGAGGAGGTGTTGGGATTCAGAAGGGCCCACTGAGGCTCTTTGTAACGCTGGCATGGCTCAGGGACCCCATCCTGGTCCAGGGGTATGGTGGCCCTCAGCCAGGCTGTTGAATCATTGGTGGTAGCTTCTGTGTGGTTGGCAGGATGCTGGCAATGGTGAGGGGGCGCAGCAGCTGTGAAGTTCTGTAGGAAGGTGTGGCAGGCCAGCAGCCCACAGGGCAGCAGCAGTAAGGCTGTATAGATAATCTGGAAGCGACCCACACCCCCCAGAGCATCCAGCAGATCTGTGAAAGCCATGGTCAAGGGCCTTACTCTAGGTCCAGCCTGCCCAGGTCTTATGTAAAAAGGGAAGGGAGGGGACTGGGAGGTGGAGGATCAGGCCAGGGGTTAGGACCACACAGGCTCGCTATAGGGCAGCTCAGAGAGATCCAGTTACACCTCACAGGAGGCCTAAGTGTCCCCACATCTGCAGGGTGCTCCTCCCCCCAGTCCTCTCTCCATCTCTTACCTCTTGAGCTAGAAAAGCCAAGGGTTGGGCACTAGGGAGTACCTATAAGCCTTTAAACCCAAACTCACTTTAAAAGGACGGCCATGGTAGCATGCACTAGAGAAGTACATCCATGGAGCTTGCTGGCCAGACAGGCTAGCCTAATCAGTGAGGCCCAGGGCCCAGGGAGAAAGCCTGTCTTCAACAGACAAGGAGGAAGGCTCCTCAAAGATGACACCTGAGGCTGACCTCTGAATTCTGTCAAGTGCCATGTCACTTATGAGTGTGTGCACACATACCTCTGTGTATGTGTGTGAGCATGCTAAGCCATCTCTCCAGCCTCCAGGAAACTGTCTCTTTAATTATCAGAAATTCTTCAGTTAACATTTCTACCTGACAGCTGTGTGGGTAGTCCTCATCTCTGGCTCCTTCAATTTGTTTCTTTTTCTTTCTTCTTCTTCTTCTTCTTCTTCTTCTTCTTCTTCTTCTTCTTCTTCTTCTTCTTCTTCTTCTTCTTCTTCTTCTTCTTCTTCCTCTTCTTCCTTTTGTTTTTGTTTTTGTTTTGGAGACAAGGGTTTCTCTGTGTAGCTTTGGCTGTTCTGTGCTCACTTTGTAGACCAGGTTAGCCTTAAACTCACAGTGTTTTACCTGCCTCTGCCTCCCAAGTGCTGGGATTAAAGGTGTGGGCCACTACGCCCAGCCCTTGTTTTTTGTTTGTTTGTTTGTTTGTTTGTTTGAGACAGGGTTTCTCTGTGTTAGCTTTGGCTGTCCTGGACTTGCTTTGTAGACCAGGCTGGCCTCGAACTCACAGCAATCTGCCTGCCTCTGCCTCCCAAGTACTGAGATTAAAGATGTGAGCCACTACCACCCGGCTGTCTTTTTGTTTTTGTGACAGGGTTTCTCTGTGTAGCCCTGGCTGTCCGTAGACCAGGCTGGCCTTGAACTCAGAGTTCTACCTTCCTCTGGCTCCTGAGTTTAAAGGCGTGAGGCACCACTGGCCAGCTGACCTCTAATCTTCTAGGCCTCCTGCTTCTGCCTAGGCGAGCCCTCTACCAAGTGAATCTATCCAGCCTGGACCCTCCAGTGTCCTCTGGCTGCCTGCAGCCTTTGTCCTACTGGGTGACTGGTTTTCTTTCTCTGCTGGCACCTACTCTTATCTCTGGTAAGAAGAGCCACAGAGGCGGAACAGCTTATATAAACTGCTGGATTACAGGGTGTCCCGGTGTGGCGGGGGAGGGGGGGGGCGGGCGGGAGGCTCTGTGCCTTGGGGAGCTCCCTGGTGGTCAGGTATGTGCTAAGTACACGTTTTGTGTTTCCTTACTGAAGCCGGCAGAAGAGGAAGTCAGGGTCCTCCTCAAGGAGGGCATGCAAAACCAGAAAAGCCACCTGGACTGACTGTCAGTGGAGCCATGCAGTCCACGACTCTGTGCTCAGGCCTTCTCAACAGCTCGGGAGCAGAGGTGGCCATGGCCAGATGCCAAGTCTTCAGCAAGGGTGAGCATGCGGCTATGAGTTGTCTCTAGGCCAAGGCTTACCGATACAATCCAGGGAGCAGGTTTAGGAAAATAACACCCAGAGACAGATGCGCAGCCTTTTATTTTATTTTTCCACTGCACTGAAACATGGGACCTCCCCACCCACCCCCCTCAGCGCCTGGTCCTCCATAACCAGTACACTAGTCCCTCAACCAGCGTTCCCTTGAAATTGGCCAATATAAAAAAAAAAATGAGAGGAGAGGGGGGAAGGGAGGGGCTGAGCACCCTCCAGGCCAGGAAGTTCCTGGTGGGCCCATGGGGCAGGAGAAGTGTGGTTGGTTTGCAGAGGGATCTTGGCTGCTGCACAGGAAGGCACAGGTAATTCTGGCTGTGGGGCTTCTGCATGTGAGGCAAGGCCTTCCAAACCCAGATGCAGACAGTGAGCTTAGCTAGTGGTTATAAAGTCTGCAGGTCTAGGAGACGGCAGGGGCTATAGCCTCCACAGGTTAGGGATGACACACACCTGGGCACTAGTGGAGAGCGGGGCAGGGGTACCCGCTCCTGCCCCAGAGGCAGGAATAAGCAGGGAGCTGCCTTCCTGGTCTTAGCCATGAGCAAGGTCCAGGGCTGCCCATTCTGAGCCCTTAGCCACAGGGGTAGGGAGGCCCTGTGACTGCCCAGGGCAGCTGAACAGAGGTAGTGGGAGGGGGCTAAAGGACAGGAGGACAAGGTGCCTTCCTGCTTCAAGGAAGGCACTTGCAGCTGGTGTGGTCTGGCGTGGCATGGCAGGAAGGCATGGCGTGGCAGAAGAATAAAGGAGGAACTCGGGGCCATGAGAACTGAGCCCCCACTTCATGCAAACATAGTCAGCTGTAACCACTGTAGGGCAAGAGGGACAGGTTACTGGGAGCAGCAGCAGGATACGGCCACTTGAGCCTCCTTCTTCTTCACCCATTCCAGAGTACATACTGCAGCCCCACAGCTCAACCATCACCATCTGTACCTCAGGCCCCCTGGGAGGGACCTTCTGATGATGGGGGTGCTCTCCTTCCTTCCTTCTTTCCTTCCTTCCTTCCTTCCTTCCTTCCTTCCTTCCTTCCTTCCTTCCTTCCTTCCACCTTCCCTTCCTTCTTTTCTCTTCTCCTTTCTTTTCTTTCTTTTTCTTTTTCTTTTTGTGTGTGTGTTTTTTGTTTTTTGAGACAGGGTTTCTCTGTGTAGCCTTGACTGTCCTGGACTCACTTTGTAGACCAGGCTGGCCTCGAACTCACAGCGATCCGCCTGCCTCTGCCTCTCTGCCTCTCGAGTGCTGGGATTAAAGGCGTGTGCCACCACCGCCCGGCCTTCTTTTTTGTCTTTTTGAGACAGGGTTTCTCTGTGTAATAGCCCTGGCTGTCCTAGAACTCACTCCATAGACCAGGCTGGCCTCAAATTCACAGAGATCCCCCTGCCTCTGCCTCCTGAGTGCTGGGATTAAAGGCGTGTGCCACCACACACCCAGTGGGTGGCAAGGAGTGGGGGTGGGGGTGGGATTGTGTTTTCTTATTTCCCTGACTCCAGGCTGCTGGGCTACTGGTTCCCACTAGTTTCTAGGAGCCTGGCCTCTCCCTCTTCATCCCTCCCTGGGCCCCAGAAGCCCACGGCTGCCAGGACTAGGGCCCAGATTTGAGGCCTGGTTCTAAGGCCAAGGACTCCAGGCCTGGAAGGGACAGGTGAACACTGAGGGCCATCTCACCTTAAATAGATCAAAGGTCACGATGCCATCCAGGTCTGTGTCCAGAATTTTGAAAAACCCTGTGTGCAAGAAAAGATGAGCTAAGTCTGGGACACCAACCAGACAGTTACATCCAGCCAAAGCTGTCTCCCACCTCCCATGCACTCCCAAGTTATTGGCCCTTAAAGCCATGAAGTTTCCGGCCCAAAGCGGCCTCTTCAGGCCATCCTATGCCCACACTTCATGCACCAGGTACCTACGTATGAGTCCTCTGGTCCCCTTCGGCCCCACCCCATTCGCCTCTCTCTGTCTCCCACTGACTCGTGAGGAAGCACTGGGGGGCACCGTGGGGAAGTGGGGTCAGTGAGGGACACTCACGAAACATGGTCTCCAGCCGCACGAGGCAGCACACGAAGTTGTCAAAGTCAATGGACAGGTCGGGCTCTGCGTAGCGGGTGATGATGAGTTCGTGCAGCTTTTTGTTAAGCTTGAACCCTGGGCAGAGGGCAGGCAAGTGAGGGCCGGTGCAGCTGCAGCCAGACAGGGCGGTGGAGGAGGAGTCGGTCTAGGCAGGGTATTGAGGGTCACCCTTCTCCCGGCAGGGGAGCCGAAGGGGCTGGCAAGTGAGGGACAGGTGGGGGTGGGGTGGGGTGGGGGGTACGCGAAGACATCACCCCCCAGAAGATCACAAGCTGCCTACAGAGGACCCAGGCATCTGGTCTCAGCCTGGACTTGGGTTTACACAAGTCACTGTGGGAGAGTCCTAAGGAGCCCGAACCTGCCTGTCCTCTCTCGGCCTGCCCTGGTCATGTGTCCTGAACTCAGTTGCTCTCCCTCTGAGAATCACCTTCCTCTTCTTCACATTAGGGCTAACAAAGGGCTCTGTCTGATGACCCAATGGGTAAAATGCCTGCCATGAAAACCTGAGGTCCAGGGTTTGGATCCCCACACCCACTTAAAACCCAGGCAGGTTCGGTAGCCCACCAGTTATCCCAGCATTCACTTTGGGAGGCAGGTGGGATGCTCCAGGGAAGTTGGCTAGCTAAACTAGCTTAATCTGTGAGACCCAGGCTCAGTGAGAGACCCTGCCTCAGTAAGAGGAACGAGGAAAGACAAATGTCAACCTCTGGCTTTTATGTATGTCCGCACACATATGAACATAAATACATACACGCAAGCAAGCAAATATTAATTAAAAGACCTTTGCTCCCGGTAAGCTACAAGGCGAGGAAAGGGAGGAACACAGATAAAGCCCTTAGCTTAGGAACCACAACACCTTTACCATCACCAATCGCCACTGTCCCCCAGGGCCAAGGGCTAGCCAGGCAGGCAGTCCTCTGTGTGGGAGGCAGCCTGAGGCTCAGGAGCAATGGGGTCGTCAGCCTTGGGCCTCACCTGCAGCCTCGATGGCCATTCTCATCTCATAGGCACTCATGCTGCCAGACTTATCCAGGTCAAACTTCCGGAAGATGGTCTGTGTGGAGGGTAGAGGGTGAGAACCCGGTGACTCAGCAGCTCCTCATGACTGCCTCCTGCCCACAGGGACAGTGGAGGAGGAGGGGAACAGCCAGGAAGCGCCGCCTCCCCCTACCCCACCCCCCTGCCCCCCCCACCCCCCCGCCCGCATGCAGAAAGGAAGTTGTGGAAGGCTTGGCTACACAGCTGGCCTGGGCTCTGCCAGGGACCCACCCATCACCTACTAGGTAATTTCGGATGCGGTTCCACAGGATGTTGAACTCCACCAGGCCCAGCTTCCCGTTGCCGTCACGCTTGGCAGATGTTAAGAAGGAAACCGAGGGAGGCAGAGGCAGGTGGATCTCTGTGAGTTCAAGGCCAGCCTGGTCTACAAAGTGAGTCCAGGACAGCCAAGGCTACACAGAGAAACCATCTGGGGCGGCGGGGGGGGGGGAGGGGGGGCGGAATTTGGGGAGAAAGGAAAAGAAAAAAAAGAAAGAAGGAAACTGCACAGCTTAGAGTAGGTGTGTAAAAGGGGGGAGCTGGGAGAAGGGAGGCCAGCTGCAGAGGGGAAACACAACAGCAGTCACCTGGAGCTCACAGCCAGCATTCTTGTGTTGGATATAGTGACGTAGGGTGAGGAGAGGTGCAGAAGTAGTGCTCGCCTTGGGGCCAATTGCGGACCAAGGTCTTGCTCCACTTCCCACCTGTGCTTCAGTTTCCCTCCCTGGCCAACTGGAAGCTATCCAGGATGGTGTTTGAACACGAGGCCTTACCTCACCCACACCCTCCCAACTCTATCCAAGCTCCTCCGCTGCTCCTAGGAGCAGCATCCTCCTCAACCCCAAACTGCACAAGAGACAAAAGCAGCTGCGAGGATACATCCATGAGGTTCACCATGCTGCGGCATGACTCTAGGCTGAAGCCGTCGGTGCGCAGGTCTTTGTCTGAAACAGAGAGCAAACGGTTCTAAGGGCTGAGGATGTCACTCGAGGGTAGAGTGCTTGCCTGGCATACATGAAGCCCTGGGTTTGATCTCCATCACTGCGTAAACTAAGCAGGGTGGTACATGCCTGTAACCACGGCAACGGGAGGGAGAAGGAAGGAGGGACCAGGAGTTTGAGGCCAGCCTCAGCTATATAGACCCTGTCCAAAAAAGAAAAGAAAAGGAGAAAAAAAAGAAGAGGATGGCTGGAAAAGTAGCTCAGCAGTTAGGCATTGGCTGCTCTTGCAGAGAACATGGGTTTAATTCTCAGCACCCATATGGTGGCTCACAACCACTCAGAACTCCAGATGCCAGGGCTGCGACTCATGCATGTGGTACATTTTACATGCATGCAGGCAAAACATTTATACACATACAATAAAAACAATATAATAAAAATTTTAAAGCCCACAATGTGCACTCAGGAGGCAGAGGTAGGCGAATCTCTTTGAGTTCAAGCCCAGCCTGGTCTACAAAGTAAGTCTAGGACAGCCAAGGCTACACAGAGAAACCCTGTCTCAGAAAACAAAACAAACAAACAAAAATCTACAACATCCACATAACAGTCTGTCTGTCTCTCTCACACACAAATATACACACATACTCACAAGTACATACTTACACACACACACTTATACAACACAAACACACTCTACACACATACACACTCACACAATCTGTAACTGCTGTGCTGGTGTGGGCAGAGGCAGGAAGATTGCTGAAGCTTGCTGGCTGCCAGCCTGGTCCTAGGTTCAGTTAGAGACCCTGTGTCAAGGACATAGGGTAGAGTGACAGAGCAGCACACCTGATGACCTCATCTCCCATGAGAGAGATGACAGAGATAAAGAATGAATGTGGTGGTGCACACCTTTATCCTAGCAGAGGCAGAGGCAGAGGCAGAGGCAGGCAGATCTTTGAGTTCAAGGCCAGCCTGGTCTACACAGTGAGTCCAGGACAGTCAAGGCTACATAGAGAAACCCTGTCTTAAAAAAACCAAAAAGAGGGGCTGGAGAGATGGCTCAGTGGTCAAGAGCACTGCCTGCTCTTCCAAAGGTCCTGAGTTCAACTCCCAGCAACCACATAGTGGCTCACAGCCATCTATAATGTAATCTGATGCCTTCTTCTGGCCTGTAGACAGAACACTGTATACATAATAATAAATAAATCTTAAAAAAAAAAAAAAAAAAAAGAAGGAGGAGGAGGAGGAGAATGGACCAGTTTCAGGAGCTCAACCTTGAGGTTTTTCAGAACCAGTAATGGTGTGAGCTTGGTGATAGGGAGACTCCAGACCTGCCCGTGGGTACTGAGACCAGCAGATCACGAGGTGGAATGCTGTTATCCTGAGAAACAGCAGAGCACTTCCGTGTCTCAGAAGCCAGGCCCAAATCCTCCGACCAGCCCAGAAGGAAAGGAAGAAAGTACGGAGGAACACACAAGAGGTTAGGCAGAAGAGGAGCCAGCAGTGCAGGCTGTGGGCAGCAGGGTAGACGTGCAGAGGTCAGAGGTCAGGCCCAGCAAGCCACAGGCGGCTAGCTCCGGCTAATACCTACACGCAGCAGCCAACGCAGAAGGGAAGAAAAGCCAGGAGAACGGCTTTGTCCACCCGAATCAGGGCCTGGAATTTACTCTTACTCTACTTCCCAAGACATGTGGCCCAGCCTGGAGGTTCGACCTTGCCTTTTGGTCAGCACTGAGCACCTGTGGCCGGCTCTGCTATGGGCTGTCTGTCCTTCCTAAGGCCACAGAGCTCAAGGGAGAAGATGGAGTGAGGCAGAGCTAGTGAGGAGTCCAGGTTAGGGATGGTGGTGAGTGGGGCCAGGCAATGGAAGGCTCGCCAGCCACTTGGACCAAGGTGCAGGGTTCAGTTCTATATGGGAGCAAGGGCGTATTGGTCAGAGCGAGCTGGGCACAGGACACGGGTGAGGATGCTCACGTTTGCTAATGATCCTGTTCAAGATGGTCTGCAATTCCTTGACGCTGATCTCCATGTCCTGTGAGAAAGGGAAGAATGGCACCTGTTAGGTTCTCCCCATTTTACACAGGGGCTCCCCATCCTACCACTCCTGCCCGGCCCTGACTTACCTCCCCTGCCAGCTTACTGAACAGGGTTTTGAAGTTTTCATCGATCTCCTCTTCTGACAGCACTTTCTGTACTCAAAACAGAGAGATCAGGTCAGGGATGCTGTGGCCCCGGCTCTTGCCTATTAGGGACAGCCACTGGAGGTGGGGTGGGACACTCACAGTTACAGGCCACTTCAACTCCCTGAACCTCACCCTTCCAGCCTGTAAAATGGGACCTGCCCTCTACCCAGGAGTCTCGTAGCTTAAATGATGGCTCCAAGTCAGTGAGGTGTTGAAAAGCCTGGGTTAGGGTCCCCTGCTATGCGAACTTAGGCAAATCTATCTGCCTCTCTGAATCTGTGTTTCCCACTTAGAAGGTGATACCATGAAGGACTCAGGTGAGGTGGTGACGGGAAGAGACAAGAGACACAGGCCTAGCTTGGGAACCGCCTACCCTGTCATCACCTCGGGCAGACAGGAAACTAGTGTTGTTCTTGAGGGCTCCTATGAGGGAGCCTGTCCTGCCAGCGGGAGGCCACCTCCCATCGCTGACCCAGGGGCGGTGAAGGGTCTACATACCTCATCGGGAAGGTCGGCCTGGATCTGGTCATCTAGTTCCCTGCAGAGGGGAGAAGAGGGTCAGTGAGAGGGGCCTGGGGAAATGGCGGAGGTGGGAGAGAGTAGGGAGTCCACTCACAGGGTCCCTGCAGTCTTCTCTGAGAAGAAACGCAGCAGAAAGTCCCCCTCCTTGTTGGGCTCAAAGGTGGAGGGTACCACTATGTACTCCCCGGGCGGCAGGCGGATGCGGTTACTGACTTCCCGAAGGTTGATGAAGGTCTCCGAAGTGGCCCGAGAGGCATTGGCCAGGAAGAAGTCGCGCTTCAAGTGCACAGGCTGACCCACCATCTGGCAGGGGGAGAGAAGTGAGCACAGGGGCTGCAGTGACCACTCCATCTACCCTGAGATGCTGGTCCAGGCCGAGAGCCCGGGCTGCAAGGCCTGGCTTGCTAGCTCATGCACACAGCCTGTGAGACCCTGAGAAGTCCCTTACCTTTTCTGTTCATTTATCTGCACAACATGAGTGCCTGGGCTGGAAATGCGACTCCGTGGTACCAGGTGGTACCTCCCCAGCACAGTTCACTTATTTTTTTGTGATTGGCGGAGGGGATACCTTAATGGAGGTGTGAGTGGAGGTCAGAGGAAAACCTGTAGGAGTCTGTCCTCTCTCCTCTCACCGTGTGTGCGCTAGGGATCAAACTCAGCTCATCCGGCTCGGGGACTAATGTGTCTAATGAGACATTTCACCAGCCCCAGATCCTGGTTTTGGCCCCCAGCTCATCAGACAGGCCTGAATCCCGTCATTCAGGAAGCAGAGGCAAGGGGCTCAGGAACTCAAAGTCACCCTCAGCTACACTGTGAGTTTATGTGTAGCCTATGCTACATAAAGCCCTATATCAAAAATAAGCATATAAGCCAGACGTGGTGGTGCATGCCTTCAATCTCAGCACTTGGGAGGCAGAGGCAGGCAGATCTCTGTGAGTTCGAGGCCAGCCTGGTCTACAAACTGAGTTTGGGACAGCCAAGGCTATACAGAGAAACCCTGTCTTAGAAAAATACCCCCAATCCCCCACCCCCAACCCCCAAAAAGAAAGAAATTAAATGAAGCTGGGCATGGTGGCGCACACCTTTAATCCCAGCACTCTGGGAGGCAGAGGCAGGCGGATCGCTGTGAATTCAAGGCCAGCCTGGTCTACATAGTGACTCCAGGACAGCCAAGGCTACACAGAGACATTCTGTCTAGAAAAACCAAAAAATAAAAAATAAAAATAAAAGCCGGGCGTGGTGGCGCATGCCTTTAATCCCAGCACTGAGGAGGCAGAGGCAGGCGGATCACTGTGAGTTCGAGGCCAGCCAGGGTCTGCAAAGTGAGTCCAGGATGGCCAATGCTACACAGAGAAACCCTGCCTCGAAAAAACAAAACAAAAATAAATAAATAAATAAATGAAACAAAGGAAAAGAAAACATGAGTGCCCAACCTGGCTGCAGGTAAGGGACTCTAAAACATGTGATGCAGGAGATGGCGAGATGGCTCAACCAGCGAACAGACTTGCTGCTCAAGCCTGGTGACCTGAGTTCCATCCCTGGAAGCTATGTGAAGGAGGAAGGAGATAACCAAGTCACAAAGTTAGCCTCTCATCTCTGCACTCCCGATGTGGTATGTGAGCTCTACTCTCCTGCACACACACACATACACACACACACACACACACACACACACAAAATAAAAATGTATAAACTGTGATGCAGGTGGGGCATGTAGCCCAGTGTCCAGTGCGTCCCCCGACTGTGAGAGGTCCTAAGGTCAGTCTCCCACACTCAAAAATGAATCTAAGATGCTATGCACTGCTCTTATCGTGCCCTGGAGTGGTCCCTGTGTCCCCTCTAGTATGAAACCTGACCAGTGGCACTTTGCTGACCTCACGGCCCCAGAGGAAATGCTATTCTACTTTCCCTCCATTTCCCTCCACTGAAACAGGGCCTCATCTCATATAGCCTAGGCTGGCCCTGACCTCGCTTTACAGCCAAGGGTGATCTTGAATTCCAGATTCTTCTACCTTTCCCTCCCAAGCCCTGGAATCAGGAGCATGTACCACCATGCACAGCTGGGAAGTGTCATGTCTCAGTACAAACCCCGGCAGGGCTTAGAGAGTGTAGACCACTCAGCCCACCTCCTAACCCCGCCCCCCACATCATTAACATTTCCTCAGTGTGACCAGCAAGACAGAGAGAGCCTGGCTTGTGTGCCTGCTGAGTGGGAGATCTAAGGACCAGGGTTCAAATCCAATCTTTGCTACCTGCTCCTGCCCTCAAGGTGACAATGACTGTCCTACTTGAGGAACAAGAACCGAGGAAGTGTTTTTCGGGCAGTGACAAGGCCATGTCTGCTGAGGCTTTATGTATGGCAGGGCTGACTTCTGCCATGCTGCTCCTCTCTGGGCCCTGGCAGGCTGATAAGCTCAGAGGCGATGAACCGCTTAAGTAGAGAAAGAACCACACCTACCTCCCGAGGAACCTGTGAGAGAAACAGAGAGAATAATGAGCACACGCCTGCCCAGGCAAGAGGACAAACATACTGCGTAGAGGTCCTGAGTTCTTAGGGTGGGAGCCCAGAGGACAGGAGATGGGCCAGTGATGCCTCAGACCTATCCTCCCAGTGGAAGGACAGGGCAGAAGTTTCTGTCCTTGTCACTTCCTGGGCCTCCCTCTGGGGTGGCCAGTCACAGTATGCTAAAGCCTGGGTACATCACAGACTCCATTTCATCTGCTGCCAGGGGTCCTGGGTACAGGCCGAGGCTATGGGCTCCCTCTCTCCTGGCAAGGGAGCGCTAGAAGTTTACATCTCTATCTTGAGCTGCAGAAGCGGTTGGGTGGTGGAGCAAGCTGTCTCTAATCCCAGTGCTTGTGAGGCAGAGGTAGGCAGATCTCTGTGAGGCCAGCCTGGTCCACAGAGCAAATTCCAGGACAGCCAGGGCTACACAGAGAAACCCTATGTTGAAGACCCCTCCCCCACAAAAACAAGAAACAACAAAACAAAAACGAAAAACCAAACCGGGCGGTGGTGGTGCATGCCTTTAATCCCAGCACTCGGGAAGCAGAGGTAGGTGGATCCCTGTGAGTTCGAGGCCAGCCTGGTCTACAATGTGAGTCCAGGACAGCCAAGGCTACACAGAGAAACCCTGTCTCGAAAAACCAAAACAACCAAACAAAACAACCACCAAACCAAAAACAAACAAACAAAAAAATTAAATAAAAAAAAATTTAAAAAGAAGTAGGAGCAAGGGAGGAACTTAGCAGGCCCCTCCTGGGGTAGTCAGCCTTCCCCACCTGCTCCACCTGTGGGGCCTCTGCTCACACTCTTGCTCCACAGAATACCCCACTTCATTCCAAGGCTGAGTCCACAGTCTGACCGCAGAAGCTGTGGCATACATAGCGATCAACCCACCTCCCTCTTCCCAGAGCAGCAGCCCACATTCTAGGAAAAGGGTAAATTCTAGAACCCTCCTCTCCTGGAGCCAACCACCTCCTTTGCCTTCTCTGCCCCAGTGGGATTCAGTAGCTCTGTCCAGGAGTTCTTTCCCTCCCCTTGAGACTCATTGGCTCTCAGGAAGTCGTGTCGCCCTACCCCCAAGCCCCGCCCCTCCACCTCCCCACCCCGGTGGATGCTCGCTGCAGTGGGCGGAGGTGGGCCCTCCCCTCAGGCTAACCTCGTACACCGCGAAACCAATGGTCTCCATGTCCCGACCGAAGCGACGCTCTCGGCGGCGGTGCTTCTGCATGAGGGCCAGCACGAAGCTGCAGCCTGACTCACGACGTTCATAGTCATCTTCATCATCCACTTCCTCCAAGCGGATCTTGAACTGGGGGTTTACCCAGAAGGTAGCTGCAGGAGGAGAGGAGAGAGAAGGATCAGAGGCAAGCAGGGCAGCCGGCTTCCCAAGCCTCTCAGGCACGTCCTCTGTGGACTCATTCATAACCCCATTCAATACAGTGGATGCAGATGCCCGCTGAGTGTCAGAAGACAGGAAAGCAGTTGAGCGGGGTGACCTCTCGGCCTGGCAGGGCTTGTTTTCCAGAAGGGGAGTGGGTGAATTATCAGAATGACTACAAAGAAAAGTAAGCTGTGGGAGCTGCACATTTGTTAGAACCCAGGGAACACTGGTTCTAAAAAAAAAAAAAAAAAAAAAAAAAAAGAAGCAAGCTGCAGTCGGCCTGCCTGTGGTAGGGACAGGAAGCTGAGCCTCCAAAGGAGTAGCCAGTACCTGGTTTTCTCAGTGCCTTTACCAGAGGCTTTGAATCTGGTGCCTTTGACCAGTCAGTCATCAAGGCTGGGCATGGAGGCACACACGCGCGCGTGCACATACACACACACACACACACACACGTATTTTGTTTTCCTTGTTCCGGTTGTATGCGTGTGTGGGTGGGTGTGCGCATGTGGGTGCAGTTCCCACAGACGGCAGAAGAGGGCATGAGATCCCCTGGAGTTGGAGGTATAAACAGTTGTGAAGCACAGGTGAAGTTAGGAAGAACTAACCGGAAGTCTCCTGGAAGAACAGTGTGCTTTCTTAACTATTCAGCCATCTCTCTAGCCCAGCAAAAACTTTTTTAAAAGATATTTTAAGTAGAGAACATGAGGCCAGATGACAGGCCTGATAATGTGATAATTAATATTACTTTATAGACACCCCAAGCTCCCGTGAGGATGCGACAACAGTTGACTTCTGGTAAACAGAAACTGTTTAGAATGAAAACACCACCTTATAAAGGGAATGTCAAGCCAGTCTTTGCATTATTTAGAAGATCAACCACAGCACCGTGGACTGGGCTGGGGCCCTAGGTGTGAGCCACAGAGTCTTGAAAAACTAACAGCTACAACAAAATAAAAAGGAAAAGCCAGGCTTGGCGGCCTGAGCCTGTAATCCCAGCTCTTAGATCCGGGCAGATAAGGAGGCCAAGGCCAACCTCAGCTACACAGCCCACTCAAGGCTAACCTGGGCTCCATGACACCCTGTGTCTCAATGAAACAAAACAAAGTGTATTAAGCATGCTCTCAGATGTTCAAAGCCACAGTGGGAAAAGCTTTACTAGATGGGAGGGTTGCTGCGAATTTCAGGCTAACCTGGACTACAGAGTAAGACCCTGTCTGAAAAAAGAAAAGAAGAAAGAAAAAAGGGAATAACAGAACTGAAATAAATATTAACATGTTAGGCTGGTGAGCTAGGTCAGTGGGTATAGGTGGTTGCCGCCAAGCCCGATGACCTGAGTTTGATTCCTAGGATCCACATGGTAGAAGGGAAAAAACTGACTCCCAAAAGTTGTCCTCCGGCCTCCATGTGCTCAAATTAGATCATTATAAAATCACCTGTGGGGCTGGAGAGAGAGCTGGCTCAGCAGTCACGAGCACTGGCGGCTCTTCCAGAGGACCTGGGTTCAGCTTCTTATACCTACATGCAGCTTTATTCTCCCCAAGACAGGGTTTCTCTGTGTAGCCTTGGTTGTCCTAGGTTCGCTTAGTACACCAAGCTGGCCTGGAACTCACAGCGATCCGCCTACCTCTGCCTCCCGAGTGCTGAGATTAAAGGCATGCAGCATGCACAACCATGCCCGGTTCCACATGCAACATATAATGGTCTGTAATTACAGTTCTAGGGGATCTGTTGCCCAATTCTGGCCTCTGTGGTGAGCACCAGCCATGCATGTGGTGCACAGATATATACATGCAGTTAAAAAGCTCATACACAACTGGGTATGGCAGCGCACGCCTTTAATCCCAACACTTGGGAGGCAGAGGCAGGTAGATCAATGTGAGTTCGAGGCCAGCCTGGTCTACAGAATCAGTCCAGGACAGCCAAGGCTACACAGTGAAATCCTGTCTTGAAAAAGCAAAACACAAAACAAAACAAAACAAAAAACCCCTCATACACATCAAATAAACAAATAATAAATAAATGCGAAAATAATCACATAAATGAATAGGCCAGGGAGTGCTAGGGATGTATCTCAGTATGGTACACTTGCTCTATCCACATGAGGCCCTAGGCACTGTCCCTAGGACTGAATCAAAGAAGCTAATCTTCCTGAAAAGGGAAGAGCAGGTCCAACAGCCATACACTCTACAAACAAATCATCAGTCCTTGTGTAAACTGTCCTAGAAAACATGAGGAACAAGGCTGCTCTACCAGAAGAGACAGCACCACAGCAGTGTGGTCAGTATGAGCACAGAACGGCCAAGCAAAACTCACTCATGAAAACGACTGTATGAAGTCTAAGCAAAGGGCTGGAGAGATGGCTTAGAGGTCTCAGGTACCAAGAATACATGTAGTACACACATATTCATGCAGGCAAAGTACCCACACACATTCACAAAACATAAAACCAAAAGAAAACTTTCATCAGGGTGGGGGATGTAGCTCAGCTGGTAAAGTGTTCGCCTCCTAGAACACCCACTGCACAAAGTGCTCGGTCCCATCCCCAGGCTTTTTTGTTTGTTTGTTTGTTTGTTTGTTTGTTTAAGAAAAGGTTTCTCTGCACTCTAGAGGCAGAGATAGGTGAATCTCTGTGAGTTCAAGGCCAGCCTGGTCTACAGAACGAGTCCAGGACAACCAAGGATACACAGAGAAACCTTGAAAAACAAAATCAAAGCTGGGAGCAGTGGTGCAGGCCTTTAATCCCAGCACTTGCGAGGCAGAGGCAGGTGGATCTCTGAGTTCAAGGCCAGGCTGGTCTACAAAGTGAGTCCAGGACAGCCAGGATTACAAGAGAAACCCTGTCTTAAAAAACCAAACCAAACCAAACAAAAAGTGGATCGGTAGGTGGGATATGGCTCTGTGGCAGATCACTGCTTAGTGTATACACGCCCCTGGATTCAATCTCCAGCACCACAGAATAAGGGATCCACACACATGCCCTTCACTCTCCACCCCTCAAAAGTTTGCAATAATAAAACCTACAACTATGTATGACTGGGCTGAGGAGACACATGCCATCAAGCACAATGATCTGAGTTCACTTTCCAGGGCCCAGACGGTGGGAAGAAGAGCCCCAGCTCCCACAAGCTGCCCTCTGACCTTCTGTGTGAGCCTCTCCCCTCAAAAGTAAACAACACATTATGAAATTAAGCAACAACAAGACGACAAGCAGAACCAGGAATCCCTCAGTGGGCTCCTGTTTGCTCTGCTCTTCCAGTCAGTGCTGTAGGCAAGAAAAAGTAACAAAAGTTGAAGAATGAAAGAAGAAGAAACATGTGAGCCAGGCATGGCGCATGCATTTAATCCCAGCACCGGGGAGGCAGAGGCAGGCAAGAGCTCTGTGAGGTCCAGGCCTCCAGGCCAGCCCAGTCTACAAAGTAAGTCCAGGACAGCTAGGGCTTGTTACACAGAGAAACCTGTCTCAGAACCTGGCCCCCAACACAGACAGGAAAAGAAAAAAGAAAGAAAAAAAAAAGAAAAGAAAGAAGTGAATTATTACTTGATTGCCAATTAGTAAACTACAAAGACTCTAGCAAGAGATGAGTCTAGATACAAACGACACTTGAAAGGGCAACTGTTCGTTATTGTATCCATAAGTATCATTTGAGAGGAAATTTTACTTATTTATTTGTTTACTTTGGTTTCTCCAGAAAGGGTTTCTCTGTGTAGCCCTGGCTGTCCTGGAACTTCCTCTGTAGACCAGGCTGGCCTCAAACTCAGAAATCCACCTGCCTCTGCTTCCCAAGTGCTGGGATCAACGGAGTGTGCCACGACACCCGGCTGGGAGATGGGATTGTAAAAGGAGACACGGGGCTGGAAGATGGCTCTGTGGGTAAAGGGGCTTGCCACCAAACCCAACAACCTGTTTGATCCCTGGAACCAACATGGCAGAAGAAAGAACCTCCTGCAAATCGTCCTCTGATATATCACATGTTTGTCCATGGCACATGCGCACACACCCCACCACACACAGTACAGATGGAGAACTGGCTCCATAGCTAAGAATGAGGACCGTTCTTTCAGAAAATTCGGGTTCAATGCCCAGCAACCACATGGAGGCTCACAACTGTCTGTAACTCCAGTCCCAGAGGAACCAATGCCATCTTCTGGTCTCCACAGATACCAGGCCTGTGTGTGGTGCACAGACATGATGCAGGCAAAACACTCATACACATTTTTTAAAAAAAGATTTCTAACTAGATACATATACGAATATGTAAAGATATATAAATTCTGAGCTGCTCCTGGTAAGTTTTGGAAAGGGTAGTCAGTCAGTCTGTGCTTTCAGCGGAGGATAGCACACGGAGCACTAAGCCTCAAAAGATGTGGAAACCCTTTAAAAATTCTATTTTTCTGTTAAAAAGGCATTAAAGGACAGAATAAAGTGTTGGGAGAAAAGCTCAGTCCACAAAGTGCTTGCCCTGCAAGCACAGGATGTGAATTTAATTCCCAGGAGCTACATTAAAAAAAAACCTGGGTTAACGGGCATCTGTCACACATACACTTTTAATCCCAGCACTGGGGAGGCAGAAGCAGGTGGATCTCTGTGAGTTCAAAGCCAGCATGGTCTACAGAGTGAGTTCCAGGATAGCCAAGGCTATATAGAGAAACCTTGTCTCAAACAAAACAAAACAACAACAAAAACTAACAAACAAAAAACTCCAGATATGGCGTTGTCTACTTCTAATCCTAGGGCAGAGGAGATCAAGGCAGGTACATCTCTGAGTTTTCTGGACAGCCAGCCTAGCCTGTCTCAAAAATGAGGTGGACAGTGGCTGAGGAGGAACTTCCAATGTTTTCCTCTGAATTCCACTTACATATACATGTGCCAACATCTGCACACACATCTCTACCTGCATATACAGGAGTGTGTTCGCACAAACGCACACATATACAATATACATATGTATATATGAATATATATATATGTGCCATGTTCTGAGATTAGAAGGTTCAAATTATAAAAGAGTCAATTTTCTCCCAATTGGTTTATAGATCTAATACCATTTTCAAAATTAGATCTCATTGTATTTTACTTATGAAACAGAGTTTTACTCTGTATCCCAGGCTGGCCATGAATTCACAAAAGTCCTCCTGACTCACCCTTCCATAGCCTAAGCCACCACTCAACAGGCACCAAACAGAAATCTTTATCAAATAAACGATTTCATTTATTCACTTTTGGTTACCCTAGGGCTGGAGTCCCAGGCCTTGCACCTAGCAGAAAACAATCTGTCACTGAGTTATACTTACAGTGACTTCTTTTGGTTTTGTTTTTTTTGTTTTTGGCTGTCCTGGACTCACTTTGTAGACCAGGCTGGCCTCGAACTCACAGTGATCCACCTGCCTCTGCCTCCCAAGTGCTGGGATTAAAGGCGTGTGCCACCACGCCCAGCTTGATCCCCAACTTTCGTTAAGGGGGAAAAAAAGGATTTAGTAACCCAATACTAAAATTTGTAAGCAAAACAAAAGGCAAGATAAAAGAAAAGCCAGGAATAGAGTTCAAGGCCAGCTTTGTCTACAGATTGAGTTCCAGGACAGCAAGCAACACACACACACACACACACACACACACACACACACACACACACACA
>OU015757.1:27653539-27687618 GCA_907169655.1 Acomys percivali
ACACACACACACACACACACACACACACACACACACACACACACACATAAACACTGTCTCAGAAAAAATAAAAAATAAAAAACAAAAACTCAATAAAGCTGGGCAGTGGTGGCGCACGCCTTTAATCCCAGCACTTGGGAGGCAGAGGCAGGCGATCGCTGTGAGTTCGAGGCCAGCCTGGTCTACAAAGTGAGTCTAGGACAGCCAAGGCTACACAGAGAGACCCTGTCTCGAAAAACCAAAAAAAACACCAAAAAAACAAAACAAAAAAACCAAAAACTCAATAAATAATAAGAAAAAGATAAAGAAGCCAAGAGAAGGTACAGGCAGGAGAGTCAGAAGGGAAGGGCATCCTCAGCTGCAAACTGAGTTCTCGTTAACCTTGAGCCCTAGGACAACTTGGGCTACCGGATTTTGTTTCCCTGCGGGTAGGGGGCGGCGCAAAGCTGAGAGACTAGACAAATAGCTCAGCAGTTACAATCGAGAGCAAAGGACTGGGGTTAGATCCCCAACATCCATTTGCTGGCTCACAAACTTCTGAAAGTCCTCCTCTGACCCTCCTGGGCAGCAGGCATTCATGTAGTACACAGGCATACATGCAGGCAAAATACCCATATACATAAAACAAAACAAACAAATTTAAAAATAAATCCTAAAGAAAAATAGCAAAGACACTCCTGAAGAAGGAATTCACCTTGTCTAAAAACAGAACTTCTTATAAAACCATGACAATGACAGGTGGCAGTGGCGCACGCCTTTAATCCCAGCACTCCAATGCAGAGGCAGGTGGATCTCTGAGTTGGAGGCCAGCCTGATTTATAGAGTGAGTTCCAGGACAACCAACGCTACACAGAGAATCCCTGTCTCAAAAAAAAACTATAAATAAATAAATAAATAAATCCCTAACACTTACATCAATGAGAGATTAATAGAAGTTTAAACCAGCAGGACCGGGAATACCTACAAAGACACAGGAACTGTACAATAGCCCTAGCTAGGCTGGGAGAGGGAAGTGCAGACCTCTCAGCTGTGGTACAGGAAACTGGTACTCATAGGTTTGGAGAAAAATTGAAGCAGGGAGAATGTTTCAGAGCAACAGTGGTGAGCATCTCCAGGGGACAGGCAGAGGATGCAGGCAGGAGCCCACCACAGGGGTGAAGGTGGCCAAGTCAGTGCCGCCAGGAAGGAAAGGGCAGCGTGGTAATTACTGAGCAGGGGAGAGGGAGGAGGCAGAGGAGGGAGGTGGGAGGTCAAGAGAGGGTCACATGTTTTAAGATGGGATTTTTCCATAAGGACACAAGGATGAGAGGAAGGGTGAAGGAGCAAAGTACTCCCTGAGAAGAAGGAGACTAGGATAGGGGAACAACAGGGCTCCTCAGAAGGTGGGACACTCCTGCCACTGTCCTGAGCACACAGCTACACACACACACACACACACACACACACACACACACACACACACAGCTGCAGAGGTGGGGACCTCAGGTGTCCTAAGTCATGAGACCTCTTTCCCCTCTTCTCCCTCCCCCTCCACTCCTCTCTCTTTCTTTTCTGACAGGGCCTCACGTAGCCCAGGCTGGCCTTAGACTCGCCACACAGCAAAAGCTGGCTTTGAACTCCTGATCCTCCCGGGCCCACCTCCCAAGCCCTGGAATGCAGGAATGAGTTGCCACAGGAAGTGAAATGCCACAGTGAAATGCAAGGTAGCTAGGTGACAGGAACTGGAGAGAGGTGGAGGCCATTGGAGAGTTCCCAGTGGAATGCTGGGGACCGACCATGCAAAATGCTTATTAGAGGTTTGTGGCTATGAATTTTCAAGGAAGACAGCCTCGGCTGTGTGGCTTCTCTCCAGCTATATTTAGTGGTTCTGAGTCAGTGGAAGGCGGGCTTAGTGTGGGGACTGTGGCTGTGCTGGGTGACAGCAGCAGAGAAGGAGAGGCCAAGGAACTGGATGTTTGCAAAGTCAAGATGGAACAATGAACTCGGTGTGGTGGCACACGCCTGTAATTCCAGCATCCCAGCACTCAGGGAGGCAGAAGCAGGTGGATCTCTGTGAGTTCGAGGCCAGCCTGGTCTACAAAGCAAGTCCAGGACAGCCAAGGCCACACAGAGAAACCCCGTCTCAGGGAAAAAAAAAAAAAAAGAAAACAATTCACCTGTGCATGCACACACATACTCCCATAAAATAAATAAAGAAATATTTAAATGGACTGGAAAGTGTTGGTGCATGCCTTTAATCCCAACAATCAGGAGGCAGAGGCAGGCAAATCATTTTGAGTTCAAGGCCAGCCTGGTCTGATCTACAAAGTGAATCAAGGACAGCCAAGGCTGTTACACAGAGAAATTCGGTCTCAACAAACAAACAAAAGTTAAAATGATGAATAACTGGGGATGGGGGGGTGGGGGGGTGGGGGGTAGGGGGGCTGTAGCTCAATTGGCAGAGCTTGTCTAGCATTCTCATAGCCCTGGGTCCCAGCCATAGGGGACCCACATAAACCAGGTGTTGCAATGTCCACCTGTAATTCCAGCGTTTTGGAGGTGGAGGCAGGAGGCCCAGAAGTTCAAAGTCATCCTTGGTTATATAGCAAGTTGAAGGTTAGCTTGGGCTACCTGAAACCCTGACTCAAACAAAACAAAACAAAAATGAGAATAAGAGAGAGACTAGGAGAGACAGACAGACAGACAGACAGACAGACAGACAGACAGACAGCAGACAGCAGGACAGACAGACTAGGAGAGAGGTGAGGGAGACATACAGAGCAAAATATAAAAAATCAGGAGTCAGCAATAGCAGTTAATTCCATGAGACTCAGGCCTGGGCAGGGGCAGATGTATCCTAGGTTGAGGTGGGTAGTGACTGTCAAGGCCCTAGAGGGCTCTGTAGTAGGGCAGGGTAGAGCTGGAGTAAAGAAAAAGGCTGGTGTCAGGGAGACAGAGAGGCCATGCCACAACAGTCATGACAGTCACCAGTTTGTGAGAGGGAAAGGTAAGAGGACAAGAAGTCAGTGGGTCAGGAGTTACTGGGAATGAGGAAAAGTGGCCATCAGATGTTTGGATAACAAGGTTGTCTTATCCAGGCCCCAGGGAGTCCAGCATCTCCTGTTAGCACCATTAACGACATTTAAGGATGTATTCCTGAAAGCAATTTGAGGAACACCCAAGCATGACTATCTGTTTCCCAAGGGACAGAACAGATTCAACCAGATTGCCCTGCTCACACCCTTGCCCTGTCTCCCAGCTTGCCTCTGGCCTCAGGTCACCTGGGTAGTTCCTGCAGCCACCAGCGGTGCTCCCCCGGCGCCAGGTGCCCTCATAAAACGTGGTATTCCAGTTGCGGAGTGTCCGGCTCTTAAGGGCATCCGGTGTGAGGTTGCAGATCTCCAGTCTGGTGAACTCACGTAAGAAGTCTCGAAATGACATCCTGAGGGCCCAAGGGCAGAGGTGAACCACAGTCCTTCATCACGGACTGGGTTTTAGGGGAGCAAGTGGAGAAAAGGGGTTGCTTACCAAAACTCCCCATCCTCCATCTTGACCCTCAGCTGCTCTCGTTCGTAGGGGTCCACTCTGTTCCACTCAGAGGAGCTGCGGGAAGCAGGTACTGGCAGTGCTGGACACCAGGACCCTATCTAACTTCTGTCCCCACGTCCTGTCCAACCTGACAGACCTGTCCAACCCGAGTCCAGATCAACAGGCTCTCTCGGGGACCACCCTCTTGAGGCCTTATGGATCCCTACTCAAAGGCCCCTCTTCTTTTTGAGACAGGGTCTCACTGTGTAGCCCTGGCTGGATTCAAACTCAGAGAGCCACCTGTCTATGCCTCCTAAGTGCTTGGATTAAAGGCCATGCCAATTTTTACTTTTTAAATTATGTAAATTTGTGTATGTATGTATTGGGTGTGTGTATGTGTGTGTGTATGTTTCTTTTTCTTTTTTCTTTTCTTTTTTTTTTTTTTGGTTTTTTGAGACAGGGTCTCCTGTGTAGCCTTGGCTGACCTAGACTCACTTTGTAGACCAGGCTGGCCTCAAACTCACAGCAATCTGCCTGCCTCTGCTTGCCAAGTACTGGGATTAAGGGCATGCGCCACCATGCCCGGCCCATGTGTATATATTTGTATGTGTGTGTATTTGTGCACATAAGTGCAGTGCTTGTGGAGGCCATAAGAGGATGTTAGCTGCCCTGAAGCTGTAGTTACACATGGCTGTCTTTTTGTAGACCAGTACAAGCCATTTTTCCAGGCACCACCACCCTTCTCCCACTCCCCCTTTGGAGACAGGGTCTTGCAATGTAGCCTTGGCTGACCTGGAACTGGGTATATAGACCAGGCTGATCTCAAACTCACACATATGCCTAACCCCGCTGGGACTAAAGGTATGTGCTACCATACTCTTACCCCCTTTAAGACTATGTAGTGTAGGTGAGCTGGAACTCACTGCGCAGCCCAGGCTGACCCCAAATTTGTAGTGATGCTCCTGTCTCAGCTTCATAAATTACATGCACAAACCACCACATCCAGCGGGGGGGGGGGGTGTCTTATTATCAGGGTCAAGTCAGATGCCCTGGGTGTATCCACAGGCTGCCCGAGTCCCCACAGAGCCCTGGGGGAGCTCTGTCATGGCAAAAAATCCAAGATGGGACCCCTCACCTCAACCCTGAGGCCAGCTCAGCCTGCTGGAGCCCAGGCAGAAATGGCAGGGACATCTCCGGACTTCCCCAAACCTCCCTGCCCGGTGCCCACGGCCTGCTGCTTACCTGTCACTCCAGGGTCCTTTCCACTCCACTTCCCCCCAGGGGTTCCGCATTCGGATCAGGCTCACCCGCTGGCCTTGGTAACTCACCTGTTCCCCAGAGCACACATCAGTGCCATGTCCTTTGACACCCCTTCCCAGCTCCGCTTTCTTTACCACCTTGCCCTGCTTAGTACCCAGCAGCCACCAAGGTCACATAGTCAATATACCCTAAAGCCAGTCCCCTGGGATCTCACAGCCTAGTGAGGCAGCTGATAATGTGAACCACAGACACTAGACACAGGCATCAACGCATACCACAAGATGGCTACGCCAGGAGGTCACAAAAGCAGAAGTCACCCCCCACAGTCCAGGTCAGATGTCAGTGAGGCAATAGAAGTAAGAACCACCCTACAGGACAGGCCCCATCCAGGGAAATACCTGCTTGGCGTCCGTCACAGAATACGCATGGCCCCTCACCAGGTTCTTAAAGGTGATAGCCTCCAAATCCCGGATATCAGAGATCTAAGGAAGGAAGCGTGCACGGAGGTCAGAAGATGAGGTGCCACCCCTGCTTGGAGCATTCATGGGGCTCAGACTGTTGCCTTTGCACATACAACCCCTGCAAAAGCTGATGGGAGAAACTGTCAGACTCCTATCCCATCCACTCCACTGCTGCACACGCATACTGCTCATCCTGGGGAGCTGGCCCGATCCTGGATACCCCACCAATGCTGTCACAACAGAGCTACTGGCTAGGGCTGGCCAGACTGTAAATGTGTATATATACACGCTTATAATCAAGCACATACGCACTCTCAAGAGGGGCTCAGGGACAGGACAGGCACTGAGAAAGAGAGAGAAAAGGACAGATATAGTAGGGCTAAACTTGCAAAGTTATATAGCCCTTTTTAAAAAAAGTTTATTTTAGGGGGATGGAGAGGTGGTTCAGTGGTCCTGCTCTTCCAGAGGACCAGGGTTCAATTCCCAGCACCCACAGGACAGCTTATGACTGTCTGTAATTCCAGTTCCAGGGGACCCGACACCCTTATATAGGCATGTGCACAGGTAAAACACCAATCAATGCTCACAAAATAAAAATAAATAAGTTGGGCTAGAGAGATGGCTCAGTGATTAAGAGCACTGTCCGCTCTTCCAGAGGTCCTGAGTTCAATTCCCAGAAAACACATGGTGGCTCACAACCATTTATAATGAGATCTGGTGCCTTCTTCTGGTGTGCAGGTGTACATGCATGCAGAACACTATATGTAATAAGTCTTTAAAAAAGTAAAAAATAGGGGTTGGAGAGATGGCTCAGAGGTTAAGAGCACTGGCTGTTCTTCCCAAGGTCCTGAGTTCAATTCCCAGCAATCACGTGATGGCTCACAACCATTTATAGTGAGATCTGGTGCCCTCTTTTGGCCTGCTGGCTCAAATATTGTTTAAATAATAAATAAATCTTTTAAGATATAAATAAATAAGTTATTCATTTATTTATTTTGGTGTTTTGAGACAGGGTTTCTCTATGTAGCCTTGGCTGTCCTGGACTCACTTTGTAGACCAGGCTGGCCTCGAACTCACAGTGACTCGCCTGTCTCTGCCTCCCAAGTGCTGGGATTAAAGTTGTGAGCCACCACATCTGGCTCATATGTTATTTTTTTTTTGGGGGGTGGGGTTTTGAGACAGGGTTTCTCTGTGTAGCCTTGGCTATCCTGGACTCACTTTGTAGACCAGGCTAGCCTTGAACTCACAGCGATCCGCCTGCCTCTGCCTCCCGAGTGCTGGGATTATAGGCGTGCGCCACCATGCCCGGCTCTCATATAAGTTATTTTAAAAGTTTATTTTAGCTGGACGTGGAGAGAAACCCTGTCTCGAAAAACCAAAAAAAAAAAAAAAGAAAAGAAAAAAAAAAGAAAGATACCCTATCAGAAGGCTGGAGCACTGGACTGTGCCGGCCTTGGAACAGGGCAAGGTAATAATGAGAAGGAGCCTTGCTAATCTCAGTAATCATCCCAATTTTAATATATGTGCTGCCTGGAGAAATGGCTCAATGTTTAAGAGCACTGCCTGCTCTTCTAAAGGACCTGGGTTCAATTCCCAGGACCCACATGACAGCTCACAACTGTGTGTAGCTCCAGCTCTAGGGGATCTGACACCCTCACAGACATACATACAGGCAAAACATCAATGCACTTAAAGAATAGTAAATCGTAAGAACAAAAGAAAAGCACAAGGAGGGACGGGAGTAGGAGGAAGCTGGGAGCAAGTCTGGGTGACAGCTGAGGCCAGAGGTTTGAAGGAAGAAGTGGGGGACAGGGAGTGGACTTGGAGGTGGATAATAGGGTGGAGGTGATGGGCGGGGCTCATCCACAGCCGGCAATGAGGTGAGGAGGGGCATGTCTCAGGCAGAGCCTGGGCTGAGGGTGAGATGACGGGAGCCAAGGCACTTGGATATCACTCACGTTAATGGAGCAGCCCAGCAAGGAGCCTCGTTCCAGGGCCTTCTGAATGATCTGGAAAAGGTCGCTGGGTGCCTTGGGCAAATCATACCACTCAGTGACCCCACCGGTAAAGTCCTCGAAGGCCTCTGAGGTGCAGCCTCCCGAAAGGGCTTCGTAGCTGCCGTTCACCCTGTGGGCAGCTCCAGGTCAGTCAGTAGCATCCAGCAGGATGAGGTGAGACGGTCAGGAGCAACCCCTCTGCCGCCCCCCTACCCCCACCCCCAGAGGCTGAACATGTGCCCTGGGGTCCCTACTCACTTGGCATAGGCCTTCTCAAGCAGAGCACTCCAGAACTCGTTGCCCTGGGCAGAGTGCACGAACACCAGCTTCCCGTCCTTGGTGGGCAGCAAGTCATCGACAACCACGTCTATCCACTCCCCAAACTGCCACAGCTGGGGGGGAGGGGCAAAGTGAGCGCCTGCTCTGGAGTCCCTCAGGCCTCAGCTCCAAATGCATGAGTCTAGACCAACATGCATGGGTACATGGGTAACAAACATTCATAGACGCATGTCTACTGGAGTACACGGTCAGTCAGCTCTCCTCAGACCCGGGCACCACAACTATAAACACCATTAATCTCAGAGATCAGGGGGTGATGTCTGTCTGTTCAAGGACAACCTGATCTACACTGTGAGTTCCAGACCAGCTACATAGTAAGACCACGTCTCAAAAAACAAAACCAAACCACAATTCCACAAAACCACATCTGGACCATATGGGTGGTAAAGGTACTGGCTACTACGCCTGAAACTTGAGTTCAGTTCCAGGGTCCACGTGGTGGAATGACAGAACTGACTCCTGAAAGTTTTCCTCTGTCCTTCACACACACAGAGACACACAGTTAATCCTCATCAAAGCTCATGCGCGTGTGTTCGTGCGTGTACACACACACACACACACACACACACACACACACACACACGCATGCAGACACCTGCAAAAATTATAAAGCAATGTAATTAAAACATTTAAATGAACAAGGCCTCCAGCCCGTGCTCTTCATCAAAGCAACCCCGAAATCTGTCCTCTTCTGCTAGTCTCTCTAGTTTAAGCTTGAGTACGGGAGAAAGTGGGAGGTGCAGAATGAAAATGCTGCGCCCAGACCCTCGACTGCAAATGGGCGGGGCTGGTTCCCGAAATTACTGGATTTGCCCCAGCGGTGCCAAAGAACCCACTAGAAGCAGGGGTGGGGTGCAGGCCCAGGGTGCCCAAGGCTCGCCCAAAATTGTCACACTGGGAAGCCCAGAACAATGAAGTAAGAAGAGGCCCATTAAGGATTTGGGAGGAGGTACTGAAATGGACCAATCAGAAGTTGTAGAGGAGTGGGTTGGAGACTTGAGGAAAGGGGGCGGGGAAAAGGGTGCCGAGTCTATGTTCCCTGAGTAGAGCTGGGCAGGTGTAGGGTGCTTGGCACAGAGTAATACCAGACACTTCTCGGTTAGGGAAGAGTGACGTAGGGGACTGATTAGGCAGAAGGAAGGAACACAGGAACTCCTCCAGGCACGGCCTAGACCATCATGGCAGGAAGGCCTCAACCAAGACTTTTGAGATGGGCCTCTCTCAACACCAGCCCCCTGGAGAATTCACTAATGTGATTTGAAAAGTGGGTCATGTGAGAAACATCAAGAAACGGTGGTTTCAATCAAGAGTCGGTCTTTTCTCCTAGACTCTGCCAGAGCTCGCCAAAGCAGGGAAGTTGGGGAATGGGGGAAACTGACATATAAAGATGGCAGCACGCTTGCTCCATCTTCAGCTGGGGAAACTGAGGCTTGGGTGAAGTAAAGGATTGCTGTCACCAGCCAAAGCACGAAAGGCTTTCTCCTTCCACGCCTCCTCTGCCGAGCACAACCTTGTCTAAGAAAACTGCAAGCTGAAATACCTGCCCAGCCATTTACACATGACTGACCAGAGATGGCACAGAGAGGTCAAATACCTTCCAAAGGGAGGGCTGCCCCCACAGGGTGTGGCCCTGGCCATCCCGCCTTTCACATCTCTCTAATGCCAGCTATGCCTCTGCCCCAAGAGGGTACAAGGACCTTCACCTGGAAATGAAAGATGCCGGCGTAGCCATTCTGGAAGCTTTGGCCGAAGGGAACCACTCTGTGCAGAATGGTCTCGTTGAGGGTGAGGGAGGCAATGGCGGCCAGGAGCCAACAGTCCCCTGGGATAGAAAAGACCTCATCAGGCGCCTGCTCTATGGATCTGCTCAGGGAAGGGAGTTGCTGGGGAGGGGAGGTGCTGGGGACAACCTGGGATTCCCTCCCCTCAGCGTACAGAAAAGACCCAGGAATCTGGGCAAACCAGCACCTGTGCTGATAGCCAAAGCCTGTCTGGGCCTGCAGGAGGGAGGAGTTGGAGCAGTGCCCAATGGAGCGGGAATGGGGAACCACAATGGGAAAAAAACACACCCAGAACCCCACCCCCCGGGGGCCTACCCAGTGCTCCCTGGCAGATGTCTGTTCGGGTGGCCCCGTCCACGATGAACTGGGGGTTTGACAGCAGCTCCGTAGGACGCTTCCATTTGATGCCGTAGGTTTTAGAGGAGTGGGGACCCAGTTCTTTGAAGCCCAGGCTGTGAGAAACTGGAGGGAAGGCCTCATCTTGGAAGAGGACCCCACTCTGCAGGCATCTTGCTCGAAGATTCTCATAATCCTGGCCCAGGTACTTGATGGCATGTTCATGGCGGCCCAGGCCGAGCTCCTTGTCCCGTTGCTTCTGCACTTGTGCTGACACCCCAGTGCAATATACGGGTGTGATGAGCGTCTCTGACATCCTGGGGGACATATGGGCCTGCTAGAAATACAGGCCTTCCCAGGAATAGACCACAACTCAGGCCTGGATGAGCTCTCCTGGACTCATTTCTCCCCAGATACGGTCCGCTGACCCATTTATGGAGTCTGGGGACTCTCAGCCACTTTGTTAGGCTCCCAGACTCTGGGAAAAGGTGCGTGAAGTTTCTAGGTACGCTGGCCATCACTTCTCCTTTTCCCTAATCCCATTGTGGAGGGTTGACAGTTCTGTGTCATCCATCCAGGCAGGTGGTATAGGGTGGAGGCCGGCCACGGTAGGAGAGCAGAGGTATTCCAGGTAAGATCTCTGACTCTGTGTGCCTGCCTGTAACCCTCACCCCCCCCCCCCCCCCACCCCCCACACAAAGTTGTCAAGCATCTAGCTCATTTGCCCCTTTCCTCAGTCTAGGAGCTGAAAAGTCCAGGCATTGATGCCCTTCTGCAGGCTCTTGAGACAAGCTGAACATCAGAGCACTGGACACTGGCCCAGATCCTGGCGACAGGGTGAGCGGCTTCCTGACCCCTATCCCTCACGCAGACACACAGAGGACACCGGCCGATCAGCGACAGCTCCCTTAGCCCCAGAAGCAGTGGTTTAGGTCAGCCAATCCTACTCTGGGCACCCAATTCCTTACCTGGGGGAGGGGAGTCTGGGAGATTGCTGCGGTCCCCGCTGCTTGCTTCCTTGGTGGCAGCTCAGGGTAGGGCCCAACCAGGAAGAGCGCTCCACCCCGCCCTCCACCGCCCCACAGCCCTGGTCCCTCCCCCCGTGGTCCTCCACCTACTCCTGAGGCTCTTACGGAGCTCCTTCTAGGCTCTCTCTTATCTCCCCCGCAACTGCCCAATAGCTTCCCCCCTTCCCCCACTATCTCTTACTCAAGGAGCCTTTCAGTCCCTCCCTCCGCAGGCTCTGAGAGAGGACAAATTGTTAAAAGACAGAGCTGTCCCCCGGGAGGAGCCGGGAGCTAGTCTGGGTGAGAAGGGTCGGGCTGGGACAGAAGGGTTCTGCCGGCCAGGCGGAGGGTAGGGCAAGGGGTATTTTTAACTAAGGCCCCAGCTCGAGTTGCACGGCTGCCGGCCACACCCTATGTCGCCCTCCGAGAAGGTACTGGGAACAAACCCCGCTAGGTGGTGCCGCCCCCACAGCCCCCCGGCCCGCCTCCTGCGCCCCAGCGCACGGTCCCAGCTGTCCTCCAGCTTGTCTGGCTCTCGGCCGTGAAGCAGAGATTACCTCCAGCGACCACAACTGCTGGTTGGAGCCGCCCCTGGCTGGGTGCGAGCGGACTTCTGCCGGACTAAGCAAACGGTAGCCCCACCCGGGCCTGTCCCTACTGCAGCCCGGCTGCAGGGCTGAGCCAGCTCCCCACCCCCGCACCTTAGGGCGCAGGCCTGCAGAGCTAGCACTGCGCCCTAGCGGTCTTTGAGCATTCCCTGCATGGCCTTAGGTAAACCCGGGCCTTGATTTCCCCAACTATGCAGCGGAAGAAGAGGAAACATCGCTTCAGCCAATCGTTGTGTAGCGTTCTGAGCTTTCTTGAAACCAGAAGCGGAGGGGCGTGAGCCTGCTGGCCTTCCCTCGCAAGTTCTTAGGAGGAGCGCCCTTGTGGGGGTTGCCTGCCCCAGGAGAGGGCAGCAGAGGCCCCCAGAGCACCAGGGCAGGTCCACCCGGGACCGCAAATTCCACCTAGCACACTGAAAGAGGTTGGAGACCCAAGGATGAAAACGGATTGGGGCGGACTCCAGGCTCAGGGCTCTTCACAAGTATGGTAGTCACATGGTCCATGCGGTCACATGGTCCATGCATGCTACATAAGATGTAAGGACAAAAGGATGAATAGGCAGTGCCTACCTTTCCTGGGATTCTAGACGCCTTGACACTACAAAAGTTAAGCGCTGACTGCATTTGACTCCCCCTAGATGGGCACTCACCTCCTAGGCATGGTGTTCTACTGGCCTATGAGGGTGAAGACTCAGGGCCTCTGCCTTCATGGTTCCTGACTGAAGCCTAATCTAACCCAGGTGTCTGTAGAGGCTCTGAAAGGTCGCAGGGTAGCGAGATACGCATGCCCAGCAGGTAGGGTGGTGCCTGGAAACAGCCTTGGCAAGTGGGAACAGAGGTGCACCAGGTGTTGCTTAATGGGGTGGGGTGGGGGAGGAAGAGGGTGCAGGCCTGGGCAGATCCAGGGGTCGAGATTTTTATTTTATTTATTGAATGTTTATTTTATTTTATGTGTGTGTGCACATTCATGTAAGTAGCCACAAGAGGGCAAACGAAGGTTTCAGGCCCTCCAGCTGTATGTAGTTAACAAGCAGTCAAGAGCTGACTGGCATGGATGCTGAGAACTGAAGCCAGCACTTCTAGAAGAGTAGCAAGGGGCTGGAGAGATGGCTCAGAGGTTAAGAGCACTGACTGCTCTTCCTAAAGGTCATGAGTTCAACTCCCAGCAACCACATGATGGCTCACAACCATCTATAATGAGATTTGTATACATAATAAATAAAATAAATCTTTTAAAAAAAAGAGAGAGGGTTTGAGAGTAGTAAGTGCTTTTGTTGTTGTTGTTGTTGATGTTGTTGTTGTTGTTTGGTTTTCCAAGACAGGGTTCCTCTTGTAGTCCTGGCTGTCCTGGACTCCCTTTGTAGACCAGGCTGTCCTTGAACACACAGAGATCTGACTGCCTCTACCTCCCCAAGTGCTGGGATTAAAGGTGTGAGCCAACACGCCCTGCTGTAAGTGCTCTTTTGAACTGCTGAGCCATCTCTCCGACTCTCCCCCATTCCGCCCTGCCCGACACAAGGTTTCGTGTAGCCAAGGCTGTCTTTGAACTCTGTATGTAGCTGAGGCTGACTTTCAGCTCCCAATCCTCCTGCCTCAACCACCCCTCAACTGCTGTCATTACAGAACTTACACTAAGCCCTGTATGCGTAGATCTCATTCTATTGGAGGCGGCTCAGAGTTGAACTAGCGAAGAAGGCTGAATAAGAGTGGTTTGGAGGGGACAAGAGGAGAGGTAGGCAGCCAAATAGAAGAAGGCTCTAGGTGGACAGTGGTGGCGCACACCTTTAATCTCAGCACTTGGGTGACAGAGGCAGAGGGGTCTCTGTGAGTTTGAGGCCAGCCTGCTCTACATGGTGAGTTCCAGGACAGCCAAGGCTACAAGAAAAACCCTGTCTTGAAAATAAAACAAAACAAAAAACAGGGACAGAAGCCAGGCCTGGTGGTGCATGCCTCTAATTCCAGCACTGCTGGAGGCAGAGGCAAGTAAATCCCTGAGTTCAAGGCCAGCCTTGGTCTACAAAGCAAGTCCAGTAGAGGCTACACAGAGAAACCCTCTCTCAGGAAAAAAACAAAAACAAAAAACCCAAAAGGCTGGAGAGATGGCTCAGAGGTTAAGAGCACTGACTGCTCTTCCAGAGGTCCTGAGTTCAATTCCCAGCAACCGCATGGTGGCTCACAACTATCTATAATATAGTTTAAGGCCCTCTTCTGTTGTGCAGGTGTACATGCAGGCAGAGCACTGTATACATAAAAATAAATAAATCTTTAAACAAACAAAAAAACAACAGGAACAGGCCGGGTGGCGGCGGCGGCGGCGGCGGCGGCGGCGCACGCCTTTAATCCCAGCACTCCGGAGGCAGAGGCAGGGGGATAGGGAGGAGTTCGAGGCCAGCCTGGTCCTACAAAGTGAGTCTAGGACAGTCAGGGCTACACAGAGAAACCCTGTCTCAAAACAACAACAACAGGAACAGAGGCCGGGCGTGGTGGCGCACGCCTATAATCCCAGCACTCGCGAGGCAGAGGCAGGTGGATCGCTGTGAGTTCGAGGCCAGCCTGGTCTACAAAGTGAGTCCAGGACAGCCAAGGCTACACAGAGAAACCTTGTCTCGAAAAAAACAAACAAAACAAAACAAAACAAAAAAAAAAAACACCAGGAACAGGAACAGAAAAGAATGATTCAAGGCCAAAGAGATAGTGAGTGCTCTTTTTGGAGAGAGGGGAACCTTACTGATGACCCAAGGTGCAGTACTATAAGGAGGCAGGGTCTCCACAGCAGGTAAAGCCCTGAGTTCAATTCCCAGCAACCACATGGTGGCTCACAACCATCTATAATGAGATCTGGTGCCCTCTTCTGGTGTGCAGGAACACATGCAGGCAGAACACTGTGTACATGATAAATAAATAAATCTTCAAAAAATAGTATAGGTACATTTCTTTCTTTTTTTTTGGGGGGGGGGTTTCGAGACAGGGTTTCTCTGTGTAGCCCTGGCTGTCCTGGACTCACTTTGTAGACCAGGCTGGCCTCTAACTCACAGCGATCCGCCTGCCTCTGCCTCCCGAGTGCTGGGATTACAGTCGTGCGCCACCACGCCCGGTTCAATTTCTTTTTTTTTTAATTTCTTAAAATTTATTATTTTATGTGCATTGGTGTTTTGCCAGTGTGTATGTCTGTGTGAGGGTGTCAGATCTTGGAGTTACAGACAGTTGTGAGCTGCCCATGTGGGTGCTGGGAGTTGAACCTGGGTCCTCTGGAAGAGCAGTCAGTGCTCTCAACCGCTGAGCCATCTCTCCAGTCTGATATAGGCACATTTCTACATACACACACATATATATGCATGCACAAAGCTGAAGATAATTTTCTGCTCCATGTTTGAGCAGGTGAAAGGCATCTATCAACCTTATAAATCTGTTTGAAGTGTAACTTAAGTCTCCATACATGTCAGATGAACAAATGGGATGTCAGGAGGACCAGGTAGCCAATAAGATTCACTTGCTATGCAAAGACAGTCAAGTCTCAGCTAATGAGGGGGCCTTCCCTGGTCAGACCCCCTTTATAAGTTTTGTTGGTAACCATATTTTTTCATTCACTATAGCTACGTAAACATAACCACGTCCCCATCTTGAAACTGTTGCAGGTTTCCACTCTAATATGAACACATCCTTATAGTATATTGGTTGACCTAGTTCCTCGGTTTATTTCTATATCCCAATGTCTTTCAGCTGTTTTGTTCCTTTTTTGCCAACATTAAGAAAATTTAGAGTAAACAAAGCATAATTTAGGGCTGGAGAGATGGCTCAGTGGCTTGAGCTCTGACTGCTCTTCCAGAGGTCCTGAGTTCAATTTCCAGCCACCACATGGTGGCTCACAACCATCTATTATGAGATCTAATGCCCTCTTCTGCTGTACAGGCAGAACACTGTATATGTAATAAATAATAAAATAAATCTTTAAAAAAAGAAGAAGAAGAAGAAGAAGAAGAAGAAGAAGAAGAAGAAGAAGAAGAAGAAGAAGCATTCTAAGTCCTCCTCCACCTTACCCACAGAGGCAGGGTCTCAGTCAAAGCCGGAACTCACCAAATGGCTGTCTGGTCTTGCTAGGCAACTTGCTTTGGGGATCCCATCTCTGCCTCCCAGAGCTGGAACTGCAGGCAAGCCTCCATGCCTGCTCACTATTTATGTGGGTTTTGAAAATTTGTATCTGAGAGGCCAACATTGGGGCAAGCACATTTAAATTTTTTTTTATTTATTATAGATGGCTGTGAGCCACCATGTGGTTGATGGAAATTGAACTCAGGACCTTTGGAAGAGCAGCCAGTGCTCTTGACCTCTGAGCCATCTCTCCAGCCTAGGTAAGCATATTTTAACCACGGAGTCATCTCTCTGTCCCAGAAGGGTCTTTCTAATGAGCAGCCCTGACACTGTCACCTCGTTAGCATGAGTCCCACATGCTCTCTTTATGAATAATCAAGGAATTCTGTGGAAGACAAATTCTATCACAGAAAATTGTGTGGGTTTCAGGAACATAGATACCAATATATGTATACTATATGCATACATATACAAATATCTGATACACACATATGCATATACGGGGCTGGGCAAGGCAGGTGGAATTCTGTGAGTTCAAGGCCAGCCTGGTCTACAAAGCAAGTCCAGGACAGCCAGAGCTGTGTTACACAAAGAAACCCTGTCTTGAAAAAAAAAAACCAAACCGAACCAAACAAACCAAAATGTCACCTCCCCTAGGCAGCCTTTCTCTCTCCTTTAACTATGAACTTGCTCTGGGGTTTTATTTTGGAGGTTCTAAGCGTTGGACCTGTGCTGCAGTGTGCAGAGCTCACACCCCCAGAATGGACATTTCCTCTTCCCGGTTCTCCTTATGCCCCTGGGGCAGGGGTTGTGGTACGGCAGTGGATACAGAACATTTGCTTGCAGTCGCAGGAAGGAAGCCTTCTCATTTATTTGTTTAGGTTTTTTTTTTTCAAAGAAGGTCTCATGTAGCACAGGCTGTTCCTCAAGTTCACTCTGTGACAGAGAGTGACTGAACTCTTGATCCTCCTAAGCACTGGAATTGCAGGTGTACACCACTTTGTCTGGCCGCCGTGTCCTACCCCCCATTTCTAGCTTCCTTCTTCGGGGCTGAGAATCAAGCCTGAGATTTTTTTTTTTTTTAAGATTTATTTATTTATTATTATGTATACAGTGTTCTGCCGGCATGTACACCTGCAGGCCAGAAGAGGGCATCAGATCACATTACAGATGGTTGTGAGCCACCATGTGGTTGCTGGGAATTGAACTCAGGACCTTTTGAAGAGCAGGCAGCGCTGTTAACCACTGAGCCATCTCTCCAGCCCCCCAAGCCCAAGATCTTATCCATTCAAGGTGAGTGCTCTCCCAACTGAGCTGTGTCCCAGCTCACCAGGTCTCACAAACAGTCCTAACCCTGAAGCTATTGCTAGGTGGGCTCTAGAGCCATTTTCCGTGTGAGTTCTTCCAATAGGTTTCCAGAACCCTGCTGACTCCATCCCCTCTACACCCATAGGACAGAAATGTCACAGAAGGGAAAACTGAGGCTCAGGATGATAGCAACCGGGCACCAGTCCGAAGGGACAGAGATCATACAGCCTGTGCTTTTACTGCCTGATGCCTCCTGGACCCTCCCACCATTACCTGAGGCCAAAGAGCCAAGCCATGGTTAAAGCAGTGGGTCTCATCCGATGCTCACTTGATCTAGGGCTGAGGCCAAGATGGGATGTGATGAGGGACAGAGTCAACACAGCCAGCCTGAGGTCCACAGGCAGGAGGTCAGATGCAGCCTGAGGCAGAACATGGCTCAAACAGAAGGCAAGCAGGCAGCTCTTGAGGTCAGCAACTAGAGGAAAGTGAGGGCTGCAGAAGAAGCACAGGGCACCCGGGACATGATGGGACTGCACTGGGAAACCTGCCAAGCCCACAAAGCTAGGAAGAGGCAGGGGGAGGGGGGCCCAGCCCACATGTCCCTCCCTTCCCTCCAGTACTGACCCGAACCCAGTCCCCAAAGCTTCTGTCTCCTAACTCAGAGGGTGTAGGTGCCTGGCTCCAGTCCCATCTGAGGGTACAAGACCATCGCCCTGGAGGTTTCTGACCACTGAGAGGCCATTTTGGTAGTGGGAACAGTGGCCCTCAGATGGCAGGGAAACACCCACCCCCTCACTCCCTCACCCCTTCACTCCCTCACCCCCTCACTCCCTCACCCCTTCACTCCCTCACCCCTTCACTCCCTCATCCCCTCACTCCCTCACCCCTTCACTCCCTCACCCCCTCACTCCCTCAGCCCCTCACCTCCTACCCCACAGCCAGCTGTGACTGGGCCCAGGGGGGAGGGGCTCCTGACTTGGGAGCAGCTCCTTCCACCACCGCAGTGCTGGTGCAGTTCCAGGCCCAGGGAATTGGCTCCTTGGCCATGACCTGAGAAGGGCAGAGTGGACTCTGAACAGGAGTGGAGGACCTGCCTTCCACACCCAGGGCAACTCATAGCTCCCTGTAGCTCAGAAGCCAATGCAACCCTAGAGCCCTGTGACTAGAAAGCACCACGCCTCTCCCGGGGGCCCATGGGAAGAGCTGACACTGAGGCTCCTGTGAGGCCTCCATGTCATTTGCAAGGAACCCACTTGGAGAGGAATGAGAGCAAGGGGTAGAGGCTGTGTGTGGCCTTACCCTGACAGTCCTCCCATCACCAAAAAGAGGTTTCTGTGTGTACCCTCACTGAACTTCCTGTTTGCACTTGGCAAACAGACCAGAACCATGGGCTGGTACTGGAGGGGAAGAGGGTCGGAATGAGCCACCGGGGAGACAGGGCTAGCAGCTAGGTTCCTTCACTCAGAACACGTATTGATGGAGGGAAAAAAAGCTAAGGGATAAGAAAGGCATGGGGGCACAAGCTTGTCAGCCTGGCACTTCCGGGGTGCAGGAAGGAGGACCAGCAATTCCAGGTTATGAAAAACTACGTAGGCAATCAGAAGTCAGCCTCAGCTACGTGGGTCTTATCGCAAAAGCCAAACAAGCGAGTAAAGAAAGGAATAAATAAGAATAAATCCTAGCACGCAGGAAGGTAAGGCAAGAAATTGTTTAGATTTGAGGCCAGCCTGGGCTACACAGTGAGACCTTCCCTCAGAAAATAAGTAAATATATAAATAGCCAGGTGTGGTGTCTCATGTGTATATCTGGCTGCTGGGGAGGCAGAGGCAAAGAGATCAGAAATTCAAGGCCACTCTAGGCTGTGTATCAGCTGGAGGTCACCCTGGTATTCAAGACATGTGATGTCTTTCACATGCACAACACACACACACACACACACACACACACACACACACACACACACACACACACACAGAGGCTAGAAAATTGGTCAGGCAGTTAAGTTAAGAGCACTTGCTGCTCTTATAGAGGACCTGGGTTCAATTTCCAGCACCCACATGACAGCTCACAATTGTCTGTAGCTCCGGTTCCAAAAGCACAGACACCTTCTCTGGCCTCCCCACTAGACGTTCATGTGGTGCCCAGACATTTATGCAGGTATAATACTCACACAGAGAAAATAAAATAAAAACATACACTCACAACACACACACACACACACACACACACACACACACACACACATAAGAGACATAATAAGGGAGGCGGGGTGGGCAGCCCAAAGACACGGGTTTACGGATTAAAAGCGAGAGTCTAATCCCCGGAGACCAGGGGACCCAGCAACCTAATTCAAACTTGTTCAAACCCCACTGCCATGCCTTCCTCCCTGCCAACGACCCTGAGCTTTTCCCCCTGCTGTGTCTCACCTGATCTGAAGTCTGAAAGCAGGGGGTGTGGCCTCAGGTGGGACACGCAGACTGTTCCACCAGGGGGAAAACCAGCATGGAGCTGGAGTGCGGACGAGATGTGTCCGAACCACCGCAATCGCAGAGACCCGCAGGATTAATGGTCACTCCGGTCCTGCTCTGTGCCCACGTGCCGCAGCGCAGGCAGTCCTGCGACCACCGCTCTCCGCTGGAGCCTAGCACCTGGCTTTCTTCCCCGTGCTGTCTCAGAGAAGGCTTTCTCGCTCACCTCAGTGTACCCAGCTAAGCTTCGTTCCTCTGAATCTGGTGCCTGGACTGACGCTCTGAAGGGAAGAAGCAGACCCTGGGCTCCGGACAGGCATCCTCCGGACCCAGGCTGCCCCCTTCCTGACACAGTGATATGAGAAGCACCGAAGTCTAAGCCACCACAGAAAGCAGGTTGTGGCATGACCCTGCCACTGAGAGGGAGAAGACCCAAGGCCTCAGCCACCTGTATGGCAGGCCGGACCCCACTGTTCACACCTCTGCTCTCTTGGCCCCACCTTCATTTCATGCTGGTCCCCTGGGTGAAACCTTCGTGGGACCCTGGGCCAGGACTGCAGCAAGGCAAGGTCTGCCTTAGAAGAGTTGTGCTAAACGCTAGGAGAGTTTTTATGTTATTCTTGCTGGAAGGTGAGCAGAACAGAAGAGCCATTTTACAGAGACCTGAGGTCTCAACAAAGTAAAAGTGGGGCCCATAGGATTCCAATGCCCCAAGCAGTCGACTGTCCCTCTTTTCACCCTGCCTCTTTTCTCTCGTAATACTACCACACTATGGAGACCAGCAGACCAGGCTGGCCTCGAACTCACAGATATGCACCTAACCCTGCCTCCTTCTGGTAACTCTGCTACCATTAAACATGTATGACCCATGCCCTGTTTCTTTTATTCATTTTAATTAATTTATTTTTATGTACATTGCTGTTTTGACTGCATGTATGTCTGTAGGAGGGTGTTGGAACCCCTTGAACAGGAATTACAGGTATTTTTAGTTGGTTGGTAGGGTTTTTTGTTTGTTTGTTTGTTTGTGTTTTGGGGGTTGTTTTGGAGACAGGGGTTCTCTGTGTGTATCCCTGGCTGTCTGGATTCACTTTGTAGACCGAGCTGGCCTCGAACTCACAGAGCTGGGATTAAAGGCATGTGCCACCAGGCCCAGCTACAGATAGTTTTGAGCTGCCTTATGGGTGCTGGGAATTGAACCCTGGTCCTCTGGAAGAGCAGCCATCTGAGCCGTGTCTCCAGCCCCCAGTTCCTTTCTTTTAAAACAGGGTCTCTTGTGGGCTGGAGAGATGTCTCTGTGGTAAGAGCACTTGTGGCTCTTGCAGAGGACCCGGGTTCAATTCCCAGCACCGCATGGGAATTCACAACCATCAATAACCCCAGTCCTAGAGGAACCAATGTTTTTCTGGCCTCCACAGGCACCAGGCATGTGGTGCACAGACAGACATGTAAGGCAAAGAGAACACTCACACACATGAAGTAAAATACCCAATCTGAAATGACTTAATAAAGTTGGGCAGTGATGGCGCACGCCTTTAATCCCAGCACTCAGGAGGCAGAGGCAGGCGGGTCTCTGAGTTCGAGGCCAGCCTGGTCTACAGAGGGAGATCCAGGACACTTTGTGCTTCACAGAAAAAGAAAAAGAAACCTTGTCTACAAACAAACAAAAAAAGACAAAAAACAAAACCAAAAACCCAAACAACAATGAACCAAAATAATTTAATAGAATATAAAACACACTTTCATATAGTCCAGGCTGGCCTTGAGTTTGTTATGTAGCCAAGGATGACCTTGGACTTATGATCCTTCGGCCTCCATTTCCCAGGTACTGGGATAATAGGTGTGCATCTTCTTGCCTAGCCTCTGTCTTTTTTCTTTTCTGTCTTTATTATTTATTTGTTTTTTGAGACAGGGTTTCTCTGGGTAGCCTTGGCTGGCCTAGAACTCACTCTTTTTCTTTTTAAAGACAGGATCTCACTGTGTAGTTGTGGATGGCCTGGGACTCACCACATAGCCCAGGATGGCTCAAGCTTGCAATGATAAGTCCTACCTCAGCCCACAGGGCGCTGGGATTACAGGCCTGGGTTGCCAGACCCAGTGGAACAGCACCTCTTACCCCATCTATCCCCACCCCGGTACTTAAGCACTGAAAGCCACCATTTCACATCCTTAACACAGGCCAGTCAGATGGCTCAGCAGATAAAGGTTTTGCCCCACAAACCTGATGATGGTTCACAGGACCCATGCAGTGAGAAGAGAGAACCAGCTCTCTAGGTAGCCCTCTGACCTCCACCCTTGCACTTTGGCAAGCACTTGCTCTTCACACACACACCCTTTTAGGAGCCAAAGAACTGAATCCATGGGGCTGGAGAGATGGCTCAGAGGTTAAGAGCATTAGCTATTCTTCCCAGATCCTGAGTTCAACTCCCAGCAATCACATGGTGGCTCACAACTATCTGTAATGAAATCTGGTGCTATCTTCTGGCATACAGGGTTACACCCTGTAAGAATACTGTATCCATAATAAAACAAAAAATGCATCCAGAATCTACATCCTAAGCTCCAAATATTTGGATTTAGAGCAAGCCAACAGGCTTCCTCAGATATGCACACTGCTTTCTTAAGCGCTACCCCACGCTCTCGGAAGGAAGCCCGACTAAGGATCAGAAAATGCCTGTGGATTCACACAAGTAGCCTAACATCCTTTAGCTCTAAGCCTTACTAGTTACTACCCCTCTGAGCCCAGGCTGGCGCTTTTAAATAACCCTTGTGACTCCGCCCTGACTCTGGACCAATCAGAGCCCTCCCAGGGAAGGGGCTAGGCTTACTGCTCAACTTCACACTGCCCGCCCTTACTCTGAGCCCTCACCTTCCTAGCTTACAGCGGGCAAGCTGGGAATTTCTCAAAGCTTTGCTGTTCCCTCTATTGAGATTGTCTTAGAAAAGGGACAACCAGCTGCGTGTGGCGGCAGGACTTTTAATCTTGGGGGGCAGGGGAAGGCAAATCTCTGAGTTCTAGGCCAGCCTGGTCTACATAGTGAGTTTGGGGACAGCTAGGGCTTTATAGGGAGGTCCTGTCTCAAACAGTGCAGGTAGACTGGGTGAGAGGGTGGGACTGGGAGGAGAGGAGGGAGTGGGATTGCAATTGTGATTGGGATGTAAAAATGAACAAAAAAATAAATGAAAAGAAGATAAAATAAAAAGGTCAGAGCTTAAGAACACTGGCTGTTCTTCCAAAGCTCCTGAGTTCAATTCCCAGCAACCTCATGGTGGCTCACAACCATGAGATCGCCCCTGCCCTCTTTTGGCCTGCATAAATAATAAATCTTTAAAAAATAATTTAAAAAAAACAGCCTGGCATGGTGGCACATGCCTTTAATCCCAGCACTCGGGAGGCAGAGGCAGGTGCATCTCTGTGAGTTCCAGGCCAGCCTGGTCTACAAAGTGAGTCCAGGACAGCCAAGGCTATACAGAGAAAACCTGTCTCAAAAAAACCAATAAATAAATAAATAAAATCAGGAATGAAAACTAAAAAAAAGAAAAAGAAAGAAAGAAAGAAAAAAAGAGAAATAAAAATACAGGTGGAGGCTGGGTGGTGGTGGCGCACGCCTTTAATCCTAGCACTTGGGAGGCAGAGGCTGGTGGATCACTGTGAGTTCAAGGCCAGCCTGGACTACAAAGTGAGTCTAGGACAGCTAAGGCTACCCAGAGAAACCCAGTCTTGAAAAACAAAACAAAAACAAACAAACAAAAAATACAGGTGGAAATTCAGGCAGTGGTGGCACATGCCTTTAATCCCAGCACTTGGGAGGCAGAGGCATGAGGATCTCTGTGAGTTCAAGGCCAGCCTGGTCTACAGAGAGAGTCCAGGACAGTCAAGGCTACACCGAGAAACCTTGTCTCAAAAAAACAAAAGCAAAAACAAAACAAAACACACACACACACACACACACACACAAACAAAAACAGGTAGAGGCCAGAAGAGATTGTCTGATCCCCTGGAGGTGAAGTTACAGATGGTTGTGAGCCACAGTGTGGGTGCTAGGAATCAACCTTGGGTCCTCTGGAAGAGCAGCCAGTGCTGTCAACCACTGAGGCGTCGCGGGCCCTGCACCACCCCTATCCTCTTTATACATTTTGAGTCAGGGTCTCAGTTACCACAATGGCCTTGAACTTGTGATCTGCCATAGTTGTCGGAGTGGAGAGATTCCAGGCCTGTGCTACCAGCCTTGACCCCTCAGAATTCCCTGCTACCTCAGGACCTCTGGGTCACTTCCCTTCAAGACTTCTGCTTCTTTTCTGACCTTCTGCTTCCTTTCAGGCCCTTCCATTTCCTTTTATGACCTTCTTTTTCTTCTCTTGGTCTTCCGTGTCCTTGGGCCTCTTGGGTCCCTGAGGGGGTCTGTGATCTTTTGCCCACACACTCGCAGCTCTCTGAGTCTCAGGCTTTTCCGACCAACCATTTTCTCCATCACAGTCGGTGATCTTCTCCTGCAGATCTATTGTCAGCCGTCTCTAGAAAGGAAGACCTGAGCCTTTGGCTCACAGCCCAGGCAATGGAGGTGCTGTCTGAGGTTACCCCACAAAGGGGGCAGTGTTTAGCAGCTTCGTTTTACAAAGGGAAAAACAACCACTGAAACAGAATTTGGGGTTGTTTTTTTCTTCTTGTTTTCTTTATTCATTGACAATTTCATACAGATGTAATGCACTTTTTTTTTTTTTTTTTTCCGAGACAGGGTCTCTCTGTGTTAGCCTTGGCTGTCCTGGACTCACTTTGTAGACCAGGCTGGCCTGGAACTCACAGCGATCCGCCCACCTCTGCCTCCCGAGTGCTGGGATTAAAGGCATGTACCACCACGCCCGGCTTTTGTAATGCACTTTAATAGTATCCCCCATTCTCCTCCCTGACCCCCTTCCCTAGCCCACAAGGGCCCCTTATTCACAGCAACACCCCATTCTACTTCCCTGTCTTTTGTAAGGTTCCTTTAAACAGGGTTATTTGCATGAGGGTGTGCGATGGGTTTTATTTACTGAGGAAAGGCTATCAGTGGCTACAACTCTGAGGACTGTGGCTCCCTCTTCCCCAGTAATCATTAATGAGCTATAGCTTCCGGGACAGGGTGGGGCCTCACGAACCTCTCCCCCATCCACAATGAAAGGAAACTAATGTTTTGGGTTTTTTTTTTCTTTCTTTCTGTTTTGCTTTTTCAAGACAGGGTTTCTTGAAAACGAGGAGGAAAAAAAAAAGACAGCCTTGGCTGTTCTGGACTCACTTTTTTGTTGTTTGTTTTTTTCAAGACAGGGTTTCTCTGTGTAGCCCTGGCTGTCCTGGACTCACTTTGTAGACCAGGCTGGCCACAAACTCACATCAATCCGCCTGCCTCTGGCTCCTGAGTGCTGGGATTAAAGATGGCCACCACCATGCCCAGCTCTGGACTCATTTTTCAGCCATCTGCCCCGCTAAGATTAAAGGCGTGTGCCACCCCATGCCCATCTTAAAATCAATTTCTTGCAGCTTTATTTATTTTATTTTTGTGTGTGCCAGTGTTTTGCCTACATATATGTGTGTCGCATGTTTGCCTGGTACCTGCAGGGGTCAGAAGGGAGGAATTAAATCCCACGGAATGGGAGTTGAGGATGGCTGTGAGCCCCGTGTGAGTGCTCAGGACTGAATTTGGATCTTCTGTAGTGTAACAAAGGCTTTTAACTGCTGAGCTACCTCTCCAGGCCCCAGGATGAAACCCTGATGGGTCCAGTCTTGTGCAAGTGACCACCACTGCCTCAGGTTCCTGTGTGCAACTGCCAGATCAGCCCAGTGTTTAACCACACTCCCATCCTCTGGCATGTCTCTCCTCCTCCATGCTCCCTGAGAGTTAGAGGGGGTTACATAGGTTATATAGGAGTTATATAGGTTATATAGGGGTTACATAGGTCTCCTTTAGTGCTGAGCACTTCACAGTCACTTATTCTCAATAGTTTTTGTTTGTTTGTTTTTTTTCCCCCCAGAGAGGTTAAGTAATGTTCTGCTAGCCACACAGCCAGGAAGTAGAGAACACAGGCAGGTAGCTATCTAGCTGTCAGGCTGAGCCTCTATAGAGGGACCAACTGGTGATGCGAGGGTCCGGCTATCTACTCCAAGGCTGCTTCTAAACAAGGCCTGAGACAGGGGCCTGTGGATTCCATTTCAGCAGGCAAAGGGACTTGCTGCCTAATGATCTCAGCTCAACTCCCAGGACCCACATGGTAAAAGGAAAAAACTGACCTTTGCAAGTCATCCTCAGACCTCCAAATGTATTCATGTGCATACGTATTAGTACATGCATGCGTGCACACACACACACACCCCACATAATAAATATGTCTAAAGTAGAAGAGAAAGTGCTGAGTAAAACTGAGAGAGCCCCAACGCTATCTTTGTATCTTGCCCACCATGTCTGTGAGTAGGGATCTGCGAGGCCCTCTGCAGGCCTGGCAGGCTGCGGCACACACAAGATAGCCTTCAGTGCAGGCCACTGCCTGAAGTAAGTGGGGTTTGTTTCATTGGTTGTTCTCTAGTTTTTCTTTTTTTTAAAAAAAAAAATATTTATTTATTATTATGCATACAGTGCTGAAAAGGGCATCAAATCACATTATAGATGGTTGTGAGCCACCATGTGGCTCCACATGTGAACCCACCATGTGGTTGCTGGGAATTGAACTCATGACCTCTGGAAGAGCAGTCAGTGCTCTTAACCACTGAGCCATCTCTCCAGCCCTGTTCTCTAGTTTTTCAAGACAGAGTTTCTCTGTGTAGCCTTGGCTGTCCTGGAACTCTCTTTGTAGACTAGGCTGGCCTCGAACTCACAGAGATCCACCCGCCTCTGCCTCCCAAATTTTGGGGTTAAAGGCACGTGCCATCACTGCCCGGCTTTTTTCTTTGTTTTTTGAGACAGGGCTTTGTTATATAGCGTTGGTTGGCCTGGAACTCGCTGTGTAGACCAGGCTGGTTTCAAACTTGAACTCATTCAAAGCCAGCCTGGTCCACAAAGCTAGTACAGGACAGCCAGGGCTACACAGAAAAACCCTGTTTCACAAAACAAAACAAAACACCTTGAACTCACAGAGATCCTCCTGCCTATGTCTCCTGAATGCTGACATTAAAGATATGAATCACCAGGCTGGAGAGATGGCTCACAGGTTAAGGGTACTGACTGTTATTTCCCAGAGGTCCTGAGTTCATTTCCCAGCAACCACATGGTGGCTCATATCCATCTATAATGTGATCTGATGCCTTCTTCTGGCCTGTAGGTGTACATGCAGACAGAGTCCCGTATACATAATAATAAAGAAATAAATCTTTACAAAAATATGTATATGAAAAAATATATATATGGACCATCGAATCTGGTTTTTTAAAAATCTCTTTTCCTTCTCTTTCTTATGTTTATCTTAATAAGTTAGTGTCAGAATCCAATATGGAGTTACTATAAGGAGAAAAAAGACAGGAATACACACACGAAGAGAACACTGAGTAAAGACACCAGCACTAGCCAGGCGTGGTGGCACACGCCTATAATCCCAGCACTCGGGAGGCAGAGGCAGGCAGATCGCTGTGAGTTCGAGGCCAGCCTGGTCTACAAAGCGAGTCCAGGACAGCCAAGGCTACACAGAGAGACCCTGTCTCGGAAAAAAAAAAAAAAAAAAGACACCAGCACCGAGGAACATCCTGAGCGACCGTGAGAAGAAGACTAGTGATGTGACCTTGTCGACAACTTTGATTCTGGACTTTTGCCTCGAGAAGGCTTGGGTGCTTGGAATCGAATGCCTGTCCTCTGCAAGAGCAGCCAGTGCTCTTTACCTCTGAGCCACCTCTCCAGCCCCCTGGCTAATAGTTTTTTTTGTTGTTGTTGTTTTTGTTTTGGTTTTTTTTGGTTTTTCAAGACAGGGTCTCTCTGTGTAGCCTTGGCCATCCTGGACTCACTTTATAGACCAGGCTGGCCTTGAACTCACAGCGATCCACCTGCCTCTGCCTCCCGAGTGCTGGGATTAAAGGCGTGCGCCACCACGCCCGGCTCGGCTAATAGTTTTTAATCAATGTAAAGTTCTTGTCTTTGGTAACTGTTCTATGTGTATAAAATGTTAGCATTAAAGGACTTTGGGTGAGCTGGGCGGTGGTAGTGGCGCACGCCTTTGATCCCAGCACTCGGGAGACAGAAGCAGGCAGATCTCTGTGTTTGAGGCCAGCCTGGTCTACAGAGTGAGTTCCAGGACATCTAAGTCTACACAGAGGAACCCTGTCTCAAAAAACAAAAAACCGAAACCATACAAACAAAAGACTTGGGAGAGATGACTCAGTGGTTAGGAGCATCGGCTGGTGTCTCACAACTCTAACTCTAGCCCCAGGGGATCTGGCACCTCCTCTGGCTTCACACAGTACACATACATGCAAATAAAACACTCATATGCAAAAATGAATAAATACATCTTTTGTGTTATTGTTTTAGTCTGTATGGATGGATGCTTTGCCTACACAGGTGTGTGTGTGTACCCCAGGCATGGCCAGCAGCCTTGGAGGCAAGATAAGGATGCCCGATCCCCTTTGACGGGCACCTGTGAGCTCCCATGCAGGTGTTGGAAATGCCACCTGGGTCCTCTCTGGAAGAGCAGTCGGTGTTCTTTACTGACCTATCCATCTTTCTTTCTTTCTTTCTTTCTTTCTTTCTTTCTTATTTATTTATTTTTTGGTTTTTCAAGACATGATTTCTCTGTGTAGCCCTGGCTGTCCTGGAACTCACAGAGATCAGCCTGCCTCTGCTTCCCGAGTGCTGGGATGAAAGGCGTGCGCCACCACACCTGCTCTGATCCATCTTTCTACCCCCAAAATAGATATTTTAAAAAGAAAAAAATAATTAGTGAGGGCTGAGGACATGGCTGAGGTCCCACCACCAAACCCAGCGGCCTGTGCTTGATACCCTGGCCCCATGGTAGAAGGCACATACCGACTCCTATGAGTTGTCCTGTGATGTCCTAGCACCCCAGCCCGTACACAGGTACACATCCATTCTAGTCTAACAAGGCCCGTTTGTGTGAGCTCTGAGCCTGGTGGTTTTGTTTTGGTTGATCTTCCTGTACCCACCTCCCAAGTGACGGGGTTAATAGGCATGAACCGCCATGCTCTATGGATGTAACGCAGGGGATTACCTCCGAGCTCTCTGCGTGCTAATAAGCTCTCCAGCGCTGAGCTGCATGGCTGGCCCAGCCAGCCCACTTTGGGGCAAGTGCTCATCAGGCCTCTGGCCCCACCTTTCCCTGCTCCTGCGTCTACACGTCGCCCTCTCCTCCACCTTCTCTCCTGCTTTCCTTTGTTTGGTTTTTGAGATGGGTTTCTCTAGGTAGCACGGTCTGTCCTGGAACTCACTCTGTAGGCCAGGCTGGCCTCGAACTCACAGAGATTCTTTAACACAGAAAGACCTTGTCTCAAAAAACCAAAAAAAAAAAAAAAAAAAGAATAAATTTGCCGGGCGTGGTGGTGCATGCCTGTAATCCCAGCACTGGGGAGGCAGAGGCAGGTGGATCGCTGTGAGTTTGAGGCCAGCCTGGTCTACAAAGTGAGTCCAGGACAGCCAAGGCTACACAGAGAGACCCTGTCTCGAAAAACCAAAACAAACAAACAAACAAACAAACCCTGTGTTTGTGCGCGTCCACCTGGGTTCTGCTTCCTTTCGCAGATGCTCAGACCTGCTCAGCCAGCTGGCCCGGCTGTCTGCTATACAGGGCAACTACGTTTCCTTTCCCTCCTCTGCCATCCAAGGACACCCTGGCTCACCAGCCTCTAACCTAGGCGGCCTGCTGGGGCACCTGAAGTGGCTTTGCCCAGAAACTGCTGGGAGTGATTTGGCCCTGAAATACTCCCATAGGCCTGAGAGGAACTTGCAGGAGACCCTGCAGCACCAGAGAACCAGACAGCAAGCATCCCACTTCCGCCGTGCTCCAGCACAGGGCTAGAATCAGCTGTGTTTCGTAGTGCCCCTGAGTGTCTGTGTCCTGATCAATAGAATGGCAGACTGCCTTTGGATAGAGAAAACAGACATGTTGCAAAGGGCAGAAGTGAGAGAGGGGCCACGGGCCTGCCTGCTTGGAGTTATTTATATATTGTCATACTGGGGATTGACTCTAGATCCTGCTGCGTGTGAGGCAAGCGCTCTTCCTACACTGTTTTCTTTTCTTTTCTTATATTTTGACAGGTTTCATTTAGTCAAGGTTGACCTCAAACTCACTATAAAGCTAAGGATGACCTAGAACTGACCTCTACTGCCTGTGTGTTCAGATTACAGCTGTGTGACACCACACTCAGCTTATTAGATTTTTACTTGCTCTTTTTTTTTTTTGTTTGTTTTTTTGTTTTTTTGTTTTTCGAGACAGGGTTTCTCTGTGTAGCCTTGGCTGTCCTGGACTCTCTTTGTAGACCAGGCTGGCCTTGAACTCACATCGATCCACCTGCCTCTGCCTCCCGAGTGCTGGGATTAAAGGCCTGCGCCACCACACCCGGCTCTAATTTTTTTTTACGATTTGTTTACCTTGTTTGTGTATTAAAGTTTTGCCTGGATGTTTATTTGTGCCCCATGGACACACCTGGTGCCTTTGGAGGTCAGAAGGGGGCATCTGATTCCCTGGAATTGGGGTTATGGGTAGTTGTGAGTCATTCTGTGTGCCCAGGGAGCCAAACCTGGGTCCTCTGGAAGAGCAACCAAATGACTTAATGGAGAAGCCATCCCCCCCCCTCCATGGGCAATCCCCACGGCCAGCTTTATTGTTCTGGTTTTCTCTGTGGTGCCGGAACCTGGAGTCTTGCACCTGCCAGGCGAGTGTGAGTGCTGTACCACTGAGTCCCACCCGTTCCCTACCAGCCCTGCAGTCCTGGGCAAACTGCTTAATCTCTAGTCTCCTCACCTATGAAACAGGCTGCATAATAGCACCAGGCTCATAAAACTGTCCCAAGGAGCACAATCTGAGCACAGCACACTGCCTGTGGGAGCCTTCTGTTTACAATAAATGGGAGACATTTTTCATTGTTCTGAGCTCTGCCCTTCGGAGGTCACACACAGAGTGATTAAAATATGTGGCCATACAGGCCTGTGTTTGTACTGGGTCAAACAAATGCTGAGCACACGGACTCACTCAGTTGATTTCAAGCCTAATGCTGGAAAAGCCTATGGCTCTACACAAAGGGCTTCCCAGGCCAATGGGAGAAGGAAGTCAAGCTCCTGGACTTTGGACAGGGAGGATCTGGGGAAGACAACCAGCCTGAAGGGGGAGTGGAGTTTGGGGATGAGGACAAACTAGTTTGACAATGATACAACGAGCATGACTGGGGACAGGGAAAGCTGGAAGCAGGCCACACAGAACTCCCCATGGCCAGTCACAGAGGCTTCTGTTGGAGCACCATGGGAAAGTGGATTGTCCCATGTAGGTCGTGTCCCAACCCCTCCCAGCTTCTGTCCTGGACAGCTGGAGAGGTCAAACCCTGCCTTCTATATCTTACCCAGAGTTTCAGTTAAGGTGACACTTAAACTTTGGACCGGCTATGAGCACGGTTCAGTCTGGTAGATCCAGTGTGGCTTTCTCTGGAGGCTCTGTACTGTGGAGGCTCCAGATTCTTGTATTACAGGGGCATTTTTATTTGAGCTTTGGTTTTTGTGGTTTGAGATAGAAGCTTGGTATGTAGCCCAGGCTAGCCTCTGCCTCCTGGATTATCTAGATGAACCACACCCAGCTTAGTTCTTTTTTCCCATGAGCAGCTGAGCACACTCCTTCTGTGACTTGCAACTCTGGGTAGAACTCCCAGCTTTAATCCCAGCACCTGGGAGGCAGAGGCAGGTGGATCACTGTGAGTTCGAGGCCAGCCTGGTCTACAAAGCGAGTCCAGGATAGTCAAGGCTACACAGAGAAATCCTGTCTCAAAAAAACAAAAATAAAACAAAAAGAAACAACAACAAAAAAGTAAAACCCAGCAATGCCTAGCCAGGCGATGGTGCCATACCCCTGTAATCCCAGCACTTGGGAGGCAGAGGCAGGCTGATCTGTGTGAGTTCGAGGCCATCCTGGTCTACAAATCAAGTCTAGGATGGCCAAGACTACACAGAGGAACCCTATCTGGAAAAATAAAAACAAACAAACAAAGAAACAACAATAAACCAGTGATGCCTTTTCTCCCCGAGCAACCTATGTAGCATGTTCTAAGACTGTGAAAGCGGCCAGCAAGAAGAAACCTCTCGCTCAGTACCAGCTTGATGTCTCTGTAGCACCAACTGAGGTGTGCAGTGTCTTCAGCAATATGGTCATGCTAGCTCTGGCAGGGAGTTTTCGGTGGTTAGTCTTTTGTTGTCAAGGATCATCCGGGAGGAGTCATTTCCTCAATTGAGAAAATGACTCTGAGGCCAATGAGATGTCTCAACAGGTAAATTAGGAGCTTGCTGCCAAGTCTGAAGACCTGAAGAAACTCCTGAAGAAGCCCCAGGTGGTAGGGGACAACAGCCACCTTCCATTAGCTGGCCTGTGGCCCGTTGCCTTTCTCTTCTGCTTTTTGTTTGAGACAGGGTCTCAGTACATAACTATAGCCTGACACTCACTATGCACACCAGGAGGATCTCTCTGAGTTTGAGGACAGGCTGATCTACAGAGGGAGTTCCAGGACAGCTACTTAGTGAGTGAGAGACACAGTCTTGAAAATGCACACATTCACACAATCCATGCACTCGAGCATGCATATGCGCGTGCACATGCACACACACATACACATTTTCATTTTACCTGTATGGGTGTTTTGCTTTTCTGTGTGTGTGTGTGTGTGTGTGTGTGCCACATTCATGCATGATGCCCTCAGGGGCCAGAAAAAGAGCACTGGGTCTCCTTTTTTTTGTTTCCTGTTTGTTTGTTTGTTTGTTTGTTGGAGACAGGGTTTCTCTGTGTATCTCTTTTTTTTTTAGATTTATTTGTTTATTATTAATACATATACAATGCTGCCTGCATGTACATTTTCAGGCCAGAAAAATGCATCAGATCACATTATAGATGGTTGTGAGCCACCATGTGGTTGCTGGGAATTGAACTCAGGACCTCCGGCAGAACAGTCAGTGTCCTTAACCTCTGAGCCATCTCTCCAGCCCCTCTGTGTATCTCTTGCTGTCCTGGACTCGCTCTGTAGACCAGGCTGGTCTAGAACTCACAGAGATCCACCCGCCTCTGCCTTCCTGAGTGATTACAGGTGTGAAATATGCTACTGGCTCGCCTAGAACAGTAGTTAGGAATGCCTGGGAGGCATCCTGTGCGTGTTGCAATCCCAGCTCAGCCCTCGGCAGGAGCAGTGAGTGCTCTTAGTCACTGAGCTTGTGCATGACCGTCAGCAGTGGTGTCATTCTTTACTCAGAAACCTACCTGTTGGTTCTGTTTGTAAGCAAAACAAAACAAACCACTGCGGCTCCCATTTTGAGTTCAGGGTCTGTGTAAGGTAGTCTGAAGTTCATAGCCAATGTCAGCACTTTAGACAGCTTCTGCGATGCAGCTCCACAGAGTTCTCACTCATGCTGCCTGGGTTTTCAGTCATGTTGCTGCCAGGAGCCGCCTGGGAGCACGGCCCCCACCTATGCTCCTGTAATTAACTCACTGGTCCAAACTGGGCTTGGTAGGAACTGTTTCTTTGCTCAGTGGTTGCCCTATCTGGGGTGAAGAGGCTTCTCCATGCATCTCCCCAGGAAAGCAGCACAAATCACATTGGGTGCAGGAAAGGAGGCAGTCACATTTGGCCTAGTGTGAGATGAAGATGGTCTGCATCAGGGCAGCGGTGGAGAAGATGGCAAAGAAATGTGGCTCTCCAGATACTGAGGCAGTACGATCAAAGGGACTTCCTCTTGAGCCAGGCATGGTGGCACACACCCTTATCCCAGCACTTGGGAGGCAGAGGCAGGTGGATCTCAGTGAGTTCGAGGCCAGCCTGGTCTACAAAGTGAGCCCAAAAATAAAAAAAATTAAAAATTAAAAAATCCCCCTTAGGACTTCCTCTCTTGCCTAATGTATTGCAAAGCCTCCTAACTGCTCCCACTCTGGCCTCTACCACACCAGGCTCTACTCCCATGCAGGCCTAGGTCAAAGCATCTCACCCTTAACACCCTCCAGTGGCTTCTCATCTACTCAGAGTGAAGGCCCATGGTGTCCACCATGAGGTGACCCTGGGCTGACCCTTCACCTATTGTCACTCTTCACTAGTTCCTTTCTATCCACACCTGCCTCCTTCAGCAAACCAGACCCTGTGGACCCTCGGGGGATCTCTGCCCAGACACCCACACCCATTTGCCGCACATGCCCAAGTGCTACCTCTTCAGTTACCCTGCATCCTCACTGATGCACACTCCACACTTCTCACACCCTCTTTTTCACTTTCATATATTTATTTATTTTTGGTTTTTCGAGATAGGGTCTCTCTGTGTAGCCTTGGCTGTCCTGGACTCGCTTTGTAGACCAGGCTGGCCTTGAACTCACAGTGATCTGCCTACCTCTGCCTCCCGAGTGCTGGGATTAAAGGGGTGCAACACCACGCCCGCTCACTTTCCTTTATTTTTATTTGTGTGGTACAAGTACCCATGCCGGTGGGAACACATGGAGGCCACAGGAGACCATCTGTGGTCCTACTCCGTCACTCTGCACCGGGGCCTTTCACTGAACCTGGAGCCAGGCGCCTGGCAGCCAGAGATCCTCCTGCCTCTGTCTTCCCACAGTACAAGGATTATAGGCTTGTGACCACACCCTGGCTTTTTATTGGGTGTTGAGGATTTGAACTCAGGTCCTCTTGCTTGCACAGCATGCACATTCTCTTGCTGAGCCATCTCCTACCTCTCCAGTAGCCTTTCTTTCTTTCTTTCTTTCTTTCTTTCTTTCTTTCTTTCTTTCTT
>OU015757.1:27688975-27751632 GCA_907169655.1 Acomys percivali
GTGTGTGTGTGTGTGTGTGTGTGTGTGTGTGTGTGTGTGTGTGTGTGCGCGCGTGCGCGCGCGTGTGTTTCCAACACAGGGTTTCTCTGTGTAGCCCTGGCTGTCCTAGACTCACTTTGTAGACCAGGCTGGCCTAAAACTCACAGAGATCCACCTGCCTCTGCCTCTGGAGTGCTGGGATTAGAGGTGTGTGCCACCACCGCCCAGCAATGGTGGGGTTTTTGTTTGTTTGTTTGTTTCTGTTTTTTGATCTTCCTGCCTCAGCCTCCCAACTTCCAGGATTACAGGAGTTGGCACTATGCTTTTGCTCACTAAACTATTTCAAAAGTTGAGGAGACCCGAGCTGGAGGACAGACATGGGAGCCCTTGCTATCTTGGGGCCATCGGAGCACAGGAAATGATGCAAGAGGCCAATGTGGACACGGAATTTAAGTAAAAAGATGGGCAGAGGAAGTGAGCAGATACATACCTAGAGGAGGGGAAAAGGTTGCTACAAAAGCTTACATGTTCAGCAACTGGGGAGGCTGAGTCAGTAGGATTGACAGTAGGCCGTGGAAGGTCATGGACAGCCGTAATGGGGAAGGGGTGGGGAGCCAACTCAAGACCAGTTACAAGTTGTTGAACCAGCAAGGTCAACAGGTGGTGGAGAAGATGGCGGAGGAAGAGCACGGAGACGTAGGGGCAGGGTGACCCTAAAGCAGTGGTCCTCACCCTTCCTAACCCTGCCCCCCTTTAATACAGTTCCTCATGGCATGGTAACCCCACCCATAAAATTATTTTTTGTTGCTACTTCATAACTGCAACTTTGTTACTATTATGAATTGTACCGTAAACACCTGATATGCAGGATATCTGAGTCCCCTGTCAAAGGGTCTTTCGATTCCCAAAGGAGTTATGACCTACAGGTTCAGACCCACTGTCCTAAAGACACCAGAACCAGTTTCCTTAGGCTTCTGAATCGCACTGAGTACGCGTTAAAAATGAGACCAGCACCCTCTAGGTGGGAATGAACCGTTAAGTAGACGGGGAAAGGGAAGGTCCAAAGGACACGGTATCCACCCTGTTTGTGACTATAGTGAGTGCCTGAGCCCTCACAGAATGAAACTGAGGTATGAACGCGCACACTGACTAAGCTTTTGGGTGCTGAAAAGTCAACCTCTTCGCACAGAACTCTCCACCTAAGCCTAGCAAGAACTGGAGCTCTGCTTCGTGTCAGTCCGTACACACCTAAGCGCGGCTCCTTTTGTAGGCGCAGCAAGCGTTACCCTAGGCAGGATAAGGATGCCCTGCCCACCTACTGCGCTTTCTCCGCTGGCAGCCAGCTGCCTTAGGACCCACCTCGGAGCAACACTGCCTACTGACCCTAGCAACTACTCACCTGCTGTTCTCTCCCTATAGGCCAGAAATTTTTCTTTCTTTTTCTCATTGGTCCGCGTAACTTTACCACACCCAATCAGCGGTAGCCACGGGACCCAATTCACTCCTACTCAAACTGCTTTGTGGGGGTACGGGGGGGGGTACAGGGGGGAGGTGACCTAGGACCCCATATATCTGTTTTCTGCATCCAGCTTTTTACAGGAAGCTCTTTACTTCTTGCCGTGTCGTATCTGTCCCTGGAGCCAGGCGCTGGCACATTATATTTCTTTTATGCCTGACGTAAAGTCTGGCCTTCGCTCGCTCCTGTCTCCCCTTCCAAATGGGACGTCCCGCGGAATGCCCCATCTTCCAGGCACTTTGAGAGCCGGCGGCCTGGAGGGGCTTAGGGTAGTGATTCTACAACAGTGACTAACAGGTGGCGGGTGGGGGCTTCAGGCCTCTCCCGCTGCCCTCTTGGTCGCGACCACACGTCACACCTCTTGCTGGTCACGGCTGCGTGCGCACTGGCCCCAAAAGCGCCGGCGAAATCGCTGCGCGCAAAGCGCACTTGGTACGGTCCACTCCGCCCTGCCCCGCGCCGCCGGAAGTGAGGTGTCTTACCCCCGAAGTTCCGGTTCGCAGGGGGTGGGGAGTGTTGTTAACCGGAGCGGCTGCCGCAGTCGCGGTGATTGAGCGGGCTCGCGGCGCTGGGCTCCTGGTGAGTGGACCGAAGTCTGGTCCAGATTGCGATTGGGGTTGGGGTGTCAGGTCCAGGAGCTTGCCCTTTGGGGTCATTGAGATCAGCCCGCCCCCACTGCGTTCCGCCGCCAGTTTTCGGCCTGTCAGATGGCTGTAGACCTCAGACGGCGACCCAGCCACGGTTTCAGAGGCTGGGCCCTGCTTGTAAGGTTCGCAACACTTGGCGCTCACAGGTTCGTGGCTGCGAGGCGCCCCGGGTGGCGCTGGATCCCGCCGCTGCACCCTGCTAGTCGGCCGTTTCTTTGGTGCTCCGGATGGACACTGTTAGGAGGCTGGGTAGGGGCGCCAGGGTTCCAGGCTGACGTACCCCACTGGGCGCGCGTCTGCGCTGACCACCCTGCCACAGCTGTCACACTGGTGGTTGCCACCTTCCCAAGGCTGTGCCCTCTGCGCTTTGCCTACCCCCCCCCCACCCCGGCCAGGCCCAGCGTTCCCGCCTCCTACAGCTCCTACAGAGGGTCAGCAGTAGCAGCCTCCCTTATCTCAACACTGCTGCCGTGCCTCATTGACTCCCTAGAGGAGGCAGCTTGACAGGCAGCGTGGAAAGAGCCCTAGATTTGAAACGAGACTGACCCAAGTTCCAAGCCTTGCATCAGTGTGCACCTTTATACCCTTTGAGTCCCATTTCTGGTTTGTGAAATGGGGAGTATATGCTGTTTTGAATCTAATGGCTGTCAGGGTGAAGTGAGAGATGACCCCTACGACGGACGCCTTGCCAGGGACTGTGCTACGTTTGCACAGTGTAGACATCACAACAAATGTCATTTTCCTTGTGCAGGTCTCTGGGCCAGGGCGATGTTCCGCACCGCAGTGATGATGGCGGCCAGCCTGGCGCTGACCGGGGCAGTGGTAGCCCATGCCTACTACCTCAAACACCAGTTCTACCCCACTGTGGTGTATTTGACCAAGTCCAGCCCCAGCATGGCAGTGAGTTCAGGACCCAGGGAGGGAAGGAAAGGAGGCGGGGCTACATGTCATAGAAGTTGGGACGAAGTAGCCACTGGCTGCCTAACTTGGAATAGTCTGACGGTCTTGGGGACCTGTCAGAATGCTGAGGCCCGGCAGGGGAAAGCAGGAAACGACCTCAAACCATGGCCTTCTCCTTACTCCTAGGTCTTGTACATCCAGGCCTTTGTCCTTGTCTTCCTCTTGGGCAAGGTGATGGGCAAAGTGTTCTTTGGGCAGCTGAGAGCCGCAGAGATGGAGGTAATATGTTGGTGGGCCCAAAGGACAGGGTCCAGAGCCAGGCAAACAATGACTGGGTTCCGTATCGTCCCCTGCTCCGCCTACAGCACCTTCTGGAACGGTCCTGGTACGCTGTCACGGAGACTTGCCTGGCCTTCACTGTTTTTCGGGATGACTTTAGCCCCCGCTTTGTGGCGCTCTTCACTCTCCTCCTCTTCCTCAAATGCTTCCATTGGTTGGCTGAAGACCGCGTGGACTTTGTGAGTTGGGAGTGGCTGACGGGCTTGCTGGTGGATTGGGGCCTGGGGCAACCCCAGCCATCTTGATGGTGTTCTTCTCTGCTCCCGCCCCAGATGGAACGCAGCCCCAACATCTCCTGGCTGTTTCACTGCCGCATCGTCTGTAAGTGAGACTCACGCAGAGGTGGGGGGGGGCGTTTCTTGAGGGGAAAGGTGCCACTGAGGGGTAGAATGTGGAAAAGTCAAAAGCTGTGAGCCAGAACCCCAGAGCCCGGGCTGCCCCTTAGTCCACAGCTGTACAGGAAAGATAATTTAAGAAGCTAATTTGCATAGTCTCCACTCTGTTCCACTCCATGGCTTCTTAACTGCCTGGGCACTCAGCTCTCTGCCTTGCCCCCTGGGCCTGGGTTGCCCCAACACCATGCCTGAGCAAAAGTAATTCCCAGAGGGCTGCTTCCACTCGGGTGTACACATCTGAGTAGATGGCTGGGTCTATGGCCATGATGGACACGAGGATGGGACTGTCCTAGAGCAGGTAGTGCTTGTCAGGCCTGTGCTGACCTCACTTCCCTCCTTTTGGGGGTCTCCGCAGCTCTTATGTTCCTCCTGGGTATCCTGGACTTCCTCTTCGTCAGCCACGCTTATCACAGCATCCTGACCCGTGGGGCTTCAGTGCAGCTGGTGTTTGGCTTTGAGGTAAAAACTGGTTTGGGGGAAGAAAGCTGAGGTGGTCCTTCATGTGCTGTGAGCACTCCTACAAGTCCTTCCTGAGCACCTGCTGTGTCCCCACCCCTAGTTTGGCCACCAGGGAGCCTCCATCATTTAGCCCTGGCTACCCTCATACCCTCCTGGGCGATTGCAGAAGGGCACAAAAAAAAGCTGGTATAGAAGATTCCTGACCTGGGCGCCTCAGCAAGCTTTCCTGGAGGCTGATGCCACAGCTGGCTGTGGATGGAGAAGAGAAAATTGCTGGGTGGATCACCCAGGAGACGTTCCCAGCTCACATTTGCTGCATGCTTACCACATGCCAGGCTTTGTGCTGTGTTCCTGAGTCACATCTCATAATCAACAAAACCATGTTGTTGTAGATGACAGTTAATGCTTCGTTTTACAAATGAGCAAACAGCTAGGCGGTGGTGGCGCACCCAGCACTTGAGGAGGCAGAGGCAGGCGGATCGCTGTGAGTTCGAGGCCAGCCTGGTCTACAAAGCGAGTCCAGGACAGCCAAGGCTACACAGAGAAACCCTGTCTCGAAAAACCAGAAAACAACAAAAGGAGCAAACCGAGGTTGAGCCAGTCGCCTTAGTAAAAGGCTGGGAGGACCCCGGCTGTGTCTGAAGCCTCTGTCGGTCCCGCTGTGCCTGCTGTCCTGCCGCCTGGGCCTGGCTACAGCTTCCGTTCATCTCCTGTCCCTCCCTCCAGTACGCCATCCTGATGACCATGGTGCTCACCATCTTCATCAAGTATGTGCTGCACTCCGTGGACCTCCAGAGCGAGAACCCCTGGGACAACAAGGCTGTGTACATGCTGTACACGGAGCTGTTTACAGGTAACGAGATCCCGGGCCTCCCGGCCCCCCCCCCCAGCATCCCTCCCCACCCCCCCAACATCCCCCTGTGTGCCTGCCAGCCCTCCGGCCGGCTGCGATCTACCCTCCCTCCCCAGGCTTCATCAAGGTCCTGCTGTACATGGCCTTCATGACCATCATGATCAAAGTGCACACCTTCCCTCTCTTCGCCATTCGGCCCATGTACCTGGCCATGAGGTGAGTCCAGCCTTGTCTGTTCCCTGTCCCACACTGATCTCTCCCACTCGTCTCCCTGCACTCACTGACTTGTCTCTTCAGGCAGTTCAAGAAAGCTGTGACAGATGCCGTCATGTCCCGCCGAGCCATCCGCAACATGAACACGCTGTACGTGGGCGTGTCGTGGCCACCCTCTTAAACTCTGTCCTGGGATCCCTTTGCTCCCAGTTCTGGTCCTGACATACGCTCTGCTGTCTTAACCAGCTACCCAGATGCCACTCCCGAGGAGCTCCAGGCAATGGATAATGTCTGCATCATCTGCCGAGAAGAAATGGTGACCGGTGCTAAGAGATTGCCCTGCAACCACATCTTTCATACCAGGTGGGAGCGGGTCTGGGGCACCTGCATCTTGGCACAGGCTCATGGGGACCCGCTGACCACTACCTGATCTTAACTCCCAGCTGCCTGCGCTCCTGGTTCCAGCGACAGCAGACTTGCCCTACGTGTCGTATGGATGTCCTGCGGGCATCGTTGCCAGCCCAGTCACCACCTCCCCCTGAGCCTGCTGACCAAGGACCACCCCCTGCCCCTCATCCCCCACCACTGCTGCCACAGCCCCCAAATTGTAAGTGGTCTTTCATTTGCCCCCAGAGGACTTTCCTTTGCCTTTGGACACCTGCCCTGGGCTCGGGACCAACAATGCTAGGGAATCAAAAATGTCTGCCCTCTGGAAGCTCGTCCTAGGCAGGAAGGGGTGAGGTGATGAGAAACAGACAAATGCCGAGTGGTAAGCAGGGCCTGCAGGAGTGGAGGACAGCTCTCAGTAGCCACGAGTTCCGCCTGCGAGTGGGAACTGTCAGCTCACCTGTCTTCTCACTGCCTTTTTTTTCCTCCACAGTCCCCCAGGGCCTCCTGCCTCCTTTTCCTCCAGGCATGTTCCCACTGTGGCCCCCAATGGGCCCTTTTCCACCTGTCCCACCTCCACCAAGCTCAGGAGAAGCTGCCGCCCCTCCATCCACCAGCGCAGGTGAGCCTTCTGCATGCCAAGGCAGCTGGGGGTGGCAGAGTCGGATCTATACACCTGGAGAGTGACGCTCGCTCTGTGCTTTGCCAGCTGTTTCTCGGCCCAGTGGAGCAGCCACCACCACCACAGCTGCTGGCACCAGTACCTCTGCCCCAGCATCCAGCTCTGTACCTGGCCCAGAGGCCGGCCCTGCCCCTGGCTTTCCCTTCCCTCCTCCTTGGATGGGTATGCCTCTGCCTCCACCTTTTGGTAAGTTGGCCCCTCTCTGGGATGTTCAGGGTAAAGAGGGCAGCCCAGGTAGCTCAGACTGACCTCTTCCTCCTGCCAGCCTTCCCGCCGATGCCCGTTCCTCCTGCGGGTTTTGCCGGCCTGACCCCAGAGGAGCTGCGGGCACTGGAGGGCCATGAGCGGCAGCACCTGGAGGCCCGGCTGCAGAGCCTGCGCAACATACACACGCTACTGGATGCTGCCATGCTGCAAATTAACCAGTACCTCACTGTGCTGGCCTCCTTGGGGTACGCACGCCCGATTCTAATAGAGCTCAAAAAGGGTCCCTGGTAGTTTTTTACATTTGTCTTCCTTGTACCTTGTAACACATTCTGTTGCCTCAGGCCACCTATCTCCAGGTGTGTCCAGGGGCTCCTGGCCATGCCTGGTGTTTTCATCCTTCATTCCAAGAGGTGCACACCCAAATTATCCTTGCCATCCGCTGCTGTAGCTTGTCCCCTCACACACTCCTGACACCGAGGGAGCAGATAATAGAAAGTCACTTGAAGCCAGCCTATCGCATCTTCAAGTGCTGGTGTCAGTCGCTTGCTTGTGTTAGGACCTCTTGCTGAATAAAAATTGAGGCCAGGCCAGGCATGGTGGTACACGCCTTTAATCCCAGTACTCAGGGAGGCAGAATCAGGTGGATCACTGTGAGTTCGAGGCCAGCCTGGTCTACAAAGGAATTCCAGGACAGTCAAGGTGACACAGAAAAAAATCCTGTCTCAAAAAAGCCAAAAAGCAAACAATCGAATTCCTCATCATAGGTGACATGTGCAAAGGGCTGGCAGGAAGCTGTAGTCCAAGGCTTGAGCACTCGGACTTACCCTCTAAGGTGCCTGCCTGTCAGTGTCAGCTGTCTCTGCCTGCAAGTGGTGACAAGCCATGGGGCTGAATCGCTGACCCTGGAGTTGCTTCACCTGAGAATCTAATCCACATGTGTTCACCAATGTCTGCTCCTCACAAGGATTCAGGAACAGCTTGCCTTAGAGCTTGTCCTGCGAGGCTCATGGTGGTAGCGAGTGGGGAGTGGGGTAGGAGAATCTGTCCAACCCAAGAGGCCCCTGTCAGACCTCTTGTCCCTTCTCTTGCCAGGCCCCCCAGGCCAGCTACTTCAGTGAACCCCACTGAAGAGACTGCCTCTACAGTGGTATCTGCTGCCCCTTCCACCAGCGTCCCCAGCTCTGAGGCCCCTACCCCATCCCCAGGGGCCTCCTCACCAGTCCCTGAAGTTGAAAAGCCTCCAGGTAGGTGTGAGTAACACTTAGGGGTGGGTACGGAGGGTTCTCTGGGCTCCACCTCTGACCTCTCTCCCCAGCTCCCGAGTCAGTTGGTGGCGGCGCGGCAGAGGAGCTTCCTGAGGATGGAGAGCCTGATGCTGCAGAACTCCGCCGGCGTCGCCTGCAAAAGCTGGAGTCCCCTGTTGCCCACTGACACTGCCCAGACCTGGCCCTGACCCTGCTCTCTCAAGTGGCCCTCACTGGAACACATCCTGCCACCAAGTGCCAGCTCCCTCTCTGCCTGCACCAGGGAGTAATAACCCAGCTGAGGAAAGTGGCAGTATCCCTAAGGCCAAGAAGTGGCTGAGTCCCAGCTGATGCGTCCCCGGCAGCCCTGGGGATGTTGGTCAGCTCTAACCTTCCTCCTCCACTTCTGCCGTGTTCTTCTGGGGCCTTGAGAGTGAGAAGCTGAACTTGTGGAAAGCCCGCTCTCCCGCACTTCCCGGGAGAAGATGAAGCCCCTCCAAGCCCTGCTTGTGAGTATGGGACCATGCTGCAGTGCCGAACAGTATTAGCTTCTGTTCCCAAGTGTGGAAACCCAGAGGGGCTGCAGGCAGACCAGGACCTTGCCCCACCCTCCTGCCAAGACTGGTACCAGTCTCCTCCTCCTCCTACCCGTCTTCCCAGAACCCCCTTTGTGATGGTGGCTGTGCCCCCTAAGCCCTGTGGCATTTCCATGTCTTACTGGCAACCACACAACTCAGGGAAAGGAGTGCCTGGGGGTGGGGGGACAGGCGGGCAGCACCGAGGGATCCTGCCCTGCTCTTCCCCAGGCTCTTTCCCCATCTCGCCCAGCAGCCACTGCCTGGTGGGCCTGGCTGAGGGGGTGTGCTGCTCCTTAACCCTGCTCCCCAGAACCCAAGGCAGGCCACCTTCAACCTGTGGGACTTGAGTTCAGGACTGGAACCATTTCTGTACCTAGTGGCTTTTGGCTTAAATTTTGTCCTTTGAATTTGAATGCTTGACCCCAGGAAGGAGGAGCAGGTGTGGGGCTAGGTTCCCGGACTTGCCAGTTTATAACCAGCTCTGGGCCAGGCAGGGACCGTGAGCCAAGGCCTAGCTGCTTCCTTCTTCCTTCGGTTGTGTTACAGGAGTTTCTGGAGACAGTTTCAGATGATTATTTAATTTGTAAATACTGTACAAATTTTAATAGCTTAAATTGTATATACAGCCAAATAAAAACTTGCATTAATGACTGGTGGGACATGTAACCTAGGATCAGGCCTGGGCTCCTTTTCCTCGCCAGCCCGTGGGCTTACGGCCGGCATCTCCTGGAAGGAGGGTGCTGAGGTCATTGAACTGGACAGCTTCATCCTACACATGGGGAAACTGAGCTCTGGGAGGGTGGTGCTTCCTCCTTGGGGTAGCCAGAATCTGAACACTGGGATGGGCAGCAGGAGGGAGCAGTCTGCAGTTACTTGTCTTCAAACCCCTGTATAGGTGATTCCAGGTCAGCAGGCTGATTTCCCACAATTCTACCTAGTACAGCACTGAGAACCTAAGATACTCTTTGGTCTGTTTTGTCTCTCCCAGGCCATGGCATTGCCCTTGTAGTCTGTGTCATCTGCTTTCCGTAGCTTCCACCAAGCCCAGTCTGGCTTAGAGCAAAAGCTCCAGAAGTCCAAGGATGGGTCTGTCCTGTGAAGCCCCCAGAACACAGTTGTTGATTCCTTCCAGAATGGTTGGACTAAAGAAATGCATGCACCAGGGCTGGAGAGACGGCTCAGAGGTTAAGAGCACTGACTGCTCTTCCTCAGGTGTTGAATTCAATTCCCAGCAACCACATAGTGGCTCACAACCATCTATAATGTGATCTGATGCCCTCTTCTGGCCTGCAGGTGTACATGTAGGTAGAGCACTATATAAGTAAATCTTTAAAAAAAGAAATTCATGCACTATTGTGGTTTTTTTTTTTTTTAAAGATTTTATTTATTATATATACAATATTCTGTCCCCATGTGTATCTGCCTGCCAGAAGAGGGCACCAGATCTCATTATAGATGGTTGTGAGCCACCATGTACTTGCTGGGAATTGAACTCAGGACCTTTGAAGAACAGACAGTGCTCTTCTTAACCTCTGAGCCATCTCTCCAGCTCCATGTTGGCTTATTTTTAAAATGTATTTTATTGCCAGGCAGTGGTAGCACACACCTTTAATCTCAGCATTTGGGAGGCAGAGACAGGCGGATTTCCATGAGTTCGAGGCCAGCCTTGACTACAGAGCAAGTTCCAGGACAGTGAGAGTTGTTACACAGAGAAACCCTGTCTCAAAGGGGAAAAAAAAAACCAAAAACAAAACCCAAACTATTTTATTTTGGTTTCTTACATTTCTTTCCCGTTTCCAACACCCCAACACCAGGTAGGAGAGGAAGGTTCGTGAGAAGAAGGTATAGTTTTCTTTGGCTACTTTCTGCTGTTTAGATTTGGCGGTCCTTGGGGCAAATCCAATCTCCATTTGAGGATATCTCTGACTTCTCATCACACTGCATCAACAACAACCAGGAGCAGCAGGGGGAGCAGCAACAGCCGCCTTTCTCGGAGGAACCCCTGCCCCATCTCTCTGGGCTCTGGCATTTGTCCCCTCAAGAGTCCTCAGAATTAAACTAACTGCAGCTGGCAAAGACCACGCCCTTCTCAGAGCTGCCTGAGGCAAATAGTCTGCTGCGTGGAAAATCCCATATCCCACACCAGGGATTAAAACAAAAACATGTTCAGGCGTGGTGGCGCACGCCTTGAATCCCAGCACTTGGGAGGCAGAGGCAGGAGGATCGCTGTGAGTTCCAGGCCAGCCTGGTCTACAAAGTGAGTCTAGGACAGCCAAGGCTACACAGAGAAACTCTGTCTTGAAAAACAAACAAACAAAAAAAGAAAGTTTACGTAACTGGGAACCCAAAACTTCCACAACAGCGTATAAAGGGACAGCTGTTAATGTCTCCCTTGCTAGCCTGACTTGCTTGTGGACTCTCCTGTTGGACAGCTCTCCCTAAGTGGACACTTAAGAGTTCTTTTTCCCCTTTATGAAAGCAAGGCCTGGGGCTGGAGAGATGGCTCAGCGGTTAAGAGCACTGATTGCTCTTCCAGAGGTCATGAGTTCAATTCCCAGCAACCACATGGTGGCTCACAACCATCTATAATGTGATCTGATGCCCTCCTCTGGTCTGCAGATGTACATGCAGACACTGTGTACGTAATAAAGAAATAAATCTTAAAAAAAAAAAAAAAAAAAAATTTAAAAAAAAAAAAAAAAAAAGAAAGCAAGGCCTGATCTCAAAGTCCGTTAGCCTGGATACTAAACCCCTTTCTTCGTATCCCATTCCAGAGACTCCAAATCCACTTCCTCTCTGGATGCCAGTCTGTGGAGGGCACTGCCACATAGGCTGACCATCAGGCCTCAGAAGCCTTTCTCAAGAAGCCAGGCTTTAAGCTGTTCATCAAAGTAGCCTTTGATTCGAAGAGTGCCTGTCACCTCATTAACCTGAGTGATAGGTGTCTTTCCCAGTAGCGGGCTCAAAAACTCTTCCACGTCCTTCTGTAGAGCCTAGAGAAAGATAAACTCCAGTCAGCAGTTTGTAGCTACAGGGCCCCACCCCTTCAGCCCTGGAAGGATCAGGTAGAGGCCTAAGCCACTTACCCAGATGTCCCCTTCCACCTTCCGAATCACAGTCATCTGTCGGTTGCCATGTGTGATGTCTTTGTAGACTGGGATGTTGTGCATCCGGGAGCGCCGGACAAAGTAGGGCAAGCTGGGAGGAGGGTCTGTAAAGGGTACAGCATACGAAACCAGCTGATTCCAGATCTTACCCCACCGCAACCAGGGCCTTTCCCCACAGAAAAACTGCCAGGGGTTATGTCAGAGCGATTGTTGCTGCTTTGAGACAGACAAAGTCTTCTGAATCTTAGACTGGCCTCAAACCCTATGTGGCTAAGATCTTGAATTATATAATCCTGCTTCCACCTTCCAAGTGCTAGGATTACAGGCTTACTGCACTTGCCACAGAGTCATTCACTCCTCCTCAGGTCAGGGCGTCTCCGCTGTCCTTCAGTTTAGAGAGTCAAAGATGGATTTTCACCTTGGTACTGTAGAGCCCCACACAGAGCTGCTACCACTTAAGTGCTCAAGAAGGAATGAAGAGCTGGGTATGACCGCTCATGCTTAGCACAGTGCTAGTACAAGGCTGGTTGGACCAGCGTGGTGGCGCACGCCTTTAATCCCAGCACCCTGGAGGCAGAGACAGATGGATCTCTGTGAGTTCGAGGCCAGCCTGGTCTACAAAGTGAGTCCAAGACAGCCAAGGCTACACAGAGAAACCCTCTCTCTAAAAACCAAAGATAAAAAATAATAAAATTAAAAAAAAAATCTTTTGGTTTGGTTTCTTTGAGACAAATTCTTTCTGTAGCTCCAGCTGGCCTAAGTCTTGTACTGGCAATGAGATTTCACAAACTTGGTCACACACTGGACTCTGTATTAAGGTTTTTGTTTTTGTGAGACAGGGTTTCTCTGTGTAGCCTTGACTATCCTGGACTTGCTTTGTAGACCAGGCTGGCCTCGAACTCACAACAATCCACCTGCCTCTGCCTCCCAAGGGCTGGGATTAAAGGCGTGTGCCATCACCGCCTGGCTTGTATTAAGGTTTTATATGCTGAGCAGATTATACCCATTTTGATGAATTTGAGGTTAGGAGAAGCTAGATGACTAATTAATGAAGTCAGACTAACAAGGACAGAGCCAAATTCAAGCCCGGACTGCCTGTCTGCTAAGCTGCAATCTCTATTATGCATGCTCAGTTGGCTTGGGAGAAGAGAAATCCAAACACATGGGTCTTTTTTTTCTCTATGACGACACAAGTTAAGACTTCACCCCTATGAATAGGGTTCTGCTCTTGGGCGCTTCCCTGGGGATCAGACAACACTAACCCTCCTACATCTCAGCAGCAGGGAAGCACTCTTTAAGGCAGGGTTTCTCTGTGTGGCCTTGGCTATCTTGGACTCCCTTTGTAGACCAGGCTGGCCTTGAACTCACAGCAATCCACCTGCCTCTGCCTCCTGCGTGCTGGGATTAAAGGAGTGGGCTACCCCACCTGGCTCAGCAGCACTCCTTAAAAGTCCTAAGTCTCAGCTGGGGCAAAGGGCCTGCTTCCTCTACAGCCTTCAAACTACCCCCACTCAACTCACCTCTGGGAGGCTGCCACCCACTGGGAGTGGGATAATGTTTGTGCTTCGGTGGTTCTGGGATTTTGGTAGGGGGGAACAGGCGCTCAACGAACTTGTATTCATCCACAGACTCCACAAAGCTGGAGTTATCAGGAGGCCCCTGTGTCTGGCTCTAAGGCAAAACAAGCAAACATCTTTTCATTAGTTTACCCAACACAGAAGAACTTTAGGTAAAGAACCAAACAGAAAGAATAACATAAATCAAAGAATTGAACTAGGAAAGCACCAGACTTTGGTTTTCCAGTTTGCAGGATACCAGGGGGGACCAGGGAAAAAAAATAGATAAAACAGCTCAAACAGACTGAATCCCAAGATTTTTCCCAGGAGAAAAAAATAGATAAACAGCTCAAACAGACTGAATCCCAAGATTTTTCCAGGACTCAAATGACAAACGCGCATATTCCTGAAAAGTCGATTCATCCTAAGACTGACCAATATAGTATTCCTCAGTATGTTTCTTTGAACGTGGTGTTGAAACTCTTGAGCTCCGAATGAGGCGCTTGAACCGACCAGGCACCGAGCGGGGACCTGCCGCTGCTATCGGTCCTAACCAACTCGAGCTAGGCGGCAGCCACGTTTCCAAAACCCAGACTCCCCAAGTGCAGACCCGACTCTGCCACCTGCCCTCGCCATCCTGCATCTACTACACTTGAGAGAAGTGTCAACCGGAGTAGGGAGGAAAACTAAGGTCTCGTGGGGGAATACGTAGCTCAGGATTGTCCTAAGTAACAGTAAGGCTCGTACGCAGTCTGTTGTCCTCAATTCGAGTGCTCACCAGCTGCCGACTCCCGTAGCTCCGCCGGACACAGATCCTCCAGTCCTGCAGAGCAGCTCGGAACACTGCAGCTGCCATCTTGGCTTACCCAACCCTGAAGTGTCACCTGCGCGCGCAAGCGGCTCCGCCCCGCCCCCTTCTGCGCGCGCTTCTCACAGGGAAAGAACGCCTGCGTGGAGCGTAAGGGGCGGGCAAAGACGGCCGGGGCGGAGGGGAGGTACGAACACCAGCGATTCGCGGTCGCGCAGCAGTGACGTAACACGCAGCAGGCGGGGAGGACGTGCGCGCCCCCGCTCCTTCCTCTTTCTTGACTCCATCTTCGCGGTAGCAGCAGCGCCGTCCGCGGGTTAGGTGAGACATGGGCGGCGGCGGGTCCTCGAGCGCTCTGCGCGCTCAAGGGATGCGGGGAAGGCAAGGGACAGGGGCTGTTCTGCGGCCTTGTCTCGTCTAAATCCTGGCCGCTGGCGAGCCCAGCCTTCCGCATGTGAGACGGCCTGCCCCGCTTCCCCATCCCCTGACCTCTTTTTTTCTGGGATGTTTCTTTCCTTTTCTCACAAGCCTCTATTTCTTCAGTCGCCAACATGCAGCTCTTTGTCCGCGCCCAGGAACTACACACCCTCGAGGTGACCGGCCAGGAGACGGTCGCCCAGATCAAAGTAAGTGTGTAATGCTCCGTGATTCCACATAACTGCTTCTCTTTTATTATCCCCGGGCTCGCGGGGAATATTTGTCTACTTTTAAACATTGTAGGTTTTGTTTGTTTGTCTACCTATAGGCTCATGTGGCCTCACTGGAAGGCATTGCCCCCGAAGAGCAAGTCATGCTTCTGGCAGGCTCGCCGCTGGAGGATGAGGCCACCCTAGGCCAGTGTGGTGTAGAGGCCCTGACCACTCTGGAAGTGGCTGGCCGCATGCTGGGAGGTGAGTGCTTTTTACACTATGAGCTAACGGAATGCGTGTGGTTATAGCGTGTAACAGCCCGTTTCTGTGGTAATACACTGGTGCCTTCTCCCGTCTTTAGTTCATAGTTGTACTTTTTTTTTTTTTAAACTTTAATCTTTGTACATTGTTGTGAGGGTGTCAGATCTTGGAGTTACAGACAGTTGTGAGCTGCCATGTGGGTGCTGGGAATTGAACCCGGGTCCTTGGGAAGAGTAGACAGGGCTCTTAACCACTGAGCCACCTTTCCAGCCCCCTCATAGTGGTACTTAAGCCCTTTACCAGACAGTGGTTCTCAGTGTCCCCACTGTAATCCGGGAGTCAGAGGCAGGTGGATCTAGGCCAGCCAGGGCTATACAGAGAAACCCTGTCTAGAAAAAAGCCAAATATATGTCAGAGTTTTGCATACGGGGCTGGTGAAATGGCTCAGAGGTTAAGAGCACTGGCTGTTCTTCCAAAGGTCCTGAGTTTAATTCCCATCAACCACTTATAACCATCTGGTACCCTCTTATTAATTCAGGCAGAATGCTGTATAAATAATAAATTTCTGAAAAGTTTTGTATTGGTTCTCAGGGTGCTCCTGTCTTTGTTTTGTATGTAGAATGTTATGTATGTGTATGCGCATGACTTGCTTTGTAGAATCCTTGCCTTAGTATGCATAAACTGGCTGTGGTGACATTGATGTGTGCGCCAACCTTGGCTAACTAGGCTGTGACCCTGTCTCCATCCTTGCAACTTCATTTCGTTCTTTGTTCTGCCCAACTTGTCATTTAAAAGTTCAAGAGTTCAGGGCCGAAGACTTGTGCTGAGTGTGGCATTGCTTTTTTTCTTTTTTCTTTCTTTTGAGACAGGGTTTCCCGTTATTTTGGCTATCCTGGATTCTCGATTTGTAGACCAGGCTGGCCTTGAACTCAAAGTGATCCACCTGCTTCTGCCTCCCAAGTGCTGGGATTAAAGCTCTGGGCCACCACTGCCCGGCTGTGGCATTGCTTCTTACCCAGTGTCTTTCTCCCACCACCCACACAGGTAAAGTCCATGGTTCCCTGGCTCGTGCTGGAAAAGTGAGAGGTCAAACTCCCAAGGTGAGTGATGACAGAATTGGTATTTGGACTTTGTTTTTTCTGTCACAGCAGATCTTATCAGTCTTTTTCTTTCCCAGGTGGCCAAACAGGAGAAGAAGAAGAAGAAGACAGGCCGGGCCAAGCGGCGAATGCAGTACAACCGTCGCTTTGTCAATGTCGTGCCCACCTTTGGCAAGAAGAAGGGCCCCAATGCTAATTCCTAAGTCCCACTGTGATCCTGGCACTCTAATAAAGCCATTTGCCCAGACATCTTAATTGCTTTCTTCGTTTGTTTTTTGGGGGAGAAATACAACATTTAGGCTAGTTAAGTGCTTCTTGGTCATCAAGAAGGGTAAATTAGAATCAGTTACCAGCTGGTGGTGGTGTTAGTGGGTACATCTTTTAGTTCCAGTACTTTGAAGGCAGAGGCAAGTGAATCTGAGTTCGAGACCACCCTGGTCTACATAGTGAGTTCCGGGTAGCCAGGGCTACATAGAGACCGTGTCTCAACCAACCAAACACAGACTCAGTGTTAAGGCTGGGTTTTTGTTTAGTTGGTTTTTCAAGACAGGATTTCTCTGTGTAGCCTTGGCTGTCCTGAACTTGCTTTGTAGACCAGGCCTTGAACTCACAAGATAACCTCCTGCCTCTGTCTCCCAAGTGCTGGGATTAAAGGCCACGCCCGATTTAGGCTGTTTTATTGTGAAGACACCCATGGAAAGGAGGGGAAGGCTTGGGTAGGAAGTGGAGCTGTCTTCACTGATTTTGAGACCAGCTGTAGTCTCAGAAGTCCAAAGCACAAAGAACATGGTGTTTCCCATTTTCAGAAGTTGGTATTGCCCTTCGTAGGGAAAAGTACAAAAACTATGTAGATGTGAGTCAGGCATAGTGGCCCACCTTTAATCCCAGCACAAGGAGGCAGGTAGATCTGAATTTGAGGCCAGTAATGGTTGTCTCTAAAATTAAAAGTAGTTACGCATGTAGTGGCTGTGAAAACCCACTGGAGAGCTGCATTTGTTTTCCTAAGAATGTCCCCAGATACAGCTGGGCGTGGTGTTGCATGCCTTTAATCCCAGCACTCGGGAGGCAGAGACAGGCGGATTGCTGTGAGTTAGAGGCCAGCCTGGTCTACAAAGCCAATCCAGGACAGCAAGGGCTACACAGAGAAACCCTGTCTCGAAAAAGGAAAAGAAAAAAAAAAAAAAAAGGTAAGCAGCCTGCCACGGCCAACCCAGAGCTGGGATTAAAGGTGTGAACTGCTAAAACTCTAGTTTTGAGCCGGGCGTGGTGTTGCACGCCTTTAATCCCAGCACTCGGGAGGCAGAGGCAGGCGGATAGCTGTGAGTTCAAGGCCTAGCCTGGTCTACAAAGTGAGTCCAGGACAGTCAAGGCTACACAGAAACCCTGTCTCGAAAAACAAAAAAGAAAAAAAAAAACTCTAGTTTTGTTTTGCTTTGTTAGTGGTGGTCCGTTTTACTGTTTAAAGGATAGTTTGTTTTTGTACAGTTTGCTACAACCAAAGGAAACAAGCTGGGATCAGACATTCCGAACTCCGCGAGCCAACGTGCTGTTAAGAGCTTGGCCGACCGAAAAGACTCGGGAAATGTGCTGAAAGAAGGTTACGTCACCTTCACGCACAAAGGCGGAAATAACCGAAGAAGCGCCGGAAGTGGCGGAGCTGCTACGGCGGAGTGGTACCCGACTCACCGCGCCAGTTGCCATGGAGCCCGCGGGGCTCTGCGGCTTCTGCCCGGCCGGGGAGTCGCTGCCCGCGCGCTACACCTGCCCGCGCTGCAACGCTCCCTACTGCTCTCTGCGCTGCTACCGGGCGCATGGCGCCTGCGCTGAGGACTTCTACCGCGACCAGGTGCTGCGAGAGCTCCGTGGCCGGAGCGCTTCGCCCAGCCGACTGGCGGGCGCACTACGCCGGCTGCGTGAACAACGCGAGGCCGAGGATGTGCCGGAGGAAGCAGGCCTCGGCCACGGCGCGCGGCCGGGCGGCCTTTCTGGACTCTGGGAACGCTTGGCGCCCGCTGAGAAAGCGGCGTTCGAGCGGTTGCTGAGCCGAGGAGAAGCCGGACGTCTTCTGCCCCCTTGGCGGCCCTGGTGGTGGGGCCGCGGTACGGGCCCGCGTTATCTGGAGGAGTTGGATGGTGCCCCGGGCGGGGATCTCCTGACTCCAGAGTCCGCCCCTGTGAGGACCACGGTGGAACCACTTGCTGAAAACGACGGTGCCGCCGCGCCGCCCCCAGTGCCCGTTCGAATCCCAGCGCTGGCCAGCCTGAGCCGCAGCCCGGCCTCGCCGCTCGTGCGCTTCCAGCTGCCTAACGTACTGTTCGCCTACGCTCACACTCTCGCCCTGTATCACGGAGGGGACGACGACGCGCTGCTCTCTGACTTCTGTGCCACACTGCTCGATGTTTCTGGAGCCCTGGGAGCCCAGCAAGTCTTTGACTCTACGGAGCAAGCCCTGCAGGCCGCAGCCCACGTCCTGGAAGCTGGCGAGCACCCACCTGGGCCCCTGGGTACTCGGGGTGCTATGCAGGAGGTTGCCCGTATCCTGCTGGGTGAGGGTCCTATTAATCAGAAAGGCTACACGCTGACAGCACTGGGGCACCTGGCCCGAACCCTGGGCCGAGCCCGGAAACAGGCTGTGGTTGGCGAAGAGCGAGATCGTCTTTACCGAGCCCGGAAGAAGTGCCAGTTCCTGCTAGCGTGGACCAACGAAAACGAGACTGCCCTCACACCCCTGGCTCTAGACTGTGCCAGGACCCACCGAGCCCATGCTGTGACTGCCGAGGAGATGGCATCCCTTACAGGAGAGCTGGAGCGGCTTTGGGGAGGCCCAGTGCCACCTGCTCCAAGGACTCTAATTGAGGAGCTACCTGGCTGAGCTGGCTATCCATGTCATTAATAAAGATGTGACTGGTCTGCCTAGATGTTAGCAGGACCTTTCTTTCTTTTTTTAAAGGAAAACATTTTTTTTTCATATATATATATATATGAATATATATTTTATTACATATACACGCCAGAAGAGGGCACCAGATCTCATAGATGGTTGTGAGCTATCATATGGTTGCTGGAAATTGAACTCAGGACCTCTGGAAGAACAGCCAGTGCTCTTAACCTCTGAGCCATCTCTCCAGCCCTTTTTATTTATTTGTTTGTTTTATTGCTTTTTCAAGACAGGGTCTCTCTGTAGCCTTGGCTCTTCTGGACTCACTTTGTAGACCAGGCTGGCCTTGAACTCAAGTCGATCCGCCTGCCTCTGATTCCTGAGTGCTGTGATTAAAGGCCTGTGCCACCACGCCTGGCTCTTTAAAGATGGTGCCCTGAACTAGGCTTCTCTTATTTACTGTGTAGTTGAGGATAACCTTGAACTTCTGATCTTGCCTCTACCTTGACAGTGCTAAAACCAGAGGTGTTACCACCTTGCTAATTCATGCGGTGCTGAAGATCAAAGTCCTCAAGTGTGCTAAGCAAGCACTGTATAATTGAGCTACCCCCCCCCCCCAGGCCTGGAGTCCCCATTTCTGAGAGAAACCAGTTTTGTTCCACCCAGTCAGACAAACCACGTTTCAGCCTTTTCAGCTTTCCTTAGCTTGTCCCCCCAAGTCACTGACCCCAGGGTAGAAGAAAAACACAGCAAGGTTGAAAACATTTATCCAACAAGGAAAAATACTTCCTTCTGGGAACAGTGGCTCCCTCTTGCATTAAACATCTGTCCTGAGGTTGGTCATCCTTGCTGAGTTAAGTTGGGCACAGCCCCTTCTCCCACGTGTGTTCAGGCCAGAGCTGCTTAGACAAATCTGCTTCAGTAGACATAGGGTATGATTCGGTAAGGCACACGCTTGCAGTATTCCTGCCAGGCATGGCCATACTTTTGGAGGCACTGCTGTTCGTCTCGGGCCTCCCGGTGCACCAGCAACGCAGTGAAGTAGAGGAGGTAGAAATAGGGCAGCAGGTGGGTTATACCTGTGGGGAAAGCTGCGCCATCAAACGCTAGCACCCAGTTCATTTTCTTTTCTTGTTTTTGTTTTTGTTTTTCGAGACAGGGTCTCTGTAGCCTTAGCTGTCCTGGACTTGCTTTGTAGACCAGGCTTGCCTTGAACTCACAGTGATCCGCCTGCCTCTAGCACCCAGTTCATAAAGGCTTCACAGGCTGCCAGGGCTCACTAAAAAGCCCAGTGTCCATGAGGTATGTATGGCCCATCTCCTCACTGATTATCCCCCGCCACCAGGCACACCTGACTCAGACTCTTGTCATAACACCTGACCCATCCCCAGACCTACTCACCACAGGGCAAGGACCAGGCCAGAGCCATGATGAGGTCTCCCAGGTAGTTGGGATGGCGAACCATTCCCCACCACCCAGACACCAGCAGCTGCCTCCCTGTGGCAGTAGGGATGGTCTCAAGACCTGGAGAAAGACAGCTAATGAAACAGAACCGCAAGTCCTACCGTTTCACCTCACCCATGGCTCCCAAGAGGCCCAGCTTACCAGCCACACTGGGATCAGAAGGATTCTTTCGGAATGTGTTCTTCTGGGTGTTGGCGCCACGGAAGATGTAGTACCCAATACCTGAGGGAAAGTTTGGGCCAGCGGTGAGGTGGAAGTCCAAGCCTTTTGCCTCTGACCAAAGCCTGTCCAAATCCAGGCTCTACTGTTATACCCAAGAGGCAGCTCCCAGCTTCAGAGGAGCAGCAGATCGGGGACCAACCTGACTGGCACTGAGTAAAATAGGAATGGAAGGAGGGTGGGGAATGAAGGGCTCTCCTACTGACCCTTAATGAGGCAGAAGAGCAAGGCCATGGGCAGCCCCAGAGGCTGTGGGTGGTAAAGCAGGAACTGGGCCTGCAGGCTGTAGGTGAATGGTACCCAGGCTAGGTCTCCAAAGGCCAGCATGAAGCCAAAACCGTCATGTATTATGTCCATGGTGGTGAGGACAGACTCCTGCAGGGATGGAGCCAAGACATACTGGCTTAGTCCAGATGACATCCTCAGGATCCCATCTTGCCTCCCCTACCCAATCCAGCCTCACCTCATACCAGAGGGCATCACCCACATACAGCAACTGGAAGCCATTGACCAGACACATGGCCAGTGAAGGACTCCCCCGCAGCTCCACCTCCCGCATCAGCAGGGACAGGTTGATGAAGACCTAAGGGAAGTGGGGACAAGGCCGTTGTCTCTGAGTGGGAGCATCTGAGTGGAACAGTGCCAAGCTCTCCCCTCTCTCAGCTGTCAGGTCATGAGTTGGCTGAATCCAGGTCCAGTATCACAACACCAGATTGCAAACCTGCCTTAACTTAAAACTCCTGCTTGGGAGACTGAACATTGTCATGTGGGCAGAGTGTGTCTTTGCTAACACTCGCTTTCCCACTGCCATGTGGAAAATGGGGATAAGCAGGGCCTGCCTTGAGTTCTTGTGTGGAGAGCTAAGGATTAGCTCGTCATCACACCCTCAGTCCAGTAGCTCCAGTGAACTGAATAGTGTAGCTTCTTCAGTAATACTGACATGGATTTTTCCTCAAGGGTACCCCTAACCAAAAAAACAAAACAAGGGCTGGAGAGAGGCTCAGGGGTTAAAAGCACTGGCTGCTTAGGTCCTGAGTTCAATTCCCAGCAACTGGCTTGCAGGTGTAAATGCAGGCACACATGCATGCAAAACATTGTATATAAAATAAATCTTTTTTTTTAGATTTATTTATTATATATACATTGCTCTGCTTACTTGTACCCGTGAAGGCCAGAATAGAGCATCAGATCTCATTATAGATGGTTGTGAGCCACCATGTGGTTGCTGGGAATTGAACTCAGGACCTTTGGAAGAACAGCCAGTGCTCTTAACCTCTGAGCCATCACTCCAGCCCTAAAATAAATAAATCTTGGTTTTTTTTGTTTGTTTGCTTTTTGTTTTTGTTTTCAAGACAGGGTCTCTCTGTGTAGCCTTGGCTGTCCAGGACTCACTTTGTAGACCCGGCTGGCCTCGAACTCACAGCAATCCACCTGCCTCTGCCTCCCGAGTGCTAGGATTAAAGGTGTGCGCCACCATGCCCAGCATAAATAAATCTTTTAAAAAAAAACAGAGCCCGGCACCCCATCTACCTCATGCCTTTAATCCCAGCACTTGAGAGGTAGAGGCAGGTGGATCACTGTGAGTTAAACAACAAAAAAGACAAAAACAAAAAGGAGTGTCACTAAGTAGCTTTGGTTGGCCTGGAACGATATAGACCAGGCTAGCCTTAAACTCACAGACATCTGCCTGGCTCTGCCTCCTGAGTACTGGAACTAAAGGTGTGCGTCACTCTATCCAGCCCTCACCATAATTTTAGAAGGAAACTTCATTCCATCCCATCTTACCAGTGAGGAAGTACCTTTAGAGTCTGGTACGTATGTGGGCGTGCCAGTCTCCAGACCCGTGCTGGGGCTAGGCCTGGCGGGATTATGTTAACTGTAATCCTAGTTACTTGAGTACCTGAGGCAAGTGAAGGGGGCTGTGACTTTGGGACTAGCCTAGACAGCCCTAGTGAGACCTGTTTCAAAATGAAACCCAAACTCAGATTCATAGAGGGAACTTGGCACTCCTGCCTCTGTGTAGGATCTCCTCCAAGGTGAAAGCAGGACCTCACCCGAGTCCCTTTGGAACTCTCCACCACCAGCACTGTATGTATGATCTTAACACAGGAACAGCTGGTGTGTTGTCAAGGCCACCAATGACAAACAGGGTGTTAAATCCCACAGTCCACTGGAGGCACAGGCTGGCCTGCCCCTCAGTCGGCAGGCACTTGGTCACTGTCTTTGAAGTGCAAAGTCAGCTCTGCAATTGACCACCACATCTAAAGCTGCGTGCGCTCTCCCCGCTCGGCACAGAGCCTGTCATCACTGTCTGCTGTACATAGTTAGCTTTGTGGTGCTAGGGCTGGAACCTAGGACTTTTATGTGTGCTAGCCAAATGCCCCCTCTCTCTCTCTCTTTAAGATTTGGTATTAAGACCCCCCTCTTGGTCTTAAAGGAGTTCACAGCATAGCAACATACTGGCAATTGAATGAATGACTATTGCTGTCCACCCAACAATGCTAGCCCACCCTGCTCTTCTCCTGGCCCAAGACCAGCACTGCTAAACCCTGCATGCCCAGCATACCCAGCCAATGAGGCCAGGTCTCAGCTCACAGAAATATTTGAAGTCAAAGGAACCAAGGCGAGGGTTCAGCTCCCGTCCCAGAAAGAAGTCATACATGGCATTTCCTAGGAAACAGTGGAGAGTGAAGGAAGGCACAACAGCAGGCACCCCATCTACCTCACCCTACCTTACCGGGACCTTTCTCACCTGAGTTTCCCCCAGGAGCCAAGGCCGAGGCAGGAGCTACCAAGGCCTTCGCATAGAGGAGGAGGCTGAAGATGAAGCTGGTGAGAGTGGTTGCAAAGGCCAAGGGCAGAAGCATCCCAGAGAGTGCACCCAGAGGCAGCCCCGCGGACAACCCGAGCCCGACCAACAGGGCTGTTAGCACCAGAGCCTGGAAGCCTGAACCACAACACAGAGTGAGCTCTGGGTTTGCGCACGCGGCGCGCGGACACACACACACACACACACACACACACACACACAGAGTTCTGGGAGGTCACTGGCCTGGAGCTGAGTAGCAACAAAAGAGGTTGCATAGGGAGATTCCCATAGTGGGGTGTGTCCTCAGAGCTCGTCCATGGACCTCCTGCTAGACTTGGGGGTCCACCCCAACCCCGACCCGTGTAATTCCGATTCAGGGGGGAGGATGGGAAGCCCCAGGCACCATTAATAGGGTAGCGCAGGCGACTCTTGTCCTTCAGTTCCAGGCCCTCTGCCACCTGCGGGTACAGGGCAGGACTTATAAGGGTTGGGGAGGCCTTTCCGCTGGTCGAGCCGCTCCCCCTCCCCGCCCCCGGTCCGTTAGAACAGAGACCACACCTTGCGTGCAGGCAGCAGGTAGAGTGCCACCTGCAGGCCGAGCCAGATGAACAATAGCATCAGAGCCCTTGGGCTCCACAGCTCCTCCAGCCCAGGCAGGTATTCCGGCGGGCCCAGGAGGCGCGCTGGGCCGGAGCGGGCCACCAGGAGCAGGTGAAACATAGTGGCAGGCAGCAAGACCATCATCGCCGTGACGCCTGGGGAGAGGGCCACTGTGTCATGAAGCCATTCCCCAGAGCTCTCTCAAGTCTACAGGCGCCTTGGGTCACCTGCCTGCTTAGCAGGTTCCTAGCGCATACTCCTACCTTGATTTCTCTGCCTTCCCCTCTGCTCTTCCAACTCTTGTCTTTCATTGCACAAGCTCCCTGCTAAGCAGCTGCCAGCACCGATCCCGCCTCGCCCTCTGCCACCCGTGCACCCCGATCCGTCTGCCAGATTTCTTAAAAGCCTTCTAGCACGTATCCTACCCTGCTTTCGTTAAGTAGCATCAGTTCAGCCTCCACCCCATCCTTCCTATTTACCCAACGGCCCCCCGAATTCCAGTGGGGCCTGGGAGGCCTCAGGAAGAGTCATGCTCTCTGTCTGCTTTGCCGGGGAGTTAGGCTCACAAACGTCGATCAATGAAACACAGCCTGCGCCATTCGGATAGCCGGGTTAAGACTTTGCGTCTGCTCTGCCCGAACCCTGAGGTGGGACAGCTGCTGCTCTTGTCAAGTGATCTTTAAATGGACGCGCCCTCTGCCCATCCTGGGCCCAGCACAGCAGCCAATCAGCACTGGGAGGCGGGGCCCGTGGTGGCGCTTCAGAAGCTTCGGCATGGAAACCCAACTCCTGACACGTCCCGCCCCCGCAAGGAAAGAGGGAGGAGGAGGCCACACAAGTTTATTAGAAGGGTCCATAAACCCGCCAGCGGGGAGGGCCGCCAGGGTGAAAACAGGGCACGGGAAGGACAGGAAAGGGCGACCGGGCTGCCCTGTGACTGCGTCAGCAGAGCCTAGCCACGCTCGCATATGACCTCAACAACACTGGGTTCCATGGGCACTGGGTCAGGACAGCGCAAAGCAGCGGAGGCCACCACTTCATCCAGCAGCAGGTGCACTAGCTCCTCATCAGCCACAAAGCGCCACAAGTAGAGCTGCAGGAAGTGGCAGTCCACCTGCACCTGCTGCAGCCCAAAGCGCCCAAAGGTGCGCAGACGGACACACTCCAGCAGCGTCTTCAAGCTGATCTTAATGATACCAGTCAGCACCGACACCTGCAGGTGGACATGGAGATGCAGCTCAGGGACCGCAGACTTTCAGGGAGGAGCATACACCCAAATTCTAAGCAGAGGCAAGGGAGTTAAAGTGAGTAAGATGGCTTTCCAGGGCTCAGGTAAGGAGGGAACAATCTAATTTTGCCTCTGTAAGGGATGCGGGCAGCATGAGCATGGCGAGCAGGGGTCACCATGACTACAAAGTTGAAACTGAGGAACGAGATCCTAAGCTTGGGCTACTGTGTGTGTGCATGCATGTGTGTGTGCATGGGAGGTCAAGGGGTGATTGGGAACCCCTGAAGATTCAGGGCTATTTTGGAGATAAGAATTAGAGCAAAGAAGCCCTGAAGAAGCATCCTGGCTGGGTGGACAATGTGGTCTCCCTAGAAGCCCTAGAGACAGAGACTAGGCAGATGGTCTGAGTGGCCCTTGGTTAAGCTCAGGCGGGGTCCTAGGGCTCCCTGCGTTGGGACCTAGATGAGACAGTTCTTCGGACCTTATTGAATTCCACAGGACTGAACACATCGATTCGCTCAGAGAACAGCTTCTGAATATTGCTCAGGAGGTTGGTGTCCATCGGAGCACTGGAAGGTGGAGGGAGGGAGTGAGAGCCCGCCCAGCATCGCCCCCCCCCCCAGGTCTAACTCAGCGAGGCGTCCCTCCCAGGCTGACCTGGGTGTGTAGCTGGGTGCATAGCGGCCCTGCGGCCTCGAGCTGCTGTACACAGAGAAGGTCCTTTTGCTGGAGTCGCTGCTCTGGGCCTTGCGGACACCCTCTTCATACAGGAGCCCCACCTGGTGAGGGAAAGGCCAGAGCCTGGGGCACTAGCACAAAAGCTCCTTACCTACGTGGTGAAGACTCACAGGTGTGGTCACCACTTACACCATTGCTACGGTCTAACAAAGGCAGGGCAAGAATTAGTCTGAAGCCCAATATTCAGCACATCCCTGCTCCAGGCCCTGGGTGACTCTGGGCCTCCACATCCCATAGGTATGAAATGGGGGTTCTAGTGGTACAATGTAAGTACATCCAGACCCCTTTTGTCTTGGTCCTTGGAGAGTTCCTACCCAGGACCCCAGCATGCATCAGAGCTCCACCAGCCAGCCGCAGGCAGCACCTGTACATCAATAGCTGTGGTGTCCTCCACAACACGCTTCATGACAGCACGAACGTTCCGGGGCTCCAGAGTGCTGAGCCAGTCCCGGGTCTCCACACTCTTGCGTAGCATCTGTGATATGACTAGGCCCTGCACCTTCACATAGTGAGTCAGCAGCCGCCGTGCTGTCTCTCTGGCCTCTGCACACAGTGTGCTCACAGGTGTAACTGGAGACTGATCCTAAGCCAGGAAAGCAGAGGACAATGGTTGTAAGTGCTAGAGACAGACCAGAGGCCACTGCCAGTTAAGAGGTGGGCAGATCCTGGGACAGACGAGGCTGAGATGGGTGCAGAGCACCAGTCTGGTTCTGGCAACAACAAGTGACTACCCAGTCTCCTGTGTTGCCAGCATTAGCTCCCTCCCCCTCCGGAGCCACTTCACCTGCACCAGGAACTGTTCATCAGTGAGGGTGAGGATGTAGGAGATGGTGGCTGTCTCATAGTCCAGGCAGAGGCGAGAGAGCAGCAGGAGCAGGGCAGGTGGTGTGGCACCTCCTTTCTCCCCAGGGCTGTCACAGAAGCTCTGGGCTGTCTGGCACATGGAGCGGATGAAACCCACGATGAGGCCCTCACGGACTCCCTGGCTGCAGAACTCGCCCTGTGAAGGGAGGCCCAGATCCACAACCAGTCCTCTCCTCGGAGCAGAGGGTCACTAAAGCCATGGCATGGGCTGGTCCTCGCCCTTTGCCCTAAGCCCTGCGCTAAAGGATGGCCTTATCCTGCCTCCCTGCGTAGCAGGTGGTGGGGCTGGTAGGAGGCCCCTGACACCCCTCTTATCTTTAGGTCAGCTGCATGTCTTTTTTTCCTCCAGCTACCTCCTGAGAAAGTAAATCTACACCCAGAGAACTTGGGACAGGACTGTCTGGGGCTGCTGACTTCTCCCCAGTTCCCCAAGCACTAGTAAAAGGGTGCTGGGGCGCTGTTAAGTAGAATGAATAACCAAAGCCCAGGCACAGACATACCCTGAAGTAGGGCTTATTGGAGAAGGACACCTCCTTGGCAGTGAAGAGATGCACAGAGGCCAGAGAGGCCTTGATGTGGCTCAGGATGGAGCTGGCCACATTGGCCAGCAACTCAGCCAAGCTGGGACCCTCCTTCCCAGCCAGGCGGGGTGCCGCCAGGGCCTGGCGAACATCTGTCAGGCAGCTCAGGAAGGCAGCCCTCAGACCTTGCAGATGGTGGCTCAGGCGCTCTCGGGCTACTCGCTCCACGATCTCCGTGGCCGACTCGCAAAGGCCAGCAGCAGCCAGCAGGGCCCCAGGTGCTCGTAGGCGCCGGTGGAAGCGATCTAGTGCCCGCACCAGCAGCGAGTTGTCACTGCCACCCTGCTCCTGTGCCAGCCGACGCTCCACCAGTGCAAAGTAGCGGCCGCCCAACTCTTGTGCAAAGGCTGCCAGCTTCTCGGCACCCGTAGGGCCCTGAGCGGCAAACAGCTCCTGGTAGGCCGCTGCCACCTGGCAGAGGCCACCCACGAAGCCATTGCCACCCCGGTCAGTGAACTCTAACACGTCAGGCGCTGGAGGGGAGGGCCCCAGCTCGGTCTCCAAGCTGCTCAGTTCTTCCTCCAGCCGTCCCCGAGCGTTTGCCAGGAATTCCTCACACAGCTCTTCCGCTGGCTCACCTAAAGCCAGCAGCAGCTCCACACACTCAGCCTGCTCCGGGGCACCCGAGCAGCCTTCCCTATGGTGAAGAAGATGCAATGAGGACAGCTGGTGGGGTGCAGGGGAGACAAAATGGGGGGTACTTTTGATGATGCGGCTGGAGAACAAGGACCAGGCCAGAAACCACACCTGAAGCGCTGCCGCAGCTGCTGGGCCAAGCGGGCTGTAATGACCTGGCAGTCATCCTGGATGGCTCGGAAGGAGGGCAGGTGCTGGTACTGCTGCAGTACGGCCCTGGCACGGCCCTGGTAGCGGACGGCCTGCCCATAGGCACCCAGCTCCACGCACTTGGTGAGGCGTGAGGGCAGCTCAAAGAGGAACTGCAGCTTCCGCAGCAGTGCATGCACCCCTAGGGGACAGAAAGGGCCTGTGAGCTGCAGAGCTCAGGGTGGCTGGCTGCAGGGCCTGGCCAGTACAGGGCCTACCTGCTAGCTTAGTGATGCGTTCATGTCGGTCCTGTAGTGTGGCGCTGATACGCGCGCTGAAGTTGGTGATCACTGCCATGTTGGTGGCCAGCCGGTCCATCTCGTCTTCCATCTTCCGGAAGTCATTCTTCATCTTCCTAATGGTGTCTAGAGGGCCAGAGCCGAGACAGGGAAACGGAAAGGACTAAGGCAGTGAGGAGCAGCTCTCTACACCAGTGATCTGCCTGAAGGCATCTGGGTCTTGGCCACAGCATGTACGGGCAAGAGGATAATTATGTTGCTGTAACAAGCCCTGCTTACCCTGCTCCTGGTGTGAAGGGAAGGGGGTTAGACTTAAAATTGGAGGGGAAGAATTTTGTTGCTATTGTTTTGGTTTTGGAGAGAGGGTTTTTCTCTGTAATAGCCCTGGCTGCCCTGGACTCACTATGTAGACCAGGCTGGACTCAAACTTAACAAAGATTCACCCGCCTCTGCCTCCCAAGTGTTGGGATTAAAGGCCTCTGCACCACCCTGCCCGCCTTGTTTTGGTTTTGAAAGCACCTAGTCACTCTCCTGACTGACTCCATTTTGTTCTAACTTGCTCTCACCCTCCATTTTTCCTTTTCAGTCTCGTCCCTGAGAGGGAACTGGTCCCTGGCGCCATCATACCCACGAGATCTGAACCTGTGTGTGCCTTCCTCAGAGCTCCAGGCCCCTCAGCCTAATAGAGGTTGCTGCATATACCTCTTGGCTCCCTGCTTTTGTCCTTTCATATATAATCCCGGGGTTACTGACTAGGACTCAAATGGGGAGGACCAGCTCCCACCCCAGCTTAGCTAAATGGAGAATAAACTCCCACTTCACCTTCCTCTGTCTCGATCCTCTCAGGATGATGGACACACAGAACTATTCTTTGAGGACCCCCACATGACAAATCACAAGTATCTGTACCTCCAAGATCTGACTCTCTCACATAGAGATACGTGCAGGCAAAACACCCATACACAAAAATAAAAGTTAAAAAAAAAAAAAGCTGGGCGGCGGTGGTATACACCTTTAACCCCAGCACTCGGGAGGCAGAGGGAGTTGGAGGATTGCTGTGAGTTCAAGGCCAGTCTGGTCTACACAGCAAGTCCAGGACAGCCAGAACCACACAGAGAAACCCTGTCTCAAAAAAAAAAAAAAAAGCCAGGCGTGGTGGCACACGCCTATAATCCCAGCACTCGGGAGGCAGAGGCAGGTGGATGGCTGTGAGTTCCAGGCCAGCCTGGTCTACAAAGCGGGTCCAGGACAGCCAGGGCTACACAGAGAAACCCTGTCTTGAAAAACCAAAAAAAAAACAAAAAAACAAAAAAAACAAACAAAAAAAAAAAACCAGAACATAAGCTTTATGATGGCAGGGACCACCTGAGTGCTCCCTCCTGAGTGCTCCCTCCTGGGATGTCCTCTGCACACAGCAGGACAGATGACAAACTCGCTCCCTCAGACCTATTTCTCAAATGGCCCAGATTGTCACTGGACACTTCCAGAACATGCTGTGTCTTCTATAAAGTCCTTTCCTTTTCACCAGACAGAAACCTGTGTAAGAAGGCTATTTTCCCTTCCAGTGGCCTCAGGGCCTGGCCCCTTAACACTTCTAGAGTGTCTCTATGTTCCTTCTCTTCAACTCATCTTAGAAGACCTTGTCCTGGGCAGGTGAGGTGGCTCAGTAGTTAGGAGCACTGTCTGATCTTCCAGAGGTCCTGAGTTCAAGGCCCAGCAACCACATGGTGGCTCACAACTATTTTAAAAGGGGGGGATGGGGATCTGCAGGCTAGAGAGATGGATCAGAGGTTAAGAGCACTGACTGTTCTTCCAGAGGTCCTGAGTTCAATTCCTAGCAACCACTTATAATGTGATCTGGCCTTTTCTGGCCTGCAGGTATACATGCAGACAGAGCACTGTATACATAATAAGTAAATAAATAAATCTTTTAAAAAAAGGGGGGGATCTGATGCCCTCTTCTGGCCTGCAGGTGTACATGCAGACAGAGCACTCATATATAAATGAATAAATACAAAATAAAAAGCAAAATTTGCCAGGTGGTAGCGCACACCTTTAATCCCAGCATTTGGGAGGCAAAGACAGACAGATTGGTGTGAGTTCGAGGCCAGCCTGGTCTACAGAATGAGTTCCAGGACAGCCAAGGCTACACAGAGAGACCCTGTCTAGAAAAACAAACAAACAAACAAAAGGCCTTGTCAGCTGGGCAGTGGTGGCGCTTGGGAGGCAGAGGGAGGCTGCCTAGTCTACAGAGAAACCCTGTCTCAAAAAAACCAAAAATAAATAAATAAAAATTTAAAAAACTATATCTCGCCTTTCTATTGCCAACCTTACTAGACCACACCTCTTGGTCTCCTCTTGTGGCCTCCCTGTCACTGTCTGGAAATCAATAATTTTTTTTTTTCCAAGACAGGGTTTCTTTGTGTAGCCTTGGCTGTCCTGGACTCGCTGTGTAGACCAGGCTGGCCTTGAACTCACAGAGATCCTCCTGCCTCTGCCTCCCCAGTGCTGGCATTAAAGGTGTGCGCCACCACGCCCAGTAGACATCAACAATTTAAAAGAGCCTATTACCATTCTTGAAGGGTCACTTACTTCATCTGTCCCACCTGTTCTTGCCTCTGCCTCCTCTAGTCCATGTCCCTTGACTAAAACCAGGCACTGCCTCAAGCCCTGCCCTCCTCTGTAATCCCACCACAACCCTAACCCAAGTTTAACATTTTTTTCCCCAAGACAGAGCTTCTCTCTGTACCCCTGGCTATCCTGTAATTCAATCTGTAGTATAGGTTGTCCTTGAACTTACAAAGACCCCCTTGTCTCTGCCTCCTGAATGCTGGTATTAAAGGCATTTGCCACCACTGCCAAGGCTTTTTTTTAAAGGTGCATTGGTGTGTGTATATCTGCATATATGTCTGCATTAGAGTGTCAAATCCTGGAGTTACAGACAGTCATGAGCTGCCAAGCAGGTGCTGGGAATTGAACCTGGGTCCTCTGGAAGAGCATTCAGTGCTCTAACCACTGTGGCATCCCTCCAGCCCCCAAACCTGCCTTTTTTTTAAAAAAAGATTTATTTATTTATTATTATGTATACAATGCTCTGCCTGCATGTACATCTACAGGCAGAGGAGGACATCAGATCACATTATAGATGGTTGTGAGCCACCATGTGGTTGCTGGGAATTGAACTCAAGACCTCTGGAAGAGCAGACAGTGCTCTTAACCGCTGAGCCATCTCTCCAGCCCCCAAACCTGCCTTTTTAAAAAATTAATAATTTGAGGCTGGAGAGATGGCTCAGAGGTTAAGAGCATGAATCTCCTAGAGGACCCGCTGTTGAAATCCTAGCTCCCACATGGAAGCTCACAAGTGTATCTTCAGTTCCAGGGGATCTGACACCCTTACACAGACATATATGCAGGCAAAACACCAGTGTACACAAATAAAAATAAATGATACAATAAAAATAATCAGTAAGTTAACATACAAAGAGATGCATTTCATTACAGCATTTTCTTTTTTTTTTTTAGGGGGATGGAGAGCCAAGTTTTGAGACAGGGCTTCTCTGTGGAGCCCTGGCTGTCCTGGAACTCTCTCTGTAGACCAGGGTGGGTCCAAATTCAGATAGCTGCCTGCCACTGTCTCCTGAGCACCGCCACCACCATCACTTTGCTGTGTTACTTTCTTATGGCTGAATAACCCTATTGCTGGGCTGTATCACTCACTTAGCTGTTTACAGAGTTGACAGCTTATTTGGATTGCTTCTGCTTTTTCGCTACAAAAGCTTGTGTATGGATTTCTGTGTGAGAATGTTTTCAGGTTTTTTTTATTCATGTGTGTGCACATGTGAGCACATACACATGCATGTATAGTACACATACACACAGAGGCCAGAGGGTTGATAGGTGTCTTCCGTGTGTGCGTGTGCGTGTGTGTGTACATGTGTGCAGGTGGCCACAGAGGCCATATGGGGAGACAAGTCCCTGTAAGTAGCGGTACAGGCATCTGTGAGCTGCCTGGTATCTGAATGCAGTCTTTTGACAGAGCAAGAAGCATCTTAACTACTACACCATCTCCCCAGCCATATCTTTAGAGACAGAGTTTCTCACTGACCTGGACCTGAACACCTCAGCTGTCTGGCTGGTCATCCAGCAGGCCCCACGGACACACTTACTCCACCTCACAGACTGGGGTTTCAGTGGTGCACTGCCACACTTACTTGTTTCTATGTATCCCTGGCTGGCTCAGAACTATGTGGACCATGCTGGCCTCACACTCACAAACATCTGCCTCTGCCTCTGCCAGGTGCACTTTTGGTTTTTACATAGGTGCTGAGTATTTGAACTCAGGTCCTCAAGCTTGCTATTCCCAGCACCTTCACTTTTTTGTTCGTTTGTTTAGGCAGGGATCTGGTATGTATAGTAAGCTAGTCTTGAATTTATAGCATGCCCCTGCTTTAGTATCCAAAGTGCAGGGATTATAGGTGTTGCTTGTTTTATATATGTAATTACTTATATAAGCATATATATTTATGTATATTTCTGGTCTTGTAATAATTCTGGCTAAGCTTTTTAAAAAATATTTTAAAGTTTTATTTACCTTTATTTTATGTGCATTGGTGTTTTGCTTGCATGTATATTTATATGAGAATGTCAGATCTTGGAGTTATAGACAGTTGTGAGCTGCCATGTGGGTGCTAGGATTTTGAATCTGGGTCCTTTGGAAGAGTGGCTAAGAGTACCCTTAACCACTGAGCCATCTCTCTAGCCCCCTAGCTAAGCTTTTTGAGCACTGGCTAAGCCTTTATGCAGCAGAGGTACAGCTCTGCATTCCCACTGCTATTTTATTAGGGTTCCATATCTTCCACATCGCAACCAACATGTTATGTATTTACGTAGTTATGGCAGTATTAGTGTATTAGTGGGTGTGCAGAGAAGCAGTCACATCACACCTCCTTAACCAAATATGAGGTGGAACCTTTTTGTTTTTTGTTTTGTCTTTTTAAAAAAGATTTATTAGCCGGGCGTGGTGGCGCACGCCTTTAGTCCCAGCACTCGGGAGGCAGAGGCAGGTGGATCGCTGGGAGTTCGAGGCCAGCCTGGTCTACAAAGTGAGTCTAGGACAACCAAGGCTACACAGAGAGACCCTGTCTCAAAAAAAATAAAAATAAAAATAAAATAAAATAAAATAAAAAAGATTTATTTATTTACTATGTATACAATTTCCTGCTTGCATGTGTACCTGCAGGCCAGGAGAGGGTATCAGATCATATTATAGATGGTTGTGAGCCACCATGTGGTTGCTGGGATTTGAACTCAGGACCTCTGGAAGAGCAGCCAGCGCTCTTAACCTCCGAGCCATCTCTCCAGCCCTCTTTTTTTGTTTGGTTTTGGCTTTGGTTTTTTGAGACAGGATTTCTCTGTGTAGCCGTAGCTGTCTTAGACTCACTTAATAGACCAGGCTGTCCTCGAACTCACAGAGATCTGTCTACCTCTGCCTCCCCAAGTGCTGGGATTACAGGCGTGTGCCGCTGCGCCTGGCTATGCCAATATATTTCTTGAGTGAATGTAAAATTCTGTAGTGTTTGTATATTAACAATCTCAGCTTCCCTAACGCTCGGTTTTTTTTGTTTGTTTGTTTGTTTCTTTTTTTATCGCTCAGTTTTTTACTTTCTCATTCCTTAGAAAAAAAGTTAAACAAACAAAAAACCTTAAGCCATCTCTATTAACTAACAGATAACTGTCAAATACTATATGTATTTCTGTTTCCTTTTTCTATTTTTGGTTTTATGAAACAGGATTTCTCAGTGTAGCCGTGGCTATCCTGGAACTCACTCTGTAGTCCAGGCTGGCCTTGAACTCACTGAGATCCGCCTGCCTCTGCCTCCCGAGTGCTGGGATTACAGGCATGCACCACCATGCCCGGCTCTACTCTACATATTTCAACAAATGAGAAAATGTAATCCTGGAAAAAAATCCTAAGGAAAATTCCTCTGCATAGAAATCACTATCATTTTTTGTCTTGAGGTTAGCCCTAAGAGAGAAGCACCTACTCACTGAACCTGCTGCAAATGAGAGAAAAGAATGATGACGGGCTGGAGAGATAGATACCTCAGAGGTTAAGAGCACGATCTGCTCCTCCAGAGGTCCTGAGTTCAATTCCCAGCAACCACATGGTGGTTCACAACCATCTATAACGTGATCTAATGCACTCTTCTGGCCTGCAGGCAGAGCACTGTATACATAATAAATCTTAAAAAAAAGAGCACTGAGGATAGGTTACTATGGCCGCCACTGTGACACCCAGAGAGTTGTCCGACCTATGAGGACACAACCCCACAGATGTGAACATTCTCCCTGGTTTGCCCCCTGGACATGTGGTTTAGTGTCACTACACAACCCTCACGGGCATCTCCTGAAAGTACGACAGAAGGCAGTGTGAAGAGAGCCAGACTGCCTAGTGCCAGAGCTGGAGAGATGGATCAAGAGTACACACTGCCCTGGTAGCAGACCCGAGTTCTTCCACGTCACTCGGATCACAACTGACTGTAGCTCCAGCTCCACAGGATCCAACACCGCTGATCGCTGACCTCCAGGGACACCTGCCTTCACACGAACATACCCCCCCCATACACATAATTAAACACTACCATTGCTACCGCTGCTAAATCTTCAGGAATGAGGGTGGAGAAAGGAAGGGAGTGACAAGTCCCACTCTCAAGGCAGACTGACCAGAAACAAAAGCTACCACTAATAAAATTTACCAAGTAAATAAATAAAAATTTTATTGCCTATGAGATGGCTTAGCAGCAGGTAAATATGTCTGTCTTCAATCCTGATGACTGGAGCTCAGTCCCTGGGAGCCACATGGTGGGAGAGAACTGACCCTTGAAAGGCATCGTCTAACCCCCACACAAACGTGTGGCCCCCACACATACACAAAGTAAACAGAACAAAAACTAAAGCTTCCTAAGTGCTTCAGATAAACTCATTTCCTTACCCGCTTGCCCAGTTCCAGTCCTTAGGACAACCCTCCCATAGTAGCCATCACTTCTAGAATAGTCTCATCACAAAGACAGTGGATTAATGTCGGGGCAGAACTGTAATCTGGGTCTCTTCTCTCTAACCCCCGCTGTTCTCAGCACAGCGGGAGATGTGAGACTGTGGGGCGTGTGTCCCAGTGGGATCACCTGTAGCCGAGATGAATTTGTTGTAGTTCTCATAGACCAGGGTCTGCATGTCGCTGTCTAGAGCCCGGATCTGCCGCACCATGTCCGTCTCACTGTCCATCAGCTGGGCCAGAGGACACTCTCTACGCAGCTAGAGAAGCAGGTAGTAGCATTCAGTGTTAGTGCTCACGCGTGTCCCCCTGCCTTGCCTTAGGTTAGCTGGCTTTCCATGCAAGTCACCCCTGATTCCACCCGTATCGGGAATTCCATATATAGTACGTGGCATACTTAACAGGTTACTAGATTAGACCCAGTTTGGCATTTGTCAGCTTTCACAATCTTCAGGCTCAGCCAGACCAGCGACGCGCCTGTCAGAGCATGACCACGCCCACTACCCCGGCCTATCAGAACATTAGCATCAAAACTTCAGACCCTGTAGCACCTCAGGTCAGTCCTAACTGGCCCACGCTTCCTTAGCGTCAAAATTTGCCACTATTGCCCGGTACGGGCTGTCCTCCTCTTATGAACACTCGCTCCTCTCACCACATCAACAAAATCGGGGACATGATCTGGGGTCCAGTATATTTGGGGGTCTGGACCCGCCCCACTTCGCGCACACACCTTGTCCAAATAAACTTCCGGGTCGAAGTGCGCCCCATTGAGATCTGTCGGGTCTAGAGGGTCAGGTCCCGCGGAGTGCCCCGCCGTCTCCCCCTCCGAGAGGCCGTAATAAAGCTTCAGCATCCCGTGAGCCTTCCGACGACGCTCCGGAGCGTCCGCCTCGAGCCCTTCTGGGGAGTCTCCAGGCCCGGACCCTAGGCCGGGCCCCACAGCTGCCGCGGCCGCCATATCTCCAACCTCTGCACAGCGGGGTGAGGCTGGGGAGGGGAAGGGAAGCACTTCCGGAAACCATAAAGTTGTCAAAACCAGGCGGTCCTTCAAGTGAAACGTTCCTCTGCAGCTGTAGGACACGTGAGACTAAAGTTCCGCTGCGCGCTTGTCCCTCTGGAGCGCAGTGGTTTCTTTGAGCTTCCGGGTCCTTGAGCTGTGACAGGTGGGCGACTGATGGGCTATAAGGTGGGCGAATCGTGGCGTCCCAATCCTGCATTTCCCACCTCCCGCCCCCACAGGAAAGTGACCCACACTGACTGGATGGGCACTAATATTAGGGAATACGCTTCACAAGGGGTCTACAAGGATCAAGTGTCCATTCAGTAGCCTGCATTATGGCTTTACTGTTGTCGTGTCCCCAAGTTCTGCGCACACTCTTTTCTGTGGTGCTTACAGGACAGCTCCTGTAAATTCGAAGGGGTTGGTGAAAGGTGCTAAGTGACGAGGTGGGACTGAGGATAGACAAAGACACGGGCATTCATAGAGACTAAGCTCTCAAGAGAGAAGGGAATGAGATCAGATTAGGATATGTTGAGTTAAATAGAAGAAAATGAGATTTTACCAACGATGTACTGTAAATGTTACCGAGGATAGAATGCTAGGGTGGTGAGCTGTCACCAGTTCCTGCAGACCCTACACTGATTACCATGTTTTTATCTGTAAACCAGATTTTAAAAAAAAAATCTGAATGATAAAATTTTTGTCGTATGTGTTATATGTGTATATGTAAAAATTTAATAATAATAAAAAATTTTGTTTTTCTAGACATGGTTTCTCTGTTTAGCCCTAGCTATCTTGGAATTTGCTCTGTAGACCAGGCTGGTGTTGAACTCAGAGATCTGCCTGCCTCTGCCTCCCAAGTGTTGGGACTAAAGGCGTGCATTATATATGTATGAAATTGTGAATGACTAAAGAAAACAAGAAGATAAAAAAATGCCTGTAATCCTAGAACCCAGGAAGGCAGAGGCAGGTGGATCGCTGTAAGTTGGAGGCTAGTCTGGTCTACAAAACAAGTCCAGAACAGCCAAGGCTACACGGAGAAACCCTGACTCAAAAAACCAAAGCAAAATCAAAACAACAACAAAAACAAAAAGTGAATTTGAGCTGGAGAGATGGTTTTGAAGTTAAAAGCACTTGCTCTTCCTGATGACCCAGGTTCGATTCCCAGGCTCACAACTGTCTGTAAACTCCAGTCCTGGGGGGTCTAATGCTTGGCCTCCATGGGGAAGAGAAACACATGTGCATGCAGGGAAAACACTCATAGGTACAGGAAAAAAAAAATCTTTTTTTCCACGACAGGTTTTTTTCTGTAGCCTTGGTTGGTCTGGACACTTTGTAGACCAGGCTGGCCTCCAGCTCACAGAAATCTGCCTATGTTTGCCTTCCAAGTGCTGGGATTGAAGGTGTGTGCCACCACAGCGAACAAAAAAAATTTTTTTCTCAAAAAATTTTTTTGAAATTTGCTTTTCCAGACAAGGTTTCTCTGTGTAGCCCTGGCTGTCCTGGAACTTTTTTTTTTCAAGACAGGGTTTCTCTGTGTAGCCTTGGCTGCCCTAGACTCACTTTGTAGACCAGGCTGGCCTCGAACTCACAGCGATCTGCCTGCCTCAGCCTCCCGAGTGCTGGGATTAAAGGCATGCACCACCACACCCAGCTCTGTCCTGGAACTCTTTGTAGAACAGACTGGCTTTGCTGAGTGCTGGGATTAAAGACATGTACCATAACCTGGTTAAACAAAAAAATTTAAAGTGAAAAGAAAACCAGGCATGCTGATGTGATGTGCAACTGCCTAGAATCCCAGCGTTTAGGAGCAGAGGATCAGGAAGAGGTGAAGGTCGTCCTGATAGTAGCTTGGAAGCCATCCTGGGCTACCTGAAACCTCTCAGAAACTGAAGAAACAACAGAAAGGGCTGGAGAGATGGCTCAGCTGTCAAGAGTGGAGTCCTGAAAGTTGTCTTCTGACTTTCACATCTGTACTGCGGCATGTGAACACTCTCATCCCACCTTCCACACACACTAAATCAAATGAAGCTGGGCATGGTGGCACACACCATTGGTTCAGGAAGGCAGATCTCTGCGTTCCAGGCCAGCCTGGTCTACAAAAATTACCTTCAGGGTAACTAGGGCTGTCTAGTGAGACATTATCTCAAGCAAACAGAATCAGCACTAATTAGTACTAATTAGATATAATAAAATCTTTAAAAGCTTATTTGTCCTTCATACTATAAAAATGCATGCGCCTTGGGAGTATGCAAGCCAGCACTGCATAGGCAGGGAGAGGAATGTACACAACACAGGTGACAAGAGGCACCAACACCATGAAACCTAAAAAGACAAGGCTGGCAGGGCAGTGGTGGCGCACGCCTTTAATCCCAGCACTTCAGAGGCAGAGGCAGGCCAGTCTCAGAGTTCGAGGCCAGCCTGGTCTACAGAGTGAGTTCCAGGACAGCCAGGGCTACACAGAGAAACCCTGTCTCAAAAACAAAAAGACACGGCTGACTACCTAAAGGGAAGACTACATTTTGCTCTGTTTCCGGTGCCCTATGATATCTGGGAGGGGGAGGCATATTTACTGGGGGTAGGGAGAGTTAGTCTGTAGTCAACCCAGGACATTTAAAAAAAATGATTTATATTTTATTGTATGTGCACTGGTGTTTTGCCGGCATGTATGTCAATGTGAGGGTGGTGGAGTCCCTGGAACTGGAGTTACAGACAGTTGTGAGCTGCCATATGGGTGATGGGAATTGAACCCAGGTACTTTGCAAGAGCAGCCAGTGTTGGTGGTGGTGCATGCCTTTAATCCCAGCACTTGGGAGGCAGAGGCAGGTGGTTATCTGTAAGGTAGAGGCCAGCCTGGTCTACAAAGTGAGTCTAGGACAACCAAGGCTACACAGAGAAACCCTGTCTTGAAAAAAAAAGCAGCCAGTGCTATAATCACTGAGCCATCTCTCCAGCTCTCTGCCAGAACGTTATCTAAAGAAAGGGCAGTTGTGATTCATTCCTGTCTCTGCTTATTGAAGTTTGTGGTGCCAAGTGGTGTTAACATCTGTACCTTGGTTAGAGCCTGGGATTCCTTCTGCTAAAGCCTTCCTTCACAGGGGAAAGCCCTAATCTCTCACCTGCCTGGAGCTGGGACATGCCCTGCACCTTTCTTGAGCCCTTGCCTGTTCCCTGTACAATGTCCCATGGGAATGCGGAGTTGCCCACAAAGTGCAGAGGATGGCATAGGGAATTTTAATTTAGAACACAGCTGCTCTGGCAAGAGATCACATGCAAAGAACTGGACCTGTGTGATCCAGCTGGAATACAAACACGCCTTTAATCCAGGAGACAGCGGCAAGCAGATCTGAGTTCAAGGCCAGCCTAGTATAGAGCAAGTTTCAGGTAAAGAAAAGCTTAGGTCTAGATATGGTGGTACATGGCTTTAATTCCAAACAATGACGGTAAAGTTAATTTGTAGAAGGAAGCACCCCTATTTGAAAATGGTATCTAATTGAGTGGCAGACAAAGTGACAAATCAGAGAAAGATTTGACAGAATAGGACACACCCAACTCTTATGAGAAGAGAGAGGAAAGGGAAGCTACTAAGCAGGCAATGCAGGGAGAGAGGAGGCACTTTTACTGGGACAGTAATAGAGACAGGTTGGAGACAGGGGGAGGGGGGGTAGGGGGTAGGGAGGGACAGAGAGAATATGAATAGGAGAGAACAAAAGAGAGATTGTTGGAGTTAGTTTAAGGCCAAGCAAGTTTCTGAGGCTGAAAGAAGCCAGACTGTATGTCAGTTGGGAGCAGTCTGAGACAGAACAGCTGAGCTGAACTAGGCAGCCCAGGGCTCAGTAAGAAGAAAGGGGGAGCTTATTAAGAAAGAAGTCTCAAAGGCTGAAAACATTCGAGGCCTAGATTAGATGGTATGGAGGCTAGAAACTTCCAGGACTAGGCCTAGGTTAGCAGAAGGAGGCAGTACGCCTCTGAAACAGTAAGTGAAAAGTTCCTTTTACAGACGGAATGGTGTGGACTGTGGTCTCTTCCTCACACTACAGGTTCCTGCCACTTGGCACATTTAGCCTACCCCTCCATAATGGAACATCCCTGATACCCAGACACATTCTATTTGTTGGAATCAGGCTATGTTCTAGAACCTTGCCCTCTCCAACGCCTTCCTCACACAGAACACCCTAGAATGGCAGGATTTTGCTGCTGCCCCTGGCCGGTGACCTGCTCCAGTTCTGGGGCCTGACTTGAAACTAGGCTGTGAGCAGGATGCGGTGGCGGGACCGCCTTGCAGTGCTGTGCTTCCCTCCAGGCATGGTGCTCACGGTTGCTGCGCTCATGCTCTTCTTCCTACACACGGGCGTCTTTGCTAGTGACGTTAACAACTTCTGCTTCACCCACCACTATGACCGCATGAGCTTCCGATACACGGTTGTACTGATAGTAGGTCTGGGCTGGGGCACAAGGGCTGCTGGGGAAAACCAAGGTGGAACTGTCTGCTATGTCGGGGGGGGGGTACCCTCCCACTGGACCCCTCTCCCAGCTCTCCCAGGTGATAAGCATCTGCTGGGCTGCCACGGGTTCACTCTACGCAGAGATGCATGGTGACAAGTTTCTTCGATACTTTGCTATGACGACCCTGAGTGAGTGGGGAGGTGTGCTCCAAGGAGGGGGGGGGCGGGTTCTGAAACCTTGACACGTGGCAAGGAAGGCACAAAAGTGTTGAGCTGATGGGCTTTCTCCTCCACCCAGCACTCAATGGAGCCATGTTCTTCAACCGCCTGTCCCTGGAGTTTCTGTCCATCAGCTACCGAGAGGAGAACCACTGAGGCCTGGGATTGGGGACAGGACTAAGAAGGGAGATGGGAAAAGCTGCTCCAGATTTATCTTAATAAAGTCTGTTGTTTATTTGCTCCTGTCTGCTCCTGTGAGGGTTAAAGTAGGAGGCTGGAGACCCAGGGGCAGGCAGGAGAAGACCAACTTGATCAACAGGGCTACAGACCTGGCCTGCAGCCTCAGCTGCCAAGTGTCTTGGCCCAGGGGATCTTAGTGTCTCAGGACTGAAGGAGAGGAGTGAAGGAAAGCCCTCAGGCCTCTCCGCTTTCTCTCCCTAGGACTCTAAGTCCTAAGCTGGCCCAGGAAGGAGCGTGAGCTCAGGAAGGACCTACGCGGATGTGCGGGTTCATGAGCGGGTCCAGATTGGGATCACTGTCAGCTGCAGCCCGGCCGAGTCGAGACATAAGGGCGAGGAGTGCCAGGAAGCCCAGCAGCCCCAGCAGGAGCAGCAGCCCTGCCCGCTGGAGTAGAGTCAGTGGCCGCTTCCGGGACCCAGCCCGGCTCCTAGGAGGAATGAGGGGAGAAGTCAGGTCAGGGCACTATCTTTGTGCTGCTCTCTTTGTGCACTGGGAATGGCCACCCTGTACCCCTGTATTCACCCTCATATTGGGTTATTATGAAGCTTGAACCAGTGGGACACAAATTGTCCTGGAAGTTTGACCGTGTTAAACATGAGGGACACTTAAAGCACGCCTTTAATCCCAGCACTTGGAAGGCAGAGGCAGGTGGATCTCTGTGAGTTGGAGGCCAGCCTAGTCTACAAAGTGAGTCCAGGACCGCCAGGGCTACACAGAGAAACTCTTGTCTCAAAAAACTACACACACACACACACACACACACACACACACACACACACACAAACACACACACCACACACACACAAAGAAAAGAAAGGAAAAAAAATCAGGTGGCATCACAGCAGGAATGGGCCTCGGAGGCCAAGTCCAAACTTCCTGTAGGAGGAAAGGACAGTCCCTGGGGAGGACAGAACACACTAAGGCTGCCTGCCAGCCAGGGCCTCACTGTGGCCTGGTACTGGGTGGTGTTAGTGCCAGAACAAGTTCCACTATTATCAAAGTGCCCACTATGGGGCCTCTCCTGACACCCCACCCGTGTTTCCAAGTACCGGAGCAGTTGGGCCAGCCAGCCCAGAGCAGGCCTGCGGCGGTATTTGTCGTCGTCACAATCTCCGTGGAGGCCTGCTGTCCGGTCATCATCCCGGGTGTCATATACCTTCCTTGGGGCTGTGGAGATAGAGACACCAGCATCAACAGGCTCAGACAAACTGGTCCTGGGGCATGAGTGGAAGTGGGACAAGGGGTCTCTTGTTTTCCCCAACCTCACAGAGTATCCTGGGAATTGTGGGGAGTGAGAAGAGCCATTCCACCTGGGGTTCCTTGAGCTCTCTTCACACAAATCACCCACTTTTTTCTATTCTCCGACTGGGATGAGGCTCCAGCTCACCGTGTGTCAGAGCTTCAGTACTACCCATGTGTATGACTGTGTGCTGCTCGGGACAGTTCGGGGAAGAAGGGTGGGGAACTTGGCTGTAGAAAGCTGGAGCAGCAGAAGTGCTCTGTGTCTCCTCTTGCACAGGGGTGGTGGTGGCTATAGAAAGAGAGAGGAAACTGTCAGTGGAGCAGGGAGACGAGATCTAGCCAGCAGACGGAGACCACCACTTACCGTTAAAGCTGGACCAGTCTGAGAAGTCTGAGGAATTGAGGGGCTCCGGCTCTGGGTTTATCACCTCATCGATCTACAGAAGGGAGTCTAAGTCAGTAGCCCGTCCACTCCTGCTGCCAACCCATCCAATCGGGCTCACGGGAGGCCAGCACAAACAGAGGGACTCTCACCAGAGGGAGGCCCAGTCCTGCCCGGGCCCAGTTGACCGTGGCTAGCTTCTCTCTCAGTGCTGAAGCCACTGGGCCAGCTAGGTTGGCTGGGGGAAAGATGGGGCCATTACAGCTGGGGCACTGGTAGCCTGCAGGCGCTGTGTTTCGTGGTAGCTGGGCAGCACGTTCATTGATGCAGGCCCAGTGAAAGAGATCTTAGGACCCATGAAAAAAGAAAGGAGAGACATAAGAGAGACTACTCTTTGGGTTCTTAGCCTAGGCCTAGCAATGTGCCCCCTCCCCAGTTCACTGAGGAACAAATGGACACATGTGAGGATGCATAGGGCCACCCCTTTTCCTGCTCACCCCGGGTCCCTAAGGCTTCAATTCGGCCTCCTTTTTAACACCATTGTACTAAGTCAAGGTAGATTCCACCGAGTTGGCCGGGCCATGAGGAGAAGATGTGGGCTGGGAAGAAGATGCCTTCTACCCTTTCACGAGTCTGCTCTGGGCCTAGAACCCTCCTCCTCCTTGGGATTTTGACTAAGCAACAGTAAGTTTTAGGAAGCTTCCCATAGTCCTAGCACTTGGGAGGTAGAGGCAGGAGAATTCAGAGTTCAAGGTCAGGGCTGGAGAGCTGGCTCAGAGGTTAAGAGCACTGTGTGCTCTTCCAAAGGTCCCGAGTTCAATTCCCAGCAACCACATCATGGCTTACAACCACCTGTAATGAGATCTGGTGCCTTCTTGTAGAGGGAAGGCACATGTGTGGGCAGAATACTATGTAAATAATAAATAAATCTTTTTAGGGGGCTGGAGAGATGGCTCAGCGGTTAAGAGCACTGACTACTCTTCCAGAGGTCATGAGTTCAATTCCCAGCAACCACACGATGGCTCACAACCATCTATAATGTGATCTAATGCATACTGTATACATAATAAATAAATCTTTTTAAAAAATCTTAAAAAAAAAAAAAAAGGAAAAAAAGAAAACAAACAAAACAATCCAACCTACTGCATACAAGAATACTTTCAGGAAAGCACCACACACATACAGATACATGCAGACGTCCAGCGGCACAAATACACGTGTGCTTATAAATACACAGGCGGGGCTGGAGTGATGGCTCAGTGGTTAAGAGCACCGCCTGCTCTTCCAAAGGACCCAGGTTCAATTCCCAGCAATCACATGGCAGCTCACAACTGTCTGTAACTCCAAGATCTGACACCCTCACACCAATGGACATAAATTAAAATTAAATAAAATATTTTAAAAAAAATACATACATACATACACAGGAGAACTCAAGGGCCACTCTCTCCACCTACCCTAGTTGTCACACACGTAAAATGTACAGAGCTGTACATTCAGGTCCACTGATAACTCAAAAACCATCACCCTCCAGTCATTGTGCATTCCACAGGACATGTGTTCATATCCGTTCGTCACCGGTTCACTCACCCACAGGTATTAGTCAAGGTGTGTGTATGTATGAGTACCCCCCCACAATTTCCCATGGAGAAACACAGGCAAGGCTGCCCACTTGAGGCTGACCTTGAAATACTTCAGCTGAGGCTTTGTACACCAGGCTGTGACTAACTCCTTTTAGCTAACTGTGATGCAGAAAGCTTCCTCTCACTTTAGTCTTGGAGTCAGTTACACTCCCCCCAAAATGGCTCTTACTCACAGCCACAGCTCATCTCCAAGACTAGTAGAGCAGGAAGTAGGGACTTTAAGGTTTGTGGAAGACACGGAGGCCTAGGAAGGGAAAAGGCTTGCCGAGGAGGCTCTGAGCTCTGGCCTCCAGGCTTGAGGGACTCATAGTTCTGCCGCTTGAAGGCTGCCGGCGGCAAACCAGTCTCCAAGCTGGACCTTGGGGCGGCTCAGGTGACCCCTTCCTAGCGCCCAGGCCTCACCATAGCACACAAGACGGGTGGTCTCCCGACTGGCCAGGGGCGTGTTGCACAGGCGGCAGTTGGGGTTGTAGTCACTGTCTTGTAGCCACTGTAAGTAGGACTGCACGATGCACTGGAGCGGGAGAAAGAGGTTTCATCTGTTCAGCGAACACTTACTGCAGAGAGCAACACAAACCCAGTGTTCACCCTCGCGGAGCTTACAATCTAGCGTGGGGCCCCTCGTGGATTTGGAAGTAGCCAGTCTTGCCTGCCCACCCAGTACCCTGCTCAGCCACTGCTCTAAATGCCCCACCTTGGCATGATTGGCTACCAGACAGTGCTCGCAGACGTTAACCCGGTGTTCGAAGCAGAACAGGTTTGTCACCTTCCTCTTGGGGCACTTGCAAAGTCCCATGACGGATTCTAGGGAGGAGAGCTGAGTCAGCAGGAGGTTCTAGTGGCTGCCATTTGTCCTCACCTACCCAGTTCATTTCTTCTTTGAAATCCCCAGACCCGTACTACGCCAGTCCAAACGCCAAATTCTAGCCTACAGTCTCAGCACGGGTAAGGCCACGCCCCCTTCACAGATCGTACCACAAACGACCCCTCATTCCACCAGGACCTAGCCCCTAGCCACCAACAACTCCAAAACCACCAAGCCCCGCCCCATGACCCCACCCCCTGCTAACCCCGCCCCCCAGCTGTCTGACCCCCTTCTAGGTCTCAGGAACCTCCGCGGTACCGGCCGCGATGGGTGCATACCGTAGTGGAAAGCGCGGAAAGCAAGGGACTGAGCTCACCCACTCCGCTTGCGGGAGCTCGGCTCCCTCCGTCTCCTACCGCTGTGATTATCCCTACGCTGCCACGTCTCTTCCGGGTGCGACGCAGGCTGATGACGCCACGGCACCGGCAGACCACACCTCTGCCTTACGCTAGACGTAAACCCCGTGACGACGAAGAGGTATTCCGGGGTCGGCCTCCTACCTAGCGTCACTTCCGCTTTCTCGTCGGTAGGCGGGTAATTTGAACGTTTGCAGGCACCAATTTCTCAGTTGGCGCGAGCCTGAGTTGGTGACCGCGGTGGAGACTGAGCCGGACCGTAGACATGTCGGAGCGGCGAACGCGGTCCGGAGGCGCCGCCCAGCCGTCCGGTGAGCGGAGGGCGCACGGGAGCAGTGAGGTCTGCTCATTTGGGGAAACTTGGCTCCTGGTGGAAGACCCCTTAAAGGCGCCATTGGGAAACGGCTTCTACCTTTCCGAACTCGTCAAGCATTTTGCTTCGTTTGATATTGCTCAACCTTAAACATGTCTCCCTTCCCAGGGCCTAAGACACCACTAACTAAGCCTTTGAAGAGGCACCAGCGGAAATCTGGCTCAGATCTCCCGAACATCTTTTCTGAAATATGGCCGAAGGTGAGATCCAAGCTCCTCAGCTACTGACCCAGCGGGCTTTGAACTAATGTAAGGTTCATAGTAATCCTTCTCCCCCACTTTTCAGACACCCTATGCGGCTCCAGTCAGAAAGGCCATCGTCTTGAAGAAGATCGTAGCTCATGCAGTAGAGGTGAGGGCCTGATAGGCGGATTTGGGAATGAGATGTCAAAACTGGGCTTAGCTATTGATTAATCAGTTGATGTTATCTCTACAGGTCCCACCTGTGCACAGACTTCGCAGGAGCCCTAGGGTGAGTCAGCCCAGTTGCATCTGCTCAGTTGTCTTTGTTTGGTTTTGGTTTGTTGTTTGTTTTTCTGAGACAGGATTTCTCTGTGTAGCCTTGGCTGTTGTGGCACTCACAGAGATTCTCTCCCACCCCCCACCTCTCTCTGCCTCCTAAAGTGCTGGGACTAGAGGTATGTTAGGTGTGTTCCGCGTCTCCCCCCCACTGCTCCACTGTGTGGGATCCAGTTCACCTTAGAGGATATGCATACTAATCACTCGGTTCTACCCAGGAGCTGAGAACAATTTACCTCTTGACCCCTTCATGGATTGTCATCTTAGGTCTTAACAGTTGTCCTGAACTGGAAGTTGCTATAGACCAGACTGGCCTCAAACTCACAGAGAGCCCCAGTGATGGAAGCAAGGGTTAGCGATGTGCGTGCTGCCGGGACTGGCTGTAACTGCCACTCTTGTTTACTGCCTGCATATGTCCTTCGTGTTCTTTATGCTCTGGGCGTTTTCACGTTTTTTTTTTTTTTTCCTTAAAAAGCTGAGTTATGACTCCTCCACCACTGGTCTTCTGTAAGCCACCAGTGACTGTGGTTTGATCCCAGCACTGGGGAAGCAGGGCCAGGCAGATCTCTGAGTTTGAGGCCAGCTTTATCTATAGATCATTCCAGCATGTCCAGGGCTACACAGGGAAAAAAAAAACAAACCTTTGTCCAAAAACTAAAACAACAGCTGGGCTGTTAATCCCAGCCTTGGGAGGCAGAGACAGGCGGCTCTCTGAGTCTGAGGACAGCCAAAGCTACACAGAGGAACCCTGTGGGGGAGGGATGAAAAAAAAAAAAAAAAAAAAGGTCTTGCTTTCAGCGTTTATTTATGGTTGTAGAACGTTAGGTTTAGGGGCTAGAAAGTGCTTAAGAGTAGTTCTCAGTACCAACATCAGATGGGCCCCAAGCATCTGTGGCCTCAGTTCTAGAGTTTCCAGTGCCCTCTCTTGGCCTCCATGAACAGATGCATTGTTGTGGAAGGGATATTAGGCCCCAGGGGCCTTCTCTACCTTAGTGAGTTCCCACATAATCAAGACAGACCTTTTGGATTTATAAAAGCTTTAAGCAGAGTAACTGGCAGGGCCTGGTGGTGCACACCTTTAATCCCTGCACTCAGAGGCGGATCTCAGAGTTCAAGGCCAGCCTAGTGAGTCCAGGATAGCCAGGGCTATTACACAGAGAAACCTTGTGAGAGTGGGAGGGGGGATGGGGAACAAGAGAGTAACTGGGCAGATATCAACCCTCTAAGCTATTTTGCTATTTCCCAGCTCCACACCCCAAATTATTTGCCACGATTGTACCTGCCTGGGGTGCTTCTGTTTCATCATGCCAGCTCTCATGCTCTGATCCACTGCCCCATGGCCACTTCCTTCTCCGTCTTCTCCTCCTACATCTTCGGCTTCTCTCTCTTCTCCCCTGTGTGGTCCCTCTCTGACCCTAAATCTAGATCCCAAGCCCCACATACTTCTCTTCTGCCCAGTCAGGGTTTCTCTGTGTAACCTTGGCCAGCCATTGGATCTTGAGGCCAGTAATTAGCATTAGAATACATAGCCCCAACAGAACACACAAATGTAAAAGTTGCTGGGTCGGGGCTGAGAGAGGTGGCTAGGCCCTGGTTGCCCATGCCTTTAATCCCAGTGCTGGGGAGGCAGAGGCAGGCGGATCTCTGGGTTCTAGGCCAACAAAAAGATGCTGGACCAGCCTGGACTTCAAAGCAAGTCTTGGACAGCCAAGGCTACACAGAAAAACCCTGTCTCGAAAAACCAAAAAAAAAAAAAAAAAAAAAGATGCTGGATGGTGGTGACACCTTTAATCACAGCACGCAAAAGGCGGAGGTGGGCAGATTTCTGAGTTTGAGGCTAGCCAGGGCTACACAGAGAAACCTTGTCTCAAAACCAAAAACAAAAGTAAAAGATTAGTTATGTGTATGGGCTTTTACAGTTTTAATAGAACTATTTTTTTTTTTTAATTTTTAATTTTTCTTAAGATTTATTTGCTGGGTGTGGTGGTGCACCCCTTTAATCCCAGCACTGGGAGGTAGAGGCAGGTGGATTTATGTAAGTTCAAGGCCAGCCTCGTCTACAAAGCAAGTCCAGGTCAGCCAGGGCTATTACACAGAGAAACCCTGTCTCGAAGTCCTCTCTCCCCCCTAAAAATTATTTATTATTTATGCAGTATTCTGCCTGCATGTGCTTACACAGCAGAAGAGGGCACCAGATCTCATTATAGATGGTTGTGAGCCACCATGTGGTTGCTGTGTATTGAACTCAGGACCTTTGGAAGAACAGCCAGTGCTCTTAACCTCTGAGCCTTCTCTCCAGCCCTTAACACAACTTGTTATTAAGGAGTTTGGTTTGCCCATAAACATCTTGTTTTTGAGACAAGGTCTCATATAGCCAAGTTTCATGACCATTAGTTAATTCAGGAGCCTCCAGTGTGCAGCATTCTGCTGTGCTTGCTAGGTATTGGCAAAGTTAGGTAGACAGCTGGCGGCCACTGATCTCAAGAAGCTCCCCTTTCTGGCTGGTATGATGAATTAAGCAGTCACAGGACAACGTCAGATACCTATGCTGCTGTACTAGAGGCAAAAGGAGTTTTGTGACAGAAAAGTTGCAGATGAAAGTGGGCTGACCTGGATCCCAGGCAAGAACGGCCTCTCAGAGGAGGAGCTATTGGAACTGAGTAGGGGTGTGAGTCACCATGTGCTGGCCTCAGGTACATATGTCAGATGAAGTTTTTGCTGTTCACACCTTTCCTGTGACTCCTTTGGCCTTGGGTCAAGGCCTTTCTAGTGGCCTACATACACAGGTGAGATTGCAGTGCTCTGCAGCGCTACTTCGGCTACATCTTCATCTTCAGTTTCTAGATCTTTACTTGCCAACCTCAGCCACACTGGCCCCTTTTGTTCCATGACCCAGGCTCTTGTGCCTTCTGCTCCCCCTGCCTACAACACTGTACTTCAGAGGTCCACACAGCTCTCCTGCACACTGTCACACTGCACTCGTATCCCCGGCTCACTGAGACTACTGCTCCAGCCTGCCCCGTATTTTGTTCTGCAGCCTTGGCTGGTCTGGAACGCGAGAGATCTGCCTGCTTTCCCCAGTGCTGGGATTAAAGGCCTGTACCACCAAGGCCCAGCTCTTGTTCTGCTTTTTTTTTTTTTTTTTTTTAAGATTTATTTATTTATTATGTATACAGTGCTCTGCCTGCTTGTACCCCTGCAGGCCAGAAGAGGGCATCAGATCACATTATAGATGGCTGTGAGCCACCATGTGGGTGCTGGGAATTGAACTCAGGACCTTTGGAAGACAGTGCTCTTTTTTTTTTTTTTTGAAGATTTCTTGACTATTACGGATACAGTGCTCTGCCTGCATGTACATACATCTGCAGGTCAGAAGAGGGCATTAGATCACATAGATGGTTGTGAGCCACCATGTGGGTGCTGGGAATTGAACTCAGGACCTTTGGAAGAGCAGACAGTGCTCTTAACTGCTGAGCCATCTCTCCAGCCCCCTTGTTCTGCTTTTTTAACTCCCGGCCACAGTGAAAGTGCAGAAGTGACGGTTTATTTTCCCTGGTGTAGTCACAGTACCCAGAATACTCCCTAGTAAAGGACAAGTCACCAATAGCCAAATGAACATTTTAGAAAATCTTTAGCAACTATGTGTTGACTCTGTTTTTTAACAATTAAACTTTATTATACAACTGAACTAGCTTACACAAGAAGGAAAAAAGGTTAAAGGGACAAAAGAGTGAACCTTCCGGTATCCTTCCACGGTGTCTCTCTGGCCCGTGTGCTGGTCCAGCCTCTCTGCTGCTCCACAGGTGCTCAAGCCCAGGCTGACCCTGTTGTTCTTTCCTCCCCACCTGCCTGAGTCACGTGGGAAAAGCGGTCTCCTTCACCGATTGAGGGTCAATTAGGAAAACAATAGCCCAGGTAGGGTTCTCAGGTTTGCTTCCTGAATTCCAGGCCCAGGATGGTTCCACTCAGTCTGTCACAAGGTATTCATGGGGTGCCCCAAGGGTAAAGCCCGCCAAGACTGCTACCACCAGTGACAAAGCTTAATCTTTCCCACAACTATGTGGTAGAGGATAGATGCAGGCAAAGCCGTTAGGAGGCCATCAAGACAGTTTAGATATGCTGAGACTTTGTGAGCTAGCAAGTGTCGGCAATGTGTACACTTGGCTGCTGTGACAGCAACAGCAGCAGCAAATGTAGTGACTCTCTTCAGAAGTGCACTTCCTGAGGAACAAGGCTGGCTATCTTTTTTTTTCTTCCCAACAGTGGGCATAGAAGCCAGGGCTTGTGCGTTTCTGGGGGTGGAGCTCTGCAGCACAGCACTTGCCACCCCTGCACAAGGTCCTGCGCTCCATCCCCACAGTAAAATCCACAAGAAACTAGAAATCCTGTGTGTCCTGTGGGCGGTTTTCCCACCCTGAATCCCCTAACTGATAAACATTCTCTCTCCTGTCCTGATACAGATCTCTTTTATATTGGAAAAAGAAAACAGCCCTCCCCTTAAGGTGCCCACTAAAGAGGACCTCTTCAAGACTTGTCCTGTCCCCGGTACTCCCAGCAGCACCCCAGTGCTGTACACTCACAATGTTGAGTCTAACTCTCGGGAAGGAGAGCAGGATGCCAGAGACTTGGAAATGTCTCAAAAAGTCAGGCGATCATACAGTCGGCTAGAGAGCTGCAGTTCTGCCTCAACCTCCACTCCTGGCCGCCGATCCTTCTTTGGCTTTGAGGGACCTGAAGACTTGCCTGGAATCTCACCTGTCGTGTGTTCTAAGTTAACTGAGATCCCAAAGGTGCCTGCTGTAAAGCCCAGGCTTCCGGACACAACGCTTCCTGGAATCTCGCCTCCACCTGTGAAAGAGAAACGGAGGAAGAAGGTGCCTGATGAGATCCTGGTGAGTGAGGGGCAAGGCCTCCCCAGCAGCTGCAGAAGCAGGGGCTACGGGGCCAGGATTCAGCTCTCTTGAGGGAAGGCAACACCTGAGGGTGTGGGTAATCTGCTCAGGCCAACATGGCTGTTCTTCCTACTCATGTGCCCTCATTTCTTTCCACCAGAAATCAGAGCTGGATGAGTGGGCTAAGGCCATGAATGCTGAATTTGAAGCTGCTGAGCAGTTTGAGCTTCTCATTGAGTGAGATGAACTGGGATGCCAATCACTGAGTGAGATGACTGGCTAGGCTCTCCCCTCTTCCTGTACATATTGCCCGTTGAGTTGAACAAGACAAGTAGGGTCCTCTTTGCTGGCCTCCTCACCCAGAAGCTGTTGCTGCCCCTTTTCATACTGTGCCGAGTCCCCGGGCTTTCTCCTTCCACCATGTGGGAGATGAGAAGCCACTTCTGCTCTGAGCCAGCGTGTCGGGAACGGGTCAGCACGGCTGGCTCTCTGTTGTTGCCCTCTCTTGATGCCTGGGAGTCCAACCACCAACCAGGAAAGAGGTTTTGTGTTCTATTTGGTTCTGGAGCGTTGAGACGCAGAGGCCAAGAAGACAGTTAACTCCTTGAGGAAGAGTCTAGACGTGGAGTCTGAGGTAGAAGAGGAGTCGTGGTTGGGTTTTTTAGTGCAAGTGTCTGTTATGTAGGAATTGTTCTGTGTCTGTTCTGCTGTTGGCATGCAGGTGAGTGGGGTACTGCTGCTTAGGCAAAGTGGGTGCACTTCACAGTGTGGCCTCCAGATGCCACCAAAATAAGGTTTATGGTTTCTGCTTTGACCGCCCTTTCCTCATCCTCATCGAAAAACAAGCTGCACAGTCTTGGCTCTGGGATGTGGCGTTTTGCAACTACACTTAGAAAGTTATGGCCATTTCTCATGTGCGTGAGGGCTGTAGCACTTTTGCTGCGAGCTCAGCTGTTTCACTCTCAGTGTGAGGCCATTCCATGGGGGTTGTCGGGAACTAAAATGGAGTTATGGTCTCTGGAGAATTCCCTCCTGTCTACCACCTCCTGAATTACGGTAAAGGATTTGGTTTCCACGGCCACTGGGCTTCCAACGTTTACAAGTTCACGGTAATAGATGCTGCAGGGGGTGAGAACTGCAAGCACCAGGCCAGCAATACGAGGATGGCTGGAGCAGAGTGCACCTGAAGGGTTTACCTCCCTGGTTCTTGTGGACCCTGAGCTGGATCGAGCTGAATTTACCATCACTACGGACTCATCTGCCTTTCAGGAACTAATGTGCAGCCTAAAGGAAAGGTTTAATTTCAAATAAATTTTTTAGAAGTTTCTGCCTGTTTGTAGACTGGTTTTTCTTTTTTCTTTTTTTTGGTTTTCCGAGACAGGGTCTCTCTGTGTATCCTTGGCTGTCCTGGACTCACTTTGTAGACCAGGCTGGCCTCGAACTCACAGCAATCTGCCTGCCTCTGCCTCCCGAGTGCTGGGATTAAAGGCATGTGCCACCACGCCTGGCTTGTAGACTGGTTTTTATTAGGTTGAAGACAGCTGCTGGTGTGAAGCCCTGGATGCCATGTCTTTGCGCTGAGCTACCAGCTTGGCCTCCCTCCAATGACTCTGGTCCCTGTCTCTTCCTCCAAGGTAGGGCTTCCTGGAAAGGAGGCCCAGGAGGGAAGAACTTGGATCTGGGTAGGCTGCTAAGCGCTCTTTCCCTTTTTCTCAGACTCCATCCTACATAGGAGTCTGTGGTCCAGGCATAATAGCTTCCTCCTAGATGCTTCCCAGCAGCTGGGCTATGGCACCCCTGAGAAGCAGACCCAAAGATGGGATTCCTAGGGCTGTTGTGCAGATGTCAGTGTCCCAGTTCATCCTCTGGTGAAATCTAGGCCATTGCATTTTCTCCAGAGCTCTTCCTGAACCTAGAGTACCGTCTCAGCTAGACCCGCTGGCCAGCAAGACCTGATCTGCCTGCAGTGGTGCACGCCTTTGAGGCCAGCCTGGTCTACAAGTGAGTCCAGAACAGCCAGGGCGTTTACACAGAGAAACTGTCCCGAAAAACAAAACACAAAACAGCCAGTTAGTGGTGATGCATCCCAAAACTCAGGAGATAGAGACAGACAGAGAACTCTGAGTTCAAGACCAGCCTGATCTACAGATAAAGTTCTAGGACAGCCATAGCTACACAAGGAAACCCATTTTTGGGAAACAAAAACCAGCTGGCCCTGTAAGGACCTGGCAGTGGCCACTCTTTAATGTTGATGCTCTCGAGAGACCAGCCAGGACATTCATGGGCACCATCCTGGCAGTACTGAAAGAAGGCAAAAGGAGAGCAGGGTGGCAGAGTACGCCTGCCACCAGCACCACTGTGGACAGGGTCCTGAGGGAGGGATGTTTACTCAGCAGGGAAAAGTAGAACAGGTTGTCAGAGCGGACAGGGAACTTGGAGGAACATTCATGGAGGAGGGCACAGCTGTGGGGACCAGAAGATGATATGGGGTGGAGAACAATGTGTCAGCCAGCTGTGGTGGTGCACACCTGCACGCCTGCAGTCCTGCACACCTGCACACCTGCACTCCTGCACTGGGGACATGGCGGTAGGACCAGCAGGAGCTCACTCAGGGACATTCATACTCCACTGTGTGAAGAGTTGGAGACCAGCCAGGGCTACACCAGACTCTGCCTCAAAGACAAGAACAAATTTAAAAATTTACACTTTTAAATGTAAGTGTAGCCGGGCGGTGGTGGCGCACGCCTTTAATCCCAGCACTCGGGAGGCAGAGGCAGGTGGATCACTGTGAGTTCGAGGCCAGCCTGGTCTACAAAGGGAGTCCAGGACAGCCAAGGCTAACACAGAGAAACCCTGTCTCAAAAAACCAAAAAAAATAAATAAATGTAAGTGTATCCCTTGCAATGCTGTCATGTTTGGGATGTGTTTGTATGCTAGGAAAGCCTTCAGGGGTTATAGGTCAGTGGCAGAGTGCTTGCCTGATACACATGAGCCCTGGGGTTTGATCTCTGGTACCATTTACAAGAAATGATTCAGTATCTGAAATTCAAATGTCCTGTATGTCTATTTTTTTTTTTTTGAGATTTATTTATTATGTATACAATGTCCTGCCTGTATGTGTGCCTGTCCATCAGGACAGGGCACCAGATCTCATTATAGAAGGTTGTGAGCTACCATATGGTTGCTGGGAATTGAACTCAGGAAGAGCAGCCAGTGCTCTTAACCTCTGAGCCATCTCTCCAGCCCCTGTAATTGTTTTTTTTTTAACCCAGACAAGTTTCTCTGTGTAGCCCTGGCTGTCCTGGAGCTCACTCTGTAGACCAGGCTGGCCTTGAACTCACAGAGGCCCACTTGCCTCTGCCTCCTGAGTGCTGAGATTAAAAGCGTGCACAACACACACTAATTACTGAGACTACAGCTGTGCCTACAGTAGTCATTCCCTCTGGGGGAGGTGTGATTGAACTTATACCCTGGAGAAGGTTGTGGGCTCTGGAGATGGCCCAGGGTCAGCTACCTCTGCCAAGCAAGCCTAGCACCCGAAGTTTGTTCCTTGAAGTCAGTGGTGGAAGTAAACCAATCGTGAACATTGTCTTCCGATCCTCACACATGGGCTATGCACCTGCGCTCGCATACAATGTAATAAACCTTTTTTGAAAAACGGAAAACTGGGTGTATTGATGACTTTTTTCCTTGCATTGACAACAACAGCTTTAGGAAGGAAGGGTTTATCATGGCTCCTGGTTTGAGGGAAGTCATGGCAGCTGGAGCTTGGGGAATCTGGTCACACTGCTTCTACATTCGAGATGCAGGGAGAGATACGTGCCAGTGCTCAGTTTTCCCTCTGTTTCATTGGTCTCACTCCAGCCTGTGCCACCATGCCATCCATATCCTAGAGTGGATCTTCCTCGGCCCACTCCAGGAACTTCTTCACAGACATGCCAGGAGATTTGTCTCCTAGGTGATTCTAGATTGTCAAGGTGACAATATTAACCAACACTGGGCATCCTGTATTGTATTTGCTGAGTGCTTTACCATCTGGGCTGGGCTATGGTCTGACAACACCAGCTTTGGGGGCTCTGGGTTGCTGGATAAAGCTGGTAATGGATGCTAGACCATTACTACCTAGACCAATACTATCCCACAAAAACCAAGCTTATTAAAAAATTTTTTTTAAAAAGCGAGCAAACGGGATAGGTAAAGAGTTACCAACCAGGGCTGTGTCTCCCTCAGTCTCCCACAGGCAGGCAGAGTACCCATTCCAAGCAGGTCTCGAAAATAGCAATGCAGCCTGCTGAGCCACGGCTAGAAGAGCCCGAAGACTCCAGGGAGCCCAACATGGAGGTGACAGTAAGCCCCAGGGGCTCCCCCATCTACTGAGGACCCTAAGACAGAAGGCAAAGGGAGAGAGGCAGGCTGCAGAAATCCTTCCTTAGCCTGGACTAAGACCCTATGGGGCGGGGCATCTCGGGTCCTTCACCAGCTGGTGGGCCTCCTCCAGGAGACAGATGTCTTTTCTTCTGTCCTTTCCACTGCTTTCTCCCCATAAGCTGAGGGGCCCAGAGATCAAATCACTGTAAAGCAGAGAGATGGAAAGAGCCAGAAGGGGAAGGAGGGCTGGACCCTTGGGTTAGAAGCCTCATGCCAGTTCAGTCACCAAGGTACCTTCTCTGCAAAGCCATCTTCAGGGCAAAGGTTAGCCCTGCAGTCGGAGCCCACTGTCACGTTCCTGTTCACACTCCTGAACACTCCTGAGACCAAAGATGCTGAATCGTAAGGCTGCCTGAGTGGGTGTGTCTTGAGGGAGGTGGCAGGCAATCCCCACACAACGGCCACTCAAGTCTGTGCTAGGATTCAGCTTTGGGCTGAACAGCAGGAAAGTCCACACGTGACTGATGGGGCTGGGTCCCAGGCTGGGAACCCACACTTGGCCTTCAGACCCTGAAGTCTGACTCTCTCCTCCCCAGGGACACAGATCTACTGGAGAAACAGTTCTTGGGCCAGGACGACTGGGGCCCTAAGCGGACCTCACAGGAAATACAGCGTTTGCAGAGGGACTGCCAGAGGTGAGCTTCAGGGACAAGTGGGGCAAAGTCTGCAGGACAGGATGATGTTGCCAAATCTAGCTGAGGGCTCAGGCGGCTGCTGTGGTTTCAGGTCTTTACTTGCCCAGAATCCTCTGCCTGTCTGCTCTGTTGTCTATTCTATCAAGGTCCTCACCTCCCAAACCAAGTATTTTACAGGGTTGGGATCTGTTCCACTGGTTAGGAACCACAGCCATGCCGAGTGGCAGGAGTCTAGCATATGGAAGACCCTTACCTTTAACTGTCAAAGAACTAGATGGCTGCGGAAGGGTTCTGTTCTATGATGTCAGCCAATGGAGCTTGGGGTCGGCTCCATGCCTTTGACCCTAGATCTGAGCAATGCAAGTTTCCACTCATAATGCTGGCACTGAGCTTCTCAGGCTCGGCTGACTCCTGCTAGAAACTCTCACCAGCCCGGAGCCACACAGAGTCCTGAGCCACCCTGATACAGCTCAAAGGATTGAGCAGCCTTCTGCCCTGCTCTATGGAGATTGCAGCCCCAGTGATGGGCAGCCTGTTGGGGGCTTTTTTGCTTGCTTTTGTTTTGTTTTTTGAGACAGCATTTTTCTCTGTGTCACCTTGGCTGTCCTGGACTCACTTTGTAAACCAGGCTGACCTCAAACTCACGGCGATCTGCATGTCTCTGCCTCCCACCTCTCCCCTCCCCCCCTGAGTGCTATATGCCCTCTTTCTTTTCTTTTCTTTTATTATTTTTTCTTTTCTTTCTTTCTTTCTTTCTTTCTTTCTTTCTTTCTTTCTTTTTTTCTCTCTTTTCTTTTCTTCTTTTTCGAGACAGGGTTTCTCTGTGTAGCTTTGACTGTCCTGGACTCGCTTTGTAGACCAGGCTGGCCTCGAACTCACCACAGCGATCTGCCTGCCTCTGCCTCCCGAGTGCTGGGATGAAAGGCGTGCGCCATCACGCTCGGCTGGCAGCCTGTCTACTGCTAAAGAACAGTTGGGTATGGGTGAGTAGCTGCAGCCCCAGCAGTGGAGGTGGAAACAGGAAGACATCATCCTCTCTTTGAGAACTCTAGGCTAGCCTGGGCTACTTGATTCCTTGTTGTGAATAAATAATGAATAAAGGTCCAGCATGCAGCTCACTTGGTTGGGCGTTCGCCTTTCAGGAAGCTGTGGCTCTAATCCCAGTATTATATAAATCCCAGCACTCAGGAGGCAGAGGCAGGTGGATCTCTGTGAGTTCAAGGCCAGCCTGGTCTACAAAGTGAGTCTAGGACAGCCAGGACTACACAGAGAAACCCTGTTTTGAAAAAATAAAACAAAACAAAAAACAAAACAAGTTCAAGGTCAGCCTTGTCTATATAGTAAGCATAAGGCTAGCCTGGGCAACATGAGACTCTCAAAGCTACTTGATTACTTAAAATGAAATAAAAATAAAGAGAAGGGGCTGGAGATATGGCTCAGCAGTTAAGAGCACTGGTTGCTGTTGTAGAGGACCCAGGTTCAGATCCCAGCATCAGCATAGAGGTTCCAGGGGATCTGACTCCCCTTTCTGACCTCTGAGGGCACTAGGCCCAGGAGCAGGCAAACCGCTCATAACCTAGAAAGACATAAATCCCTGGTGTCCTCCCAGCTGCCCACCCCCCTTTTTTTGAAGTCAGGGTTTCTCTGTGTGGCTATCCTGGAAGTGTAGACTAGGCTGGCCTTGAATGTACAGAGCTCTGCCTGCCTCTGCAGGTGTGTGTGCCACCACTGCCTACCTGGCTGAAATAAGAAAATCTTTTTTATGTTTGTTTGTTTGTTTGGGGTTTTGAGGCAGGGCTTCTTTGTGTAGCCTTGGCTGTCCTGGACTCCCTTTGTAGACTAGGCTAGCCACAGAATCACAGAGATCTACCTGCCTCTGCTTCCCGAGTGCTGGGATTAAAGGTGTGAGCCACCATCTTTGAAATAAATAAAATAGAGACTGCTGGGTATGGTGGCCATACCTTTAAATCCCAGCACCAGGAGGATGAGACAGGCAGTTCTCTGTATTTGAGGCCAGTCTTGTTTACATAGTGAGTTCCAGGACAGCCAGGGCTGCGTCTCATTAGAGACCCTGTCTCAAAAAGACCACAACAAAAGAGAGAAAGAAAAAACAGGATTGGTCCTTCTGAGCTGTAGATGCAGGTTATATGGGGGGGAATCATTCCCTCTGCAATAGTGATGTGGAAACCCTCTGCCTCCTATGAAGGCACCAGCCACAGAGGTGCGGGGTGTGTGTGTGTGTGTGTGTGTGTGTGTGTGTGTGTGTGTAGGAGGGCTGACTGGGAAGAGCCTGGGGCTTCTCCTTCACCCTAGGCTTCAGGAGGCAGTGAACACTAACCAAAGGAACAACCAGGCCCTTGAAGAGAAGCTAGAAAACCTGGTGAGACCCTCAGCCCCAGAGCCATGCCTTTGCCTTGACTCCTCCCCATCCCAGCCTCACCCCTTTGCCTCTTTGCTGAATGTGATCTTGCTGGTGAGCCACTGGCCTCATGCCCCGAAACCCTTTATCCTAGCCTACCTTGTTGTATGAGAACCTGAAGGGAACTCTTAGCACTCCAGAGAAATACAGGGAGACAGCTAAAGCCTCCCAAGAGAAAGCAAAGGACAGCCAGGAGGAAGAAGAGCACATCTGGGAGGAAGCAGGGACCACGTTAAAAGAAGCAGAGGACACCCAGAAGGAAGCCCCCCGTGTCATGCAGCCTAAGAGGGCTTCCACCCAGCGCTACTCCCTTGGGCCTCCCACAACTTTGCCAGCAGCCATCCTATTCCCAGAAGGTCGGGTCTCACAGGAATGGCAATCAGCCCTGGCCAGACCTGAGGCCACAGAAAGGACACCTCCTCAGGAGGCTGTTCCACCAGTCAGCCCCTCTTTAAGCACCAGCAATAAAGATCTCCACTGAGTTACAGAACCAAGCGTCCATGGGCCCGGGACTTGGGCGGGGCGGACATTCAGCCTCTCCAAGGAGAGCTAGGTCTCTGGGCCTTTCTAACCCTCACAGCCTTTGCCCTCAGACTCACTCAAGGATGTTCTAGGAGAAACTCTGGGGTGGGACAGGAAGAGGTTGCAGGGATGGCAATCCCTGAGGATCAAGGCTGTAATTTCAGGGTACAGACAGACACTAAGGATGTGGGAAGAACCTCTTGCCACCTGTGGCCTTGGACAAGTCACCATCCTTTTGTAGGTCACGGGACGGGGAGCAGAAAGATGGTGGGAACACCCTAGGGCCTGGAAATGCATTTAGGTTTGGTTTGTGACTGCTTGAGAGCTTTGCCCTTCAGAATGTGTCCAGTCTGGGGCCCTCACTAGGCTCCAACAATTCCTAAAGTGAGAGACATAAAATGTGGTTGTGAAGGAAAGCCCTGATTTCCAAAGCTGGACAGGGGAAGTGACTCAAGGAGTAAAGCTCTTGTCACACAAGCTGGAGGACCTGAGTTCAGGTCTCCAGACTTTACGTAAGTGTGGGATTGACAGCGTGAGTGGCTATAGTCCCAGCACTCCCACTGGGAGGGGGAGACAGAAGAATCCCAGAAGTTCTCAGGCCACTTCCTGTCAGCCACTTCCTGTCACCCACTACCTGGGTCCTTGGCCAGTGGCCCAGCTGTACAGTGAGTGGTCTCATCATTCTCCCTAAGAGAGTCACCCAATGTTGAGGGTGACCAGGAAAGTCACGGCCAACAGTTAAGTGATGAACCCACTGGTCAGGTTAAGGACCACCTCCCACATTTATAAGATCATTTATTGGGTACAAAACATTTTCCCAATGTATAAAATTTTTCATAATTTTGGCACCAAAACATTTCCCACCTCATTTGTATTTACATTATTTGATTTAGATTGGCTCAATCTTGAAGCATAAGGACTGAACACTATACTTGGGTTCTGCTCATAAGTCTTCTGGGCCCTTAGATTGGTTGATATTAATAAGGAGCAACTTTTTAAATTATATTTAATAATAAAGGGGAGGCGTGTGCGCCACAATGCTTGCGGACGTCAAAGGACAACTCTGTGGAGAGGTCTCTGTTCACCTTTGTGTGGGCTCCATGGAGCAAGTTTAGGTTCCCCAGGCTTGTACGGCAAACTGAACCATCTCTCTAGCCTGCAACCAATTTCTGATGCAAAAGAAACACATTTGTTTCCAATGGTGATTTCACTTTTTTTTTTCCCCTTTGAGACAGGATTTCTCTTGTCTTGGCTGTCCTGGACTTGCTTTGTAAACCAAGCTGGCCTCGAACTCACAGAGATCCGCCTGCACCACCATCGCCTGGCTCCAGGCGAGTCCAGGACAGCCAAGGCTACACAGAGAAACCCTGTCTCAAAAAACCAAAAAAAAAGGAATAAAGAAAGCCGGGCGTGGTGGCGCAAGCCTTTAATCCCAGCACTCGGGAGGCAGAGGCAGGCGGATCACTGTGAGTTCGAGGCCAGCCTGGTCTACAAAGTGAGTCTAGGACAGCCAAGGCTACACAGAGAAACCTTGTATCAAAAAACAAAAAAAAAAACAAACAAACAAAAAAAAAGAATAAAGAAAGAAAGAGAGGGTTGGAGAGATGGCTCAGAGGTTAAGAGAACTGTCACTGTCTGTTCTTCCAAAAAATCCTGAGTTCAATTTCCAACAACCACATTGCAGATGGATCACAACCATCTACAATGAAATCTGGTGTCCTCTTCTGGCATGCAGGCACACATGTGGGCAGAATATGGTATAAATAATAAATAAATCTTATTTTAAAAAAAGAAAGAGGGCCTGGAGAGATGGCTCAGTAGTTAAGAGCAGTGACTGCTCATCCAAAGGTTCTGAGTTCAATTCCCAGCAACCACATGGTGCCTCACAACCATCTATCATCGATCTGATGTTCTCTTCTGTCATGCAGGCATACATTCAATAGAGTGCTTATATACATAAATAAATAAATCTTAAAAAAAGAAAGAAAGAAAAGAAAAAATTGGGAAGTTTGAGGTGCTGCAGGAAAAGACGGCCCCGCTTAAGGACTGCATTAAGAGCAGACCTCATTGTGACCTGACTGACTTTTTCCTTCTGAAAGGCCTCAGGCCTGGGAACCCAGGAAAGTGGGCTCTAAGGCACTACCATGGCTGCAGGTTGCTAGGAATCAAGTCAATTAGAGAGTTCCAGCTAGTTCCCAGCCACAGGAGCACCGAGTTGCTGATCCACCTGGCCCTGTGGGTCCCCAGCCACAGGAGCACCGATGTCGCTGATCCACCGGCCCTGTGGGTCCCCAGCCACAGGAGCACCGATGTCGCTGATCCACCGGCCCTGTGGGTCCCAACTTGAGCTCAGTCCCTATGGCCACTCCCGTTGACACTGCCAGGTAGTACCAGGCTAAAAGCCTATTGCAAACCCAAGTCCCACAGGGAAGCTGTGACAGCTTTACAGGGCCTCTCAGTTCACACAGGGCTCCCCCAGATCTGTAGTCAAGAGAAGGTTTCATGTCCACTAAAGCACCACGTGTCCTCCCTTCAGACTGCTCTGTCCTCAAAACACTGAGCTGGTTCACAAACCGTCCTTTGTCCCCTCTGGTGCCATCTCCCAGGAACTGCAGAGCCAGTACATGCTTTCCTGCCTAGAGACTGCCTCAGGACTGCTGAGTGCAAGTGAAACTGCAGCCTCACCCCTGCCTCCTGCTCTAATCACAGCTGAGGCCTCTGCAGCTGTCGGATCATGACGGGACAGGCTTCGTCTGTAGCATAGTTGATGACAGTGCATACCTCAGGCTCCTGTTGGGTTCAAAGGATTCAGTGTGACATATCCTAGTGAATTCTGGGTATTTGCCCTCTGCCTGGCTCGAGAGGCCCAGGAAAAGAAAAGAAGCAGATTTTCTTTTTCTTTCCTTTTTTTTTTTTTTTTTTTTTTGTGTGTTTGTGTGTGTAGGGTGTACATGTATATGTGCATATCATTTCTATACATACACAGATGTCACACATATGTGTGGGTGCACGTGTACAGAAGTAGGAGGGAGCAAGGAGACCTGCTGAGGCACACCCTTGAGTTCTAAGGGGCCGTGCTCCAGCTCCCAGGGTGGAGGCTGACCTCAGGTGGGGACATGGAT
>OU015757.1:27751732-27806518 GCA_907169655.1 Acomys percivali
TTTTTTTTTTTTTTTTTTTTTTTTTTTTTGTGTGTGTGTGTGTGTGTAGGATGTACATGTATATGTGCATATCATTTCTATACATACACAGATGTCACACATATGTGTGGGTGCTCGTGTACAGAAGTAGGAGGGAGCAAGGAGACCTGCTGAGGCACACCCTTGAGTTCTAAGGGGCCATGCTCCAGCTCCCAGGGTGGAGGCTGACCTCAGGTGGGGACATGGATTGCTATTTCTAACATGACACCAGGAGGGCAGGACAAGGGGATGGGCCAGGGCTCGGAGACTGAGTGGAGGAGCAGTGACCTGGGAAGCAGTGGTCAGTGTGGGCTGGGTGGGAAGAAGGCATGTGGGCTTAAGAGAGGAGGGGGGAGCTGGAACGTAGCTCAGCAGATGATGGCCTTGTTACCAAGACAGATGGCCTGTGTTCGATCTCCAAATGAAAGGGGGGGGGCTAAGACCACCAAAGGTTGTCCTCTGATCTCTATATGCTTGTTATATGAATACATGGAAATTACTGGGGTTTTGTTTTTGTTTGTTTTGGTTTGTTTTTTGTTTTGTTTTTTCGAGACAGGGTTTCTTTGTGTAGTCTTGGCTGTTCTAGACTCACTTTGTAGACCAGGCTGGCCTTGAACTCACAGCGATCTGCCTGCCTCTAGCCTCCCGAGTGCTGGGATCAAAGGCGTGCGCCACCACGCCCGGCCTGGTTTGGTTTTTTTGAGACAGGGTTTCTCTATGTTATCTTGGCTGTCCTGGACTCGCTTTCTTTTTTTGTTTGTTTGTTTGTTTTGGTTTTTTTTTTTTTTGGTTTTTTGAGACAGGGTTTCTCTGTGTAGCCTTGGCTGTCCTGGACTCGCTTTGTAGACCAGGCTGGCCTCGAACTCACAGCGATCCGCCTGCCTCTGCCTCCCGAGTGCTGGGATTAAAGGCGTGCGCCACCACGCCTGGCCCTGGACTCGCTTTGTAGACCAGGCTGGCCTCGAATTTACAGTGATCCACCTGCCTCTACGTCCAGAGTGCTGGGATTAAAAGCATGGGCCACCATCACCCAACCCAAATACCTAGTATTTTAAAAGCAGAGAGGCAGGAATGTAAGGCCGGCAGTGGGAGAGCCCATTTTAGGACTTGATGAAGCTTAACATGGTTTTCTGGTTGTGCTCAGGGAAGTCACTGGAAGGTGACGCTAGATCCAGCTGCTTGCTGAGGTCTAAACAGACGCCCCCAAACTTGAGGCTTGAGCCATACCTTCTAGGCTTGACCCCACAAGGGCTATGTGACACTACAGCACAAGTACAGAGTGTACCCAGGATGTGGTTTTTCCACTCTTGGTGGCTGAAGCAAAGAGGATGAAGGGCCCCAGGTGGGGCCAGGAGAGGAAGGAAAGGTGCTCAGAGGCCTTCCCACCACAGTGGGGAGGGAGGGAGGGAGGGAGGGAAGGAGAGAACTCACATGCTTTAGCTCTCTGCACTGAATCCCACCAGTGTTCATAGTCTAGAGTGTTCAGAGGCAGGAATATAGTGTCTGTCAGCCAAAGTGTTACAGTGTCTATGGAAATGTAGACACCAAATTGATTCCTGCAGCTTATTTCTTTTTTATGTATGGAGTATTGTATATGCATCAGTGATTGTTTGTATGTGTGCACATGCATGCACGTGTATGTGCCACCACTGCCCGGCCCTTTAAGATTTATTTACGGACAGGTGTAATGGCACACTACCATCACTACCTGCAGAGGCAGCCGGATCTCGTGAGTTCAAGGCCAACCTGGTCTACAAAGCTACACAGAGAAACCCTCTCGCAGGAAAAAAAAAGGGGAGGGGAGGGGCTGAAGAGAATTGCTCACAGGTTAAGAGCACTGCTTACTCTTCCCGAGGTCCTGACTTCAATTCCCAGCAACAAATGTGGCTTGCAGCCATCTATAAAAGGATCTGATGCCCTCTTCTGGTATGTATGAAGACAGAGCATTCATATACAAAAAATACAAAAAATAAATAAATAGAGCCTGGCATGGTGGCACACGCCTTTTAAGCCCAGCGCTCAGGAGGCGGAGGCGAAAGCAAGTGGATTGATGTGAGTTTGAGGCCAGCCTGGTCTACAAAGTGAGTCTAGGACAGCCAAGGCTACACAGAGAGACCCTGTCTCAAAAAAAAAAGTTATTTACTTGAGTCAGACTCAGTGGCGCACGCCTGTAATCCCAACACTCAGGAGGCAGAGGCAGGCAGATCTCTTTGAGTTTGAGGTCTCAAAAAACAAACAAAAAAGTCATTTACTTTATGTATACAGGTGTTTTGTCTGCATGCATGCATGTCTGTGCACTGTGTGTGTACATGCTGGTGCCTGCAGAGGTCAGAAGAGAAAGTCAGGTCCTCTGGAACTGCAGTCAGGAGCGATTGGTTGTGAACCACCTTGTTGGCTCTGGGGATTGAACCTGGGTCCTCTACAAGTTGAATCATCTCTTCCGTCCCTCCACCTTATTTTTTGAGATGGGTCTTTCATAGAACCTGGAGCTTCTAGATGCAGCTTCGTTGGCAGGCCAGAGACCCCAAGCATCCACTCTCCACTCCCCTAAGCCTGGTGTTGGGCTTATAAACAGGAGCCGCCACGCTTAGCCTTGTACAGAGATATCGGGGATGGGATTCAGGTCCTCACGCCAGAACAGAAGCTCTTCACTGACTGAGCCTTCCTCCCAGCATCTCTTTTTGTGTGTGCAGGGTCTCATGGGGCTGGCCTCAAACTCACTGTTTCCTAGGCTGCTCTTGAACTCCCGCTTTTACCTCCAGGGGCTGGTGATTGTACATCCCATCATATCTGGCTTGAGTTGATTTCTCGGATGTTGCACATACAGATGTGGTTCACCATGCTCTGAGGCACAAGCCAGACTCAAGCACAACTGCATACTCGCTCCTTGTCTGTGTTCACCTGTGGCTTCAAATGTCCTCCCAGGACAGGCGTGGCTATGCCCTGGGTGGCATCATAACCTGTGTTGCTCAGTTTATCAGCTAATCTTAGCAACTGTCCTGTTCCTCTTAAGGAAGGTGTGTTCTCTCCAAATTGACAATCTTCTGATAAGACCCAAGGCCACAGCCTGAGCCCTGATAATTATCAAAGCTGTCTATCTCTTCTGCTGGACTTTGCTTCCCCAGGGCCTGTCCCAGAGCTGTATAAGTGAAGGTAAAAGCATAGGAGTGAGTAAAGATCGGTGGGGGAGGGGTGCGTGGGAGTAAGTGGTCAAGTGAAAGGATGGAAGGGGCAGGGGGGATGCAGGCGAGGGAGACATGGAAGGGGGTACGGTGGGGGGGGAACAGATGAGATGAATGAGGACAGAGCGTGGTGGTGCAGCCTTTAATCCAGCAGAAGGGGGAGAGGCTGACAGGTGTCTCTCTGTGAGTTTGAAACTATCCTGATCTAGAGAGTTGTAGGCCAGCCAGGGCTACACAATAAGATCCTGTCTTTGGAAAGAAAGGCTGATAGGTACTTTCTGCGTCAGGGATGGAGAACCTTGCTTTGCCTGGGCGATGCGGGCTTCCTAGCGTAGGTTCTACAAGAGGCTACCCCTTCAGGTGTCTCAACTGTTGTCATTCTGACCTGGGACTAGCGGCTGAGGTGCTTTATTTTTATTTTTATTTTTTTCTCGAGACAGGGTTTCTCTGTGTAGTCCTGGCCTCACTCCGTAGACCAGGTTGGCCTCGAACTCAGGGAGCACCACCACCACTGAGGTGTCTATTTAACATACCAAAGCAGACCTGCCCCCCCCCCCACGTTCTACCATCATCCCTCAGTCCCTACCTGAGCTTTCCAGGCCAGGGACTGGGCTTCTCCCCCAGAGGCTCTTCACGATTTATTTGGTTACTTCCCTCTCTCCTCTCTCCTTTCTATGAATTTGCTTCCTCTCCTGCCTGAGAGCTGCCCCCAATAAGCCTGCTTTTCAATACTTTAATTTGAGGCCAGGCAGGCGTGGTGGCGCGCGCCTTTAATCCCAGCACTCGGGAGACAGAGGTAGGCAGATCAGTGTGAGTTGGAGGCCAGCCTGGTCTACAAAGTGAGTGCAGGACAGCCAAGGCTACACAGAGAAACCCTGTCTCAAAACAAAACAAAACAAAACAAAACCAAAAAAAAAGACCCCAAAAACAAATACCTATCACCGTCTCCTCCCACCAGCTGGAACTTCGGAGGGGCAGAAACAGACCATGCTGCCAGCCTTTCACTTCTCCCTTTCCCTCCATGCTCTAACCCTGGACTGAGCATCTCTACAGATGGCGTGGAGACAGCAGCAAGCTTTCGTCAAAAGGCCTTTATCACCATCAATTTCTAGCAAAGAAAGTGGCCTCTGAGAGGCGTAAAAGTGAGTTGTCTAACGTCACACAGCCTACCTAGCAGAATGACATCATTTGAACTTAAAAAAAAAAATCTGCTTAAGATGGCAAAGGTACCAGTACCAAACAACCTCAGTGAGGACACAGGAGGTAATGGTGCTCACAGTGGGGCAATCTGCAGGGCCGTGTATGGACTCAGGATCCTGACTCCCCAGGATCCTGGTTCCTTGAGAGGGCACTTTCAAGTGAATAATGCAAAACGGGGTCCAAGTGTCAACTCCAGGTCAGCACTGCAGAATGTCCCCTGCCTCTTCACCACAGGGGCAAAAGAACAGCACCACCCTTGAGTAATGGTTAACCAGCCAGACACCTCATATATAAGAAAGCCCGAATAGGGCTGCCGGGCTGTTTCCACAGAATGCACTGGGCAAAAATACTGGGAGTGGGCATTGGGGCTGCGGCCCTCCTGGGGCTAGGGATCATCCTGGGCCACTTCGCCATCCCTAAAGCAACTGACTCTCCGGCCCCCAGTACCTCAGTCTCCCAGGACCTGGACATGGCAATCCTTGACTCTGTAATGGAACAGCTAGATGCCGGCAGGATCCGAGAGAACCTTCGGTGAGAAGTGGGTCCCTCCAAACAAAGCCCTGTTAGCCAGAGGCCTCCCCTGACACACCCCACCCTCCCCTGGCCACCCTGCAGAGAACTCTCCAAGGAACCACATGTGGCTACTAGCCCTCGGGATGAGGCCCTGGTGCAGCTGCTGCTGGAGCGCTGGAAAGATACAACGACTGGCCTGGATGAAGCCAAGACCTTTGAGTATACGGTCCTGCTCTCCTTCCCCAGCGCCGAGCAGCCTAACACCGTGGAAGTCGGTGAGGTCCTGCCCGGGGGTGCTGGGGTGGGGAGGGCTGCTGCTAGGTGGGGTGCTGACTCTACCTTCTCGCACAGTGGGCCCCGATGGAACGGCCTTCCACTCCTTCAGACCCTTCGAGAAGAGTCTGACTGGAGAGCAGGTGGGGCCCAATGTGTTGCAACCTTACGCTGCCTACGCTCCCTCTGGGACCCCACAGGTGAGCTGGGAACCCCCACTGCCATATTCTAGATCTCCTTGCTCCCCTGCTTTCTTGCTCTGAGCAGAGCCCCAAACCCCCTCCGCTGACCTAACACATGCTGGTATTACCACCCTCCATCAGTCAGTCAGTCAACAACACACTAGTTAGTGGTCCCTGCCCAAAACCATCTTTAGGGGTACGTAAAGCTTTATGTAAGGAGGAGACAGAACCAAAACTCTCGTCACTGCTACTCCATCTCTGTACCCCTTTGTACCTGCCTTTGGCCAAGCCTGGCTCTACAGGACTCTCCTTTTGGGATTAGGGACTCCTCGTCTATGCCAACCGGGGCTCGGAAGAGGACTACAAGGCACTAGAGGCTCAGGGCATCGACCTCAACGGCACCATCGCCCTGACTCGATATGGGGGTGTGGGGCGTGGCGCCAAGGTGAGTGGTATCCATCATGTGGGGATCTGGGTGGAGAAGGACCAGGGACGGACAGTAAAACAGGAGGAAGAGGGCAGACAGGAAGCAATGTTGGGAGTGGAAAGATAGGGAGCTGTGAGCTTATGTTTGTCGTGCTGCCGGGACCAACAGGAGAGGCAAGAACCAAAGGTTTTATTTATTTATTTTTATTTATTTATTTGAGACAAGGTTCCCCCTCCCTCTCTGCAGGGTGGGCAGGGGAGACCTCTGGCTAACAGGGGTTTGTTTGGGTGAACCCACTTCTCATTGGACATAATTATATCCCTGGCTGTCCTAGAACTCACTATGTAGACCAGAGATCCACCTGACTCTGTCTCCCGAGTGCTAGGATTAAGGTGTGCCTCCCCTACCCCACCCCCATTGGCAATTTTTTTTTGTCTTGGAAAGAAAGAATGAAAGAAAGAAAGAAAAGAAAAGAAAAGAAAAACCAAACTGGGCTGAAGAGATAGCTCAGTGATTAAGAGCACTGTCTGCTCTTCCAGAGGTCCTGAGTTCAATTCCCAGCAACCACATGGTGGCTCACAAACATCTATAATGAGATCTGGTGCCCTCTTCTGCAGATAAAGCACTCATATACAATAAATAAAATAAATAAATCTTAAAACAAAACAAAACAAAACCAGAACAACTGGCATTTCCTCCCCAGCCAGGAGATTATACAGTGAAAAGGGCAGGCAGTCCCGCTGGAGCTCAGTGGGACCCGCCCTCTGCTAAGGGAGCCAGCCATGCTTCTGAGACTTGCAATGTTTGTGTCTCTCTCCTTTCATCCGTTGTACTATCCACTCATTCTTTGGGTACTGAGCTCAGGCCCTGAGTCTAGTTAGTGTCTGTTGACACCAACTTTGTATTCTGGGGCCTGGGGTTAACTAAAGCAAACAGCCCATTAGTGACGCGTCCCATAGGCCCCTTTCTGTAATACAGTGGATCCTGGGGCTCAGTGGATGGCCAGCCAGTCTAGCTGAACTGGGGAGCTTGAGGTTTCAGGGAGAGAGAGAGTCTCTCTCAAAAAATAAGGTGGGGGCTGGAGAGATGGCTCAGAGGTTAAGAGCACTGCCTGTTCTTCCAAAGGTCCTGAGTTCAATTCCCAGCAACCACATGGTGGCTCACAACCATCTACAATGAAATCTGCTGCCCTCTTCTGGCTTGTAGGTGTTACATGCAGACAGAACAGTGTATACTAAATAAATAAATCTTTTTAAAAAAAAAAAAAAAGGTAGAAGTGGGACACACCTTTAATCCCTGATGGGGGTGGGAGTTGGGGGAGGGCCAGAGGCAGAAAGGTCTCTGTGAGTTCTAAGCCAGCCAGGTCTACACAGGGTTTTCCAGGTCAGGTGTGGTGGCTTATGCCTTTAATCCCTGACTGGAGCCTCTGTGTGACCTTGAAACTAACTGGTCTACATGGAGAGCTCCAAGCCAACCAGGACTACAAAGCAAAAGCAGCAACCCAAATAAACAAAAAATAAGGTGGAAAGTGAGCAGGGCTTGGTGGCGCACACCTTTGATCCCAGCACTCAGAGGCAGAGGCAGGTGAATCACTGTATATTTGAGGCCTGCCTGGTCTACAATTCAAGTCCAGGACAGCCAAGGCTACAGAGAGAAACCCTGTCTCAAAAAATAAATTAAGATAAATAATAACACCCCCTCAAAAAAGACTAAGTATGGTGGTCCATGCCTTTATTTATTTATTTATTTATTTATTTATTTGTACATTGGTGTTTTAACTATATGTATTTCTTTCTTTTCTGTATTTTGAAACAGGGGTTTTCTGTGTAACAGCCCTGGCTGTCCTAAAACTCACTTTCTAACTGGGCATGGTGGTGCACGCCTTTAATCTCAGCACTCGGGAGGCAGAGGCAGGCGGATCGCTATGAATTTGAGGCCAGCCTGGTCTACAAAGTGAATCCAGGACAGCCAAGGCTACACAGACAGGCCCTATCTCGAAAAACCAAACCAAGCCAAAACAAAATAGAAAAAAAACAAGAACTCACTTTGTAGACCAGGCTGTTCTGGAATTTACAGAGATCTGAGTGCTGCGATTACAGGTGTGGGCCATTGGGGCTGGAGGGATGGCTCAGCATTTGAGAACACTGGCTGTCCAATTCCCAGCACCCACATGACAGCTCACAACTGTCTGTAGCTCCTGTCACACGCAGCCTCCTCTGCCTTCTACAGGCCATCAATGCTGCCAAACACGGAGTGGCAGGTGTGCTGGTGTACACGGACCCCGGTGATATCAACGACGGAAAGAGCCTGCCCAATGAAACTTTTCCCAACTCCTGGGGCCTGCCCCCCTCTGGTGTGGAGCGAGGCTCCTACAAAACGTATTTTGGGGATCCTCTGACTCCCTACCTTCCAGCCCACCCCTCTTCTTTCCGCCTGGATCTTCACAACATCCCTGGATTTTCCCCAATTCCCGCCCAGCCTATAGGCTTTGAGGATGCTAAAGCCCTGCTCTGGTGAGCTTATACCCAGGCTGTCCTGATCCCTGACACCTGCGGATGTCAAAGTTCCCCTCACAGGCACTGTCTCCTCCCCAGTAATCTCGATGGACCGTCTGCCCCAGCCTCCTGGCAGGGAGCATTGGGCTGTGACTACAAGATGGGGCCGGGCTTCAAACAGGGCAGCAGCTTCCCCACAGCCAGGTGAGGCGGAGCTTCTCCCTTCGCCACAACTCCCTTCTTCCCTTGAGAACCCCTCCCCTGACTTTCCCTCTTTCCTCTTCAAGGTGGTCTCCCAGCCCTCTCCACAATGGCTTAGTCCTTGGGGGACTCTTACTAAAAGGACCATGGCCCACCAGACCCCATGGGGTCTCCATGCCCCTCCCCACCCACTTCCCGCAGCAACCACCCCCTCCCTCCTTTGGACATGCTCCAGCTCCTGGGCAGTGCACTCTGACCACTATCAGCTTCCCCATCTGAGCATCTCTGTCCCTGGCCACCAGGTGTCCCCTCTTCCCAAGGCAAGGAGGCTTCCAACTAAAAGAGGGGCAGCTTTGTCTATTGCCTTTCTTGGTTCTACTGGGCAAGTGACTGATGGGGTAACCTTCCTTCCCTTAGCCTCACTTTCCAACCATCAATCAGATAGACTTGCCTTAAAAGGCACGGCAGCCTATGGGTAGAGCCTGGGTAGACCATGTTCACAGCCTGTATTGAATTTGACAGGGAGCTTAAATTCTAATCCTATCCTTCAACCTACCCCTAGTGAGGTGAAAGTGAGTGTCCACAACAGTCTGGAGCTGAGAACTTCCTCCAATGTCCTGGGCATCATCCGGGGGGCTGTGGAGCCTGGTGAGCCACTCCCCTTCAAGTCTCCCTGGGCCCTGCCCTGGTTGCAGCCCACCTTGGCCTGCCTGTCTCTGCTGTCCCCTTCCCTGCTCCTCTGACTCTGGTCCTCCCTTTAGATCGTTACGTGATCTATGGAAACCATCGCGACAGCTGGGTACATGGGGCAGTAGACCCCAGCAGCGGCACTGCTGTCCTCCTGGAGATCTCTCGCGTCCTGGGGACCCTGCTAAAGAAAGGTGAGGCCATCCTCTCTCCTGCTGTTTCCTCTGCCTCCAGGCCTCACTTGAGTAGGCCATGAGCCCTAGAGGCATAAGTCCCTGGGTACCAGTCCCTGGTCTTGGGAGCCTCAGGGCTCAAGGAGCAAATTGCTGATTTATGCAGCCATCCCCAGAAGCCTCTTCTGTGTCCTGGGAGAGTCTAGCCACACAGGCCTTAACATGGTCTGGCCAGGCTTTGCCCATAGGCTGCCATGTCTTTGAAGGAAAGTCTATCTGATCTGGTGACATTCCAGCACTGGACTCTCAGGGGAGGGAGTGCTGGATCCTCAGGTAGGACAAGGGTCATAGCTAAGGAGGAAGCTGAGTGGCCAGGGACAGTCAGGGTAAGGAGAGGAGAGGGCAGGATGGAGTTTGAGGGCACCTGTCTCTGGGTTGGAAAAGACACTTGTGAGACGAACTGGAGGGCTGTTAGCAGTGACGGGAGGTCAGGCAGATGTGGCCAAAACCACCTGAGGAGAGCAAGTGGTGAGCTGGGAGTGACAGGTAGATCCTGGAGGTGTGTGGCCAGGCAGTCTAGCCTACTTGAGTGAGTACCAGGCCATGGAGACCTCATCTCAAAAAAGCAGGTGGCTACCTGGGCATAATTTATCTTTTCCTCATACATTTATTATAATTAATCCCTCAAGGAGCAGAATCTAAATGATGGATTCTTTTCTAGATTGTCAGGACTAATAAATGGTATAGAGATGTGGGCCTTCTGGAAATGAGAAGAGAAACAACAACAAAAACAGTAGCTATAAAACCCATGGCGGGCAGGGGGAGCTGGGCATGGTGGCACACACCTTTAATCCCAGCACTTGGGAGGCAGAGGTAGGCCGTTTTCTGTGAGCTCAAGGCCAGCCTGAGGGTGACCTACAGGACAGCCAGGGCTACACAGAGAAACTCTGTCTCAAAAACCCAAAGCCCAAAACAGAACAAAAACCCAACCTTTGGACTGTACCCACACTGCACTGGCAGGCAAGCAGGACAGCCTTGGAGACCTGATGCAGGACCACACAGTGTGTGTTTCCTTCGTGTCCTTTTGTCCCTAGCAGCTCCTCAGCTGCCTTTTATCTCTTAAGATGCTGGCATTTGTTGTATTTCCCTCAGTTTGGGTTAGCCTGATTACGATCAAGCTATACATTTCTGGCAAGAAAAAGTGTGGTGATTCATAGCCACAACCATGTAACCATGCTATATTTAAAGTGCTTCCCCCACCCCCCTTCTGCCAAAAGGCGAGTGTTAGGTGTGGTGGCTTATATCTGTAACTCAGCTCTCTTGAGGCCAGGACAACAGGAGTGCCCTCAGTTCAAAGCCAGCCTGGTCTACACAGTGAGATTCAGACCAGCCAGGGCCATGGAAGACCCCATTTCAACGAGTAAATAAATAAGTGAATAAGTAAGGGCTAGGGTTGTAGGTTAGTTGGTAAACTGCTGGCCTAGCATGCAGGAGGCCCTGGGTTTGATCCCAGCACTTGGCAGTGGGTTCAGGAGAATCAAAGTTCAAGGTCATCCTCAGCTACATAGTGAATTTGAGGCCGAAAGGTGCGATCCCACGTTGTAGCACATGTCTGTGATCTCAGCACTGGGCAGGCAGATGCAGGAGGAGGATGAGTTTAAAACCAGTCTGTGCTACACAGGTAGTTCTGAACGATATGGCACGACCTTGTTTCAGAAACCAACAAAGTAAGACCCAAACAATCCAGTTGCAGCCAGAGGTGGCAATAAGTCAGGGAGCATGAGGAGCTGAGGAGACACGGAGCTGTTGGAGGGGCAAGATTCAGAGTCTCAGTGGTGTGGCTGGGGACTGTGGGCAGGTAGCCTGGAGATGGAAGCCAGGCTGCAGGCTGCTGCAGCAGGCAGGGCGGGGCCCCCGGAGCCTGTGATGCCTGGATTTAAACGTGGCTCTGCTGGCGACTGGCTATGACCTTCGGCAAGTCATTTAACTTCTCAGTGCCTCCAATTCTTCAACCGTGAAATGGAAAGATACTTCCCGCCCCTCTTCATTTTCTATGTGTATGGGTGTATGCATGCTTCTGTGTCTATGCTCCATGTGCATGCAGTACCCTCAGAGGCCAGAAGAGGGTGCTGCATCCCTTGGAACGGGAGGTTGGAAGCCTCCATGTGGGTCCTCTGGAAGAGCAGCCAATGCTCTTAACCACTGAGCCATTTCAAACAAACAGACAACAAATAAACAAAAATCATTGAGCCATTTTACCAGCCTCGCCCTGGAAAGATACTGTTGTAAGGGTTGATTTGGGGCAAAACTATTGGGTGACTATCAATGTATTACCAACAAATGTTTCCTGGGATGTTTGGAAACTGAGGGTGGAGGTTCAGATTTCCTTAAAGCAGGTCTACTGTGGACCAGAGAGGAAGCGGGGCATTCTGGCAAACTCCCTGACCCAGGGAGTCTCAGGGGACGATTGGGAGGTTAGAAAGAGGACCACCTCCTGGAAGGCCGGGAGAAGGGTCCCAGGTGGTGAGGACAGCCATCTTTTCTAGCTCCTGCCTCCCTTCAGTGCACTCAGCCTACTCCCTAAGTCACCATGGGTCAGAGGATCCTGGCGGCTGACTCCTTATGCTTTCTTTCCAGGCACCTGGCGACCCCGCAGATCCATTATATTCGCCAGCTGGGGTGCAGAGGAGTTCGGGCTCATCGGCTCTACGGAATACACAGAGGTGGGTGAGCCCCACAAAGTGGGTAGAAGGAGTCCTTGGATGGGGCAGCGTGGACTGAGGTCCCCGCCCCGCGCTCCCCGGCCCCTCTCTCTGCACAGGAGTTCCTCAGCAAGCTGCAGGAGCGCACCACAGCCTACATCAATGTGGACATCTCCGTGTTCGGTATGGGAGGCTTGCAGCTGGGAGTGGGCTGGGAAAGGAAGGGGCTGGGTCTGAACAGGCCTCCTTGCTTCCTTCCACAGCCAACGCTACCCTCCGGGCACAGGGGACGCCCCCAGTACAAAGCGTGATCTTCGCTGCCACCAAAGAGGTGCAAGGGGGTATGGTGGGGCTGGGTCGGGTACGGTGAGCAGGATCAGGGCCCACGGATCTCAGCTGATCTAGAGACTGAGGTCTGGTGGAGACCCCACCTGCTCGTTGAGGCCTGAGCCGTCGCCTGTCCCTCTCTGCACCAGATCAGTGCACCAGGTCCCAGCGGCCTCAGTATCTATGACAACTGGATCCGACATACTAACCGCAGTAGTCCAGTGTACGGCCTGGTCCCCAGGTGAGCCCAGAAACAAGACAGGCAGGGGGAGCACGGGCCCAGCATGTCTACCCAGCACCCCGCAACAGTGTCCTCTTCCTCTAGCCTGGGTACGCTGGGAGCAGGCAGCGACTATGCCGCATTCATCCACTTCCTGGGCATCTCTTCCATGGATCTTGCCTACACCTATGACCGGGTGAGCAGCCTCCTCTGCCCCACTCTCCCACCCCCCACCCCCCAGTTCTGCTGCAGCAGCTCTCAGGGAAAGATCTAGTCCAGACTGGATCAGGGTCATTCACCAAACAGCTGTCAGCTGTGCGTGTCTTAGTTTTGTTTCCTGTTGCTGTGAGAAAACACCCCGCCAAAAGCAGCTTTTAGCACAAGCCCAGATCCCAGCCCAGGATAGCAGGGCAGTAACAGTGGCTGGAGCTCCAGAGACCTGATTACATCACATTCACAGTTAAGAGCAGAAAGGACTGAGTACCATCACCGCTCATCGCTACTGCTCAGTTCAAGCTCTTCATCCCCGGCCTAGGGAAAGGTGCTACCCACAGGATGGTCCTTGAAAGGAAACATATGGGCTCGGGACCCCCAGACTAAGTTTTCAGTGCAAAGATTTGTCCCAGAGCAACGGAGGGTGGGGAATAAGAGACAAAGATAGGCCGGGCGTGGTGGCGCACACCTTTAATCCCAGCACTCCGGAGGCAGAGGCAGGCAGATCACTGTGAGTTCGAGGCCAGCCTGGTCTACAAAGCGAGTCCAGGACAGCCAAGGCTACACAGAGAAACCCTGTCTCGAACCCCCCCCCCCCAAAAAAAAGAGACAAAGACAGGAGACAGAGGAAGAGGGAGAAGGGGGAGGGAAGAGCAAACAAGGGAGGGGAGGCATTTGTCCCAGAGGACAAAGGACTGCCTCTGGATTCAGAGGAGACAGACATAGGAAAATAGTTTATAAAAGTAAAGGGGGGAAACTCTGTGTTAGGATACCTCGGTGTTTAGTTTTAGTTGGGTGTGTTAATTAGGTGAGCCAACGGGGCCTTGTTTTTTTTTTGTTGTTGTTTATTTATTTATTTTTTGAGACAAGGTTTCTCTGTGTAGTCCTGGCTGTCCTGGACTTGCTTTGTAGACCAGGCTGGCCTCGAACTCACAGCAATCTGCCTGCCTCTGCCTCCCAAGTGCTGGAATTACAGGTGCCTGCCACCACGCCTGGCTCCAAAGGGGTCTTCTGACGGCTGGACTACAGTACTTTGCTAGCTGGACCTTGGAAGTCAGCCATATGGGGAAGTGGCCAAATAAGGGAATGGACCTTGGTGGCTACTTTAGGAATGGAATCTAAGGGTTTTTTAGCAAGGCAGAGGGAATGGGGGAGAAAGGGCAAAGCCTGCCAGAGCTAGGCTCGCCACACTCAAGGTGGCCAGAGTCCCCTCAGACCTTCCACCTCAAGGAATGCAATCACCGGGCGTGGTGGCACACGCCTTTAATCTCAGCACTCGGGAGGCAGAGGCAGGTGGATCGCTGTGAGTTCGAGGCCAGCCTGGTCTACAAAGCGAGTCCAGGACAGCCATGGCTACACAGAGAAACCCTGTCTCGAAAAACCAAAAAAAAAAGGACCATGAGGTTTAGCCAGGCGTGGTGGCGCACGCCTTTAATCCCAGCACTTGGGAGGCAGAGGCAGGCGGATCGCTGTGAGTTCGAGGCCAGCCTGGACTTCAAAGCAAATCTTGGACAGCCAAGGCTACACAGAGAAACCCTGTCTCGAAAAACCAAAAAAAAAAAAAAAAAAAAAAAAAAAAGGAATGCAATCAACACTCACAGACATTCGCACAGGCTGTCCTGACTCAGCCAATCCCTTACTGAGACTCTTCCCCAGGTGATTCTAGATGGTGTCAAGTTGACAATTAAAACCAAAACCGTCAACACTGGGCAACACAGGCCGACTTTCTTAGGCTCTGTGAGCATGTTTCTGCTCCTCAGATACTTCTGTTGGTTGGATGGACTTGCAGACGCTCCACCTTAAGCATTCTACAATGCTCTGTCATGTCATGTTATGCCTCATTCAGGAGGAAGAAGACTGCTGTGAATCAGTTATAGGACAGCAGTGACTAAGCAGAATTGAATTTGAAACGTTTGTGTGTGTATCAGCACTAATGAAGAAATGTTAGGAGCCAGGCGCAGTAGTACATGCCTTTAATCTCACCCAGCACTCAGGGAGGCAGTGGCAGACAGATCTCTGTGAGTTCAAGGCCAGCCTGGTCATCTACAGAGTGAATTCTAGGATAGCCAGGGCTACACAGAGAAACCCAGTCTCAAAAACAAAAAACAAACAAAAAGAGGATTTGGACATTGTTATGGGAATTGAGTCGGGAGCTGGGAGCTACAGTTCATCTGGCCTGCACTTGAGTGGGTGCTCTAAAGCCCTTTCCCCCGGCTATGCTGCCCATGGGTGGTGGAGCTGAGATTCTCGTATCTGACTCCAAAGCCTCAGGCTTCTCCCTTCTATTTGGGGGATACGAGGCAGGTTAGTCCCTGTGCCCCGTTCCTCCTCTGGAACATCTTAGATGTGATGACTGAGGAGGCTGTGCTTGCACAGCTCGGTGTGGCTCACTGTGGGTACCCAGATTTCCCACCCCAAGCCTAACCCCTCTTCCTTATTTCTCCAGAGCAAGACCTCAGCCAGGATCTACCCTACCTACCACACGGCTTTCGACACATTTCATTACGTTGAGAAGTTTCTGGACCCCGGTGAGGAGGGGACAGGGGTGGGGCATTCTGAAGCTGACAGAAGAATGGGCTAAGAGTTAGCCCTGGCCTTGTGTCCCCTCCATAGGTTTCACCAGCCACCAAGCTGTGGCACGGACTGCTGGGAACGTGCTTCTCCGCCTCAGCGACAGCCTCTTTTTGCCCCTCAATGTCAGTGACTATACTGAGACACTACACAGTTTCCTGCAGGCTGCCCAAGGGGACCTCAGCACCCTGTTAGAGCGGCATAACATCAGCCTGGGTATGCATATTCCAACATGGACGCTTGGGGAGCCCTGGACCTCCAGGCAGGGCTAAGGCAAATGTTCCCCACACAGGGCCCCTGGTGAACGCAGTGAAGACATTTGAGTTAGCAGCTGCAGCCTTGGGCCAGCGCATCTTGACACTGCAGAAGAGCAGCAGCCCAGAGTGAGCATGGCCAGTGGGCAGGTCTGGGAGAGGGGCACGCACCAAGCTAGCAGCTGGACTGCTGGTGACCCATATGGCCTCCAGCCCCCTGCAGGTGCGGATGGTCAACGACCAGCTGATGCTCCTGGAGCGGGCATTCCTGAACCCGAGGGCTTTCCCGGAGGAGCGATACTATAGGTGAGCCTGTGCTGTCGTCGCTCCTGGGAGGTGGGGTGGAGCAAAAGCCTCCCACCCAAAGAGGTTTCCTGCCTTGCTGCATGATGCACGGCACTAAGGGCCGGGAGTGAGGCCCATCCCACACCACTGTAAGCCCTTGCTTTCAGAGACCAGACAGGAGCTTTTATGTTTGCCTATGGACAGTGCTGAATTCCAGACCACCTCTCTGACCCTCAGCTTGTCATTTTTCCTCAGCCACGTGCTCTGGGCCCCCAACACAGGCTCTGTGGCCACGTTCCCAGGTCTGGCCAACGCTTATGCTAAGGCCCAGGACAGCTCCGGATCTGAAGCCTGGGCAGAAGTGCAGAGGCAGCTTAGCATCGTAGTAACGGCCCTGGAGGGTGCAGCAGCCACCCTGGAACCTGTGGCTAACCTCTGACCCTAGTCCTGTCCCGTGGGCTTCTTTTTATCTTGCACCTCTCTCATCTGTCCCCTGGGACATGTCCCAGTCCCTTCTGAAGCCAGGAGTAGATACAACCAGCAAACAACTCTCAAGCTTTTGAGGCAACAGCGGGCGGTGCCCGCTGTAGAGGACACCCGCTCATGGTTGTGGCTGAAACTTGAGCCTAAAGTAGAGTGTAGGGGCCCCTGCCTAACCCGCTTTCCTTGTCTCCTGCTCCATCTCCCCCCTTAACCCTCAAATAAACAAAGTCTAACAAGCTCCTGTATAAAACGAGTTCCTTTTTATTGTTTGGGAATCATGAAAACTCTATGCTCTGATCGGTCATGGGGGAGGCGAAACCCTGTCAAGCTGGAGACCCAGGCCTGTGCGCATCCTTGCCTTCCTCTGCCATGACCACCTCTGCCAGGGTATGTCCCTGCAGCTTGCTTCCCACTAACGCATGGCAGGTCCCAGGGGGTGGGAGTCCTTCCTCAGAGTAGCGACCCCTCAGGAATACAACTCTGCCTTTATCCACAGTTAGTCCATGGGCCTGACACAGGTCCCGTGCTTCCTGGAGTCCGTCCAGTGCCAGGAGCTGTACTATGTAGTCCAAAGGCAAGGTCTGTCCTTTAGGAGTGCTCAGGGCACGGGCCAGGCGGGCTAGGGCTTTGCGGCGGGCGTAGCCAATGTGTCCCTGCACCGCGCAGCTGGGCAGGTAGGGCAAGGTACGGAGCAGGCGAAACAGTCGGGCGTGGTTGCCTTCACGGAAGGCAGCGTCAACTGCCAGGGCCGTCTGAAGAGGTGGGCAGGCACGCAGGGCAGGGGGCAGCTGGAGAACCTCCTGCAGGGCTTCCACAGAGCCTGAGGGCAAGAAGCAGAAAGAAACGTTGAGGTTGTGTGGTTGTTTCTCTTAGCTATCACACAAATAATCAAAGACTCTTTTATATTTGCTTAAAATTAATCTTCACAACACAATCTTGACCAGCTTAAGTCTATTCTTTTTTTTTTTTTTTTTGGTTTTTCGAGACAGGGTTTCTCTGTGTAGCCTTGGCTGTCCTGGACCCGCTTTGTAGACCAGGCTGGCCTCGAACTCACAGCAATCCACCTGCCTCTGCCTCCCAAGTGCTGGGATTATAAGGCGTGCGCCACCACGCCCGGCTTTTAAGTCTATTCTTTTTTTTTTGGGTTTTTCGAGACAGGGTTTCTCTGTGTAGCCTTGGCTGTCCTGGACTCACTTTGTAGACCAGGCTGGCCTTGAACTCACAGCGATCCGCCTGCCTCTGCCTCCCGAGTGCTGGGATTATAGGCGTGCGTGCGTTTGACTCCATCTTTGCCAAAACCCCCCAAGTTACTTGCTCTCTGTAGCTTTCCTCAGCTCAGGTGCCTAACTCCTCCCCTGGCTGGCAGGAAGTCCAGCCCTATTCTCTCCCCTGCTCATCGATTGGCTGTAACCTGCTTTATTGGCATATCAGGGAACAATTGGGAGGCAGTTGTTCACACAACACCAAGACAGAAATCAGGATTAAGACTACACAGTAGGGCTGGAGAGATGGCTAAGAGGTTAAGAGCACTGGCTGCTCTTCCAGAGGTCCTGAGTTCAATTCCCAGCAACCACATAGTAGCTCACAACCATCTGTAATGTGATCTGGTGCCCTCTTCTGGTATGCAGGTGTACAAGAAGGCAGAAGACTGTATAAATAATAAATAAATAAATCTTAAAAAAAAAAAAAAAAGACTACACAGTAACTTTATGCCTACAAAGAAACAAGGATGCCTGATGCTTTCTGGATCAGGCACACCTCACATGCCACCCCCTCCAGGCCCACGCTGTGTACACCTCCTCTAGGCCCATCAAGATCAGGTCTAGAAGTTTGGTTCTGCTGCCAACTCAGGCTATTGTCCCCTGAGAGGAACAAATCCATTTCTTCTCTCCCTCTTCCAAGAAAGATCCAGCCATAAGACCCTTTTCTGGTCTTTCTGAGGTGCCACAAGACCAGTCCTCTTTCAGTCTAAATATATATATATTTTTTTTTGGTTTTTTGAGACAGGGTTTCTCGGTGTAGCCTTGGCAGTCCTGGACACGCTTTGTAGACCAGGCTGGCCTCAAACTCACAGCGATCCTCCTGCCTCTGCCTCCCGAGTGCTGGGATTAAAGGCGTGCGCCACCACGCCCGGCTTTTCAGTCTAAATATTTTTTAAATTAATTAGTTAATTAATTAATTTTTTTGAGACAAGGTTTCTCTCTGTAGCCCTTGGCTGTCCCAGAACTCACTCTGTAGACCAGGCTCAGAGACCCACCTGCCTCTGCCTCCCAGTGCTGGGATTAAAGGTGTGCACCACCACACCAGGTTTCTGGGTCAATTATTTGGTAGCTAGGGCTGGTATTAGAAAAGGCCCCAACTGACATCATAATTCAACACAGTATCAAAAGGATTTCAGGTTCTCCTTGTTAGTATAGTGGTGATTATCCCTGCCTGTCACACCGGAGACAGGGAGAGAACAGGTAACAGTTTGGTCAGCTGGGTGTGGTGGCACATGCCTTTAATCCCGGTACTCGGGAGGCAGAGGCAGGTGGATCGCTGTGAGTTCGTGGCCAGCCTGGTCTACAAAGTGAGTCTAGGACAGCCCAGGCTACACAGAGAGACCCTGGGAAACACAGGAAGGATTTCGGTGCTACTTACCCTACTTACTCATTTCTTTCAGGAAAAGTAAATTTATTTTTTTTTTTTTGAGGAAGACTCTCTTGGCCACTGTAACCTTAGGCCAGTTTTGTAGATTAGTGAATTTAAGAGTCACTGGGTGTGTGTATGATCCAAATACACTGTATATCCACATATAAAACGACCAAAGAATCTGCCTGACTCTGCCTCCAAAGTGGGGACCTGCCACCACGCCCACTGGATTTTCTTATAACTAAATAAACCATCCACATAAAGGATCTTTTAGCAACTTCTGTCAGATACATTTACGGGCCAACCCGCTGAGTGGTTTGCTAAAGCGCTTTCTAGGCCAACTCTCTCAGTACTACTCCCCCTCCCTCTACCTCACAATGGAGAAAACAGCCTGATAACGTGAATTGACAGCCCTCAGACCTCAAGTCCCACGTCGGACTCGATGGCTCTTACGAACTGACTTTCCCAAAGAGAAACTATTGCTGAGGGATGGAAGCTGCCGTGCTCCTAAGCCACACATGGCGGCTGATGCTAGAACTGCTTCTCCCCGAAGATCCTTACGTCCCCACACTGCTCCCCGGGACCCGACTCACCCAAGTTGAAGAGCAGAAAGAGGCCCTGAAAGGCTGCCTGGCGAGGGTGCGGGGCCCCGCCCTGCGCGTAGCAGCGCCGCAGCGACCCGAAGCCCTCCTGCACCTGCCTCTGCAGCAGCACCGGGTCCGCGTCTCCCCGCGCCTCTTCGGGCCGCAGCCGCGCCACCACCGCCAGCAGCGTGCCCAGCGCGGCCTCCAGCACCGCCGCCGCTTCGGCGTCGCCCACGCCCTGCAGCGACAGATCCAGCCGCACGGCGCGCAGGCGGTCGGCCACGAAGCCCGCCACCTCCGCGCACGACGCGTCGGAGCGGCCGGCCACCTCGCCGGCCAGGTAGCGCACGGTGGCCAGGAGCACTGGCGGCGGCCGCAGCTGGCTGGGCGGCGGCCGGGGCTTGCCCGCTGCCGGCCGGCTGTACTCCTTCACTGCGCGCCGCGGGTCGGCTCGGGGCGCGTTCCTGCGGCCGCCCGGCTCCACCTCCAGTCGGTGCAGGCGGCGCTCGCGTTCGCGTCGGTCGCGTTCGGCGGCCGGGCACATGTCTGGGCACAGGCCCACGGGCAGTTTGCAGCCAGACATGGCAGGGCTGTGGGTAGAGGACGCACATTCAGCATCGCGGGGACAACGGAAGCGCCACGTCGCATCCTGCCGTGGGCTCGGGGAACACGCGCGGGGCCCAGTGTGGCCAGCACACCGCAGCTCACCGGATTTTCCCAGACACGGAGATTTTTCCCGCGGGCTTTAGAAACGTCTCCCACAATCCACCGCGCCTGGTTTCGGCTTTGCTTCTGAACATCCCCATGATGCACCGGTTTGTAGTCCGGCGATGAGGCCACATCTCCCCAGGGCTGAGATTTAGTGGTTAGCTTTTGCTCTTGGGGCTCTCGAAATAGGTAGTCCTGCTTTGCGTATTTGTTCATCATCTCTTTAGCACATTAAACTAGTGCTGTGGACCCGTCACTCTTCATTGTTTCCCTGGAGCTATTCTCCTTAAGCGTTTTGTTTTGAGACAAGATCTTAATAGACCAGCTGTGGCTGGTCTGGAAGTCACTATATAGACCAAGCTGACCTTGAACTCAATAGAGATCCGCCTGCCCCTGACTTCCAGTTCCAGGATTAAAGGTATAGGCCACACACTCATAAGTATGATTTGCTAGCCGGGCGTGGTGGCTCACGCCTACAATCCCAGCACTCGGAGGCAGAGGCAGGTGGATCGCTGTGAGTTCGAGGCCAGCCTGGTCTACAAAGCGGGTCCAGGACAGCCAAGGCTGGAGAAACAGAGAAACCCTGTCTCGAAAAGCCAAAAAAAAAAAAAAAATGTTTACTTGTTGGTATAGTGTAAGCTCACCCATAGACAATAATAGGCAAGTGGGCCTGTTGTGTTCTGACACGTTTTTTTATTCACATACATTTAAACTTTATAAATTTTTCACTTGTCAAAGAATCCTTTTTCTTCCAACCATTAACAAAACAAAACAAAACAACAACAACAACAAAAAAAAAAAAAAAAAAAAAAAGGAAAAAGAAAAAACACTTGTAGCTGGAGAGAGGACCTTACAAAAAAGGCAGTGGGCCAAGTCTGGCTATAGACCCTGGCTGTAATGGGTGAATTGATAGAATCCACTCACATAAAACAGACAGGCAGGACCAGAAGTTCAAGTCTGATTCCAAGGAGGCAGCAGGCAGGGAGGAGCTGAGAAGTCTTTGCTTTTCTCATACTTGATCCAGTTAATACAGACACGGCCTCTGGGGTTAAAGAGCAGGAAACAAGGCCAGGTCCCGAGGAGAGGCATGGAGGGGGCTGGCAGTGCTGGAGCTGACGTCCCAGGAAGGGTCCACCGCCTTAGGGCAGGTACTCTCGCAGGGTCTCTGCCCGTTTCAGGTACTCAGCTGCCTTCTTTTTCACACCTTCCCGGCGGGCAGGGGATGGATCACCTGTACAGAGCAGATGGCATAACTACCTTCAGAACCCCTGGTCATAATGTGCATTTTGCTATGTCCTGGGCCCTGGGGTGTCATTGCCCCATTTTATGAGGCTATTTTAAATTTTAAGGAAAAATTCCACCCAATGTCTCCAGTTGACCTGTGAGAAACAAAAGCTCATGGTCCTTATTTTTTCTTTAAAATATTTTGTATGGGACTGGAGAGATGGCTCAGAGGCTAAAAGCGCTGGTCGGTCTTCCAGAGGTCCTGAGTTCAATTCTCACAACCATCTATAATGAGATCTGGTGCCCTCTTCTGTCATGTAGGCGTACATGTAGGCAGAACACTGTATACATAATAAATGAGTAAGTCTTTAAAAATAACTTTTAAATCTTAACTGTAGGTCCCCCCCCTCACTATGTCTGGGATGGGGGTCTCTCTGTTCTCTGCTGCATGTGCCAGGCTCACCAGCCCTGAGGTTTCTGGGGAGTCTCCTGTATCTGCCTCCCATCTCGCCACAGGAACACCTCACTTCCTGGGTGTGCCGATGCACGCCACTTTGTGTGGTTCTGGGCTTTCTAATTCAGTTCCTTATGCTGGCCTGCATGGCAAGCACCTTGCCCATGGTGCCATTTCCACAGCTGCTTAACGTTTCCCGTTCCCTTCCTCCTTACTGCCCTGCTCACCCGAGACTCCCTGAAGCAAGATGTGCACCCCATCCCGGTAGCCCTGGAGGGCAGCAGCATAGGCGCCAGCCTTTTCATTCCGCAGGGCTTGAGTGATGAGCTCTGTGGCCCGGCCGAGGTAAGCTGGGGCAGGTTCTCCGTCCGCAGCTTCCTCCTCCTCCTGTCCTCCTGGTTCCCAGGGTTCCTGGTCCAGCCTGTCAGACTGCACCTCCATGACTGCCAGCTCGCCTGTGTGAGTGGGGCTGGGGCCTGCACTTTCTGCAATAAAACAGGAAGGATTCAGGCCAGGCTGGCCCTTTCCTTCCCCAGGGCCTGTTGCCCATTCCAGGCTTATTTTGTTCCTCAGGACACCAAACTGTCCCCATAGGAGGGGAACAGAAGTCACTTGAGTAGAGCAGCTGTGATCTCTCTCTCTTTTTCTCTCTTCTTCGAGACAGGGTCTCTCTGTAACCTTGTCTGTTGTGGGCTCGCTTCGTAGACCAGGCTAGCCTCGAACTCACAGCGATCCGCCTGCCTCTGCCTCCCAGGTGCTGGGATTAAAGGCGTGTGCCACCAAGCCTGGCCTGCTTTATTTTGTTTTTGAGACTATGTAACCCTCACTGACCTAGGCTGTTATGTAGATCATACCAGCTTCACACTCATAGAGATTCTCCTGCCTCTGCTTCCGCCTCTCAAGTGCTGGGATTCTGGGTGTGTGCCACCACCGCCACAGGTCCTTGAGCATATGACCCTTATGATGCTGTGCTACTCGGAGTGTGCGTGGGGAGGAGGGCTCAGCGCCTTCCTCCACAGCTGCTCAAAGGTTCTCATAGAGGCCATGTTCTCCCTTCCTGCCCCTTGGTTCCTCACACGCCATACTTGCTCCTTACCCTCTTTGGAGTAAGGGTCGAAAAGGGCAAGTTCAGCCTCAGAGAGGGGCCCTCGAGCTGGGGAGCCGGAAGCTTCCTCAGCGCTGTCACAGTTGAAGAGAAGATCCAAGGCCTCCTGGGCAGGGCTTGATGGTAGGGGATCCACTGAGGAGAGACCAGGGGACACTGATGCCTGCACTTATTCTTTCTCAGCTTTCAAAACAGAATCTCCCTCTCGATTAATCCTTGCAGCAACCATGGGTATACGCAAGGCCACTATTAGGTTCGGGCCTATTTGACAGATGAGGAAACTGAAGCCCAGAAAAGAAAAATGACCTGCTTAGAGGCTGTCCTCAGGTGGGTGCTAGAACTGCCCACCCCTCACCCCTACCCTTTCCCCTGAGACTTCTGGGGAGGACTCACTCCCTTCCCTGACCCTGACATACCCGGCACCCCCAACTCCTCCTGGCCCCTCCTTTCCGCAGGCAGCGGCTGGAGTAGCCGGGCCTCATCAGGTGGTGGTGTGGGGATGAGAGGGGGTGGCAGGATTCGCAGGTCCCTGGACACGGCAGAGGGCCGTGTCACCTCCCCACCCTGCAAGCGACAAAGTCCAGTTAGGAATGTAGCTGGTAGGGAGCTGTAGGGGAGCTAGGGAGGTGGGGCGAGCAGGTGGACTCACCCGGAAAAACTCCTTGAGCTGGGGGCTGTTGTTGAGTGCAGGGATGGGGACCGTAAAGCGCAGCAAGTCCTCCGCACCCTTGCGCCGTTCCTCAATCACGGAGGCTTCAAACCGACCTGCAGACCCCGGGGCAGGAAAAGAGCAGTGATAACAGGGGCTTCCGGTCCCTGAGCAGCCGGCTGGCCTCCCCGGCCATCCTCCCATTAACCTTCCATGGCTCCTCCTGAAGCATCCCCCTCCCGGTTCACCTCATTCTTCCTCCAGATGTGTTATGGTACCTGCTTCCTGCTGGCTTCAGGTCAGGGAGAGAAACTAGCGCCCTGTTCTCAAGGGTATCATACCACAGATGGGGAAGCAAGAAACTTTCTTCCTCCCTCCCTCCGTCCCTCCCTCCCTTTCTAGACTATGTCTCATTATATAACTCTGACTGACCTGGAACTTGCTATGTATACCTCAAACTCACAGAGGTCCATCCACCTGCCTCTGCCTTCTATGTGCTGGGATTACAGACGTGTGTTAGCATGTCTGACAAGAAAGGCCATTTTAAGAGGCTTGGATATAATTAGGAGGAAAGTAAAGCTCAGAAAAGGGAGGTGACTTTCCCAAGGTCACAGAGCAAGGGGCTGTTTCTCTCCTGGGTACAGTGGAGCACACACCTGTTATTCCATACCTGGGAGGCTGGGATGGGAGGATCATTAGAGGCTCAAGGCTATCCTGGGCTACATTTGAGACCTTGTCTCAAAAAGCAGACAACAACAACAACAAACCACAAAACAAACCAAAGCAACAACAACCACAAAGCTACATGCTGTATAATCTAACTCTACCTTAGTTGTGCAGGGGGCACAGCTTGCACCCCACCCTACTCTCCACAATGGTCTTATTGGCCTGGCATGACCTGACAACAACTCTCCGCCTCATTGCAAAGGAATATTCATATACCTCTGGGAACTCCTGTGATTAATGGGTTAATGTACTCCTGGGTTCTTTGCTATACAAACTAGCTTAGTTGGGCTGGAAAGATGGCTTAGAGGTTAAGAGCACTGGCTACTCTTCCAAAGGCCCTGAGCTCAATTCCCAACAACCACATGGTGGCTCACAACCATCTATAATGAGATCTGGTGCACTCTTCTGGCATGCAGGCATCATGTGGGCAGAATACTGTATAAATAATAAACATTAATTAAAAAAAAAAAAAACCAGCCAGGCGAGGTGGTGCACGCCTTTAATCCCAGCACTCCAGAGGCAGAGGCAGGTGGATCTCTGAGTTCGAGGCCAGCCTGGTCTACAAAGGCTGTTACACAGAGAAACCTGGTCTTGAAAAACCAAAAAAATTAAAACAAACAAACAAACAAAACTAACTTAGTTGGGGCCAGGTGTGGTGGCTCAGGCCTTTAATCCCAGCACTTGGGAGGCAGAGGCAGGCGGAGCACTGTGAGTTCGAGGCCAGCCTGGTCTACAAAGTGAGTCTAGAACAGCCAAGACTACACAGAGAAACCCTGTCTCGAAAAACAAAACAAACAAAAAACTAGCTTAGTTTGTCACTCATGTCCTCCCTAACTCTCTCCATGTGATGCTCCCTGCCACCTTAGGGCTCTGTCAGCAACAGAGCCATCAGCAGATATGGCCTCTGAACCTGAGACCAGAGCCCTATTGTAGGGGACCGGCTATATAGCCAATGTTCAGCCATCTTGTCGGAGCCTAGGTTCCTATTTCTCCAGCAGTCTGCCATTTATCAGACACCAGCTGACCCTGTCGTGGTTCAGCTGTTAGACTAAATATAGGATTTAGACCGAGCACCCTGTTGTAGTTTAACAGTTAGATTATAGCAAAATATTTGGTGTGGAAGGACGTTGTGACCTGCTTGGAATTCCTCACATCTTGAGATAGCCTACAGCTGGGTTGCCATAGGAATATGCTTCCCTGCCCTCTGCCTTATAAAAACTCTGTGAAATTTCTCAATAAACGAGGTTTGATCACAATGCAGACTTGCCCCCTTCTTCGTGTCTTGTGTTCTGTCCCTATACAGGAAAATTTTCCTCCCAAGCGTTAGTCGAACCCCGGTGGGCCAGGGCACCCTGTGTTAAAATAAGCCTCTCTTCTATAAGAACTAATGCATCCAGCTGTGATATTGTGTTATGTTACTGCAGCAGAAAACAGACTAAGGCTCAGACAAAGGCCCTCCACCTTGCTGAGCCTCATCCTGACTGGAATGTTAACAGCTCAACGCACAACAAGGGGTAGGTTTCCCCATATTCCTCAGTTTCCCCATATTTCAATGGGAGCGTCTTAGAAGGCCCATGCAGTTTCTCTAAAGTGTCTTTTTTCAGGGTGAGGCTCACACTCGTCAGCCCCCACCAGTCCAGGTCCCCTTTACCAAAGTCTACCTGCATACTGAGGCCAGTGGTTCCCATACAAACTCACCAAACACCTGGGCTCGAGGGAAAGCTGGAAACTCCTCTAGGCGGCGGAAGAGGTTGCGGTGAGTGTAGGCCAAGTCCCCATGGAGCTTACGGAAGTCACTGTATCTCTTCCAGACGACTACCTATGAGGCGTGTGAGACTTGACCTGGGCCAGGACGGGGGTGGGGGTGGGGCGGGGGTGGGGAGCGGGCCTTCCCATGTTCTATATGTCCTAGGGGCTGAGAGGGACCACTGCACACACCCTCTCCTCCACAGGCCAGGGAAGGAGGCAGGTCCTTGAAGTTACCGGCTATTCCCTTATAATGCTGGATATGTATATGGGAACAGTCCTTCTTTCCCAGGATCCTTACCTCTTTGATATCCTCTGGGTCCTTCTTTGAGATGAACTGAGAAAGGAAAGGCAAGAGCCAGGTGAGACAGAGCCTGACAGGCAACACTGCATTACTCCTCAAAAGCTGAGGAAGCCTCAAGGGCCTTCTAGTATCTCTCAAAGCAAAGTGCCCGCTGGAATAAAAGGGTCCTGGATTTAAGGCTTTGAGCAAGTTTTCTTTTGGGTTTCTGGACACAGGGTTTCTTTCTTTTTGGTTTTTCAAGACAGGGTCCCTCTGGGTAGCCTTGGTTGTCCTGGACTCACTCTGTAAACCAGGCTGGCCTTGAACTCACAGAGCTCTGCATGCCTCTGCCTCCATGTCTTACTAGGCTCAGCTATCTTGGTATTTATTTTTGGTATTAAGCATTGAACTCAGGACTTCTTGCTCCTGGGTTAGCTCTCTCCCATGGAGTTACATCCTCAGCTCCTTGAGAAAAATTTCTGTTGTGCACCTGTGTCTTCATTTGGTAAAAGTGAGGGCACTGACTATCTGTCTAGGTAGCTTCATATTCAATTTTTTAAAAAAAGATGTATTTATTCGTTACATATACAGTGTTCTGCTTGCATGTACACCTGCAGGCCAGAAGAGGGCATCAGATCTCATTATAGATGGTTGTGAGCCACCATGTGGTTGCTGGGAATTGAACTCAGGACCTCTGGAAGAGCAGTCAGTGCTCTTGACCGCTGAGCCATCTCTCTAGCCTCCCATATTCAATTTTATTACTTTTTAAAAGTTGGTCTTTTCTTTTTTGGAGGGATGGCAAGGTTTCCCTATGCAGCCTGGCTGGCCTAGAACTTGCTGTGTAGAGTAGTTTGATCTCAAACTCACAGAGCTCTGCCTGCCTCTGCCTCTGCCTCTTGAGTACTTGGGAGTAATAACATGTGCCCCCAGGCCTGGATCTTAGCTTTTCTCCCAGTTCCTACGGCCAAGTCCTGGTATTCAGAAAGCAAAAACCTCTGCTTCTCTAAAGAAAGTCTGGGAGATGACTCAGGGGACCCAGGTTCAATTCCCAGCACCCACATGGCAGCTCACTGCTGTCTGAAACTCTGGTTCCAGGGACTCCAACACCCTCACTCAGACATGCAGCAGGCAAAACACCAATGCACATAACATAAAAACAAATCATTAAAACAAAAGAAGTGAGTCTCTCCCAGGATTCAGTTCCCCCTTAAGGGAGAAGCCCTGAGGTCACAATCCCATGAAGACAAGAAGCAACCGACACGGGTTGGGCACTCTGGAAGAGTGAAACTGGCCTGAGACAGAAGGAACACTTATCTTTCACTGTTATGTTTCTAGAAGTTTTACAGTGAGGTTGTACAGTTTAGAATCATTAGTAGTTGTCAAAACATCCTTTCCTTTTTTCTAGACCTCAGCAAATCAGACATGATTAAGATACCTATTTAAAGGCTAAGGACAGGGCCTAGAGAGATGGCTCAGTAGTTAAGAGTGTGTCCTGTTCTTAAAAGGACTAGAGTTCAGTGCCCAGAAGGTACTCACATTGTGTGGCTCACAATCTTTTGTAACTCCAGCTCCTGGGGATCAGATCTGATGCACAGGTATCCAAGCACAGTTGTACTATACATCCACACAAACACACAAATCAAAAATAAGGGGGCAGGACAGATGATTCAGCAGTTAAAAGCACTTGCTGCTACAGCAGAGGACCTGTGTTTGGTTCCTAGCACACAGAGGGCAGATGGAAATAGTTTCTAACTCCAATCCCAATAGAATCAATACCTTTTATGACTTTTGAGGCTACCAGGCATGCATTTGACATACATGTATACATGCAGGCAAAAACACTTAAAAGTAAATAAATCTGGTCAGGTGGTGGCGGCACATGCCTCTAATCCTATCATTTGGGAGGCAGAGGCAGGGGCATCTCTATGAGTTTGAGGTCAGCCTGGTCTACAGAGTGAGTTCTAGGACAGCCAGAGCTATACAGAGAAACCCTGTCTCAAAAACAAAGAAACAAACAAAATAAACCCGGAGCTGGATAGAATGCTCAGATGTTAGCACTGGCTATTTTTCTAAAGAACCAAAGTTCTAGCGCCAGTATCAACAGGGGAGCCTGTAATTCCAATCCACAGGGATCTAGCACCCTCTTCTGGCCTCACTGGGCACTGCATACATAGTGCAGATAGACATGTAGATAAAACTAAAACATTAAACAAAATGTAAGTAAATAAGCCAGGTGTGGTGGTGCACGCTGCCTTTGATCCCAGCACTCAGGAGTCTGAGGCAGGAGGATCTCTGTAAGCTTGAGACTAGCCTGGTCTACAGAGTTGAGTTCCAGGACAGCCAAGGTTACACACTCTGTCCGGGTCCGGGAGGAGGGATTTTAAGTAAATAAATCTTTAAAATAAAAGACATGGATCATCCAGTTGGGTGTTCTTCTGGCAAATGTGGTCCCCGAGCTCAAGGGGAGGAGGTGTTAGTTCATGATCAACCTCAGCTACATAACCAGAGTGAGAGGTCTGCGCTCCACTTACTTGTCTAGCATGTGGGAGGATCTGAGTCCAACTCTAGCACTGAAGGTGAAAAAACAAAATGCATGTGTAAGGCATGTGACTAGGTCTAAAAAGCTAACAGGAAGACATAGAAGAAAGAGTTATAACTGCTGGTTCATCCTTCCTACCCTCCAGCCATCTTTCTCCAGACAATTATTCTATTTGTTTTTGGCTTGGGAAAAAGCAAGTAAGTTACTGGGCATAAGCACACTCTTGAGACGTGTAGGATTCAGACTTGGATTGCTTTCTTTCTTTTTTTTGGGGGGGGGTTGTTTCAAGACAGGGTTTCTCTGTGTAGCCTTGGCTGTCCTAGACTTGTCCTCAACTTGCTTTGTAGACCCAACACTGGGGAGGCAGAGGCAGGCAGATCTCTGAGTTCGAGGCCAGCCTGGTCTATATAGAGTGAGTTCCAGGTCAGCCAAGACTACACAAAGAAACCTTGTCTCGAAAACACACACACACACACACACACACACACACACACACACACACACACACACACACACACACACACCGCCCTCCCAAAAAGAAATGTATAGTCAGTGTTCGGGCAGCAGCCAAGTTTCTCCCACTGAAAGCCTCCACAGTTACGAGTCTCTGGGTAAAATTCTAAAAGCATTCTTTTGTGCTGATTTATTTTCAGTTTTCCCCATGACGTGCACATTTAAAGTTTTATTGTAACAAACACCAACTTGAGCTTTTATTGACTTCCTTAGACAGCTCTGAAGATGGGACACCCGAGCCTTTTTGAATTGCTTGAGTTTTTAAAACCACACAAATATAATTTTTAATGAAAATATAAACTTTTTTTTTTTGAGACAGGGTTTCCCTGTGTAGCCTTGGCTGTCCTGGACTCCCTTTGTAGACCAGGCTGGCTTCGAACTCACAGCGATCCGCCTGCCTCTGCCTCCCGAGTGCTGGGATTAAAGGCGTGCGTCACCACCGCCCGGCTTGAAAATATAAACTCTTTAAAAGATCTTTTTATGGAGGAGGAGCAAAACAAATCTCTTTATAGTCGGGCATGGCGGCGCTTGCCTCTAATCCCAGCACTTGGGAGGCAGAAGCAGGAAGTCTCTGTGACTTCAAGACCAGCCTGGTCTATAGAGTGAATTCCACGACTGCTAGGGCTAAGTAGAGAGACCCTGTCTCAAAAAATGGGAAAAAACAAAAAATAAAAAGGTAGATTTTTTTTTTTTTTTTTTTTTTACGTATCAAGCAGAGCTAATTACCAAAAGTTACTCCGAGCGATTAGAGTAGGGCTATTTGGATTAATCCGGAGTCTTTTTTGCTTTGAGAAATTCGCAGGCAGCATCTAGTTACCACCATCAACATCACGGGGGACCACAGGCACCTGACTAGGCGCGGAGTAGTGGTCCGCCGGCTTTAAAAAAGACCCTTAGCCCCGCCTTGAGGCTTCCGCCTCAGGCTCCTCTTAAAGGGGAAATTCACTTATCTAGGCCAAACCGCGACCTCCCTCATCCCTTTGCCTTTAAGGTACAACATTGGTCCGGGGTTTCTTCAAAGGGTGAAGTCCTCGCGCTGGGTCCCACCTCACCTGAGCGGTTACTTTGTACTCTGTGTAACCCTTGGGGTGGGTCCTGGGGTCTGAGACTGTGTAGTGCCTCAGGAAGTCATCCTTTGCCGGTCGCGACATGACAGCGGAGCTGGCGGCAGGCTCCTCCTCCTGCACGTCGCCCCCGCTCTCCGTGCTCCGCCTGCTGCCACCGCCAGGATCCGGCCGGCGCCCTGCTTCTTCAGGCCCAGGGACCTTGTCGCAAGTGACACAGCTGTTCTTGGCCTAGGGGCGTGGCCAAGGGAGTGTCTGACAAGTCCTAGGTCCTCGGTAAAGCGGTGATCTAGGTAGAGAGTAAGGATTGGTTGTTTGGGAGAGCTTTAACCAGCTGGCGCGGTAGAGTGTGATTGAGCCCGCCTCACCCCAACGTAAACACTCCTTATAGACCTCCGAAACTTCTCCCTCTCTTCATCCATCCAGCCTATTATTTATGTTATGAATTATTTTGAGCTATGGTCTCCGCTGTGTTGCCCATTCGAACTTCTGGACTTAAAATATCCTCCCGCCTCAACCTCCTGAGTATCTGGAACTCCAGGTGTTTGGCATAGGGCCGAACCCTTACAACTTTCATTGAGTTCAAAATGTGCCAGACGGAGTCAAGTTAAATTTCCTGCATCCCTGTACCGACTTGGCTGGGTGACTGACAATTTTTGATGCTGAAAAAGCTGGAGCGTGACAGAGGCTCTGAAGTCACAACGCTTTACAGCTGTTTGAATTCAGCCGGGCAGATGTGGTGGCGCATGCCTTTAATCCCAGAACGCAGGACGCAGAGGCAGGCGAATCACTGTGAGTTCAAGGCCAGCCTGGTTTGCAAAGCAAGTCCAGGACAGCCAAGGCTACACAGAGAAACTCTGTCTCGAAAAACCAAACCAACAAACAAAAACCCCAGCTGTTTGAATTCCCCTTAAAATTTGGGGAGGTGTGACATTGAGATGATCTCACGTAGCCCAGGTTGGCCTCAGACTTACTATTGAGGCTAGCCTTAAATTTCTTTCTTTTTAAAATTTACTTATTACTTCTACAATATTTTGTCTGCATGTGTGCCCGCTCACCAGAAGAGGGCACCAGATCTCATTATAAATGGTTGTGAGCCACCGTGTGGTTGGTTGTAGGAATTGAACTCAGGACCTTTGGAAGAACAGACAATGCTCTTAACCTCTATGTAGTTGAGGGTGTCTTTGAACTCCTTGTCCTCTTGCCTCCACTGTCACGTGCTGGGATTACAGCTGTGTACCACTATGCCTCGCTTCCTGGTTCGCTTTCCTTCTCTCTGTCCTTGCTAAGCTCTTTGTCTAGAGCAGTGTAGTTCCTGGCTTGGCACAGAACTCCAGGTCTACCAGATGCCAGTAGAACCAACAGGGGAAGGTGGCTCAATGGCCCATGTTTTCTGCCCATTGGCATGAAGTGAGGGCTGCACCTCAGCACTTGCTCTCTCCTCAGTTCTGTGATGACCATAACCTTGCTGTTTTCCGGTCTTTGTGCTTAATTCACTTCTCCCCACTTGCTCAGGGCTCAGGAGCACTGGCGCTGGAGCGACTCCATTGTACCGATGCCTGAACGCTTTTTTTTTTTTTTTTTTTTTAGTTTTTTGAGACAGGGTTTCTCTTTGTAGCTTTGGCTGTCCTGGACTCAATTTGTAGACCAGGCTGGCCTCGAACTCACATCGATCCACCTGCCTCTGCCTCCCGAGTGCTGGGATTAAAGGCGTGCACCACCACTGCCCGGCTGACACCTGAACGCTTAAGCTCCCATTGTTTCAAATCACAATCATAGCTGACACTTACCTGAAGCTCAGGAGGCTGTCTGACACCGGCTTGTTCCTATCTTAGCAGGGGTTGACATTATTTTTCGCCAGATGGACAGAAGCCCAGGTGGGTCAGGCAGTTCTGTCAGCATTAGCAAGTGTGCAGCAGAGCTATGGGTGTCTCCATGGCCTGGATTCATGATGGGACTGAGAGCGGATCTCAGGTAGTGAAGGAAAGTGCAACTGCCGCCACCACCCGATAGAGCTGATGACTGGAGATCTTACCTCAATACACACACACAGTGCAGGGGTTGGGGGCAAAGTGGTTGTTGTTGTTTTATCTTGTTTTGGTTTGGTTTTTGGAGACTGGGTTTCTCTGTGTAGCCTTGGCTGTCATGGAACTCACTCTGTAAATCAGGCTGGCCTCGAACTCGGAGATTCACCTGCCTCTGCCTCCCAAGTGGTGGGATTAAAGGCGTACAACAACACCTGGCTAGCAGAGGGTTTGTTGTTGTTGTTTTAAATAACAAACCATCTTGGAAGATGAGGGCTTAGTGACATCTTCTATAAATTTAAGCCTCTTCTAGGGTTTTTGACATGAGTTGATGAGGTTTTCAGAAGTTGCTCTGGCTAAGGACAATATGACACTAACCTAAAACAGCTGATCCAAACAAGGCTGTTGGTTTGTATCTAGTTTTATCTTATTTTGTTTTTTCTTTTCTTTTTGGTTTTTCGAGACAGGTTTTCTCTGTGTAGCCTTGGCAGTCCTGGACCATGTAGACCAGGCTGGCCTCGAACTCACAGCAATCCACCTGCCTCTGCCTCCTGAGTGCTGGGATTAAAGGCGTGTGCCACCACCACCTGGCTTATTTTGGTTTTTTCAAGACAGGATTTCTCTGTGTGTAGCCTTGGCTATCTTGGACTTGCTTGGCCAGCACTCGGGAGGCAGACCAGGTAGATGTCTGTGAGTTCAAGGCCAGCCTGGTCTACAGTGCAAGTCTAAGACAGCCAAGGTACACAGAGAAACCCTGTCTGGGCGGAGGTGGGGTGGGGAGAAGAAAGAAAGAAAAGGAAAAACAAAACAAGGGGAGGCGGGGCTGGGAGGAATCTGGAGTTTTTGTTAATTCATACTGATGAAGGCAGGTGTTCCTACAGGAACTGGCAGGCCCTTCTCAGAAACTTTTCTCTCGAGTCCCTGTTTTACTGTCACTTCCTCTGGGTAGCCTGCTTGGTCTCTTGTAGATGGAAGCTGCTAGCCCAGTCCTGAGCTTCCACAGGCAGTTTCTTTGACAAAACTGCAGTTAGAGGCTGGGGCTGGGGCTCCCTGGTAGAACACTTGCTTAGCATGTACAAGGTCCTGGGTTCAATCCCCAGCACTGAAAACACACACAAAAACAACAAAGAGACAGAACGGCAGTTAGTCCTCCGCTCTGATCTGTCCCCTCTGGACTCTGCATCCCAGGTGAGCGCTACAGTCAATGACTCACAAGTGGCTCAGCCAGGAACTGAGTAAGGAGTACTTTATTCTTACTGCTGGACAGAGGCGGCACCCAGGACCATGGTAGCAACACATAGTCCCTCCCACCCCAGCCTTTCCTTTTGGCATGACAGCTGCAGGCCACTTTGGGAGCCAGGGTGACAGCCCTCGTCTGGGGGAGCAGCAGTGGGCAACAGTAGCAGCAGCAGGTCAGGGTGGGGTGGGAGTGTTAGTCGGCCGGCTGGTGTCTGATGAGAACAGGGGCTGGACAGTGAGCTGGAGGACACTGAAGAAGCTCAGTCAGCAGTAAAGATACGACTGGAAATGTCATCGAGGAGCCAGTCGATGCCAGGCAGCAGGTCCTCCCCGGTGACGGCACTGCAGCCCTGGATGCGCCAGTGGTGGCTGCGGATGGAGGCCAGCTCCAGGGCCTGGGGACATAAAGGACTGGTGGAACCAGCAGGTCTCAGCCTGTCCTTCCTGTCACCCAGGGGGTGACTTTAGCTACACACCAGTGCCACTCTCAGGGACACAAAGCCAGCTTGGGCGGCTGAGTGTGTGCTAGGAGCCAGGCATCGTGCAGAGGCTAGAGAAATCATTTTGTGTCTTGCTAAGGCCTCCTGATGCAGGGATGATGTGGTCCAATTAGCCAAGGAGGGAATCCAACTGAAAGAGAGGCTCTGCAACCTTCCTATGACACAGCTAGTTCAAAGGTGACAGCAAGACTCTAAACCCGGGTGTGGTGGAGCACACCTATAATACAGTACATGGGGGTGGGGGGCAGGAAGGGTGACATGAAAGCAGCTGGAGTCACAGTTAAGGAGCTGCACTGTGGCTCTAGGGCTGGGTCAGCATGGCCACGATCCTGGCTTGTTTACCTACTATGTGACACTGGACGGGTTACTTAACCTGTGTCTCCCTCACAAGTCCACACAGAGAACGCTGCAATGGCAGCACTCGGTGAGGTCGGCTGCTGGAATCCTGTGAAATCACCTACTTATGGCCCAGACTGGGCTACTCCACCTTATTGATCATCACATTCCCGGTGCCCTGCCTAGAACTTGCCACACAGCAGGAGCTAATAATCGCTTTTAATACCAATTATTAGCCAGGCATGGAGGTGCATGCTTGAAGTTCCAGGCATGAGGGCTGCTAACGAGTGTGAGGTTAGCCTGGGCTACATAGTGTGTTCTAGGCCAGCTTAGGCTGCAGAAATCCTGTCTCATAAATAAATGGAAAAAAAAAAAAAAGACTGGGCCTGGGGATGTAGCTCAGTTAGTAGGTGTTTGCCTAGATGCGCAAGGCTCTGGGAACAGCCTCCAGCACTGCAGACACTGGACAGGGCGGCACACACGGGTAATCCCAAGTACCCTGGAGGTGGAGGGAGGAGGACGAGCAGTTCAGGGTCATCCTCAGCTTCCTACGTCTGCAGCCTGCTAGGGTTGCTGAAACCCAGTTTCAAAAAGCCAAAAATAGGTAAAGTTAAAAAATATAAAGTTCTAAAGACCCTTAAGCTTTACTCAGCGAGCCTGCACCAGGGCCTGACTCACCTCCTGAATAGCATTAGAGGACAGTGCTCCAGGCAGGTCCTGCTTGTTGGCAAAGATGAGGAGGGTTGCTCCAGCCAGGCGCTGGGGAAAGAGAAGACGGGTTGGGGGTGGGGAGGCTTAGAGTATAGCTTGACCCCTCCTTTACAAGCCATAGTCAGTGGTCAGCAGGTAGGTCAGGAACAGAGCTCCAGGTTGTGGGGAAGTCCGGGTGGGGTGGGCAAAGTGGACAGAGCTGAGGCATCTCTCCCCTCCATGTCTCAGTCTCCTCTTCCGCAACCAGGGAAGGTGTGGCCCACAAAGATGTCCTGCCTCCTGTAGCTCTGGCCAGGCACAGGAAGCCTAAGCATGCTGGGGCTGCCCTGGGGACGGTGGGACACAACCATCTGCCCCTCCTCCAAGTCCTCAGAGTCTTTAACTTGTAATTCCAGTACACTGCCCTCTTGACTGTTTTCTGTACTTATCTCCTTGGTGTGCTGTGGAACCTCTCCCTGTGCAAAGAGAATCTAACTTCTAGGCCGAGGCCCAGCCTCTGGCAACAGTGACCTCTCTAGACCGGTCCAATACTCCAGGAGGGGCTATAGTCATACCAGTGGCATGTGTCTCTGTGAGCCTGACAGTCCTGCACAGCCAGTAGCGATGCCCCCGTACCCTCTCAAACGTGCCCTGACCCTCAACTAAGTGAAATGTGGCAACAGGATTCAAGTCCTGGGATGGACACAGAACGTTAATGGAGACGTGGCAGTTCCAAATAGAACCTGTAGCTTCAGATATGTAATTTCTGGCATGGCGTAGTGGTGCCCACTGTAATCCTTGCACTCAGGAGGCTAAGGCAGGGGGATGGACAATTTGGAGCCGGCCTGGACGACATCGGAAAAGTTGATCTCAAATACCTACTCCACTTCCCATTGCCAAAGACAAAAACAAAACAAAACAAAACAAAAAACCACAAAAAAACAAAAACAACCCAAACCTGCCAAAATAAACAATAATGAAGGAGTATGGTGGTATACAAATTTGGGAAGTAGAGGCAAGTGCATCAGGAGTTCAAGGCCAGCCTCAGCCAGTTAAGGCCAGCCTGAGATACAGAGTAAAACCCTGTGCCCTGTGTCAACAAGACAAAGAAAAAAGAAAAAGAAAAATGGGCCTTTAGTCAAGACAACGAATGGCAAAGCCAGCCTAATTTATGTTAGGATGTGAAGCTGAGGCTCAGGGAGGTTCTGTGTCTCCCTGAAGCCACACAACAAAGTCAGATCCCTGAGCAGGCTTCACTGCCTCCCTGAGCTCTGCCCTCATCCTGGCCCTGAGGCAGCTCCTGCAGTGATGGGGCTGAAACTCAGGGTGAATCAGAAAAACCAGAGAGAGTCGAGTCCAGATCTCAGCCCAGGGCCCAGGGCACGAAGGGACCCCCTCCCTCCCCAAGTGTCCAGGTAGATGGCACATGCGGCAGCTATCTGTCCTGGCTCCAAGTGGAAGCCCGGGGCACACCTCCTCCACCAGCAGGCTCTGGAGCTCGCGTTGGCAGTCCTGCATGCGCTGGCGGTCAGCACTGTCCACCACCCAGATGAGCCCATCCGTGCTCTCAAAGTAGTTCCGCCAATAGGAGCGCAGAGACTTCTGGCCACCCACATCCCAGATGTTCAGCTTGAATCTGGGAAGGAAGAGGCAGTGGTCAGGCTGGTCCTGCCCTCCCTGCCCTCCCCAGCCCCACAATGGCCCTCAGTGACCCTACTCACCCGCGGTGCTCCAGGGTCTTGATGTTGAAGCCCAGTGTTGGGGAGATGGTGTCCACATCTTCCCCGTTGAACTTCTTGAGGATGGTTGTTTTGCCAGCATTGTCCAAGCCACTGGGGCACACAGGCTAAGGAGAAGTCCCTGCGCTCTGCTGGGGGACATGGAGGACTACCACTTCTTAGGCACTAGAATTTCCCACTGTATATTGAAGCGAGTTGAGCACATGCCATAACTGGCTTGAGATAAATGTGGAAGTATGAAAACAGAATTTTATCATGTTGGCCAACTCAAAGTAACGAATGCAACAAATATTGAGTGCCTATTATGAACCAGGCCCCCTCAGTCTCCACCCTTATGAAACGTAAACACTAGCAAAAGACTAAATAATGGGGCTGGAGAGATGGCTCAGCAGTAAAGAGCACATGCTGTTCTTTTTTTTTTTTTTGGTTTTTTTGAGACAGGGTTTCTCTGTGTAGCCTTGACTGTCCTGGACTCACTTTGTAGACCAGGCTGGCATCGAACTCACAACGATCCACCTGCCTCTGCCTCCCGAGTGCTGGGATTAAAGGCATGCGCCACCACGCCCGGCTCACATGCTGTTCTTACAGAGGACCCGGATTCCGTTCCCAGCACCCACATGATGGTTCACAGCCAAATTCTGACTTCTGTGGGCACCAGGCACTCAACATGGTGCATACACATACATAAATACGAGAAAAGTGCTCACATGCATAAACAAGCCTAAGAAAGATTAAATAACGCAGAAGAGAAAGCTGAGTACCTGAAACCACCAAGGGACATTCCTGGGGGGGTGGCTTTCAGGTTAGGGACCAGAGAAGCCTCTGTGGGGTCTTGAGGCCCAGTCTTTTGGGGGACTGGGTAGAGTGCGGACGTCTAGAGGGACAGCCACCTGCACCTGGAATGCTCTACAGCCCTTGCTGCAGAGAACAGACCACTGGTGGGTTCAACAGCACAATGGGGCAGCCGAAGCCTGAGTTGAGGGGTGACAGGGAAGGGACAGGTTTGCGTTTAGGACTCTTCCTGATCACTTGGCCCACCTGCGAGAGAGCAGCGAGCAGAGTACAACTCAGTGGCTGCAGGCACCTTTAGCCGTGCAAAGCCAGCCCTGACTACCCCGTCCTTCCAGTGCCACCCACTGCTCCCACCTCACGGGCAGCAGCAGCATCCTGTCTCCACGCCCTCCCCATCATCTGCTTCCCTCTACCGTGCCTCCTGGAACAAGGGTTTAAACTCAACTGCGCAGACCTCCATCTTTTTGCTTTTTTTTTTTTTTTTCACACAGGGCTTTTTTTTTTTTATCTGGCCTGGAACTCCATGTAGAGCAGACTGGCCTCAAATTTCTGGAGATTCTCCAGACTCGGCCTCCTGAGTGCTACAACTATAGGCATGTAACAATCTGTTAGACCTTTCCTGTACTTTTGTGTTTAAAGACAAGGTCTACATAGCCCTGGCTGTCCTGGAACTCACTCTGTAGACTAGGCTGGACTTGAACCCATAGATTCACCTGCCTCTGTCTCCCAAGTGCTGGGATTAAAGGTGTTGATATCATGCCTGGTTTTCTTTCTTTCTTCTTTCTTTTTTTGCTTTGTTTTGTTTTTGCTTTGCATGTGTTATGAGTGTTTCGCCTGTGTGTATGTGCAACAAATGAGGACAGAGCCCCCTGAGTCACAAAGAGGACATCAGGACCCCAGGCCTGGAGTGACCCAGGGCCGTGAGGCAGCAAGTGGACGCCCGGCACTGAACCCGTCTTCTGAAGAACGACAAGTGCTCGTGACCAGTGGACCACCTCTACTTAACCTCTTGTTTTATTGTCTGTTTGGTTTCCTTGAGACAGGGTTTCTCTGTGTAGCCCTTGGCTGTCCTGGACTCGCTTTGTAGACCAGGCCGGCCTTGAACTCACAGTGATCTGCCTGCCTCTGCTTCCAGAGTGCTGGGATTAAAGGCGTGCGCCAAACCTGTCTCAAAAAAAAAAAAAAGAAAAAGAAAAAAAAGAAAAAGAAAAAAAAAGTATGCACCACCACTGCCCGGCTTCCTCGTGCTTTCTTAAATCTACTCTTATCAGAGTGGGTTTCGATGCTTCCTGGGTCTACTTTGCCAGGTAGGTCTCTAGAGACCTCCTCACTGCTCTCTTTCCGACAGGTGGCGGCTTATCTATGCTCCACTCCAGCACTGCCACTCTTATTTGGTCCTCTCCCAGATTCCTGTAGACAAGTGTCGGTAGACACCTGGGTCTCACCATTCCCCAGCTGGGTCATCTCGTAGTCAAGTCTAGGCTGATGGCTGCCACCTACCCCAGTCAGGGTTGGTATCTTCCCAGGAACTTCTTCCTCTTCTAGAACTGCCTCTCTTATCTCAGCAAATGGGTCCCTGTTCTTCTTACACTCGCCAGACACCAGGAGTTCAGCCTTGGCTTCACCCCCTCCCATCACTGCTGCCATTTATCCTCCCATCGTGGTCCAAGCCACCATCCTGTGTTGTTTCCATAGTACAGTTGCCTAAATGGTCCCAGCCCACGGGGCTTGCCCTCTCCAGCTACTCATTACTCCTCGACTTTACTTGGTCACGCGTTTGCACTTGCAGGTCCTCTGCTTAAGTTTTCTCAGATATCTCTACCTCCCTCAACTCTTTGCCCAACAGTTACTATCTCTCTACCCACATTACACATTTTATTTGCTTATAATTTTTTCCTCCTTTCCCATTACAGCATACCCACAAGGAAGGCGTTTTCATGCCCCTGTTTTATCGCATTCCCTAACATAGGTGCTCAATAAACAGTCATCTAACGCTTGTCTTTCTCAGAATTGTCTAAAACAGACACGAGTGGCCAAGTTCTAAATGCACATTAATTTCCCTCTTTTCCCCCTGCCAGTGTGTGGATTGCAGCTATCCAGGCAGCCAGGCACAGCGCAAGGCGGGCAGGTGGGTGATGCAGGTACCAGGTAATGCAATGGAAGGTCGGGTGGGGCGCTGAGTGACAGTTGGACCTGTGGCCAATAGAGTGCACGCGTAGCCGCAGGGGCCTAGGCGGTCCTCACGCCCCCAGGATTCCGACCTTAAGGGAACCGCCAGGGCGGACCCGGGGAAGGAAGGGGAGGGAGTCGGCGCCGGGGAGGAGCGGGGCCCACGCTTGAGGCAGCCGGAGGGACCGTGACGTCCGAGTCATCACCACCGCGTCGCGCCTCCCAGTGACAGAGTCCGGGGTCCAGGCCTGGCCTTGAGACCACCGGGCTGGCTTCTGAACGCCACCCCCTACCCCGCAGAGTGGTACGGCCCGCCCCGGCCCCGAGCCAAGCAGTGGTAGCGCCGCGTGCGGGACGCACCACCGGCAGCTGGTACCCACGGCGGCCGCGCCCCCGCGCCCGGCTCCGCCCACCCGGCGGACCCCCGCTACCCTCGCGACCGCTCGGGCGCTCGGAGGATACAGCATGAGCAGCCGCAGCTCTCGTTCTTTCTGCTTCATCTTCTTCAGAATGGTCAGAAGCCCCATGATCCCGTAACCCCCTCCCGGCCGCCGTTTCTTCTAGGCCCGGGACCCCGCTCCCGATTCCTATTGGCCAGTCTGGCGCTTGGTCCCGCCCTCCCTATCACGTGACCACCGGGAGTTGCAGGGCGTCGCCCCCTAGCGGCGCGGCGGCGAATTTGCGGCCTCCTACGTTAACCCTTCGCCTCCGGAGGGCTCAGGGTTGGTGCACTTGTCTCCCAGGCCTCCCGACTCCCAGGCCTCGGTCTGGGATGCGAAGCTGACGTTCTCGAGCTGAATCTCGTTTAGGTAGAGCGTACCCGCGATGGGATTCTGCGCCAGGAGTCTGAACCTAGTTCCACAAAGGGCTGAGGACTGTAATATGGCCCGGTTCCCGCGCATCTTGTGACTTGCATTATCCATATTTGCTAGTGAAGGAGAACAGGTAGATCCTGGTTCCGGGCTCTGTCGGAAATGGCTCCGTGCTTTCAGTTGAGGGTGATGATGCCCCCTAGGGGCCACTTTAGCAGTAGGGACTTCTTTGGGTTGTTTCAGTGTCACGATGGTCGTTGAGAGCTGGTTCCCCGCATTGCAGGGATCAGACCCGCACGAAGGATTGTTTGCCTCAGCTACGACGCTGTCAGGTTAGGAAGCTTGATTCCAACTGTCAGAATAAAACTGGCCGGGCGGCGCAGCCTTGAATCCCAGCACTAGAGAGGCATAGACAGGTGGATTTCTGAATTCAAGGCCAGCCTGGTCTGCATAAATTTCAGGACAGCCAGGGCTAGTAGACAGTAGAGAGACCCTGTCTCAAAGAGAAGAAAAGAAACCCGTGTAAGACCGCCTGGTGCATAGTCTCATGGAGCTGGCGTATAGTAGGTGTTCAATCAGAGTATGTTCAAGAAATGACTTTGACCAAGATTTAGTTTTTTTAAAAAATGATTTTATTTATTTTATGTACATGAATGGTCTATCTGCATGTACACCTGCACGCCAGAAGAGGGCATTAGAGGGTATAGATGATTGTGAGCCACTATGTGCTCTTAACAGCCGAGCCATCTCTCCAGCCCCGAGTTCTTTAAAAAAACATTTTTTTTTACTTTGTTGGTCGTGGTGGTACACAACTTTAATCCCCCAGGAGGTAGAGGTAAGTGGAGCTCTGTAAATTTGAGGCCAGCCTGGCCTATATATTGAGTTCCAGGGCAGCCAGGGCTAAAATCATTATTATTACTTTGTGTATGTAATGAGAATTTTGGAATTTTGGTTTCTTTAGAAAAACACAGCAAGCTGGGAGTGGTGGCGCATGCCTGTAATCCAGTGCTTGGGAGGCAGAGGCAGACAGATCTCTGTGAGTTGAGTCCAAGACAGCCAGGACTACTACAAGAGAAACCCTGTTTTGTTTTGTTTTGTTCTGGTTTTTTGAGACAGGGTTTCTCTGTGTAGACTTGCTTTATAGACTAGGCTGGCTTCGATCCACCTGCTTCTGCCTCCTGAATGCTGGGATTAAAGGCGTGCGCCACTATCGCCTGGCTGAGAAACCCTGTTTCTCCCAAAATAAGTAAATAAAATAATTTTTTTTTAAAGAAAAAAGAAAAGCACAGCAAGTCAGGCATAGTGGTGCATGTCTTTATTCCTAGCACTCAGAGAGGCAGAGGCAGGCAGATCTCTTTATGTTCAAGGCCAGCCTGGTCTACAAAGAGTTTTAGGACAGCCAGAGCTACACAGAGAAACACTGTCTTAGAAAAACCAAACCAACAACAAAAGCCAAAACAAAGGGAAAAAGACCCACAGCAATTTTTTTTTTTTCTGAGACAGGGTTTCTCAGTGTCACCAAGGTTGTCCTGGACTCAACTTTGTAGACCAGGCTGGCCTTGAACTCACCCAGATCTGCTTGCCTCTACCTCTTTGAGTGCTGGGATTACAGGTGTGCACCATCACACCCAGCTCCCCTACAGCAATGTTATAAGAATATATTTTTGGGGCTGGAGAGACGGCTCAGAGGTTAAGAACACTCACTATCTGTTCTTCCAGAGGTCTTGAATTCAATTCCCAGCAACACATGGTGGCTCACAACCATCTATAATGTGATATGATGCCCTCTTCTGGCCTACAGGTGTACATATAAGCAGAACACTGTATACATAATAATAAATAAATATTTTTTAAAAAAAGACTATATTTTCATTTTAATCCTAGGGTTGCGGCTATGGGGCTGCCTCAAAGCGGCTGTGCTAGAGGCTGTGCTCGAGGCTGTGCTCATGCTCTGGCAGAGGTATATTTTTGCTAGTTGCAGATAATTCTGCTATTGTGTGATGTTTGGAATTCTGGGGGACTTTTCAGAGGGTATATAAATGCTAGAGCCCCAGTTTGGAGGGGGGTTGTCAGTTGTTGTTGGTTGCGGTTTGTTAAGTAGTCATGGGCAAAGAAGAAATAAGAAGAAACTAGATGTCCCGACAGCAAAGCACACGCTTGCCCCAAGGAGCTTGACGTCCCTAATCAGCAGGAAGTAGTCCAATGATGCGGTCACTTCCTTTCCTCTCTATCCTTTTTTCTCTTCTATCTAGTGTTAGGGGGCTGACAGGGAAGAAAAAGAGGGGTGTAAGAAAGGCCGGCTCCATGTGTGGACTGTGTGCGTGCGCCTGCACACACCACTGGAGGTCAGAGGGCAACTTTGGAGCTGATTCTCTCCTCACACCTTTATGTGGGTTCTGGGCAGTGAGCGCAGGGCGTCAGACTTGCTCAGCCACTGCGTTTACCAGCCGAGACTTCTTACCGGCCCAAAGAGTTAGTTTCTCTTCTCAGTGCTCCCCTCCCCCCTTATCATTTTGGTTTGTTGAAACAGAGACGCAGGCAGCCGAGGCTGGCCTCACTGTGTAGCTGACAGTAACTTTGAACTCTTGATCATCCTCTCACTTCCCAAGTGAGTCCGAGGCCAGCTTAATCTACAGAGTGAGCTCCAGGACAGCCAGGGCTCTAAATTCTATAGCCAAGTGGAGTGTGCCAATGCATGCCTCTAGTCCAACACTCTGAAGGTGGCGCACAGTCAGGAGACTTGGAGGTGGGCACACAGTCAGAACTCCAGGGTCCACCCTCAGCTGCTTAGAGAATGAAGAGCTACCCTAGGCTATTTGAGACCGTCTCAAAACAGAAAACAAAACAGTCTAACTAAACCCCCACAGCTGTGAGAGCTGCTGAGCTCGGAGGGCAGTGAGCTATGGGTCCTGTGAGGGCTCAGTTTGCCCAAAGAAGGAAGCAGCTTAGCTCGACTTCTGCTGGATAAAGTGGCTGCTGCTTGCTGAGAGAGTGTCTTGAACCGGCAGTTCAAGGGCTTGCTGAGGCTGAGGTGGCTTGAACAGGGTTCAGGACTATCCGGGCAACTAGAGTGAGACTTCCCAAAACTTTAAGTCAGTAAAGCAGGGGTCACATTTCAAAGAGCTGCTCTACTCCCCTGTCATCTGAAGTCAGAAGTGAACATAACCAACCTTTTATTCTGGAACAAAAATGAAAGCTACAGGGGCTGCAGAGATGCCTCAGAGGTTAAGAGTACTGTCTATTTTTCCAAAGGTCCTGAGTTCAATTCCCAGCAACCACATGGTGGTTCACAGCTATCTATACTGAGATCTGGTGCCCTCTTCTGGCCTGCACCTGTACATACAGGCCAAACATTGTATACATTATAAATAAATACATCTTTTTTTAAAAATGAAAACTACGAGGACACAAAGACCCCCGTTTAAATGAAAATTGCTAATCATTAAGTGTTAGAAGTATATTGAAATATTTTTCTCATTTTTTAAATATCTAAACATTAGGGCCGGGCGTGGTGGCACATGCCTTTAATCCCAGCACTTGAGAGGCAGAGGCAGGTGGATCGCTGTGAGTTCGAGGCCAGCCTGGTCTACAAAGCAAGTCCAGGACAGACAAGGCTACACAGAGAAACCCTGTCTCAAAAAACCAACCAACCAACTGAAAAAAAAAAAAACCTAAACATTTATTTTTAAGGTGACCTTAGCCAAGTTTTCTATTTCATTCTTCTTCTAACTGTAATGCTGTCTATATCCACACCACATTGAATGCCTGATCTCATCTGAATTTGGGAGCTAAGCAGGGTCAGGCCTGGTTAGTTCTTGGGTGGGAGAACTGTGATGCACACATTAGCATATTTAAACCTTTGGGGCCTGGGGACAGGCTTGCACAGTGGCAGAGTTCCTAGATTAAGGCCTCTGTTCAGCCACCAGCTGAAATAATAAGGGAGTGAAGAGAAAAGACAAACCTGGTTTTCTCTCTGGTAAGACATGTGAGCCTGTCTTATTTTTCACGTCACACGCCCATAATAGCAGTACCAACCAGCACCTGGTGGCAGCATACTCAAATACAGTTTTTTTTGTTTTTTGTTTTTGTTTTTTTTTTTTGTTCTGTTAAATAACAAAGAACAGGAAAGTAGAATGTGCAACCCGAATATTGAACCGGTGAGCTGTATGGAGCAGTCCTGGCCTGGCCTGCCTGAGGACTCCCACCCTTCATCTCCCAAGGAGCTTCCAGTGTCCGAGGGCAAACCCCGCCCCCAGTGTTAGCTCCTGACTTCAGCGGGTGTGTGCACCACTCAGGGTTCTGTCAAACACCTCCGAAGACAGGTCAGAACGCTCAGACATCTTCATTATAGGTCAGTCCAGCTGCCTCACATGGGTGGCAGGAGCAGCATCCTGTCCAACTTGCAGGTGAGGGAAGGAGAGATTACTCACCCTCAGCAGAACCCTGGCAAGCATATGCCAGCCTCGGGCCTCACCAAAGCCTCAGGAGTTGTGAAGTACTCAAAACTTAGCCTTGCCAGCAGACACTTGCGCAGCTCCTTCATCTGTTGCCTGTGCATATCTGTAATCCCAGCACTCAGGAGGTTGAGGCAAGAGGATTGATACCAGTTGGAGGCCAGCTTGAGCTACATAGTGAGTTCCAACCCAGCCTGGGCTATAGAGTGAGACCCTGCTTCAAAACAAACAAAGCAAAGCACGCTGGGCATGGTAGCGCTTTTAGGTCCAGCACTTGGGAGGCAGAGGCAGGTGGATCTCTGTGAGTTCGAGCTTAGTCTGGTCTACATAGGGAGTTCCAGGACAGCCAGGACTACATAGCCCCCGCCCCCCACTAGTCTTAAAAAAGAAACAACGTAAATCCAAACCCCAACAACAGAGAAAGCTATTAAAGAAGTGAACAACCAGAGCACCTCCCTGAGACCAAAGCTATCACAGAGCCACTGTCAGCTGTCGCTCACGATGCCTAAGGGCCAGATGATGCCTGCCAGTGGGAATGGCTGTGTTTCCTGGTGTCCGTCCTTGCTGGGCCTCACTTGGCAGCCTGAGAGGAAAGCCGCTCTTGTCTCTACCCACACACCACCAGTCACCTGGAGAGCTGGGGCTGCTCTGCTCCTGTTTCTTTGAGACAGGATCTTGCCTGTACTCCAGGCTGTCCTCGGACTTATGGCTGTCCATCATCTTGCCTCGGTCTCCTGGGAGCCAGGATTACAGGAGTGCCTACCGTGCCTGGCTCCACAGGGTCCTTTTAACCTTGTCGGTTTGTGTCTCCAGACCTTAAGCCTGTCTTCTAGAGCTTGGATGTTTGGCCTCTTAGATCAGTCCTTGCCTACTGCTCCCCCCCCACCTTAATCCCACCTGGGTCTTGACTGCACTACACTGCCCTCCTCCACCCGCCGCCCAGTGCCTCCCCCTTCTTTCTTTGCTCAAATGTCCAATGTCTTAAGATACACGTTCTTGTGCAGACACTGGCTGGGACTTTAGCTCCATGGTCTAGTGCTTACCTGGCATGCATAAAGCCCAGGGGTAAGTCTCCATCCTCCCAGTCAGTCAGTCAGTCAGTCAGTCAGTCAGTCAGTCTCTTCATTAAAGTAGCCGGGAATGGTAATATAAGCTTGTAGTTCTCACAGAGGAATTCTGTCTCGAAAAACCAAGCAACCAACCAAACAAACAAACAAATAAACTTGTAGTCCACCAGGTGGTGGTGGCACACACCTTTAATCCCAGCACTCAGGAGGCAGAGGCAGGCAGATTTCTGTGAGTTCGAGGCCAGCCTGGTCTACAAAGTGAGTTTCAAGACAGTCAGAGCAACATAGTGAGACCCTATTTCAAAAAACCAAAGTAAATAATAATTTAAATGTATTTTTATTTTATTTTACGTGTATGGGTATTTTGCCGGTATGTGTGTCTGTGTGCCATGTGTGTGTGCCTGATGCCTGTGGAAGCCGAAGGAGGGCACTGAGCTTCTGAAGCAGGAGTCACAGGCAGGTGTGAGCTGCCCCACATGGGTGCTAGGAGCTAACCTCCTCTGGAAGGGCCGCAGTGCTCTAAACTGCTGAGGCATCACTTCAGCCCCTACTGGGGTTTGTTTGTTTGTTTGTTTTTCTGAGACAGGGTTTCTCTGTGTAGTCCTGGACTTACTTTGTAGACCAGGCTGACCTACTTGAACTCATAGCAATCTGCCTGCCTCTGCCTCTGTGAGTGCTGAAATGACAGGCATGTGCCCAGCTCCTGGTTTTTTTTGTGTTTGTTTTGTTTTTGTTTTTAAACAAAAGAGAATTTATTAGGCAAATATACTTGCAGAGAGATTCCAACAGCTGTAATGAGTTACCAGTTAGAACCACATTTTTCTGCAGGACAGAAGATACAATCACAAACTCTAGTTCTGGGCTCTGCACCATCACGAGGGGGGCCCTGCCTGGTGTCTTCGTGAGGGACTAGAGTGTGGGTTCGTTTCTGCTTGCCTTTTGGTCTTTGTAGTCCTTTATGCTGGCCTCAAACTTGACAAGCACACGCTGGAAGATTTTCAACAGCTCATGTGGGCCTTTCTGAAACAGCTGGAAGTACACCCCAAATGCTCTCGGAAGGATAGGTCATAGTGTAACCACAAAATTCCACTTCCCGGTTCTTCATGATTATGTACTGCAGAGCGTTTCCTAGGGTGTGGTCCTCCTCGTGCAGTACAAATGTCACACACTGTCTGTCTGTCCCAGCCACCTGGATCATTTCCAAGGCAGCCACCCTCTCGCCTTCGGCCACTGAGGTCTTCAATCCTGATATTTTTCTCTCCAGCTCATCTTCCATCTCAGGGCCGGGGTGTCGGCTCTGGCGAAAAGGAGGCTCTTCTCCCGAGTCAAGAAAGATGTGGGGCTTCCTGTTTTGTTTTTTAAGACAAGAGTTTAATATCATCCAGTCTGGCTTCAAATTCCTATGTAGCCACACCAGGCGTGATGGTGCACGCCTTTAATCCCAGCACTTGGGAGGCAGAGGCAGACGGATTGCTATGAGTTCCAGGCTGGCCTCATCTACAAAGTGAGTCTAGGACAGCCAAGGCTACACAGAGAAACCCTGTCTCGAAAAACCAAAACTCCCCCAAAATCAAATTCCTATGTAGCCAAGGATGACCTTGGATTATTCTTAAATGGATGTTTCCAGTCTCCTAGGACAGGATCTGCCTTGTAGTAGATGTTCAAAGAGTCTTCACTAAGTAATAAATACAGGGACAGAGGGTTAGCGTGGCTAGAGATGAGGACAAAAAATAGAAATGAGACAGTGAGGGCTGGGTTAGTGAACAAGATGAGCCCATGTCCAGGGCTGGGGGACAGGTCAGAGCTTTCAGGGCAAGCATTTGGACTTTGAGTTGGATCCCCACAACCCACAATATTGAAACCAACCAACCAACCAACCATTAAACAAAGCCCCCACAGGGCCTGGTGACACTTACACAAAGGCCCAGTGGTCTTCCTCTCAGCCTAATGGGTGAAGCCTAGGCTCAGACACCTGTCCTAAAAACCAAGGTCAGGAGGCTCCGAGGCTAGGAGTGTTGACTGCACCCACAGAGCACCTGAGTTCGGATCCCAATACCCATGCTGGGTGGCTCACAACCACCTGTACTTCCAACTCTGGGACATCTGACCCCCGCTTCTGGTCTCCACAAACATATGCACATACATGGCACATAGGTACACAGCGGGGAAGGGAGGAATGAAATAAACTGACCAAGGTACAGAGGACTAAGGAATACACTGAGAATTGAGAATGACCTGTGACCTCCACGTTCATGCATATACAGGAGCATTTACAAACACACACACACACACACACACACACACACACACACACACACACACACACACACCATGTTGAGAGTGGCTTTCCCACTTTGATCTGCTGGTCCCCATGTTAGGATTCTGCTTCAGTCTGCCTACCTGTGATGTCACTGCTTACCTACCCTGCCCTGGGCCATATAAAAAACAGACCTCCACATGGTCTCTCTCTCTCTCTCTCTCTCTCTCCCTCCCTTTTCTCTTCCTCTACTCCCCATCTTTTCTCTCTCTCTCTCTGGGGTACCCTTTACCCCCTTCCCCCCCACCCCATGCTCATCTAATGAACGCTGTATAACATAATATCTGCCTGGTACCTTGTATTCTGCCATCCGCCTTTAAGTTTTATATATAACACCCCCTCCTCTCACTGAGCCTCAATTCCTCCAGTTATAAAGCCAGGAGACTGGATAGACTTTTTTTTTTTTTTGGTTTTTTGAGACAGGGTCTCTCTGTGTAGCCTTGGCTGTCCTGGACTCACTTTGTAGACCAGGCTGGCCTCGAACTCAGTGATCCGCCTGCCTCTGCCTCCTGAGTGCTGGTAGACAATTTTTCGATCCTCTGGTTGTGACCCCTGGCTGCCTGCCTAGCCCAGGTGTCCCCATCATCCCTGCCCTCTTAGCAGTGGCTGAGGTGCTGGGTTGGCCAAAGACACCCTCTTGTGTTGGGGCCTGTGAGGTCCTGGCCTCCCTGGAATGGGCAGTCTGCATTCTGCTCCAACCCAGCAAGATCTCTGGGTGCGTGCTCCTTGACCCTTGCTGGCTGCTCTCAAAGGCCAAGAACAGGGGCCTTGCTCTTCCTGAGCTCCCTGGTGACCTTCAGTCATGATGATAGCGCTGGTAAGGAGAGGGGTTTTCACTTCCTTTATTTATTTATTCATTCCTTTGTTTGTATTTATATTTTGGTTTTTTGCAACAAGGTTTCTCTGTATAGCCCTGGCTGTGCTGGAAGTCACTCTGTAGATCAGGCTGGCCTCCAACTCACAGAGATCTGGCTGCCTCTGCCTCCGTGAGTGCAAAGCGCAGGCAATGCTTCCTCAGGCAGCAGAGGGCTCTGCAGAGAGCTGAGAGCTTGGGACCTGTCATCTCCCACTTCCTCTCCTCTGGCACCGCCCACCACCAGGGAAGGACAGACAGACAACAGAGGTGACTTCATAGAGCTGCAGGTGCAGTTACCCACCCCTTGGGAGGCCCTTGCATTAGCCATTCTTGACTGCTGTGCTGAAACCGAAACTGGTCCTTCCTGGATTATGTCCCCAAGAGTGGCTTCCCCAGGCCCTTGGCCAGCAGTCCCCTGCCTGGGATGGTGCCCTTCGGCAAGCCTTTGCCTTCTTGTGCATAGACTACATTTTTTTTTTCCGAGACAGGGTCTCTCTGTGTAGCCCTGGCTGTCCTGGACTCACTTTGTAGACCAGGCTGGCCTCAAACTCACAGCGATCCACCTGCCTCTGCCTCCTGAGTGCTGGGATTAAAGGCGTGCGCCACCACCGCCCAGTTTGCACAGACTACTCTTAAGACCCGTTTTCCTAACTCTAGCTGTGGGCAAGGAATGGGAAGAAATGGGTTAGGATAAAAGTCTCTGCAGGGACAGGTGACACATGCACTTGGGAGGAAGATCAAGAATTCAAGGGCTGGAAAGGTGGCTCAGTGATGGAGAGCACCAGCTGCTCCTCCAGAGGACCTGGGTTCAAGTCCCAGTACCCATGTGGTGGCTCGCAGCCATCTCTAACTCTAGTTTCAGAGAGTCCTCTTCTGGCTTTCTTGGGCAGCAGGCATGCAAGGGGTACACACGAATGCACACCGGCAAAACAGGAATGCACACAAAATAACAAAAATGGTAAAAAAAGAATTCAGGGTCATCCTTAGCTGCATAGATAATGTGAGACCCTGTTTCAGCCAACAAAGAGAGTCTGTCCTGCCCTGGCAAGGTGACTGGGGAAAAGAGACTGTCCTGTGAGTGAACCTACCTAGACTCTCATGTCTGACTGTTCTGAGCCCAGTAGCTTCCCAGTGGTCCCACTCATCCCCTACCCCTTCTGACAGCAGCATCCTGACGGCCTTGGGAGTTGCTAGTACCTGTGGCTTAGCTAAGGCTGACCCTAGCCCCTGCCAAAGAGTGAGCCTGAAACCCTGGCTTTGCCCAGCTCATGGACATCAGGAATGCACGTGAGGCTCAACTCAGACCGAGGAGAGAAAAGCCTGGGGGCATTTGTCCTACCTATTGGGAAAGTGTGGGCAGACTGTCCCTTCCCAGGGCAGCTAAGCTGCTGCTTCCTGTGGACAGCATGTTACAGGGGCCTGCTTGAGAGTGTAGCCAGGCCGCCATGTGTGCGGAGGGCTTTTTCTCCTCCTCCCAACCTTCTATTCTGAGACAGGGTTTCTTTGTGTAGCTCTGCCTGTCCTGGATGGAATTCACTCTGTAGATCAGGCTGACACTGAATTCATAGATCTACCTGCCTCTGCCTCCTGAGTTCTGGGACTAAAGGCGTGCGCCGCCACCACCTAGGGGGGTGTTTTCATTAAACATGTATATTCCCTTTGTTCTTGCACCCTGGAAAAATTGGGGGAGAGAGTAGGATCTTGCTTTGTAACCCAGGCTGGCTTTAAGCTTGTGACTATCTTCCAAAGGCAGGCTAGAAAGAGATCATTATGGGGACATGAGAAAGAACAGCACACTTTACCCTGGATTCTGGCTGAAGCGTCTTGCCAGCTGAGACGCAGGAAGAACACAAACATTAGCTGTGGGCCTGGAGAAATGGGTCAGCAGTTAAGAGCGCTTACTGCTCTTGCAGAGGGTGAGTCGGTTCCCAGCGCCCACGTCAGGTGACTCACAACTGCCTGGGATTCCAGTTCATCGAGCTTTGGAGGGCACCTGTGCACATGTGGCACACATAAACTCATGCAGGTACACATACAGACAAATCTCTGTATTGTTGTGTGTATGGATGTCTGTGGCTAGGATGCATATGCCTGGCACATTATGCATGAGTAGAGGTCAGAGAACAGCTTTGTGGAATTGGTTCTCTCCTACCATGTGGGTCCTGGGAGCTTAACTTTAGGCCATAGGCTTGGCAGTGAGTGCCTTTGCCCGCTGAGCCATCTCGCTGGCCGTAAGCTACTGTTAATAAACTCCAGTTCTGCTTTTACTGCCTTGTTCTGAACCTGTTTTCTGGTTTTACCCATATGGAGGTCCCTAAAAGATTAAAGGAACCTATCAGGCTGCAGAGGCAGTGGCTGGGAGCTGTGTCTGTGTCCTTGTTACCGATAATCCTTCTGCCTCAGCACCCTGAAGTCTGGGATTACAGGTGTGAGTCACCCATGCTTGGCTATTGATGGTGGTGTTGGCAAAGAGGGCCAATCTAAGCCTGGGATGATATGAACAAAAAGACAGCTATCCACTGAGTCCTTTATTAAAAGTGCAGTAGGCTCCTTTAGTGGCAGGGTGAGGTGACCTGCAAAAGTGGCTCACTGTTCTTTTCACCAGAAGACCCACAAAATCGTGCAAATCAAGAGGGGCAGACATCCTTCTCCAGGGTCTAGCCCAGTAAGTATAGTCCACACCCCTCACCAAGAGGACGCTTTGCAACAGATGGAGGACACACCAACTGGTTCCTCAATACCTAGTGGTCAACCCCGAATAATACATGTGCATGCAACATTATACAGAATATCAGGCTTCATATATATAGGCCTGGCACGGAGGCTGCTGATTCTCTAATATCCTCTCAAAGACCTGTGTCCCTGGAAAGCTTTCCAGGAAGTGGACTCCCGGACAGGAAGTGACCCACATACCTTCGAGTTACAGACTGTGAGCAGCTAAGGCTTAACTTTCAGCAGGCCCTTCGTTCTACCTGAGAAGTCGGGTCCAGCCTTAGCCCCTTTTTCTTCTGTGCGCTCCAAGGGTGGAGAAGGCCAGCCCTAAGACAAGGGATGCACTTCATGAGACGATTTAAACCAGAGATCCTTGTCCCTGTGCAGCTGGAGGCCTGAGCATCTGTTCCAACTGAGCAGGTGTGGCAGGGCCTCGGGACCAAGCACCAACACATCCTGGATCGCCAAATGATCCTTCCCCGTGCCTCAGGTTCCTCAGTGGCAAACTGACGAGTTTGCCTAGAAGAGACTTCTAGATATGTAGGTCCTATAAAAGTTAGTCTTCCAGAAGTTTCTCCTTCTCCCTTCTCCTTCTTCTTCTTTTTATTTTTTTGGTTTTTCGAGACAGGGTTTCTCTGTGTAGCCTTAACTGTCCTGGACTTGTTTTGTAGACCAGGCTGGCCTTGAACCCACAGCGATCCACCTGCCTCTGCCTCTCCAAGTGCTGGTATTAAAGATGTGTGCCCCCCATCACAAGTTTCTTTTCTCAGGGAAATGTTGGGGATCCTGGATGTGCAGAGTCCCCACATTAAAGCTGGCTGCTTCTTTTGGTTATTGTTGTTTTTTATTTTTTGTTTTGAGACAGGGTTTCTCTGTGTAGCCCTGGCTGTCCTGGACTCACTTTGTAGGCCAAGCTGGCCTCAAACTCACAGAGATCCTCTTGCCTCTGTCTCCCAGAGTGTTGGGATTACAGGCTCCCGGCTTAAATTCATTCATTTGCTGATTGGGCACCTGTTGGGTAAAGTGTTTGAGACATAGGGTCACTTCAGAGAGCAAGACTTGCTTTGGAGCACTTGCTTTGGACCTCAGGTACTGGGGAGCCTCCAATTGGCACCCAGCAGGAGCTTGGAGGAGAGGATTGAGGGCTTGGAAGAGAGATTCTGTTTCCCTTCCTGCCTGCCTCCCTCGGGTGGGTGACCTTAACTCTCTGGGAATTACAGCCCTCTCCTTCAGGAACGTTCTGAATGTCTCTGTTCAAGCCTAATTCACGTTTCAAACACCAAGCCCTCAGTTAGGCATGGCATCACACACCACCCTCAGGAAGCCTGCCTGGGCTGCATAGTAAGACCCTGTCTCCAAAAAAAGGAGGAGGAGGAGGTGGAGGAGCCACCAGGCACTGTAGCAAAGGCAGAGGCAGTAGAATTTAAGGTCAGCCTGGTCAACACAGAGTTCTAAGCCAGCCAGAGCTACCTAATGAGATCCTGTCCTAGAAAACAAAAACAAAAGGACTGTCACAGACCACCGAACTTGGTGTCACAGCCTGTAATCCCATTGCTCTGGAGGCTAAGACCGAAGCATCTCTGTAAATTTAAGGCTAGCCTGGGCTAAAAATGAGGCCCTCCCTGATAGACCTTAGCAGGAGCTGAATCTGTTGTCATTTTTGTTTTGGGGCTTTTCTGCCTTCAAAGCTTTGGGAAATAAATGTTGTTTCAGCTCTCCAAGCTCCAGTGTTGTGCTGGTGTGCGGTGAAAAGGGCATCGTGTGGCTGAGGGGTCAGGGTGTGTGGTCCCATCTGCCTCTCAGGGAAGCCTTGAGAATCATTTAAGTTAAATATTACCCCAAACCGCCCCCTGCCTGCCACTCCTTCCTTCTGAAGATCAAGCCATAAACCCACCCCCCCTTTCCCCTTCCTCTGGGCTTGTGCTCTCCCAAAAGGAGGCGCTCCTGAGGACTGTCTACCTTCTGCTGGAAGCCACTGCTCTAGAAGCTCCAGGAAGGCTAACTCCAGTTAGAGCTACCGGCTGAAGAAGGGGCACTAGGCCCTAGCCTCCCCCATAGGTATTTTTTTTTTTTTTTTGTGACATCATCCCCAAGCCTCCTCCTCTGTGGAGTTCACAGGCTGGCTTAGTGAACCCCTCAAGTGCCTGTCTCAAGCCAGCGGCCTCATGCCTGGGAAAAAAAATAATTCCAGGATAGGAATTACAGAGGCATGGGCCACCACCACCTATCTCTTACAAAAGTTTGAAGTAAGCCAGGCATGGTGGCACACGCCTTTAATCCCAGCACTCGGGAAGCAGAGGTAGGTGGATCCCTGTGAGTTCAAGGCCAGCCTGGTCTACAAAGTGAGTCCAGAACAGCCAAGGCTATACAGAGAAATCTTGCCTCAAAAAACAAAAAGAAAATAATAATAATAATAATAATAATAATAATAATAATAATAATAATAA
>OU015757.1:27806528-27828193 GCA_907169655.1 Acomys percivali
TTATTATTATTATTATTATTATTATTATTATTATTATTATTATTATTCCAGGAAATGGGCAGCCTCATTGTACTGGCTCATCCCATTTTAGCCTCTGCCCCCAGGGCTCTCAGAAGCAAGGTGACAGGGTCCAGCTGTCATGTCCAATTTTATCTGCCCAGACAGTTTTTACAGTTTTACAGATGCTTGTAAGCCACCATGTGGGTGCTGGGAATTGAACTCAGGACCTTTAGAAGAGCAGCCAGTGCTCTTAACCTCTGAGCCATCTCTCTAGCCCCCAACAGTTTTTAGTTATGAACATACACCAGTGATCCTAGATCCTGTTTAACTACAAGTCTCAGAAGAGGGGTCGCACCTAGCCTGGCAGCACTTTCTAATAGGGGAAGGGCTTTCTCCTCAGCCCACTCTTTTCCTTCAAGCAGCTCTGTAAACCAGGACTGATCTTATTATCCACAGCAAAAGGATGAGCACACTGGAGCTAAAGGCCATTCACCCAGTAGGCAGAGTACCAGTGCTCAGTCAAATCTTCCAGCTCCTAACCCAGGCTGGCTTCAGGGTCAGTTCTAGGGATGGCAAAGGATGTGCTCCATAATTCTGGTCATTACAGGCATCACTAATCAATCAATCAATCATAGCATAGCAGACACTACTAATCAATTGCAATTTCTTTTATTTTTGTTCATTTTACTTATTTATTAAGGGACACAGTCTTAGCCGGGCAGTGGTGGCACAGGCCTTTAATCCCAGCACTCTCGGGTGGCAGAGGCAGGCAGATCACTGTGAGTTCAAGGCCAGCCTGGTCTACAAAGCAAGTCCAGGACAACCAAGGTTACACAAGGAAACTACCACCTAAAAAGAGACACTGTCTTTTATAGCCCAGGATAGACCCCGACTCTCTGGGTCTCTTAATAAATAGCTTTGAAATTCAGATCCTCCTGCCTCCATTTTCCAAGTGGTGGGGTTATAGGCATTTGCCCCTGTGCCCAGATTTAGCACTTTAAAAATATATGTAAATTTGGACTTAAGGACTCTTTTTTTTTTTTTTCTTTTGAGACAGGGTTTCTCTGTATAGCCTTGACTGTCCTGGACTCCCTTTGTAGACCAGGCTGGCCTTGAACTCACAGAGATCCGCCTATGTCTGCCTCACGAGTGCTGGGATTAAAGGCGTGCGCCACCACGCCCGGCCTTTAAGGACTCTTTAAAATGTTTTATTTTGGGAGTTGAGAGATGGCTCAGTGGTTATTCTTCCAGAAGACCCAGACTCAATTCCCAACACCCACTTGGCTGCTTATAAATATCTGAAACTCCACTTCACTTACAGGGGATCTAACGCCCTGTTTTGGCTTCTGAGGACACTGGGCATGTAAGTAGTGCACAGACATACATGCAGGCAAAACATTCATGCGTATAAAATTAAATTTTAAAAAGTTTAAATTCATCATCATCATCATCCTCATCGTAGAGACAGGGTCTCATCGGTTAGCACTGGCTGCCCTGTAACTCTTCTGTAACCAGGCTGCCTTGAACTCACAGATACATGCCTGGCTCTGCTGGAATTTCTTTCTTTTTTTTTTTTTTTTTAAAGATTTATTTATTTATTATGTATACATGTTTTGCCTGCATGTACATCAGAAGAGGGCACCAGATCTCATTATAGATGGTTGTGAGCCACCATGTGGTTGCTGGGAATTGAACTCAGGACCTTTGGAAGAGCAGATGGTGCTCTTAACCTTTGAGCCATCTCTCCAGCCCTCTGCTGGAATTTCAAAGCGTGTGCCCCAGGCCAGCTCTGATTGCTTCTGTTAGCAGTCATGCCTTCCATGTTGGTCTCAGAGTGGAGTGGTTGTATCGTCTCAGTTCCTTTGTCAGGCCTGGGGACATTTTTATTTTTTTATTCTTTTGGGTTTTTCGAGACAGGGTTTCTCTGTGTAATAACCTTGGTTGTCCTGAGATTCTCTTTGTAGACCAGGCTGGCCTTGAACTCACAGGTATCCACCTGCCTCCACCTCCCCAGTGCTGGGATTAAAGGCGTGTGCCACCACGCCCAGTTTATTGTGAGGCTTTTTAGTTCTTACTATGTAGCCCAGGCTGGCCTTAAACTCATGCATGACCCTCCTACATCCGCTTCTCCTGTGCAAGCGTTGCGCCAAGCACACCGAGTCCCAGGCCTGGGCGTTCACGCCATCCTACCCACATCCTTCATAGAGAAGGGAACCAAAGTTCAGAGAAGACAAGGATTCCTTGTGGACTTTGAACCTGGCCTCTCCAAGAGATTACAGGGGCTCCTTCCTGCACCCTCTACCCTGCTTCTCCTCCATGGTATGTCCCTGGCAGCCTGCCAGCCCTCCCCAGGGTACCTTTTTTTTTTTCCTGTTCCTCCTGTCTACCCTCCACCATCCTTCTTCCAGAGAAAGGGCCCAACCGGAAGGCAGGAAGGCAGCTCATGTTAGGAAGTTCCAGCCACGTGAGCAAGCAAGAGCCAGGGATTCTGGGCAGCCCAAGGCTTTAGGAGAAACCGAAACTGGGTGTTCCGGGGGCGGAGTGGTCACTGGGGATTTAAAGAGCCACCACTTCCTTGGGCCTCCAGAGGTCACTGGGAGGGGACAGCTGCTGAGGGGACAGACACCCAGGACTGGATTGAACCTCTCTGTTCCCCCTGCCTAAGCCATGCAACTCTGTGGGAGTGGTGCGCTGCTGACTGGGACAGTGAGTACAGGGGACTAAGAAGCCTCTTGGAGAGAAAGCAGCTGAGGGCCCCAGGGCCCAGGCAAGGGAGGATGCAGGGAGGAGCTCTGGGCCCAGCGCCACACCACGGTCTGTGTGACCTGGGACTGGGTCCCACGGGCTCATCTGGGTTCAGTTCCTCCTGGGCTTTGGGATGAAGCCTTCCCAGCGGTCACACGGCTGAGCAGCCTCCGGCTTTGTACTTGGACTCTGCACACCTGCTGACTCTGGATCCATTTGTTCTCACCTTGCTGCCTTTTCCAGACCCTTCTCTTCTCGCCTCAATCCCTCCAATGACAGCTTCCATCTTTCCTCACCGACTCTTTCCCCAAGCCTCTATGCTGGTCCTCTGGGGTCTGAAGTTTGCCCTGGGGAGAATGTAGCCACCTGGTAGCCACAGACCAAGGAACATGCGGAGTCCTCAGCAGAATCTCTGGGGGCTTGCCTGAGGTAGAGTGACAGAGGCAGGGTCCAGCTCTGGGCATTTGGCTTCTAGGTTCCATTTAAGTTTTGCGGTCCCCAGGGTTAGAAGGCTCACAGTCCCTTCTCTGTCAGATGGACGCTCCACTAATCCTAGGCAGCTACCCCACTTCTCTGTGCGCATGGAGCTTTGCTCCCCTTGTCTAAGCCAGGCAAATACTCTTCCCCTAAGCTATGTTCCTACTTTGTTTGTGAAAAGATCTTGTGTGTCCCATGCTGGCCACAAGCTCACTATGTAGCCAAGCCTGGCCTTGAACTAATCCTTTCATTGGGATTACAGGCAAGCACCACTACATCTGGCCACTTTGCCTGTTTTCTTCGTCTCTTTCTTTCTTTCTTTCTTTCTTTCTTTCTTTCTTTCTTTCTTTCTTTCTTCTCCTCCTCCTCCTCCTCCTCTTCCTCCTCCTCCTCCTCCTCCCCACTTCTGTGCCCTCCTCGCTTAGTGCCTGGCATATAGTAGGTGCATGGTAGATGTCTGTTGAAGAGATGAGGAGATTGCATAGTCAATGCAGTACTTGCTCTATAAGCATGAAGACCGGCATTTGGTCCCTAGCATCCCTTTAAAAAGCTTGGTGGGTGTCAAGCACGTGTAATCCTGGCACTGGGGAAGGACAAACAAACAGGTCTCTGCTTGCTGACCGGGCAACCTAGCTTTATTGGTGAGCCCCAGACCAAAGAGCGACTATGTCTCAAAAAATAAGGTGGGGGCTGGAGAGACGGTCCCTGGTCCCTCGGTTAGGAGCATTTACTGTTCTTGGAGAGAACCTGGGTTTGCTTCTCAGCACCTTCACGGGGCAGCTCACAACCAAACAGGGGATTAACACCCACTTCTGGTCTCCAAGGGTACTTACACTCATATGCACATACATGTCACCACACACCACACACCACGCACACCACACACGACTTAAAACATTTAAAATGCCAGGCATGGCATTTATCCCAGCACTCAGGGAGGCAGAGGCCAGCAGATCGCTGTGAGTTCGAGGCTAGCCTGGTCTACAAAGTGAGACCAGCATAGTCAAGGCTACACAAAGAAACCCTGTCTCAAAAAACAAAAACAAACAAACAAAAAAAATTAAAGTGGATGACTTCGGAGCATGAATGATGCCTAAGGTTGTCCTCTTTGTCTCTATACATGTGTCTGTCTACACACACACTAAAAATTAAATGTTCTCTGAGTAAGTGAATACTAGCACTTTGAGACTGAGTTGGGCATGAGTACACAGAACCACATCAGGCCCTTACCCTGCTTCTGTGGAGTTCTAGGCTAGGAAGATCATCAACTCTCGGATTATAGAAATGGCAGCTCACTGTGGGGTGTCTACTCCCAGCTTCTCTCCCTCAGTCGCTATGGATGGCTAGGAAAGCGCCATGTGCCTCTCTCCTACCATTGAGATTACTGTAGTCAGAAAAAGTCAGCGCTGGCTTTTGTGAATGTGTGTTTGAGGTTGCTATGATCTGGGTTCGAATTCCAGCCTCCCTACTTATGTAAGCTGGGATCTGAGCACTGGGGTAGGCCTGGCTTTACAGTGAGGAGTGCAGTGTCTTCAGGAGGATTGTGAATGCCATGGGAGGAGACAGACTTTGGGAGGACAGTTCTCAGGACTAGACTTGAGAAAGAACTTTCCAAATAGCTGATCAGGGCAGAGGGGCAAGCCACTGCCAGGACCCCAGAACCCTCTGCCTCGTGCTCATAGGACCCTGAAGAGTCTCAGAAGCAGCTGAAGAAGCAGCAGAAGAACCGGCTGGCTGCCCAGCGCAGCCGCCAGAAGCACACCGACAAAGCAGATGCTCTGCACCAGGTAGGGATGCTCTTGCTTTTTTGTTCCAAAGACTGAGTAACTTACAGAGAAAAAGAGTTCTTCTCTTTCTTTTTAAAGTTTATTTTACGTTTATGGGTATTGGTACGGGGCCTGGATAAATGTCTGTACACAGCATGTATGCCATGCTCACAGAGGCCAGAAGAGGGCAGTAGATCCACCTGGACTTGAGTTACAGATGTTTGTGAGCCCCCATGTGGGTGCTGAGAATAGAGCCTGGATCCTCTGGAAGAGCAACCAGTGCTCTTTTTTTTTTGGTTTTTCGAGACAGAGTTTCGCAACCAGTGCTCTTAAGCAAAGAGCCATCTCTCTAGACCTGGAAAAGTTTCATTTAGCTCATGGTTTCCTGGGCTGGGAAGTCCAGAGCATGACCCAGCATCTGCCCAGCCCCTAGTGAGGGCCTCCTGGGGAGGCATGCCGTGGTGAGAAAGGAATGTGCCAGAAACAAAACCCACTAATCCATGAGTGGATCAGCCTACCCTTCACAGTGGCCTTCTCTTGCACCCCCCCTCCCCCACATCGCCTCTCTCCTGAGACACCCGGCTTACTTCAAACTTTTGTAAGAGACAGGTGGTGGTGACACACGCCTTTAATCCCAGCACTTGGGAGGCAGAGGCAAGCAGATTTCTGTGAGTTCGAGGTCAGCCTGGTCTATAAATCAAGTCCAGGACAGTTAAGGCTACATAGAAAAACTCTGTCTTGAAAAACAAAACAGAACAAAAATTTGTAAAGAAAAAAGAAATGGCCTTTCCATCTGCAGAAACTGTTGTGCAAATGGGGACCGCTAATGGCTCTGAGGCCTTCAGAAGCAAGCCCAGGGCCTATACCACATTTATGCAAAGTGCCCTTGACATGTCTCCTCTTAAAGTGCTCCCACCAAGGGGACTGAAGGAAGTTGTTTGAGCTATTCAGACTTAAAAGATATGGAAATAAAATCCTCTCTGCATCTTTTCCATTACTGTCACCATAGATGGTATTCAGAAGTGCAAGTGTGGAGCGGAGGGAGGCAAGGTGTCCCAGAGGACAAAAAGCCCAGCGTTCACGTTGTGGGAGGAAAGCACTTACTGCCACTAGTTACCCGCTGATCTTCACACATGACACTTACCCAAAAGTGTTTTAAAAAAAATACACACACACACACACACACACACACACACACACACACACAGATAGGCTCTGCTCCAAGAGGATCAACAGCTTTACCAAGAGAAGAGATTGTTCCCAAGGTCTGGGAGCTAGAGTCTGGAGGGTCAAGAGTTCAAGGCCAAGCTGGATGTAGTGGTGCAGTCCTTAATCCCAGCACTCAGGAGGCAGAGGCAGGCAGATCACTGTGAGTTCGAGGCCAGCCTGGTCTATAAAGTGAGTCCAGGACAGCCAAGGCTACACAGAGAAATCCTGTCTCGGGGGGAAAAAAAAAAGAGTTCAAGGCCGCCAGCCTGGGCTATATGCTGTTCTCCCCAAAACAAAGCAAAGTTGCATGTTGATGATTGTTCAGTGCTCAGCAGAACAGAGCTTAGAAAGTGTTGACTCAGGGGTACCTGCCAGCTTATGCAGCAGCATCCTGAGTCCCTTCTAGTGTCTTATTGGTGCCTCCTGGGGGCCCAGGGGCTGAGCACCATGGTAGGCATGGTGGTGCATGCCTACTACCCCAGAATTTGGGAGGCTAGGGCAAGGAGGGAGGGCTGCAGCAAGTTTGAGGTTAGCCTGGGCTATGGAGGAAGACCTTCTCTAAAAACCTGGATACTGGGGAGATGCTTTAGCAAGTGAGCGCATTTGCTATGCAAGCATGAGGACCAGATTTCAAATCTCTAATACAAGCCCTGAGGTGGTGGCGCACGCCTTTAATCCCAGCACTAGGGAGGCAGAGGCAGGCGGATCGCTGTGAGTTGGAGGCCAACCTGGTCTACAAAGCCAGTCCAGGACAACCAAGGCTACACAGAGAAACCCTGTCTTAAAAAACCAGAAATAAATAAATAAAAATAAAAATAAATAAATAAAAGGAGCTGGAGAGATGGCTCAGAGGTTAAGAGCACTGTCTGCTCTTCCAGAAGTTCAGAGTTCAGTTCCTGCCAACCACATGGTGGCTCACGGCCATCTATAATGAGATCCAGTGCCTTCCTGTGGCGGGAAGGTGCACATGCAGGCACAATACTGTATAAATAATAAAAAAATATTTATAAATAAATAAATAAAAGGTGGAGCGTGGCCACCTGTGCCCTCTAACTGCAGCGCTAGAGACACATCCCAAGAGCTTGCTGGCCAAAATGTGAGAGATCCAGGCTCAAGGGCCTGTAAGTCAGAGAGCGAGAGAGGAAGAGAACACTTGCCTTCCTGTTTCCTCCTCACTTGTTTACAGTGGCCCCCTCAGTCCAAATCCCTCAAACAAAGTCCAGTCACTGAACGGACCAGTGAAGTGACGGGTGGGGTGGGGGGACAAGGCAATCAGAAGCTGGACGGAGATCCTGGGTGGTAAGTGGTGCTTCTCAGAGGAGCGGTAGGGAACAGAGAGCCAAGTCCCAGCTCTGTGGAGGGCAGGGTAGGGGAACGTGACAAGTCTGCCAGAGAGTAGCCAAGAGGTACTACTATCTGGACATGCATCTCCTACAGCAGTGAGGTACCCTGGACAGGGTCTTGATGCTGAAATCCCTCCCTGTCACCCGCTTTCCCCCCCAGCAGCACGAGTCCCTGGAGAAACACAACCACGCCCTGCGGAAGGAGATCCAGGCTTTGAAGGCCGAGCTGGCACAGTGGGGTCAGACACTGCATCTGCATGAACGCCTGTGCGGAGTGGACTGTGCTTCCTGTCCTGCTCTGCTGCCCTCTGGATGCCCAGGTCAGGCCAAGCAACTCTCAGGACAGCCTGCCCCCCATGGATGCCATGGCTGCCAGAAACAGCTGGGCCTGTTCCAGACTCCTGGTTCCTCTCCCCGAGCCCAGCAACTCTCTCCAGGGCCACACTATCATGAGTCTCCTGGCCTCCTCCCTTTCCCCGTGCCCTCACTGTCCCTTGACCCTCTCATGGTGAGGACACCTGTAGCCCAGCTGTCATCCAGCCCCATCCTGTCTGCATCGACCTCTGGCTCCAGCGTGTTAGAGTCTTTCTCTAGGCTCTATTCCCTACCGCCCAGCCCTGTCCTGTCTGCATTGACCTCTGGCTCCAGGCTCAATTCCCTATCGCCCAGCCCGGCAGACCAGCTGGTCCCTCCGCAGCCCCTTAGGCTGGAGCAGCCCACCAGCACGAGGCTCAAACCCTCCAACTCTCCAGCTGCTCTGAGATCAGAGTGTCAACAGAACAGCGAGCGCTTGCCTGCGCTGTCTGACTCCTCAGCACACTGGCAGAAGCTGCCTGCAGCCCCTAGCCCACATGCTCTCACGGCCTTTCCACTGCTGTCTTCTGCAAAGGTCCGCTTCTAGCCCGTGTCTAGGGGCGGGGGCTGCCTCCCCTGGGTTCCCGAGGCAGCCTGAGCACCCAGGCTTCTCCCTCCACTTCTGCTCTTCTAGAGTCACTGAGTGCTGGCCGCTGTGGACCACACAAAGCCATTCTTTCCCTGGGCAGAGGAAAAGATGATGACAGAGTGCCAAGAGCAAGAGTCTTGAACCTGTTTGCAAGGTTGTCTGTGTCTTTCTTTCTTTTTTTTTCAAGACAGGGTCTCTCTGTGTTGCCTTGGCTGTCCTGAACTCACTTTGTAGATCAGGTTGGCCTCAAACTCACAGCGATCCGCCTGCCTCTGCCTCCCATGTACTGGGATTAAAGGCATATGACACCACCGCCCAGCTGTCTGTGTCCTTCTTGGTAGCATGCCCAGCAGCCCTGCACAGTACCTGCACACTATTTTCACACTCCCCCAAAAGTGGCTTCTTCATGGCTCTTGGTACTGTGGACATGACAGCTAAGAGAGAAGGTGGGAGCTCTGCAGGGTTATCAGCTCTGACCGGGTGTCATTTGCACTGAGTACCCCCAAGTGCCTTGAGTTCTTTGCCAGGTTTTCACACATGGAACTGAGTGAGATGGTGTGTCAGTGTAGACTCAGTCCTGGATCAGAACACACATATCTTGGCACATATGATAGTAAATAAAGTGTTTCCTGGGCCTCTTGGCTTTGTCGTGTTGATGAAAAACTGTTGGTTTTTTTGTTTTTTGTTTTTTTGATGAAAAACTGTTTTACAACCTGGTCTAATAGTGAGTTCCAGGACAGCCTGGGCTACATAGTGAGTTCCAGCACAGCCTGGTCTATATAGGGACAACCTGGTCTACATAGTGAGTTCCAAGACAGCCAGGGCGGGGTGGAGAGACTTTCTCTCAAAAACAGAAACAAAAAACCCCAACAACATTATGTGTATGAGTGCATTTGCCTACATGTATGTATGAGCACTACGTGCACATTGGACATAGGTCTTCTGCAAGAACAACAGTTGGTGTTTGCTGCTGAGAGAACTCTCCAGCGACGCACTCAAACTGTTGGAACCATGGGGTCTTTCCAAAAAGAAAGAGCAGGCCTGGTGATGGCTCAGTGGATAAACTGCCTTCCATGCAAGCCTGCAATCTACGTTCGAGCCCTGGACCCTGTACAGTGGGAGGGAGAGCTGACTCCACAAAGTTATCCTTCCAGCAGCCAAGACACAGGTGTCTTCCCCCAACCCCTCCCTCAATAATTAATTTTTAAAAGAAAAAAGAGATGTAGAATTTTCAGAGAGGCATTCCTCATGGACTGCCTCGCCCAACCTACTTCCAGCAGCAGTGGTGGTGAGGGAGTAGTCTGGAGCCGGGCTGGGGCTGGGGAGATGCTTCGTTGGTAAAGCACCTGTACAGCTTAGGGACTGAGTTCAGGTCTCCAGAGCCTGAGTAAAGCCAAGCACAGGAGTAAGCGCCTGTGGTCCTGCCACTCCCACTGCAGGATGTCAAGTGGAGACAGGAGACTCCATGGACACTCCTTACAGTGCCAGCTAGCCTGACATATGCAGGAGAGAGCAAGAGACCCTGCCTTGAACAAGGCGGAAGGTGAGGACCAACACCCAAGGTTGTCTTCTGACTTACACACATGAACATACACACACACATACTACAATACAGACACACACACATACACACACACTCACACATATACTCTCACACATACCACACACACACACACTCACACCACACACACATACACATGCTACATAGACATACACATGCCACAAACATACACAACAGTCACACCACACAGACACACACACACCACACAGACACACACACACCACACACATACATACACACCTTATTCAGACACACACCCTACACACAGATGCACACACAGACACAAAGTTTAAAAGCAAAAACAGAGCAGCAAAGCAGAGCGAGATGGAGATGGATTTGCTCAGGCTTGTTAGCATCAGAGTTCTCGCTGTGTGGCCCAGATTTGCCCATGAACTCACTATGTAGCCCAGGCTAGCCTTAAACTTGGCATTAGTCCTCCAGCCTCAGCATCCCAAATGCTAAGGTTGCAGACATGAACCACATTGCACTCTGATTGCACACCCATGTTACTAGACAGGGACTGGACCAAGAGGACAACCCACAATCTCCCGCTCAACCATGAAGGGCTCTGCTTAGATCCCTGCTCAGTTGACAACCACTGAGGAGCTTCCAAGAATAAAGAATATTTTGGAGGGCCAGCCAGATGGCAAAAGCACACTCTTGCCATTTAAGGCAGATGATCTAAGTGCCACATAAACGTAGAAAAATTATCTTCAGGTCTCCACAAGTGTGCCGTGGTGCACCCCCACCCCCACACATCATACCTGCACACAATAAAAAACCAGAGTGCTCTGGGGATTGTTACATGAGAGGAGATGACATTGGCAACGTCTTAAGCAGAAAAATTAGAATCTAGTGCTAGAATTGTCACTGTACTTTGATCCTTTGTTTTCTTAAAAAACGTAAACAGAATGAAAGCAGTGGGAGGAATGCTGGGTTCTGAGTGGGTATGTGAGAGCAGCAGGCACTCTATCTGTGCATCTCCAAATGTGTAAACACAGCTCGCTGGCTAGCACAAGCCTTCCAAGAGGCTCAACACATCCTGAAGTCTGCACGGGGCATGCTAGTGATCTGTTGTTATGTGACAAATGGCTCCCAAACTTAGTAGCATAAGCACCACACAGTTCTTTCTTTTCTTTGTTTTTAAAGACACAGTCTCAGACTGTAGTCACGTAGGCCTTGAGTCCAAGGCAGTCTTTCTGTTTCTGCCTCCCAGGTGCTTGGGGTTCACACAAGCTAAGCAGGGACTCTACCACTGAGCTCTATGACCAGCTCACTTCATATTGTGTGTGCGTGCGTGTTTATGTGTGTGCATGTAGAGTGTGCACAAAGGTGCATGCATTTGTGTGCTCCATGCTTGTGGGAGTCAGAGGACAATCTTCTGTAGTGGATGTAAACATGTTTTTGTTTTGATCCCAAGTATGGGATGGGGAACAGACTTGTGAGACGAATAGGAGGGCGAAATAAAAACATGATGAACCTAAGTTCAGTTTCCAGATTCGGAGGTGGACCAAGTACTGACTCATTAAAAGCTGTCCTCTGAGCCAGGTGTGGTGGCGCACTCCTTTAATCCCGGCACTCGGGAGGCAGAGGCAGGCGGTTCGAGGCCAGCCTGGCCTACAAAGCAAGTCCAGGACAGCCAGGGCTGTTACCAAGAGAAACTCTGTCTCGGAAAAAACAAAAATCAAAAAACAAAAAACAAAACGAAACAAAAAACCCAAAGAAAAAAAGAGAGAAAGAAAGAAAGAAAGCTGCCCTCTGACCTCCACATGGATCGGTGCCACATGGCCACCAGCCCGCTCACACGTTCTCTTTGTCTTAGCGTGTACATCTCACACATGTATATACTCTCTCTCTCTCTCTTTCTCTCTCTCCCGGAAACAGTTACATGTTGATGCTACTCTATGCCAAGCCCCATTCAAGGAACTAGAAGTAAGAGAATAAAACACCTCACCCACCCACCTGAGTGAGTCTTGCATCTTAGTGGGGTGAGGGCAGAGGTGAGGGGAAGGAAAGGAGGGTCAGGAGTGTCAGCGTAGGGGATTTGTAATTTAAAATAAGGTGACTGATCCAGCCCTAGTGGGCTGGAGAGATGGCTCAGAGGTTAAGAGCACTGGCTGCTCTTCCAAAGGTCCTGAGTTCAATTCCCAGCAGCCATATGGTGGCTCATAACCATCTATAATGAGATCTGGTGCCCTCTTCTGTCATGCAGGCTGAATACTATATAAATAAGTAAATAAACCATAAAAAAAAAAAAAAAAAAAATCCAGCCCTGTTGGCTCACGGCTGTAATCCCAAACCCAGGAAAACTAGGATCTCTTAGTCCAGTCAGCAGCATCTATGGCTTTCCTTCCTTCATGTCACCTCGTTTCCCCATCTTCTTGTCTCCAGCTATGATAGCCACAAGTTTGGTATCCCACAAACGTGTGTGTGTGTGTGTGTGTGTGTGTGTGTGTGTGTGTGTTGACCAGGGCCTTGCATATGCTAGCTACATCCCAGGCCCCAAGGCTACACCATAATCACTGGAGAGCTCAGGTTCCCAAGACAAACAGGAGTTGGGTCTTGGCTTGACTGTTTCCTGGTTTATTGTGTGAATATGTATCACTCTCCACCTTTCTCTTGAGACGGGTCTCTCTCTGAACTAGTTCCCATGCTCCGCCCCCCGATGCTGGGGTTGTAGGCATAAAGCACTGCTCTAAGCTTCTGACATGGGTTCTGAGGCTCCAAACTTAGCTCCTGATGCTTCTAGTTCAACTCAATCAATAGTCAGGTGTTTTGGTTTTGTTTGTTTGTTTGTTTGTTTGTTTTTTGAGACAGGGTTTCTCTGTGTAGCAATGGTTGTCCTGGACCCACTTTGTAGACCAGGCTGGCCTCTAACTCACAGAGATCCACCTACCTCTGCCTCCCTGAGTGCTGGGATTAAAGACATGCACCACCATATCTGGCTTGTTTTGTTTTTTTAATCTGTAAAAATATAAACGAAAGGAAAAAGTATCCACCTACAACCATTTTGTTTATTTGTATATAAAATACATATATATTTGCATTTTTAAAATAGATATGTATAAGGTGGAAACATACGTTCACCACCACCACCCCCAAAAAGTGGAGGTAGATGTGGTGGTGCATGCCTGTCCTCCCAGCAGTCCTAGGTACATCCTAGCACTCAGAAGCTGGAAACAGGGGGAACAGAAGTTCAAAGCGTGATTCATCTCCACAGAAATAACAGTAACCAAACCATCAAAAGTTCTTATATCAGCAATATTCATAATGGGAGAACTCTGAAACAACCCAACACCTGTCAACTAAAAATAGGCCAGCTGGGATGTTTTCCACGGTCAGTGCTACACAGCAGCGGGAATGAACAGATATACAGCTGCCTGGGACAGTGTGGGTAAAATCACACATGTCAACTTGAGCAGGGGCAGTCAGGCCGCTCCAGGTTTTCACCTACCAGCCCGAGGAGTCGCCTTATCTTTTGGAGACCTCAACACAGGGAAAACTGGAGCCTTGGCTCCTCTGTGGAAAAGAATTTCAGGACTAGCCAGTGTGAAGCGTGGCTGAGGTTTATCAAAGATATTTTAATAAAGACTTTACAGGTGAGGGCCAAGGGGAAGGGAGGCACTCAGAAAGACAGACACGCCCCAGAGCATGGGTACAAGCTTCTGAAAGGAGTGACTCATTTTACTGTCTGCATAAAACCCATACACACTGCTTTGGTTGTGTTTGCAGGTATTATCTTCAAAGAGTTGTTTAGGAACCTAAACGAAATCAAAGGTGGTTCCCAGGGTTTCTGACAGGATTACAATGGGTACCATTTACAAAGATAACAAAATGCCTGGAGAGATGGTTCCAGAGGACTCAGGTTCTAATCCCAGCACCCCCATGGTGGTTCACATCCATCTGTCACTTCAGTCCCAGAAGACCTGACACCCTCTTCTGACCTCCAGGGCTGTTAGGCATGCACAGACGGACACACAGGCAAACATCTGTACAAATAACAAAAATTGAAGGGGCCAAAATAGAAGGTAATCATTACTGTAAACCAAGCTTTCCCTCGCACGCACTTTGGCTTTACAATTAAGCCAAAGGGAAAAGTCTTTGTTGTGGAAACATCTCTTTGTTTTCATGAAAATCAGTCAGTTTTGATATAAGTTATGTTCATGTACTTTTGCCAAGTCATCAAAATGAAATAAAGTCATTTCTATATATGCCTCATAAAAACAAAACAAGCGATCTGCCCGCCTCTGCCTCCTGAGTACTGGGATCAAGAGTGTGCGCCACCACCACCCAGCTCACTCAGCTTTTACTAGGGTAATTCCCCAGAACTTCAAGAAACGGAGCATGCAAGTTTTTCGCCCCTTTGTGTCCTGCCTCTGTAGTCCAACATGATGTTTTTTGAAACAGGACAGCAAGCTGAGGAAAACTGGGCGCAGGAAAGGAGCCCTCATTCCCAGAGTCTGGGCGAAGCTTCTCAGCAGCTGAAGCACAAAGACTGCAGAGCAATCAGCATTACTGTAAGAGCTGCAGGCACAAAGACACTATCCCCTTGCATATAGATACTGTATATTAAGAAAGCAAAGAGCCAGGCTTATGTAGGAGTAACCCCCTATTGAACTGGTGTCTGGGAGGCTTACTGCCTCCGTCTGCCAACCTAGGCCTAGAATGTTTCAGCCTCTGAGACTTCCTGCTGAATAAGCTCACTCCTTCTAGCTCTTTATGAACTCTGGATAGCTGGTTCAATGCAGTTGTTCTGGCTCAAACTCTTCTCCAAGCCTACTGATTCAAAATGGCTTCTCCCTCAGCCTCTGACTGAATTGCTGCTCTGCTTGGCTTCATGCTAACTTTGGCAATGTGTTCTAATATTCTGGCTCCTTCTCATTCTCTGGCTCCTTCTTTCTATCAGTGTCTAGCTTGTTCTCTCTTCAATCTGTCTCTGTAAAACTCTCCCAGTAAAACTGCCTCTTAATTCTACCGACTGAACTGCCATAAACTCAGCTCCACTGCACTGCCTCTCAACTCCCTGACTCAATCGAATTGCCTGATCAGAACTCAGAGATCTGCATGTCTCTGTATCCTATGTGCTGGGATTAAAGGCATGCACCGCCAAGGCCGGCTCAGGACCTAAGCTTTTCTTTACCAGAAATTTCCTCTATACCAGGCTGGCCTTGAACTCAGAAATCTGCTTGCCTCTGTCTCCTGGGATTAAAGGCATGTCTGTATTCCAACTGTATCACACAGACCTAGACATTCTCTGGATGTGATCTCTTGCCAGAGCAACCATGTTCTGAATTTAAGTTCTTCTACAGGCTTAAGGCCTGTAAGAATATGACCTTGGCTAGGGCTTCGTTTCTTTTTCAAGACATGTCCTGAGAATCCCAAGCAAACTTGAGGCCAGCCTGGTCTACAGAGTGAGTTCTAGGACAGCCAGGGCTACACAGAGAAACCCTGTCTCAGGAAACCAAAAAAAAGACTAGGCACAGTAGAGCATGCCTTTAATCCCAGCACTCAGGAGGCAGAGGCAAGCAGATCTCTGTGAGTTCGAGGCCAGCCTGGTCTACAGAGTGAGTTTCAGGACAGCCAAGGCTACACAGAGAGACCCTGTCTTGAGGGGGGAAAAAAGGCTGAGCAGTCCCAGCTGACACCTCCGGGGATCCAAGGAGGCGCTCAGCAGCTCCTTCATGCTCTACTTGTTGTGTTGTGTTTTGTTTTTATGAGGCATATGTAGAAATGACTTTATTCCATTTTGATGATTTGACAAAAACACACGAACATAGCTTAAATCAAAACTGACTGATTTTTATGAAGGCAAAGAGGTGTTTCAGCAACAAAGACTTTTCCCTCGCACTTGCTTTGGCTTTAAAATTAAGGCCAAGGTGCTGATAAGCAAGGTCACCCTTGAAACGTCTTCCTCAGCCCACACTGCTGAGGCTGACTTTGAGCAAATCCACTTACTTGGGAAAGCTCTGTGCTGTGCGTCGTGGGTTCTTTGTGGCTCACTGTACAGTGACATGTGAGGCAGCTTTCTTTGTATTTCACAGACATCCCTGTTTGTGCACTCACCAAGCAGGTGGCTGCCCCCCAACCCCTCCTACCGCCCCATCCCCCTCACCCCCCAACCCCCAATGTGGGACCTCTGGGTTGCCCACTCCTACTGGGACTGTTCTCTCCAGCCTGGTCCCGCAGCTCCACCTTCCAGTCTAATTCTTCAGATCCAGAGGGATGCTCTTTTCATCCACAGGCTGTTTAGGCTTCAGCTGGAGGTTTAGTGTTAAAAAAGAGAATCTTGCTGGGCTGTGGTGGCACACGCCTTTAATCACAGCACTTGGGAGGTAGAGGCAGATCCCTGTGAGTTCGAAGCCAGCCTGGTCTACAAAGTGTGTTCAGGACAGCCAAGGCTACACAGAGAAACCCTGTCTGGAAAAACAAAAACAAACAGAATAAAAAAGAGAATCTTAAACCACTTGCCATGCAAATATTTAATCCTATAAAGTTTAAGAGAGAGAAAGTGTAGACTCCACTGTTACAGTATTTTGTATCCTTTCAGCCTACAAAGCAAATAACTGACACAGGGAGACTGAAAAGCACTTTAAAGCTGCCATCACTTCGCCGGGCAGAGTCTGAACTGATTCTAACCTACTCGTAAACTAAACAAACTACTCTAAACTTTATAACATACATATATTCCAAGCACTTGACACTATGATCCCTGGCCCGGGCCTCGTCAAGTCCCCACCGTCCTCCAACCATCAAAAACCTTGTCTCTCTTTGTATTTTTTCAGGGGTAATCTGTAATCCCCAACTAGGCAAGGTTTTAATTAATTCATCAAAAATTTGTTCTAATATATTTACATCTGAATCAGCCAAAAAGATATCATCCATATAATGGTAAATTATGAATTGAGGGAATTTCTTTCGAATTATCTCTAATGACTGTTGTACAAAATATTGACACAAGGTAGGACTGTTTAACATTCCTTGTGGTAAAACTTTCCAATGATATCTCTTTATTGGGCAACTTCTATTAGAAGTAGGTACTGAGAAGGCAAATCTCTATCATGTTTATGTAAAAAAAATCATGAAAAAGCAATCCTTTAGACCAATCACTATAATAGACCATTCCCTAGGTAACAAGGAAGGCAATGAGATTCCGGATTGTAAAGTTCCCATTGGCTGAATAATTTTATTAATTGCTCTGAGATCTGTTAACATCCTCCATTTTCCAGATTTCTTTCTGATGACAAATACAGGAGAATTCCAAGGGCTGTTGGACTCTTCTATATGTTGAGCCTCCAGTTGTTCTTGGACTAAGTTTCCTAGTACCTACAATTTGCCTTTAGTCATAGGCCACTGTTCAATCCAAATTGGATGGTCAGTCAACCATTTGAGGGGCAAGGCGGTAGGTGTTTTATTATCAGTGGTTTCCTGATATAATTTAGAAGAGTCAGCCTTTTTTGTATCTTGTTTATGAACAGCCTGTAACTGTCTTTGATAACCCCTTTTTATAGTTTTAATTTTTTTAAATCAGGAGTATCACCTGTTTTATCGCTTGTTAATGAAACTGGAGGGATGTTAACTTGGGTTTTCCATTGTTCTCTTCCCCATAAATTTATGGCTATATCAGCCACGTATGGCCTTAGGTTTCCCCTTTGGCCTTCTGGCCCTGTACATTTCAGCCATCTGACACTTTGTCTTGTTTGAGATAATGTTCCAATTCCTGTGAACTGGGTAGCTACCTTTTGAAGGGGCCAAATTGGATGCCAGGAATCTTGAGAAATTATACTGACATCTGTGTCAGTATCTAGTAATCCCTCAATCTCAATGCCATTTAATTGCAATTTTAACCTTGGTCTCTTATCATTAATTGTAGTTTGCCAAAATATTTGTTTTTTAGTATCTTCATTACCTTTTATTTTACCTCTAGGGGCATTATTATCTCTATTAATTGGGTTTTCTAAGTCTTCAGTAACCCTATCTGTTTTATCAGATCTTAAATTTTCTTGTTGTCTTTTAGAATAATCCCTTTTTGGTGAATAGGAAATGTATGGCTCCTGTTCTTTTTTTGTGGGGCCTTGAGCTCAGCCCCTTAGTCAGTTTCCCGAAATCAGGGAAATGCCTTGGATATCCGTGGATGACCTACATTCATGAGCCACAAGACCATTCCTTCCACATCTTCTCCCTGAATTATTATCATTATGGAATAATTTATCTTTAGGAATATTTTGTTCAGTATGATTCGAATTTTTACAATCACAGCAGTGAACATTTTGTGTTTTGATGGTTCCTGTGGTTTTTTGTCCAATCATAGCTGAATCATGTATTTACTTCTATGTCTGAAGTAATTTTAACCCATTCATGAAGAGGTGCTGATCTTGCCATCAAGGGCCTAATAGCTTTTTTACATTCAGAATTTGCATTTTCAAAAGCTAGAGATGGAAGAAGGATTTCTCTAGCATGTGGGTCTGCTATGGTTCTATTCAGAGCTTTAGTTAGTCTTTGTAAAAAATCAGTGAATGTTTCATTTGAACCCTTGGTTATTTTTGTAAATGATTCCATTGGTCCCTGTTGTTCAACCTTGTCCCAAGCATTCATGGCTATTGTTCATCATTGATCTAAGACATTATCATCAAAGGCAACCTGTACTACTAATTCAGAGCATGGGCCTTCACCTAACAACTGATCCCTGACAATATCAATACCTCTAGTCCTATTGTGCTGCTCCATAAGTGCGGCCTCATCTTTCCACCATGGCAGTCATTAAATCTCTCCAATCTTTTTGAATTACGTGATTCTGTGTGGACCAATTATTAAGTATCTGTCTAACATACGATGAGTGTAAACCATAACTGCTTATTGCCTCTTTAAACCCTTTTAATTCTTGTGCCTCTATAGGTTGCCAATCAAAATCCTGACAACCTTGTGGATTTTCCACATCTCCTGGGAGTTCTCTTATGAAGGCCTGGAAAATCAGTTTTGGTTTTTTAACAAATAATGAATGCCTTGTAGTCTTGTTACAATTTTGTGTTGTGTGTTCTGACCTTGTTTCTTCAGTTTCTATCTCTGTATTATTATTCTTAGTTATAAGCCTTTCTAACTTCTCTTTTAAAGTTTGTTTCCAAATTTCATATTTTTCATTTTGCTTTGTCTCCCATACTCTAGTGTTTTCCTCAGTCCAATCCATAAATTTTTTCTCTAATGCCTTTTCCTTTGAAGAATTACAGAAAGCTAGGATGAGTGAAATAAAAATAGTATTCATAATCAGTAGCACAATTTCTTTCTCTCTTATTTGTATCACAACATTATTTTTTAAAAAACATTTTACAAGGCCCAAATATTTTGTGTTAGTGTGTCTTGCATCTTTAAAGTACCAAATTATAACAAAGTATAACTTTTCTTTTTGAACTATTTCTCCCACCAAACTATAATAAGGTATCCTTTTTCAAAGGTGTGGATACACTGAACAAGCTGGGCGCTGTATCCGTTCAGCCTACAAAGCAAATAACTGACACAGAGAGACTGAAACGTATTTTAAAGCTGCCAGCATTTCACTGGGCAGAGTCTGAACTGATTCTAATCTACTCATAAACTAAACAAACTGCTCTAAACCTTATAACACACATATATTCCAAACACTTGCCACTATGACCCCTGGGCCAGTCCTCATCACTCCACCAACATCTCAATGTAGGCAACTGAGACATTCCTTTTTTGTTTGTTTGTAGACTAGCCTGGCCTCGAACTCACAACAATCCACCTGCCTCTGCCACCATGCCTTTACATATATTCTTCTTCCTCCTCGGGTACCTGCCCTTCTTTCTTCTTTCCTTCTTTTTTCTTTTTTTAAAACTTGTTTACATTTGTTCACTGGGGGCACACACAGTTTCCCCGGTGCTTGTGCTTGGGTCATCAGGCGTACAGCGTGTGTTTTCACTCTCCGAGCCTTCTTGTGGCCCACATTCTTCTTCCTCTGTTTCAGTTACACGAGAGCATCCACTGTATGAGGGTTCACTGATATATACCTATGGCATGTGCTGTTTTTGTCTATGTCTGACAAACTTCAGTAAAGATGGTTTCACAAAGGTATAAATCAGCTCCAGACACATAACAATTGCTTAATTAATGTTAGAGCTTCTTCCCCACACTGCGTGTGTGTGTGTGTGTGTGTGTGTGTGTGTGTGTGTGTGTGTGTGTGAGAGAGAGAGAGAGAGGGGGGGGTCTCCTTACGTAGCCTAGGTTGGTCTTGAACTTCTGGAATCTGCACATGTCCTATCTCCCTCCTCAGTTTCCCAAAAATAAGAGTTACACACATCAATCACCATGCCAAGCTTAAATTCGCATTGTTTCTAAACAGTTGTGTGTATATTCGTGCGTGCAGTGCCCGTGGATGGCAAAAGAGGGTATTGGACCCCTTGGACCTAGAGCTACAGGAGGTTGTGAGTCACCATGTGGGTTCTGTTCTTCCACAGGAGGAGCAAGTGCTCTTAACTGCTAAGCCATCTCTCCAGTCCCTCCGTAAATGCTAATTCTTAAGAAAGAATGAAGCCAGGCTTTGTAGCTCATGCCTTTAATGCTGACACTTGAGAGGCAGAGGCAGGAGGACTGCTGGAAGTTCTAGGCCAGCCTGGTGTATATAGTGACACCCTATTTATCTCTGACTCCTCCAAAATCTGAGAGTGGTGGTATGTGCCTATAATTCTGGTATATGGGAGGTGAGGCATGTTGGTTAGAAGAGTGTGACCAGCCTAGGCTGTTTCAGATTCTGTTTCCAAAAAACTAAGTAAGTCAACCAATCAAACACACACATACATACACATACACAGACAGACACAGACATAGACACACATACATACACACACATATGCACAGCAATGATGGCACATGCATTTACTCCCAGCACTCAGGAAGCAGAGGCAGGCAGATCTCTGTGAGTTCAAGGCCAGCCTGGTCTACAGTGTGAGTTCCAATACAGCCAGAGAGAGCTACACAGGAAAAACCCTGTCTCAAAAAACAAAGAACAAAACAAAACAAAAAAGCCAGCAGTGGTATTTGGAAGGTGGAGGCAAGCAGCCAAAACAAGGGCTAGAATACTTGCCTAGCATGTGCGCCGTGAATGAAAGGCTGGCAGGAGACAGGAAGGGGAAGGAAAAGAGAAGGAAAGAGGTGGTTGCGGGAGAAACACACCAGGGCCTTGCTGCCAAGTCGAGGCATTAGCAGTCAGAACCTTGGACAGATCCGAGCCTGTCTTTCAGGCTTCTGATGGAGAAACAAGGTTTAAGGACTCACTGCGGTGCCCTATATGTGGAAAGTCCCGGACCTTCCTTCCGGTGAGGGCTTGTCAGTACCTTTACGGTCATTCCCGCAGCAGCCAGGACAGACCTTCGTGGGGACTGTGTCTGTGTGGTCTGAGTGTAGATTTTTCACTCCCGTATACAAGGCTCTGCAGCCCCTCCTCTTTCTAAGGCAGTGAACACTGGTCTTCCCAGGGCGACGTGCCCTGGATCTCACAGATCCAATGGCTGTCCCCACCCTTTAAGGTTTTGTCTGTCTGTCACAGGCCTGTGTTTATCTGGCATGGAAGAACATGGCAAAGACCCCCAAACTCAATCATGGCCAGACCCCCC
>OU015757.1:27831297-27842329 GCA_907169655.1 Acomys percivali
TCTGAAATTAAATACTTTGAACTGTAAGTGTCCTGGCTTCAAATCTCTAGTTGAGAATATAGGTTTTCAGAGATTCTGAATCCACTTCAGCCATAATGGGAAGATCTCTTGAGGCTACCAAGGACTCTAGAGAGAGAGGAAGAAAGTGGTCGTACCTCAATCCTGACACCTGGGTGATGTGTTTGTAGCATCAGTAGGATTCTCCTATATTGTTGCCACACTCATCTGTGGTCTCAATAGCCTGCCAGGTTAGATTTGCTGTGTAAATGTATTTTACAATGCAGGCAATCTTTATTCACCAGTGTTGTGGAGAATTTTTCCACCAGATATGTTTATGACATAGTGACTGCACTTCCCTACTGTTACCTTCCATGGCAACCCATTATCCTCATTAGCATTCAGTGCCCCAGCAGGACTGTGTACTGACCTAGATGGTTCTTTATGTGAAACAAATTACTCAAACCTTAAAAAAAATCTTTCTTAGATGTCTCTTTTTTGGGGGCGGGGGGGGGTTTTGAGACAGAGTTTCTCTGTGTAGCCCTGGCTGTCCTGGACTCACCTTGTGGACCAGGCTGGCCTCAAACTCACAGCAATCCGCCAGCCTCTACCTCCGAGTGCTGGGATTAAAGGTGTGCACTACCACGCCCAACTTCTTAGATGTCTTTAAAATCTAATGCTTGCTCAAGGGTGGCTCATGTCAGATTGTGTGTCTGTATTAAAGCTAAACAGTTTTGCTCTCTTAAGTTCACTTTCTTGCAAAGCCTTCAGAGAAAACCTCTTCAACAGTAAGGGTTGGCGGGGTGGCTCTGTGGGTAAGAGTGCTTGATCTGCTATCATGAGGATACAAATTCTAATCCTCAACACCATATAAAAAGACAGGCATGGGTGCTGGAGAGATGGCTCAGAGGTTAAGAGCATTGTCTGTTACTACAAAGGTCCTGAGTTCAATTCCCAGCAACCACATGGTGGCTCACAACTATCTACGATGAGGTCTGGTGCCCTCTTCTGCCTTGCAGGCAGACATGCAGGTAGAACACTATACATAATAAATCTAAAAGAAAAGGAAAAAAAAAAAAGCCAGGCATGACTAATGACTGCATTGCCCATAACCCCAGCATTGAGCGTGTGGGAGCTCAGTGGTTAGCCAGCCTAGCCAAATCAGGAAACTTCTGGTTCAGTGAGAGACCTGGTCTGGAGGCAGAAAGGTAGAAACTGATATAGGAAAAGTCCCAGTGTTCTGCTCTGTTTTTTTGTTTTTTGTTTTTGTTTTGTTTTGAGACAGGGTTTCTGTGTGTAGCCTTGACTGTCCTGGACTCCCTTTGTAGACCAGGCCAGCCTCGAGCTCACAAAGATCTGCCTGCCTCTGCCTCCCGAGTGCTGGGATTAAAGGCGTACGCCACCATGCCTACCTAGCAGGAGGATTTTTAATTCCAGGCCTTCCTGGGCTACATAGTGAGATCCTAATCTCATCTTTTGTTTTGTTTTGTTTTGTTTTGTTTTTTTCGAGACAGGGTTTCTCTGTGTAGTGTTGGCTGTCCTAGACTCACTTTGTAGACCAGGCTGGCCTCGAACTCACAGCGATCCACCTACCTCTGCCTCCCGAGTGCTGGAATTAAAGGCGTGCGCCACCACACCCGCCTCCTAATCTCATCTTTTATGTCTTTGGCACAATCCATACTTTCCATAACTTTTCTTCCTTTGTTTTCTTCCATTGTGATTTGTAGTCACCTACAAATGGGTTGAGAGTCTGACCTTTATTCTATAAAAATAATACTCAATATACTTAATATACTATAATAATAAAGCTTAATAGTTACTGACACCTAGTGTCACCATGACTACAGTAGTCAAAGTTGGAAAATAACCCTGTGAACTACTTGAGCCACTATTGCCCTGTGGTTGTTTTGGACTATGCTGTCTAATGAGCTATTAGTGTGTGGTGTTTGTATCTGAAGCAGGCAGCCAGCAACAAACAGGAATAGACCTAGGTTAGAAGAGAGGGTTTTTTGTTGTTGTTTGTTTGTTTTCCTTTTCTCAGCCAGCCAGCTGTGGTGCAGCACATGAAGCTTCCACTTTGGACTGTCAATTTTAGCACCTGTCCTTCATTTCCTTTGCTAAGATGTCCTCAAGCCTTACACTGCGGGGAGGTTACTGCATCTAGAGTTTCTGTGGCATCAACCTGAGCCTCATGGGGTGGGCTCCCTGCCTAATTAGACAAATGATCTGCAACCAAAGCTGGTCAGCTTTACCTTGGATTCCTGCCATGCCTTGGGCAAGGGACATTTACCATCCTGCCCCCCCCCCAAGGATATGCACAGCATTTCCTCTCTGGTAACTTTGCAATTGGCAAAACTTACTTTTTCATTTTTGACTGAAGTTCTAGTCTAAACAGTCCCTGGCTCCAACCACCTCCCAAATGGCCCAGATCAAACACCGGGTATCTCCTTACTGCCAGCCCAGACTTGAACCTTGGAAATTTCAGGAAATTCCGTTTCTTTGGCACATGGCTTTTGTGATGCTGCCATACAAGATCTCCCTCTGCTGACTAGAAATGGGGTACAATAATACAGAAGAAAAAAGTATGAAAATAGTACAGAATGTGGTAATACATGCCTGTGATCCCAGCACTCTGGGAGACTGAGCAGGAAGATTGTTGAATGAGAGGTGAGTCTGAGCCACATTAGTGAGCTGAAGGCTTTGCTAGGAGGCATGTGGAAACTGGTGAGGCACACCTTCAATCCCAGCAGGCAGGGACAGATGCATCTCTGAGCTTAAGGCCATCCTGGTCTACAGAGTGAGTTCCAGGCTAGCCTGGTCTGCAGAGTGAGTTCCAGAACAGATAGGGATGCACAGAGAGAAACCCTGTCTCAAAAAAGCTGGAGGGTGGGGTAGACACAAAACCAGAAAAAAAACTTTTATATGCATACCTATATGATATTTTTCTATTTACAAAATGGTTTTATGCTTATTATCTTGGTTTCTTTTTTTATAACTTGAGGCTAGGCTACCATAGTGGTTGAAGGACATACACTCCTTCAATAGTGCTACTGTTTCCTAGACTGTCAAGTTTATACTACTGGTTGCATAGCTTGTGACAAGTGAGATAAAACATATTCAGCATGTAGAATAGAGTGTAACAAAAATAGCTGGTCACTATGACACACCCTGCATGCTAGCTATGCAGAAGGCTGAGACAGGAAGATCACTTGCTCAGTAGTTCTTCGCTAGACTGGGTAACATACTAAGACCCCATCTTCAAACCAAAACAAAGAAAGAAAGAAAAGAAAACCCTGTTATCCCAGCCCTTGGGACTTTGCTGAGGATCTGTCCAAGGTCACCCTCAATTACATGGGGTGTTCAAGGCCAGCCTGAACTCTGTGTCGATACTGTGTAAGAAAACTAAGTCCAGGTGTGGTGGTGCACATCTTTAATTCCAGCACTTGGGAGGCAGAGGCAGGCGGATCTCTGTAAGTTCGAGGCCAGCCTGGTCTACAAAGCCAGTCCAGGACAGCCAGGACTATGAGAAACCCTGTCTCGAAAAAACTAAACAAAACAAAAAAAAAAACCTAAGGCTCAAGCTTGAGGCTGGAGGATTGCTATGAGTTTGAAGGCAGCCTAGGATACATTGTTCCTGGCCAGCCTGGATTACAAAGTAAGAACTTATCTGAAATTTTTCTTTTTAAAGAGAGAAAGAAAAGATGGAGAGAAGAGAAGAGAGACTGATGTTCAGAAATCAAGTAGGGACATTAGGGCTGGGATTCAAACCAAGGTTCTCTTTGGTGTCCATTCTGTTTACTGCATCTCAGTTACTTCTAAAATCAATGTCCAGAGTTGTATATAGAAAACTTTGATCCTTGGAAACTGGACCTTTTTATTATTTAAAGTTCTGCATGTAAATGCCAAGAGACTGTAGTGTTTATTTTCTCTATTTTTAAAAAATTATTTGTATTTTATGTACAGTGGTGTTTTGCCTGCGTATATCTATGTGTGAGGGTGTTGGATCCCCTGGAACAGGAGTTACAGACAGTTGGGAGCTGCCATGTCGGTGCTGGGAATTAAACCCAGGTCCTTTGGAAGAGCTGCCAGTGCTCTTAACTGCCAAGCCATCTCTCCAACCCCTATTTTCTCTATTTTAAAACGGAGGCATGGAAAAGTACTAATAAATTAGAAAATCAGTGTCCTTAATTTTTTTTTTTAAATCTCTGAGCTGATGCCAAATGTGACCTGTCTTGGTTTGCTTTCTATTGGTACAGTAAATCTCCATGACGAAAAGGAACTTGGAGAGGGCTTATTTGTCTGTGAGGCTCCAGTCCATCATTAGGGAAAGCCAAGTCGAGACCCAAAGCAGAGACCATGGAGTAATGCCTTTACTGAACTATTCCCTATGGCTTGCTCAACCTACTTTCCCATACAAGCCAAGGCCTGCCCAGCAGTGATACTTCCCACAGTGGGCTGGGTCCTCCCACATCAGTCAATAATCAGAGCCCCGAAGACTTGCCTACAGGCCAATCTGATAGAAACATTTTCTCAATTGAGGTTTTCTTTTCCAGATGATTCTAGCTAGTGTTAAGTTGACAAAAAACAAAAACCCCACAACTAATCAGCACAGTCATAAAATGAAAAATTAAAGCTTGAATGTTGCTGGGTGGTGGTGGCACATGCCTTTAATCCCAGTTCTCGGGAGGCAAAGGCAGGTAGGTCTCTGTTCTAGGTCAGCCTATTCTACAAAGTGAGTTCCAGGACAGTCAGGGATATACAAAGAAACCCTGTCTTGAAAAACCAAAACCCACCAACCAACCAAAAAAGAAACCTTGAACACTGTATTTTTGTCTTTATATAGATGTGGTTCCAATACACCATGTATCTTCACTATATAGGCAGGAGAATGGTCCAGGTAATCAATAGCAAAGCTCAGCCTGATTTATGGCCACTGGTATTGTGTTACAGATTGGACAGGCTTCCTTTCCTATATTTAAAGAGCTATCTTTGGCTATTTATTTATTTATTTATTTTTGGTTTTTTTTTGAGACAGGGTTTCTCTGTGTAGCTCTGGCTGTCTTGGAATTCACTCTGTAGACCAGGCTAGCCTCAAACTCACAGAGATCAAGTGCTGGGATTAAAGGCATGTGCCACTACTGCCTGGCTCCATCTTTTGATTTTTACTGATTTATATTTCTACTTTTTATTTTTTTAGGCTACCATCAAGAAACAATGAGTTTAAAACCATTCACCTACCCATTTCCAGAGACAAGGTTTCTTCATGCAGGACCCAATGTGTATAAGTTCAAAATCAGATATGGCGACAGTATCAGGTAATTTGAAAGGTAGGAAGATAGCTCATGCAAGTGCACTCCCCAGGTCATCCTCTCTGCCTTACTCAGTCCAGGGAAGTGACTGCAATAGCACCTGGCCAGGCTCTTCTCTACGTACTGCATTAGCTGTTTATATAATTTCCTAAGTGAGCAACAGTATGCCTTTGAGGAGATACTTCTCAGAATTTTTTCAGTTTGGTCTCGTCTTAAAATGTAAGTAAGTAGCCGGGCATGGTGGCACACACCTTTAATCACAGCACTCGGAGGCAGAGGCAGGGGCTAGCCTGGTCTACAAAGAGAGTTCCAGGACAGCCAGGGCTATTACACAGAGAAACCCTGTCTTGAAAAACAAAACAAAATAAAACAAAAAATGTAAGTAAATAAATAAAATTGTGAGTAGGGCTGGAGAAATTACTTGTCAGTCAAGAGCACTGACTTTTCTTCCAAATTCCATTTCTGTTTCCTGAACCTATGTGGTGTTTTCTCCTATAACTTTAGTTCCAGTGGATCTGATGGCTTCCATGGACACCACAAGCATGTGATGTGTACATATAGACAAAACAACTATATATATAAAACCAGGGGCTGGAGAGATGGCTCAGCACTTAAGAGTGTGCATTACTCTCCCAAAGGACCCTAAGAAGATTCCCAGAACTCAAGTCAGATGGCTTAAAATTGCCTGTGACTATAGCTCCAGGGGATATGACACTCTGTGTCTCTGCGGGCACCCACACTCATCCATACACTCACACACACATCCATACACCCACACAGATACACATGTGATTAAAAATAAATATTTCAGAGCTGGGCATGGTGGCATATGCCTTTAATCCCAGCACTCGGGAGGCAGAGGTAGGCAGATCACTGTAAGTTCGAGGCCAGCCTGGTCTACAATGTGAATCCAGGACAGCCAAGGCTACACAGAGAAACCCTGTCTCAGAAAACCAAAATAAATAAATACATAAATATTTCAGAGGTATTGCAAAGAACTTATCAGTATGGTCTAGTGCACAAATAACCAACACAGTGAGATTATAGTGTATTTTAAAGCTGCAACCACTATACTGGGCAGAATCTAAATTACTCTAATCCTGTGGCCTCAAAACCTACATATATACCAATAATTTGCCAATCGATGGCTCCTGAGGCATCTCCTTTCTCAACTGTCAACTGTCAGCTACTAGCTCTTCCAGTCGCTTCTTGGAAGCTCCGCCTTCCACGTCCTGTCCTTCTGCCCAGCTGATTGGCCAAACAGCACTTTATTGACAACTGCTACACCCACTCAAAGCATCCCTCCACAATTCCCCCTTTTAGTCTAATAAAAAGCCCCCCTTTACTCTTTATCAACGTAAAAACATCTGAACTCCTAAACAACTAAGCTTAATTGTAAACTAAATTATCTGTCTTTAATCCCATCAGAAACTTTAGAAGGAATAAAATTAATTACCTGAGTAAACAGGAAGTGCAGGTTAGCAGCTTCCAAAATGGAAAAAATGTCAGAGACATTTTGCTGCCTGAACAGTCACTCAAAACCCTCTAACACGTTAGAGCATCATCTTCAGCCTTCTGGCCCAGTATAGATGACAGACATATTTGTGAAGTAGGAACTATTAAGGACTTGCCTACCCTGTCTTGGCAGAGTTTGGTCATCAACTTCACCTGCATCCAAGCTTGCCCATTTCTGTCTGTGGCAGAAAAGGAGGAGATTTTTGCCCAGTGGCCTGTTTGCCACATCTGAAGATGTCTCCATAAGGAGGTTCCTCGATGCTCATTACCTTCTTTGAGACAGAGTGGGTGTTTCTAGGAGTCAATCTGTCTTGTTTCCTTTTTTCTTTTCCTTTTTTTCTTGGTTTTTCGAGACAGGGTTTCTCTGTGGAATGTTCCTGGCTGTCCTAGACTCACTTTGTAGACTAGAATGGCTTTGAACTCACAGTGGATCCGCCTCCCTCTGCCTCCCAAGTGCTGGGATTGAAGGCCTATGCCACCACTGCCTGGCCTGTCTTTTTTTTTTTTTTTTTAAATCCTTAAAACAATAAAAACATCAGCCAGGTGTGGTGGCGCACGCCTTTAATCCCAGCACTTGGGAAGCAGGGGGAGGTGGATCTCTGTGAGTTCAAGGCCAGCCTGGTCTACTAAGCCAGTCTAGGACAGCCCAAGCTACACAGAAAAACCCTGTCTCAAAACAAAACAAAAACAAACAAAAACAAAAAACCAAAAGTAAAACAAAAAAATCTTTAAATGCCATATTCTATAGGTCTCTGAGACTTTTGAAGATCTTAACCAAATTATGTTACCTTATCTATCTAAAGAATCATATCTGTTAAACGTAGGATGTATATTCTTTTGATAAAATAGAGTAGTATTTGACATGACCATGAGTTGATCAACTAACAATTAACTTGTGTTGCTAATTATCCTAAAGTATTGGAAATAAACCTGTATCATAAGTGAGTTGCATGGGTACAATGCCTCATATTAGGGTAGAAATAATGTGTGTGAATAATAATCTTAATTTGAATTCTGTACCAATGTATCAAAATTAAACTTATTTTGCATCATTATATGAAATTCTATACAAATGAATTAAAAATAACTCTATTTGTGAGTAACAATTAAGGTCTTAAGTTGATTCAATAATTTACTTTTTGTCCTTACATCCCTATATATTTCTATATTCTCTTTTCTTTTTTGTTGTTATTGTTTTTTGCTTTTTCAAGACAGAGTTTCTCTGTGTAGACTCGCTTTGTAGACCAGTCTGGCCTCGAACTCACAGCAATCTGCCTGCCTCTGCCTCCTGAGTGCTGGGATTAAAGGTGTGCGACACCACGCCTGGCTCCCCCTTCTTTCTTTTAAGCCCCTACCTTCATACCTAAGAAAGATAAAGGAAAAGAGAAAAAGATCCCTGAATCCAATATTATTTTCTCTCTGAATAAGACCAATAATAACATAACCAATTCCCAGTGAAAATAAACATCTGTAGCCCAAGAAAACAACCAAAACCTTACCCAACACCCCCTTAAGGGAAATGGAATGTCACTCTCTTTTAAAGGCTTCTTCCAGCACATTTGTGACTATAATACCTTTTTAATGGCCCAAATAAAATTGGGAAAATAGTTAAACAAGCTAGAGATAGAATTTGTGGTCCAGTCTCTAAATATTGAAAAATTCCAGGCTTAATAGAAGTCCTTTGTGGGATAGTGTGAAATGCTGGATCAATTGGAATTAGAAGCTTTCCCTGAAGCTGTCCTGGGAGCTGTTCTGTTCTGATGAGGAACAGCAACCAAAGCTTGTGACTGGAACATGAAGGATGCAGGATGTCAGTGTCTTAGCATGCTGGAGGATGGATCCTGTCAGATCTGATCCAGCGTCAGTGTCCAGTTCTTTTGTTCTGAAAACATATCATTTATCACAAGCATTTTACAGTCCCAAAACTGTAAATGTATGAGGTATGCAGGATGCACAGAACAGTCAAGATTGGTTCTCTGCTTTTTATATGAGCAGAAGAAAGACTTCTGTAAATCTCCATTCATGCAGTACAAAGAATGGCATGTAATAATATGTCATGGACATTCTGTAACTAACAAGAAGCATTGGATATGCATAGACATTCATGTCTCAGCCAGTGTCAGTTATTTCCATGTAGTGGGATTAGCAATACATGTTACCTGCTTGCTCTGTAGTTTGAATTCATGTAAGTATAGACTGACTTAGGTTAGCAGTCTCCCTTTCATCCAGGTCTGTTTCATTTTGACCTCTTTCAAAGAGGAAGTATAAGATTACCATTACCACAGAAGATACAGTCATTATCTAACTGAAATCAAAACAAGATTGTATAGTTCTAAATGTCCTTCTCTAGGCTCTATGGCGCCTGATGTATAGGCCAGGCGGCTACCTGTTTCCAGAGAGAAAGCATCCTGTCTAGAGACAAGCTGGTTGCCTTGAGCAAAAGAAAAGGCATTAAGCTTTAAATAAACTTATGTATACCCTAGGCATCTTGTTCCTGGGTTTTTACATTTGTTTCAGGTGTTTTTATCTCACCCCTTCTCTCCATAGGGAATGGATGCTTCCACCTTTTAAGCATATGAATTGTAGCTTTTTGAGTTTCTGGGACCTAACTAGCCTGGTGTGTACTTTGTCACCTGTAAGTCCTCTGTGTCTCTTTGAATCAGGTGTGACTGCCACCTGTCCCCAGTGAAAGTGGCTCACATTTAGAGGGATGAGCTGGCTGCTAGAGCAGTGACACCTCAACTCAATCAGCATACAAAAGATTTTTGACATGGAAGGCATGCTGCTTGCATGTCTGTCTCCTGTAGTTTTTTTGTCCAACTATAACTGAATCATGAGAATTTATTTTTGTGTCTTCAGTGGTTTTAATCCATTCATGAAAAAGTGCAGATCTTGCCCTCAAGGATCTAATAGCCTTTTTGTATTCAGCTTTAGCATTCTCAAAAACTAGAGATGAAAGCAGAATTTCTCTAGCATTTGGGTCTGCTATGGTTCTATTCAGAGTTCGGCTCTGAAAAAGTCAGTAAACCTTGTGTTATTTTTGTAAATGATTCCGTTTGTCCCTGTTGCTCAACCTTGCCCCAAGCATTCATGGCCATTGTTCAGCATTGTTCTAAGACAGCATCATCAACGGCAATCTACTCTAGTTCAGAATATGGGCCTTCACCTAACAACTGATCCCTGACAATATCAATGCCTCCAGTCCTATTGCGCTGCTCCATAAGTGCGGCCTTATCTTTCCACCATACCAGCCATTGTATTTGGGGACCCGGCTCTAAGATGGCAGTCTTCAAATCTCTCCAATCTTTTGGAATTATGCAATTCCATGTGGCCCAGTTATTAAGTATCTCTTTGACATATGGTGAATGTAAACCATAACTGCTTATTGCCGCCTTAAACCCTTTTAAATCTTGTGTATCTATAGGTTGCCAATCAAAACCCTGATAACCTTGTGGATTTTCCTCATCTCCTGGTAATTCCGTTATGAAGGCTGGGAAAATCATTTTAGGTTTTTAAACAGATAATGACTGCTCTGTAGTCTTGATACAAAGTCGTGTTGTATGTTCTGGCCTTTTTTCTTCTGGTTCTATCTCAGTATTATTATTCTTAGTTATAAGCTTTTCTTATTTATTTATTTATTTATTTATTGTGTATACAGTGCTCTGTCTGTATATACATCTGCAGGCCAGAGGAGGGCATCAAATCACATTATAGATGGTTGTAAGCCACCATGTGGTTGCTGGGAATTGAACTCAGGACCTCTGGAAGAACAGCCAATGCTCTTAACCACTGAGCCATGTCTCCAGCCCCAGTTATAAGCCTTCCTAACTTCTAAAGTTTGTTTCTAAGTTTCATATTTTTCATTTTGCTTTGTCTCTAATACCCTAGCATTTTCCTCAGTCCAATCTGTAAATTTTTATAATTTTTTTTCTCTAAAGCCTTTTCCTTTGAAAAATTATAGAAAGCAAGAATGATTAAAATAAAAATAGTAGTCACACCAGGCGTGGTGGTGGCACATACCTTTAGTTCCAGCACTTGGGAGGCAGAGGCAGGTGGATCTCTGAGTTTGAAGCCAACCTGGTCTGCAAAGTGAGTCCAGGACAGCCAAGGCTACACAGAGAAACCCTGTCTCAAAAAAAATAGTAGTCACAATCAGTAACATGATCTCTCTCTCTCTCTCTCTCTCTCTCTCTCTCTCTCTCTCTCTCTCT
>OU015757.1:27847857-27878830 GCA_907169655.1 Acomys percivali
AGTGAAGATCTCACTATGACCCTAGGTTGGCCTTGAGTTCATAATCCTCCCCCTGCCTTAGTTTCCCACATGCTGTGATTATGAGCATGTGCTGCCATATCCAGCAGCAAATACTTTTTATATTCTTTTGTTTTTACAAATTTTATTTATGTGTGTGGATGTTTTGCCTGCATGCATATTTGTGTACCACCCATATGCCTAATGCTTGCTAAGGCCAGAATAGGGTGTTGGATCCCCTGCAACTGGATTTATAGGTTATAAGCAGCCATGTGAGTGCTGGAAATCAAACCAGGGCCCTCTAGAACAGCCCATGCTCTTTGCTACTGAGCCATGTCTCCCGCCCTGCATGTTCTCCTTCAGTCCTTACTAGTTTCCGGGACAATATTATCATTCTCTTTATTCCTTTAGAAAATACTAACTGAGAAGTGGCATGCAGCCTTATTATTCAAAACATCAGCTCAGGGGGCTGTAAAAGTACCTACAAAAGCAGGAGGACTTGAGTTCAGATCCCCAGCAGCCATAAAAGCTGAGCTGAGCGCTGTGACCCCAGGGCCAGGGCAGCGGAGACACTGGATCCCTGGAGCTCATAGGCTGGCTAGCCTCACCAGATCAATGAGCTCCAGCTCCAGTGAATAACCCTGTCTCCAAAGCTAAGGTGCAGAGATGGAGGAAGACACCGGCAGCGGTCTCTGGGCCCCTATATATGTGTTCATAGGTACATCAATTGAAGTCAGGACCTCTGGAAGAGCAGTCAGTGCTCTTAACTGCTGAGCCATCTCACCAGTCCTGGTAATATCCATTATGATGATGCCCTCTTCTGACCTGCAGGTATACATGCAGGCAGAGCATTGTATATATAATAATAAATAAAAATAAATTTTAAAAAATAGATATTACCTACTATTATAGGCAATACACCATGCTAGATAGAACAACAAATGACAGTTTCTGTTTCCTGGGGCCCAAACTTGAGGAAAACAAGCCTTACTAAAGTAAATTACAAAAGTTGAAACTGGCCAGGCGGTGGTGGTGCATGCCTGTAATCCCAGCACTCTGGGAGGCAGAGCCAGGGAGATCACTGTGAGTTCGAGGCCAGCCTGGCCTACAAAAGTGAGTCCAGGACAGCCAAGGCTACCCAGAGAAATCTTGTCTTGGGGAAGAAAAAAAAAGTTGAAACTGAAATTCAAAATTTATTCCAAAGAAATGAGTGGCCTTGGGCGAGGGACATGATTCAAAGGGGGAATACATGATACCCACAGGAGTAGGTTCAGTTACAGTATCCACTCTTCCCCCTAAAAATAGGTCATAGAAAATTATTTTAAAAACAAAACAAAACAAAAAACTAGCCAGGTGTAGTGGCACATGGCTTTAATCCCAGCACTTGAGAGGCCCCAGCAGGCAGATCACTGTTAGTTGAGGCCAGTCTGGTCTACAAAACAAGCCCAGGACAGCCAGAGTGACACGGAGAACCCCTATCACGGAAAAAAAAAAAAAAAGAAGACAACAAAAAACAAACAAAAACCATTTAGTAAGACAGGCATCATGGTGAACACCTTTAACTCCAGCACTCAGGAGGTAGAGGCAGGTGTATCTTTGTGAGTTCAAGGCCAGGCTGGCCTACAAAACAAAGCCAGGGCAGCCAGGGCTACACAGAGAAACCCTCTCTTGAAAAACAAGCCAAAAAAGCCAACAACAACAAAAATACTGAAAAAATAAAATAACTGTTGGATCATAGGCTGACTCAGTAGAGTAAAGCTCCTGCACTAGGATTGGGAACCTGAGTTTAATCCCTGATACCCATATGGTAGGAGAAAACCAATTCCCCCGGGTGTGGTGGCGCACACCTTTAATCCCAGCACTGAGGATGCAGAGGCAGGAGGATCGCTGTGAGTTCAAGGCCAGCCTGGTCTACAAAGTGAGTCCAGGACAGCCAAGGCTACACAGAGAAACCCTGTCTCAATAGAAAAAGAATGAAAGATGTAAATGGAAAGATAAGCTGAACTTCAACAGTATTAAAATGATTTTTTAAATCTTTTTCAGGATTCTGTCCGTGTGGTCTTGGCAAACATGGATAACCTGCAGCCCTTTGTTACAGAGCACTTCATTGTGTTCCCCTGTATCCTTTCTTTCCTGGTCTCCCCCAGCCCCTCAAGAGTGGAGTTTGATGTTTAAGATAGGTCATATCTCATGTGTCCCAGGCTGGGTCTACTTCCACTTCCCAGGTTACAAGTGTAACCCTATGCAAAACACCATGCCTGACATGGGCTTTTGAGGTAGCTAGCTGTGGCTGGTCTCACTAGGTAGCCATGGCTGCCCTGCTATTCACTATGTTGTCAAGGGTAGCACAGAATTCACAGTAATCTTCCTGCCTTGGGCTCCTCCTCAGTGCTGTGATTGTAGGCATGCAACACCATACCTGGCTTTTCCTAGCTATCAGTGAGCTACAAATGACAGCTATAGATTCAAATGGAAGCAGTGAGACCAAAGGCAGTTTGGAAGGTAAATCAGAGAAAAGAGAGCTAGAGCCTCAGCCTCAAATAGTTACAGGAGTGCATACTGGTCTCCTTCCTCACTTCCTTAGCACCATCCTCAGATAAAAGTAAGTGGGAGAGAGTTTCCCACCTGAGATTTAAACATGGAGAGGTCATCCTGACCCCCTATCCATTTGTTTTTACTCTCTATGTAGAGATGAAATGGTTTGCTGAAAACCTGCCTTCAGGTAAGTAGGATGATGAGAATGAGGGTGATAAAAAAAAGGAAATGGGCAGGGCTATGAGCTGAGCACCATGTAGCTGTCTGCACAACTGGGTGTTACCCACACAGGACAGAGCTCTGGAACATTCTTTCTAATTTGATTCAGTACCTTGTGGCTTAGGCACCATGATAAGTTACTTAATCTGCCTGTGTCTCCTTTGTAAAATGGTGAAGAGACACATTAATTATAGGGATTGTATACGTAAGTATTGGTGGGTAGGAATACATAGTGTATGTGTAGAGTAATTGCTCAGTGACAGATACCTATGTAAATAATTTTGGTTTTGTTTGTGAAATGGGGTTTCTCTATGTAGCCCTGGCTGTCCTAGAACTCACTATGTAGACCAGGCTGCCCTCAGACTCACTTGCTTCTGCGTTATGAATACTGGCCTTCTCTCTCTCTTTTTTTTTTTTTTTTAATGTATGAATGTTCTATCTGCATGTACACCTGCACGCCAGAAGAGGGTACACAATCTCATTATAGCTGGTTGTGAGCTACCATGTGGTTGCTGGGAATTGAACTCAGGACGTTTGGAAGAGCAGCTCTTAACCTTTGAGCCATCTCTCCAACTCCCTCACAAATGTCTTAACACCATCCCCCAGTTACTAATCCCTGGAGGATATGTTTATTTTGCTAAGAGGCAAATAAATGCATTCCATATTGATTTGAAATAGTACAAAAGAAGGCAGAAGAGATGGTTCAGTAGATAATAATGCTTGTTATACAAACACAAGGGCCTGAGTTTAAGTCTCCATTGCCCATGGCCACATGGGCTGTCAGTGTGTGTGGCAGAGACTGGGTAGGTGCTAAGAGGTCACTGGCTGGCCAGTCTACCTGAAATGTTGAGCTTCTGGCTCAGTGAGAAGTACAGCCTCAAGAGAATTAGATGGAGAACAACAGGAGATACCCAGTTTTTCATGTAGTAAAATCCATCCTCTATTGAGGGGCATGAATCAACTCCATTCCAGCTTAGAGGTAGCAGTTGTCCTGCAGCAGGGTGGGGCGGAAGCTCAAAGATCCTGTGTAGGGAAAGTTGGACTAGGCAAAAAAGGAAAGGGCCCAGGCAGAAGTTTTGTCTCAAGCCAATTACCATAAATAAATAAAGTCTAGAAACCCTGGTAACAATCTTAATCTATTATGATGGTCAAATTTCCCATTGTAGGGAAACCAACAGACGATATTCCTCTTGAGTTGGTAAGTTTTTCTTTTTCTATACTAAATGAAAATTGTCTTTCTTGCCTCAAAAGTGCTGTTCTTGTATCTTCTGCCTTAGCCCCTCAGTTGCTGCTCAGGTCCATCACAGCTATGAACATGAGACCATATGTCTCTCTTCCTATAGATTGCAGAGGCAATGTCTCTGGCAGAGTGTCTTGCTGAGATGTTGTGCGTAGCCTTGGGCCAGCAGTCGTCGGTGCTAGGCCCTCCTAAACTGTGAGCCACTCTAGAAGAGGGAGGCTCCCAGGAATCTGGTTTCCTCTCTACAGGTCCTAGCTGAGAAGGATGCAGAAGAAGCTGCAATGAAGAAACAAAAACTCATGAAAGAACCCAGCTCCCCAGGCAGGCCACGGCCACACAGGTCAGTGGCATCGAGAGGCTTTGCCACCTATTGCTGCTTGTTGATTCTGTCTTGCAAGTTGCTTGATTTGGAGGTTTCATCAGTACCTTGCTCACTCCAGCGCTAAACTAAGGAAAAGAAATCAGTTGATATTTTCTATTTCATTTGAAGTCTGTCAGAAAAGTAAGATTGTTCTGTTCATCAAGATGAAGGCTGAACTGGAGTTGTAGCCTGATGGAGTGCTCACCTAATAAATGTGAGGCCGTGACATCAAAAAGAAAAATACAGACAAAGACTAGGAAGAAACACAGTCAGATCTATAGAACTGAACTCAGCATAGTCAGTGAGTACATATGGTATTATGCGTAGAAAACACACAACCTAGGGAGTCTCAGAATGTTACACAGAAACAAAAAGAGGCTGAAGAGATGTCTTGGTTGGTAAAGTCCTTGCCATATAACCATGAGGACCTGAATGTGATCCCGGAACCCATGAGGGTGCCAGGCCTGGTGGCACAGGCTCATAGTTGCAGTGTGGAGAGAGGCAGACATGTAGACTTACTGGGGTCACCAGCTAGCCAGCCTAGCCTACTTGGCAAGCTGCAGGCCAGTAAGAGACCTGTCTCAAATTTAAAAAGTGGACAGTACTTGCGGAACAGCACTGGTGGTTGGTTGTACTTAGCCCTCCACACAAGTGTATACATGTGTACATTCACATCCCCATACCTATACATACATGAATATATACATACAAAGAACTTTGAAAGAGGCTGGGCGGTGGTGGCGCACGCCTTTAATCCTAGCACTTGGGAGGCAGAGGCTGGTGGATCGCTGTGAGTTCAAGGCCAGCCTGGACTACAAAGTGAGTCTAGGACAGCTAAGGCTACCCAGAGAAACCCAGTCTTGAAAAACCCCCCCAAAAAAAAAGAACTTTGAAAGAATGAGGACAAATAAACTAGAATTTGTTTTATCCCATGAGCAATTGGCTAAAATGTAAACATGTGCAAGATATTGTGCGTGGTAGTATACACTCAGAAGAAGCTCAGCATTCAGTAGGCAGAGACAGTAGAATCACTTACTGCAAGAGGCCAGCCAGGAATACTAAAAAGATCTTATCTTTAAAAAAAAAAAAAAAGTAGTGTCAGGTGGGGTGTGGTGGCACATGTCCTTAATCCCAGCACACAGGGAGACAGAGGCAGTTGGTGCTGTCTGAATTCCGGGATATCCTGGTCTACAAAGTGAGTCCAGGACAGCCAAGGCTACACAGAGAAACCCTGTCTTGGGGCAGGGTTAAGCAGTGTGCATGAGTTGTTAGAGGGAATGCTGAACATATCCCAACGTGCTGAAGTTGCTGTTGTAGAGGTTACTTGTGTCCTTTTGTTTTTCTGTCAATGGAAAAATTAGTCATCCTTGGCATCCCAGAGAAGCCACCTGGAATAATCCAAGGTGTGGTTTGGTCCTCAGCCCCAGGTGCTTTACGCCAGGCCCGCCTAGGACTTGAGGCCCCTAGACAAAAGAACAGTGAGGGAAGACTATCATGGGCTGACTGTGCATTTTGGGTGGGTGTGTCAGTGACAAGTAGGGAGTTTGCTCCAAACCATGTGGAATGTGAGCATATTTGAGGCATAAAACTGCTTTTATTTTATTTTATTTTATTTAGCTGGTTTGACCACAGAGATGAGGCCCCAAATACCTCCTGGGTTTTGATGCACAACTCAACATTTCATACTCTCATACCCCTGTCCTTCACATTTTCTGCTTCTCAAACCTTCCTTTAAATGTCGGCAATTGAAGTTCTATTGTGAATTAAAGCGACCAAAGAAAAATTTGCCATGCAATTTTTACTGCCAGCCAGGAGTAGTATAAAAATAGCCAACTTGCTGAAATATTCATCTGGGCTACCTTTGCTTGAATGTGGTAAAGTTGCCACAGCCAATGACATTTTCTGGGCTTTCCTCCCTCATTTCAGAGCCAAGACAGAGCCTTGTAGTGAAGATCCCAAACGTAAGAAGGCACTGAAGGCAACCGAGAGGGTAAGCAGCGGTGGAGGTGCTGAGGCTCCTGACTGTTCCTTCTCTGTTACAGGCCGGGCTCCTGTGACACGCTCAGCTTGGTCCTTGCTACAGACTGAACTGACTGAACTCATTCTTGGGTTTCACTCTCTGTAAAACGACATTCTCCTATTCTGCAGTTGTCACAGTCTGTCCCCAAAGTTGTTGTATAATGAACACACCCATGCATCTTTTTGTGTTAAGAGTCTTTTAAACTTAAAACTGCTTATGTTCAATAATTTAAAATAGGTCTGTATTGAACTAGCTGAAATCCAATGTAGAATCCTCACTGTAGAAAACGTCTTGCCTTAATCTACACTGGAGTCTGGGGTCTGAGCATGTCTTGTTTTAGCAGGTGAGGTGAGCATGTATCAGCACTAGGAATTGGTAAGGAGTGGAAGTGCACACCTATAATTCCAGCGCCCTGGCCAAGGCAGCAAGATGGCTAAAGTTTGAGGCCAGCCTAACTAAGCTATACGTTTCAAGTCAGCCAGGGCTGTGGAGTGAGACATTCTTTGAAAAAAAAAAAACAAGGAAAAAATGATGTAGGAGCTGGAGGGTGAGGAGGAGTGAGTGATGTCTTCAGGACATGTCCAGTCAGTGCATTCATAGACCCACAGTAGCAGCAGTTAGCTGGATTAAACCTGTACAGGGTCAGTCAGTTATCACCTCTTCATGGAAGGGGAAGGCCACATGAAGCTCACCCTGAGCCAAGGTGCCAGCAGTTCATGAAGTGCTCTGGAAAGGAGAGTATAAGCACCGGTAAGCTGCCCATGGTCCAGGGAATAACCCTCCTCCCACACACATGCAGGTAACCCTAATTGAGTTGTGAGTCCTAAGGAAAAAAGACATGAAAGCAGGAGAATGATGTGTTAGGGCTGCAGAGTGAGGGGGATAGAAATGGAGTGGGGAGAAAAGATGATCAAAAAATTTATTTTACATCCGTGGAGTTGTAAAAGTATAAGTTTTAAATTATTTTGTAAAAAATGGAGGAAGCTGGTCATGGTGGACCATGCCTTTAATCTCAGCACTTAGGAGTCAGAGGCATGATCTGAATTCTCTTTAGTCCACAGGCAGCCTGATCTACACAAAGGGTTCCAGGCCAGACAGGGCTACATGGTAAGACCCTGTCTCTAAAATAAACAAAGGGGTTGAGAGCTGGCTCAGCAGTTAGGGGTGTTCACTGCTGCTGCAGAAGGACTGAAGTGCACTTCCCAGTCTCCATGTTGGGTGCCTCACAACTGCCTGTAACTCCATTTCCAGAGGATCCACCACCTTCTGGCCTCTCTAGGCACCTTCACACATGTACTTATATACACACACATATGTAAATAAAATTTTTTTATTAAAAACCAAAAAGCCAAGCTGGGAGTGGTAGCACATGACTTTAATCCTGGCACTCCAGAGGCCAAGACAGGCAGATCACTGTGAGTTCGAGGCCAGCCTGGTCCACAAAGCCAGTCCGGGACAGCCAAGGCTACACAGAGAAACCCTGTCTCAAAAATCTAAAAATAAACCAAAACAACCCAAATAGCCAGTGAGATGGCTCATTTGGCTGCCATGCCTGATTGACTTCCATCCCCAGGACCCACATGGCAGAAGGAAGGAAGTGACTCCCAAGAGGTATCCAGACTTCTGTGTGCATGCTGTGACACAGCACACCCTCATGCACCTCACACCTACATCCTTATAAACAAATGTGTAAGTGAACCCGGGTGAGATTGCTCATGCCTTTAATCCTAGCACTTGGGAGGCAGAGGTAGGCAGATCACAGTGAGTTCAAGGCCTATACAGGTTCTGCCCCTGTCACCTGAAAAAGGTCATTAAAAAGGCTGAAGACATGGGTCAGTGGTTCTGGAGGTTTTAAGTTTGATTCCCAGCATTTAGGCCAGGCACTTATAACTGCTTGTATCTCCAGCTCCAGAGGGGGTCTTTTCTGCCCACAGGGGCCTCTGTCTTCTGTGGGTACTGCCTCACAAGCACATATCCACACACATATAGGTAGTTTAAAGTACAGTAAGTCTTTTAAAATATAAAAACAACAACAAGAAAAAATGAACAAAATGGAGGGGGGCAGGTGTGGTGGCACACGCCTTTAATCCCAGCACTCAGGAGGTAGAGGCAGGTGGGTTTCTGAATTGAGGCCAGCCTTGTCTCCAGAGGAAGATCAAACATAGCCAGGGCTACACAGAAAAATCCTGTCTTGGAACCTACCCATCCCCCCCCAGTGGCATATTTTTTATTTCCTCCTTTTTTTAAAAAATATTTTTTCAAGATTTATTTATTTATTATGTATACAGTGCTTGCCTGCATGACAGAAAAGGGCATTAGATCACCTTATAATAGATGGTTGTGAGCCACCATGTGGTTGCTGGGAATTGAACTCAGGACCTCTGGATGAGCAGTCAGTGCGCTTAACCTCTGAGCCATCTCTCCAGCCCCTTATTTCCTCCTTTTAAATATCTCTTAACTTTTTGTTTTGTTTTGTTTTGGTTTTGGTTTTTTGAGACAGAGTTTTTCTATGTTATCTTGGCCATCCTGGATTCACTTTATAGACCAGGCTGGCCTCGAACTCACAGAGATCCACCTGCCCCTTCCTCCCAAGTGCTGGGATTAAAGGTGTGTGCCACCATGCCCAGCTTAACTATTTATTATATGTGCCTTTTTTTTTTAAATTCTTTGTTTCCAAAGTAGCTCTGACCCTAAGTTGCAGACACTAACAGTTACCTCCTTCCCTTCTAAGATCTACAACATGGTTAGTTAAGGAGCAAAGAACTACCATATGCATTCATTCAAGACACCGTCCTCTGTCTACTGTGTGCCAAGTAGTTGGGCTCATAGGAATGTCAGGCCAGTCAGATAGCTATGTGCATATGGGAAGCACAGGGTACCTAGTAAACACAAAGAGGTCATGAGGGAAGAGTTCCCTGGGGAAGCCAAGGCCTGCATGAGCCCAGGCCAAAAGGGAAGAGTGTGACACTTTTTATGCAGCAGGCCAGTGCTCCCGGGGCTCAGGGTGCAGCACTGGGAACTGTTAGTGGACAGATCAGCATATACTAGACTCTGATAGGCCTTACATCCACCAAGACCACAGGAGTAAAGTAACGAAACAATTTCACTTCCAGTCTGCTGTTTTGTCATTTGTTTAAGGCATGTTGAGTGCCAGGACACCCAGCACATATATAAAGCCTGGCTGCTTGCTTCCAGGAGTTCATCAGGTCCTTGACTGGGACCTGGGATCTAGACTTCTGCCTCTAGAGACAGGGTTAGACTTGGGGTCCCAGTTTTGTGTCACAGCCCCACAGCACACTGAGTGGTTTTAGGTAGAAAGCTGTCTCCTTCTGTACTCCCAGCCTTTGGAGAGTCAAGAAGAGAAATGAGGAAGTACAAGGGGGTACGTGAAGCTTTGGAGAACAAAGCGCTCCACACAAGCAAGATGATTGCTGTAAAGGAGCATTTCCCTCGCACTACCCTCCGTACCTTCCTATTCTTAGTGACACATCATCTCCTGCAAGAACAGTACCCACAGCTTCTTACTCAACATAATTACCTTTTCAACCTGACTCTGGGCTTAGAGAAAAGCTGAGCAAAACGAGCATGTTTATTGATTTTGACTCAATGCCCAAAGACAGCTCCATCACAGACCCTGTTCCCAGGGAGAGGATTTCTCCTAAATTAAGGTAATCACAGTGACTCTCAGTGCAAGCCACTTGAGCTGGAAGAATTGAATTTGCTCCTGTGGTTCAGTGCTTGGCATCCCCCACCCGTTTGTGGGAAGTTTGAGTTACAGGATCACATACGGCCAGGAGGATTGTGCGTGTCTGAACACACTGAAAAGGTTTAGCAGGGAACGCTTTTTTTAAAAAAATACATTACTTGTCTCATGAGACATGTTTGGGGAAGAATAAGGAAGGGAAGACCCTTTCATCTTGTTTCTTTAGATCCCAGACCTAGAGACCCAAACTACGAAAAGATTAAAAGACAGGAAAGAGCAGATAAATGGCCCCAGTGTGGACCAGCCTGCCAGTGTGTTCTCCACTTCTAAGCAGGCCCTGGCCTTTCAAGGTGTGACGCCCTGCTGGCCCTCTCCAGCCATACCACAGTCTTCCTCAGCTGTGTCTTTCCCCTCAGTTTGTGCCTGTACACTGCCTTCAAGGGAAGCTACCCTTATTGTGAGAGGGGTCTCCATGCTTCTGGGAAGACCTTTGTCCTCTATACCTCATACTCAACCCTCATAAATGCTGGTCTCTTTGGTCATTTCTGCCATAAGATTTAAGTCCAAAATCATAGTTTCATTAAATTTGTAAGAATTATCCTTTCAGGCCGGGCGTGGTGGCGCACCCCTTTAATCCCAGCACTCGGGAGGCAGAGGCAGGCGGATTGCTGTGAGTTCGAGGCCAGCCTGGTCTACAAAGTGAGTCCAGGATAGTCAAGGCTACACAGAGAGACCCTGTCTCGAAAAACAACAACAAAAAAAAACAAAACAAACAAACAAAAAAGAATTATCCTTTCAAGAAACTAGAGCTAGGCCCTCTAAATCCTGCCTTATTGTCTAGGAGGGTAAGAGTAGCTAGTCTGTCTGTGTCTGTGTCTCTGTCTGTCTGTCTGTCTGTCTGTCTGTCTGTCTGTCTCTCTCTCTCTCTCTCTCTCTCTCTCTCTCTCTCTCTCTCCCTCCCCCTCTCTCGCTCTTATCTCATCTCAGAAAGATCTACCATTCTAACTTGAAACTTATGCTTAGAGTAGGGGCCAGTACTGACTTCCTAGGGACCTACTGCAACTATGCCTCCCCAGCACCCTATACAAATTCTTTACCAGAAGCACAGCCTGAATAGCATCCATGCTGCTGTGAAACCAGGCTACGCTGGGTGAGAACAGGCCAGCTGGCAGAGATTCCAAAGGAAATGTATGCTTGTGTTTTTGACCATCAGAGTGTGTACTGGAAATCTGGACCTAGAACCAGGTTGTAGCATGTCCTCTTCAACATACAAAGGAATTTCTACAAAGCAGTGGCACATATAAGATTGCATTGTATTATCCTAGCTGTTCAGCTGTCATGTTCCCTCCATCCCTGGCTCTAGCCATTCTGATTGTAGTTACTCAGTAATGGCATTGTGCCCTTTTCATTTGTCTCTTCCCAGAAAGCCCTGCTCTCCCTGACCGGCTCCTCACCCCAATTATGACAAACTCCCATTCATCCATCAAGGCTCCATCCAGATGTCACTTCCTCTGTGAAGCCTTCCTTGACAACTGCCACCCACTTTGCAACCACAGCACTACAGACTCATGGGGCAGCCTCACTGCAGGGGCTTGCTGTACAGTCTTGACCCATGGACTGTTCCAAAAGACTTTAGTTCTTCTAGTTTCAGCACCAGCAGGCACTAGCAATAGGGATAGAGGCAAACCCAGGTAGGCTTGTCCTGAGCTGCTGCAGCCTGGCTTTAGAGGGACTGTTACGAAACTGGAGTGAACAAGAATAGAAGGAAATGTAGGACCTGCCTGGGCAATCAGAAGCCAGTAGCACCCAGATCATAGGCCCTATAGGACAAAGTCTTAAGTTTTCAAGCCAGCACTCAGGAGGCAGAGGCAGGTGGACCACTGTGACTTCAAGGCCAGCCTGGTCTACAGAGGGGAGTTGTGGGACAACCAAGGCTACATATTCAGTTAAACACCGTCTCTAACAAAAAGAAAGAAAAAGGGGGAAAAAAGATTTTATCCTTGGTCTTTTGTTGTTGTTTTGTTTTGTTTTGTTTTGTTTTTTAGCAGAGCAGGGAAGGAGAAGCCCAGCAGGAATATCAGGACGCCCCAGCTTCTGTTGCCACTGATGTCCAGGAACAAGGTAGGTTTGGGAAGATTCTTGTTTGTTTGATGGGAAGTTTTGTTCTTTGAGACAGGTTCTTGTGATAGAGCCCAGGCTAGCCCTACCTCTTGAGCCTCCTGCATGCTGAGATTACAAGCATGAGCCATCATGCCCAGCCCCCCAAGCTTCTGACAGTGAACTCAGCAGCCCTGCAATTCCAAAACAGTTCCTAATAGAGTGGAACATTTCGAAGGAAAGTTGGAAGGGATGTGGTTCCCTCTTCTGTGGAGCTGAAGAACTATTTCTGGGAAGCGCTTTCTTCTCCTTGCCGGAGGCATCAGCATTAAAACTGAAGGTGCAAGCCAGGCATGGTGGCACACAACTTTAATCCCAGGAGGTAGAGGCAGTTGGATCTCTGTGAGTTCGAGGCCAGCCTGGTCGACAAAGTGAGTCCAGGACAGCCAAGGCTACACAGAGAAACCCTGTGTTGAAAAAAACAAAACAAACAAAAAAGATTGAGGGTGCAGAGGCTGGCACTGGAGCTCAATTGGTAAAGTGCTCAGTTCACTTGCTGAGTCCTAGGGACAATCCCAGCACCTTGGAAAGCCAGGCAGTGTGCACATCTGTAATCCTAGAACTCTAGTGGGTCACTGAAAAGCAAGTTAGAGGCTGGCCTGTGCTGCATAAAATTTTTGTCTCAAAAAGCAAAAAAAATAAATTGAAGGTATAGACAGGTGCTCTGTCAGGCGGAGGAGTGCCCTTCCAGCTCTCTGATCTTTTACCCAGTTTGAGGACTTGGAGTGGGGTGCAGTTATCCAGGACCAGGCTGTGAGCATGTGAATTACTGGACAAGTTGCGGTTCCTTGTGGAAACATGTCAGCTCTGGTGAATGGCTGAGATTTGAGCTGTATAAATATCTTAAGCTAGACTTTGAGAGTACGCCAAGGTCAGAATAGAATCTTGCTGAGCTGAGATGAAGTTGGAAAGGTCAGAGCGAACGTTTCACCTGGCTCTAAATAATTCTTGGTGTATGCGGCTGTCCTGTGATCTCCTCTCAGATCACGGAGCCTGTGAGCTAGCCTCTTTTCCCTGCCTGAGTGTTTTCCTTACAGATGCTAAGTTGGAGCACAGCCTGCTGGGGCTGGCTGTCCCTCCGCTGCAACATTGCAATCCACCACCACTGAAAGAGGCAGGAGCCAGTGGCTTCTTTGGGTTTCTAAGGTAAGATAGAGTGTTTGCCGTCAAAGCTGAAAAGCAGTCTCTAGGACCAGTTGCTTCATTGAGTCTTGGAGGGGGAGAGACTGGAGAAGTAGATTCTTTATTGAGATTTCTCAGTTGTATTACAGTTAGATGGTAGAAATGAAATTGAGAACAAGAACCCTAATTCAAAAGACTGTGTACTATATATATATTTTTTGAGACAAAGTATCACTGTGTAGCCCTGGCTGTCCTGCAACTCACCGCTTAGACCAAGCAGAGATCCCCCTGCCTGTGGCTCCAGAGTACTGGAATTAAAGGTGTGCTATCACACCAGGCTCCTCTCTTTTAAGACAGGGCCTCACTTTGTAGTCCAGACCGATTTTGAGCTTGGACTGCTCTGCTCTCTGCACATTTGTGTACAGTTCTTTCCACCCTGAGGGGCCCACATAAGGCCTATTTCACAAACGTTGCTAGAGCAGAAACGTTTGTCTTTCTTGGGTCATTCAGATAAATGAAGTCAGAATGCTTTCAGTGTTCCCTCAGAATCTAGGTGTGTATTCAGAATCCTTTTTGCAGAGAGCCCTGAGCAAATCTTTTTCTGTCTAGAGCTTAGCTACCCTACTGCAATTCTTTTTCCTTTATTTCCCCCTTCCGTGTATAATCTAATTTAGGTAGCTTTTCAAATGCTGTTTTGGACTTGAATTTCCATTCAGTGGTTCCCCAGAGCAAAATGGCTGGGCTAATGAAGCACTAATGGGAACCAGGGAGAAGGGACGCGACCTTCTCTGTCTCAGCCGCCTCTGCTCTCATCCCTGCAGCACTCTCTTCCCGTTTCGGTATTTCTTCAGGAAGAGCAGTCAGTGAGCCTTCCAGGCACCACAGCATGGGTCCCGGGTCCGTCGGAAAGAGGATTTTCTCCTGCAATGACTCCTCCTAAACTATACCATCCTCTTTTGCTTCCATTTTCTTTTTTTCTTCTGTTTATTTTGAGACAAGCATTATTGTGATATAGCTTGGGCTGGCTTCAAGTCTTTCTGTCTTGGCCTCCCAGCATGTACCATCATACACCATCCTTTTCTTCCTTTTCTTTATTTTTTGTTGTTATTATTTTTGTTTGTTTGTTTATTTGTTTTGGTTTTTTGAGACAGGGTTTCTCTGTGTAGCCTTGGCTGTCCTGGACTCACTTTGTAGACCAGGCTGCCTTTGAGCTATTATTGATCCGCCAGCCTCTGCCTCCCGAGTGCTGGGATTAAAGGCATGCACCACCACGTCCGGCATCATCCTTTTCTTATAACTCCTGGGTGGGTCATGGGGATAAGAGCAACAGACTGAATCCTCATGTGAGTTTATCCTGTTGTTTTTTCCTGTTTGAGACACTAAGGATGGAACTGGAGAGATGGTAGTTAAGAGTACATACTGCTATGCAAAGGACCTGAGTTTAGTTCTCAGCACCCGAGTCAAGCAATCCACAGTAACCTGTAACTCCAACTCCATCAGGACCTGACACATTCTTCTGGCTTCTGCAGAAACTTGCATGCACCACTCTCTCTTCATAATTAGAAAAACAAAGCAAAACAACGCTGAGAAGGGCCAACAAGGTGGCTTGGTGGATAAAGCGCCTGCAGCCAAACCTAATAACCTGAGTTCAGCTTCCATACATGCACTATGGCTTGCATATTCACACAAAATAAAATGTAATTTAGCTGTTCGTGATGGCGCACACCTTTAATCCCAGCACTTGGGAGGCAGAGGCAGGTGGATCTCTGTGAGTTCGAGGCCAGCCTGGTCTTCAAGTGAGTCCAGGACAGCCAAGGCTACACAGAGAAACCCTGTCTCGGAAAAAAAAAAAAAAAAAAAAAAAAAAGATTTAAAAAATAAAAATAATGTAATTTTATTTTTTAAAAAAAACACTAAAGAAAGAATTTTACTGCCCCAAAGCCTGTGTCTTTTGTCTCTAGTACTTAGGTTTCTAATGCTCATGATGGATTATTGATTAAACTTGGTGAATTAGAGCATAAGAGAGAACAGAGAAGCAGCCACGGCCTCCCCATACCCCTAAGTCACGTGTTATGAACCGCAAGAGATGTGCACCTGCCCTCAGCTCTTAGGGCTCTTTACCGGGGTCAGGGAGTAGGGTCACACAAGGTTCACTGGCCTGAGCCCCACTGCCCTCAAGGAAACTGTCTCTTCCTTATTTGGTTTGGCCCAAAAGGATAGTGCCTGGATTGTAAAATGCTCCCCGCCTGCTTATCTCTCTGGTTCTTTGACAGGAACACAGACTAACTAGTTCATCAATGTAACTGGAAGCCAGGGCAAGTTAACGCCCCTGGAAAAGACCAAGGTACCCAAGCCCTTTCTTCACCTAAACGGCCATCTAGAGATGCATCTTGGGCTGCTGTGGCCTCAAGAATAATGGATGGAAATTTTTAAAAACTCCGTTTAGCTTTTTAACTTTTAGTGAAGTCCAATATTAGAATGGACTGCCTCAGGTCTTTAAATAGCCATTTGCCTGTCTCATGCCACAGGGGTCCTAAGGGGAAGTTGGTGTGGAGTGCTGAAGTCCCTCTGAGTCCCTTTGCTTGGCTGCCTCTACCTTTGATAGGGAAAAGGAAGAGAGGCATGGTGCTCTCTGAGAGGCCAGGCAACCACGGACCTGGGGCCTGAGCAGGGAGCCAGCACCAAAAGGCAAGCACGGGTGTAAGGATGAGCATGTGAGCAACATGGCACCGCTGGTTTCTCCCAAATCCTGTTTGTTATTTTGTCCTACAATCCAAAGCATAACTTGACTGACAGCTGCTGCTGCTGGGCACAGCTCCAAAGCCTGGAGATCTCAGTGCTCATACTGACTTGGACTATCTAAGCAGAGGACCTCTGTGGCCCTTTATTCTCATCTGGAAAACAAGAGGGAGGATTTGAAGAGCTCTGAAGAAGCCTTGAGCTGTGGACTATGCCACTCTTCTGAGTGTGCCCATGGTCTGAGGGGCTGCCTCTTGTCACCATAGACCTTCTGGGCTGGCCAACTTCCAGCTAATGTTGACTAAGGTTTTTGTTATTGTTTAGTTTTTGGGTTTTTTTTTTTTGGTTTTTTTTTTTGTGTTGTTTTGGTTTGTTGGTTTTAAGACAGGGTTTTTTCTGTATAGCTTTGCCTGTCCTGGTCTCTTTGTAGACCAGGCTTTCCTTGAACTCACAGAACTCCTCCTGCTTCTACCTTCCAAGTGCTTGGATCACAGGCATGCACTACCTCATTGAGATTTTTTTAAAATGGTGCTAAAGAGGGATGAACCCAAAACCTTGAGCTACTAGGCAAGTGCTCTGCCGCTGAACCACATCCACAGCCCTCAACATGTCGCATTCTTTTTTTTTTTTTTTTTGGTGTAGCCTTGGCTGTCCTAGACTCACTTTGTAGACCAGGCTGGCCTCGAACTCACAGCAATCCGCCTGCCTCTGCCTCCCAAGTGCTGGGATTAAAGGCGAGCGCCACCACCGCCCGGCTACATGTTGCATTCTTGTCCTGGGTCATTCAACACCATGGGGTAGGTAGCAGGCTATCTGAATGTGACTTTTAGTGGGTAACCTTTCCTGTGTAGCCAGAGCTGGACTCAGATCTACTGAGGGTGGAGTCCAGCTCTGCTTCTATGGAGACAGGTCCCTGTTATTCCAAGAATCAGACTTTCACTCTGCAGCTGCCACACAATGAGAAAGCATTCACAGGACCTGGGGGGCTGAAATAAACCTACCCTAGTCTGCCACCAAGCACAGCTAGTGGAGTGCTCCTTGAACTCAAGAATCGTGTTCTTGGGCTGGGGCGTAACCCCATTGGTGGAGTGCCTCCCTAGCATGGACAAGGCCCTGGGCTTCACCGTAGAAGAGCATAAACTGATATGGTGGCTCATGACTGTGACTTCAGGACTTGGGAGGTAGAGGCAGGAGGATCAGAAGGAGGATCCCAGAGATTGCCTCTGGGATGCATGAGATTATCTTTTAAAAGACATTTTCAACCCCATTCCTTTGTAGTCACTAAAAGGCAGATAGGCATCAGGGCTGAGGATGGTAGTTTTCACACAGAATGGCTGATCAGGGCAGAGTCCTGCCAAAGCTTACAGAGTGTGTCACTGGGGCACTCCTGGGCTTGCCTCACTCTCTCCAGTTCTCTATGCTAGACAGCCTTCTGGAGAAAGGAAATGTCAGCAGAGACTGCCCTCTGAGGAAACCTCAGATCCTGATCTCCAGGTGGGACTGTGCAAAGGCTTCAGGCTAGGAGGGGCCTGAAAGCTGATACCTAGGAAGGCGTGGCTCTAAAGCACCCGCAAATAAAAGCCTGGCAAGCCTGGCACCAGTTTGGAGACCAGCAGGAGGCATTGGGAGTCTACAGCCCTGTTTCTGCTGGACTGGTAAGCTGCTGAAGCAGAACAGGTGGAGCTGGGGAGGGAGGGCAGGCGGTGGTGTGCCAAAGTGGCACCCGGTTAGGGGAAGAGGTTTGCACCCCAGATGGTGAGGGGTATTCCAGGGGTAAGTCTGCTCAGGAGGACACCGCACAAGTCCCACCCAGAAGTGGCTGCTCATGCCCTTCCAGAGTAGCCCAAGCAGGGAGACAAATACCCCACACATTCCTGCCCAAGGCAGTGAGGACAGACAGCACCACCCAGGCAGAAGACCCAGCAGCCTGGCTTGCTGGTGAAGGGGCACACCTTCAAAGGCCTCCGCCTCCCACCCCCTCCATTTCAGATGCCCATGGCACCACGAGTCCTGCTTCTCTGCTTGCTGGGCCTGGCAGTCACTGAAAGCCATGGTCGGGAGGCAGCCATCCCAGGCTGCCACTTGCACCGTGAGTAACTCTGCTGGGAGAGTGGATTGGGAACAAGAGCAGAGGTATCCCACTGAACTGCAGACTGGAAATGCAGGTAACCCTAGTCAGCACAGCCTTCACAGGCTGCATGCTTATCTCTTTCCAGCCTTCAATGTGACAGTGCGAAGTGACCGCCAGGGCACTTGCCAGGGCTCCCATGTGGCACAGGCGTGTGTAGGACACTGTGAATCTAGTGCCTTCCCTTCTCGGTACTCTGTGCTGGTGGCTAGTGGCTATCGGCACAACATTACCTCTGTCTCTCAGTGCTGCACCATCAGCAGTCTTAAAAAGGTGAGGGGCCTGAGCCTGATGGGGACATGAGGGTGGGGACCCAGGGTGGGAAGGAGTGGGAACAAACTTGGGTCCCTTCTCCAACAGGTGAGGGTGTGGCTGCACTGCGTGGGGAACCAGCGAGGGGAGCTTGAGATCTTCACTGCCAGGTCCTGCCAGTGTGACATGTGCCGTCTTTCCCGCTATTAGTTCTGAAGGGCTCAGACTCCAGTCCTGCCGCTGATATGCTACAGGATGAGGGTGCTCCTTCGGCTCCGACCCTCTTTAGAGTCTGTGAAGATGGGGTTTCGCTGCCTTTTACCTGGCCGTCTACGCAGTCTCATTGCTATGCTTTCCTGCACTCTTGTCCTCAATAAAGCAAGCAATGTTTGAGTTTCTCTCTTTATTAAGTCTACCCCCTAGCCAGGTGAAGGGGGCAGACCATGATTACTGTGACCCCCCCCCCCGCCCCAGGACAATGTGACTCTCTTCTTGCCTGTGCCCTCACCCCTCCCTCTGCCCAATAAATAAAAAGGGGAAAAGGAAGTGAAGTATAGGGCAAAGGAGAGGAGAGAAGGATGTCCCTGGACAGTGTCTTATTGAGGGTTAGCTGGGCAGATGAATAGACTGTGCCCCCATGGTGGGGATGAAGAAGGCCCTGGCCAGCTGAGACAGGCCAAGCCCGGTGCTGAGTGCCCATGCCCCAGGCCAGGAGGAAGAGTCCAGCTGCAGCCTGGAGCCCAGCTGTGTGGGGCAGGGGAGGATCCCTGATGGCAGCTTCCCAGTAGTACACTTGCCCTGGTCTACCCTTGCCAGAATCTTGCCACAAAGGCCTGAGAGTTCTGCTGCCAAGACTACCATCTTGCCTTCTTGTCCTGCCCCCTCACCCCCATGAAAGCTGTTCCCATGAGGCTGGCAGGGAGTCCTAAAGCCATTCTGGCAAGGCCACGGGGAGGCATGGGCTTCACGGGGCCCCTGGGCAGAAGGGATGGAGGGGCTGATAGCTCTGGGTTTAGCTTCTCCCTTTCTAGATTTGTCTAGCTCTGACCCCCACTGGTCGCCACCTGGGGTGTAGGCCGAGGGACAGGGGCTTCCTTGGCCCCTTGGGTCCCCTGTAGCCGGCGTAGCCGCAGCTCCTCCAAGCCTCGCCATAGCTCCTGACGCTCCTGGGCTTTCTGCTGCTCCCTGGGGAGAGAGGGTGAGGCAGCTCTTCCTCTTCTGGCGGCCAGCAGTCTGATCTGCCTCACCGCCACCCTACTATAAGTGACTGGGACTCTGTGGGAACCCTCCGCTTAGAGGTGAGGTGAGGAGAGAGAGGAGAGGAAGAGCTGGGCTGTGAGCTGCCCTGACTGAGGCATTGGTACAGGGGAGTCAGAGCAGTCGGTGGGCGTGGGTACTGAAAAGAAGGGCTGGGGGTGCAGTGGGCAGCCGCACCTGCACAGGACAGCTCCAGCTCGCTGCTGGAAACAGTGAGGCTGACCACACCAGGACGGGTCCTCTTCATACTCCCTGCAGCCTGAGGGTCCGACTCCTTACTTTTCTGTCCCTCCCCAGTGGCTCACCTCCTGCCCAGTACTCACTGCTGTTTCTCCAGCTTGTAGGAGGCTGTAAGCTCATCGAACAGCTTTCCATTCATCTCCATGAAAGTCTTGAGCACGTTGTAGATCAGGGAAACGATGGTTCTGGCACAGTCAAGGAGAGGTGTGAGAAGATTAGTGCATTCTGCTTGTCCCTGAACACTGCCCGTTTCCCTGCTCTTTTAACTCCCTTTGACGACCTAACATTGGCTCTCTGTTCAACTAGGAGAGGCCCCAGGGGCTGGACTGGCTGTGATGTCTTGTCTTCAAGGGTTGGACAAAACTTGGGCACTCACTGATTCCAGTGCTCCTTTGACACTTGGTATAGGGTCCCAAATACCGCAGGCAGCACAGTGTGGCAGTTGTCCTCAATGAGGCTCAGGATGTACTCATTGTTCCAGAAATACAGAGCCCGCTCTGCAACCTGGGCAGGTGAAAGAGTAGAGAGGGCCCAGTAGTGGCTTTTGGGTGTGCAAGGTCTGTTTTTCATCCTTACCCCAGACCCGCTGATCTCCACACCCCATCTTGAGGGTTTATCTGATGCACTGGAGAAAAATGGAGGAAAGACATGGGCAGTGTGACTCCTCCAGAGCCCGCCGCCTGCAGCACATGTGCGGCCTTGGTGAGGCATTCAATGTCTCAGCCTCAGCTGCCTGCTGTGTGAATGGGGCTAAGAATACCCATCTCCACCATCTGTTGTCAGAACAAAATAAGTCCTGAACCTCAAGGTGTCTTAAAAGTGGAATACTGCCGGGCGTGGTGACGCACGCCTGTAATCCCAGCACTTGGGAGGCAGAGGCAAGTAGATCTTCATGAATTTGAAGCCAGTCTGGTCTACAAAGAAGGTCCAGGACAGCCAGGACTCTTGTCTCAAAAAACCAAACCAAAACAAAACAAAACAAAACAAAACAGGAAATACCAGAGCCATAATGAGGAAGAACTAACTTCCACCAGGTGATGGCTCCTAAGAGTGTGAGTGGGGAACTGAGCCTTCTAGCCAGAAAGTGGGACCAATGAAGTCTAATGTTACCAAGAAAAGAAGAAAGGGGCTAACAATTCTGCAGCCCACTCTGGGTCAGTTTCCCTAATGTATGTACAACTCTGAGCTCTTGTTCCTGCCACTACTCTAAAAAGAGACTATTGCTGACCCATTTTATAGTCAAGGAAACCTACTTAGATAGTGATTTTCCCAAGGCCTCTCAGCCAGTAGACTATAGATCTGAGGTCTGACCTAGGTCTCATGACCCTAAGGCCAGCATCTTCCTATTATCAGGCCTAGGGCTAAAAGAGAATCTGACAGGTTAGGGGGCTGGTTTAGGCCAACTGAGAAACCATGCTAGGCAGGTCCCTGCCCTGACCCCACCTGCCTTTGTCACATACCTGGAAATGGGGACTGGAGACACAGCGAGCCACCTGCTTGAAGAGGGGCTCCTGAATCTTCACAAACTGGGAGGGCTCTATGACATCAAGAATCTCTTCCATCTCCCCCAGGAACATCACCTGGGGAGAGGACAGGGCAGCATCTCACATTCCCCCAAAACACACACTTGCTCTGCTTCCAGAAGCTGAGCCCTCCCACCCACTGTCGAGGTTGGGAGAACCCATCATACCTCCTTCTGGGTGCAGGTTTTAGGCCAGTATTTGAGGAGCCCCCGAATAACCTATAGGGTGGAAGAGGGGTCAGACCGGCAGAGTGAGGGGCCCACCTTCCCTCCAAGGTACTCACATGCTCTGTCAAGGTGGCATCCTTCTCCAGGAACTGCACCACACAGTATGCCAGCTGCAGGACCAGGGTGGAAAGAAGGAGCCAAGGTCAGGAAGGGCTGGGAGCCAAGAACTAACTGCCCAGGACAGCGTGCCAGGCACCCGCTCATTACTGCCTTCACACTCTTGTTTACTGAGCACTTACTGCTGCTTTGGACTTAGAAGGCACCAGGCTCTGAGTGCTGGAGAGGCACAGAGCTGGTGTCTGAGGTCAGCTCTCAGGTAGAGGAGACTGAATTAGTAGAGACTCGGGAATAAGATATGATTCAGTGAGCATCAATCTGACTTCCTGGCCCCACCAGCAGCCCTGAGTGTCAGCAGCAGCAGCTACTGCTGCAGGGCCGGGCCTGGGGCTCACCTGGGCATGAAAAACAGACAGTGACTTGACAGAGTGCAAGGGGATCAGGACTCGAACCAGGAACTGCTTGTGCTCAGTCTTCAGGGGCAGCGCAAAGCCATTGATGATGCTTTGGAGTGGACAGAAAAGAGGAGCAGGGCTCAGCCAATCAGGCCCTCAGGCCCTCCTATCAGAAACCCCAGCTCCAGCCAAAGCCCAAGAAGAATTACCTCCCTAAGATCTCCAGCAGCTCAGCCACACCGTTAAAGTGCTCCAGCTCATAGATGAACCTGCAGAAGGAGGACAGAGGAATCTGGAGGGTGGGAGCATTGGGCCAAGGCCAGCTTGCCATCAACCTTCCCGCCAGCCACCCCGACTCACCCCACACCGCTGTCAAACTTTGCCCAACCCACAGGAGTGCTCCCTTAGAGTTACTAAGTGGGGAGAGGCTAATGCACGCTGAGCTCCTGGACAACATGACCACAGCATCTCTGTTGTATCACTAGAAACAACAGCTAATGTTTCAGTGGCCCCACCTCAGGCCAAGGGCTTTGGAGGCCCATCTGGCTTCATCTGGAGAGTGGCCCCACATTAGCACAGGCAGTATGCCAACTTCAAGGGATGAAGCAAGCAGAGAGCCTCAAGGACTTGCCCAAGTTCACCCAAATACTGGAACCAAACTCAAATGCACTGTTTCAACTACCAGGTCACAGCGGTGCCCAGTGTCCAATGGATAAGGTACTCAGTACTTATTTGTAGAAGGAGCTACACTGGTTTTGTTTCTCTGTGTAGCCTTGGCTGTCCTAGACCATGTAGACCAGGCTGGCCTCAAACTCACAGAAATCTGCCTGTTTCTGCCTCCTGAGGGCTGGGATTAAAGGCATGCGCCACCACACTTGGCTCCCTCTACACTACTTAACTGGCCTCTATTTCCTCGTCTGTAAAATGGAAATGAATACTCATTCTCTGCTGACTTCACAAGCTTTGTATAATCGATACTACATTAAACATATAGCCCGGGAGTCCCAGCAGCTCCCTCCTTCCCTGCCTCCCTCCCAGGTCTCTGCTAGGTAGGCAGCAGGCACGCACCGGAGGAAGATGTGGTTGCACTGTTTGCGGATATAGGCTCGGAGACCCAGGAACTTGCCGTACACCCGATGCAAAATGGTCTTGAGGTACTCACGTTCCCGGGGGTCTTCGCTGTCAAATAGCTCCAGGAGCTGCAGGACCCAGGGTCAGGATAAGATAAGACCAGATGTCAACCTGTTTTTTTCCTCCAGCCTATCCCCATGTCCGTCAGAGAGCCTGTGCCTGCTGTACGGTACCACCCAGCCTGGGCTCCCCAAGTCACCATCAGGACAAACTTTTGATCCACGTATCTCTTGGCCACAGAGGGCTGGAAGTCTGGACTCTCCAAGAAACGCAGGAAAAACTCATATACCAGCTGGGAGTGGAAGACAGACCAGGAGGTGAGTTTAGTTACAGCCTTTCCACTTCCCTTACCCTGCAGCTCATAGCCAACAGTCGGGGCCTATACGACCTCTCCACCCCACCCCCCCGCCCTCCAATCTACTCTGAAATGCAGACCCTGGTCCCCAGCCCTTCCCACCTGTAGATGCGGCCACGAAGGCTCAAGGTTGGGCTCATCCTCTTCAGGGTCAAATTCAGGGTTCTCACTGGGTGGCAGGGTCCGGAAGATATTTACTGATATCTAGAGGGGAGGATGGGGGGGTTCTTTAAAGATGAGACCATAGAGGCAGAAGTCTTGGGAACCAACTCTCAAAGTTCTATCCCAGGCAGGCAGTGACCTTGTGGCCCCTCCTGCCTCAGCTTCTTAAATAACTAGGGCCGGGTGTGGTGGCGCAAACCTTTAATCCCAGCACTCGGGAGGCAGAGGCAGGCAGATCGCTGTGAGTTCGAGGACAGCCTGGTCTACAAAGTGAGTCCAGGACAGCCAAGGCTACACAGAGAAACCCTGTCTCGAAAAACCAAAACAAATAATAATAAATAAATAAATAAATATATAAATAATAGGATTACAGGCATGCAACACTTTCTAGGTCGACCACTTTCTAGGTACCCTGAGTGGGGGGGTGGGGGGGCTTGAACCTGAGGCCCAGCACTGAGTTTTACCACCAGCCCTTTCCTCATCCAGTTCTCCTGGACTGACCTACTACTCCCCAGCAAGCAGCTCACTTCTCTGGGAATCTCCACCTGAACACTCAATACAGAGGTTTGACACTTCCCTAGGTGGACATGATTCAGAGGTGATGGGAGGGGTGAAAGCAGAAGTCCCCAGGCATTCAGGGCCAGAGAGTTTCTGGAAGGACTTTGAGAGAGGGTTTCATGGAATCGCCCCATGGAAGACAAGTGGGAGGAGTACAGATGCCCTAGGGCCAGCTCCCACCGGTGCAGCAGTGGGGCTCAGTGAAGATGGAAGCATAGGCCCAAGGCCAAGATTAATTCTTCCCACAGGGGTCCTAGAGGGGGCCATAGTGGATTCTTGTCATCCGCCGCCGCAGGCTGGGCACTGTGCTTACCATGCGGATGATGTCTGGGTAGACAGGTTCGATGAGGACACCCCGGGTGCTCCCCACACATTCCACCAGCTCATTGAGGGCTGCACGCTTCACCTCCTTCCCTTTGAGGTCAGCCACACAGTCCAAGAAGTCAAACATCACCCCACATTGGGCCAGTTTCCGGCTCAGCAAGTCATGCAACTCAGAGGCTGGCACATCTGGGGGGTGGGGACAGGGAGACAGCCTGGACCACAGCTGCCAGGACTCTGGACAGGGGTGGATCTCCTCACCTCCTCAGGCTGACTTTTTTCCAGGAAGATTCAGCTGCCTCTCATACAAGGTACTCTGGTACACCTAGCAAGCAATTCTAGTCCCATCCTTCACTCCTGGGAGTCTGGGAGTAGGAAGGTGGCCCTATCCAATACCAGAGCCCTCATGACTTTAAAGTGAGATCACAAATCCTGGATACACAGGCATCCCTCACCCCAGGACAGCCACTATCTCCCTCTGCATGTGGATGGATCTATGAGCCAGAAGTTAGAAAGCAGGGCAGGAGTGAGGTTGGGGGTACGTGGCAATCACAGGAATCGTGCCAAGCGCCTGCCCCAGGGGCTAGGCAGCTGCTTCGGTTGATAGTAGCCTCCTGAAACCTAGGCTGTGTGCCCCACCCTTGGCCCTTGCCTGCCCCTGGCACCACTTCCAGATGCCCCACCTCCAAAGATGACAGGCCAGTCAGGCCATGCGTCAGCACAGGACTGGAGACTGGGGGGTCAGTTCCAATGGAGTTCCTAGCCTAAGAGGGGTATCCAAACTTCCTGGCAGCTGTTTGTCCCTTGGTCCTCCCCACTTGGCTTCCCTCTGGCCTCAAGTACCCTAGGAGCCAGCAACAGCTCACCTTTGAGCAGGGGTAGTGGAGTGAGCTCTTGTTGGTTGCTCTGATAGCGGAACTGAGAAGAGCTGTGTGAGCGTCGGGGCCGAGCCCTGCGGAGGGACCGGCGCGAGAAGCCATCTACCTTGTCTGGTGGTGGCACTGGAGACAGCCCTGGGGAGGAGGGGCTTGTGGGGGTACTCGCAGGGGGCAGCTTTGTCTCCATGGCCAGTGGGCAGCTCGTCAACCTTTCAGAGCCAGGGGGGCTCCTTGTGGGTCTGAAGTAAGCTGAATGAAGCCACACACATTAACTGGGACCCATCCTGACCAGCGTGTGGGGGTGGGGAGGGGGTACAACCACAGTCCTGACCCCCCCCAGGGCCTCTGGCAACTGCCCAGTCCTGGGGGGGCAGGCAAGGTAGAAAGGCAATGGCGCAGGTCTTTCCTGGGGGTCCAGAAGAATCCGGTCAGGGTTCCCACGCTGGCTCTTCTGAGAAGTCAGGTTAGAAAGGTCAGCAGGAGAAACAGAGCAGGTCGGTTCTTTCCAGAGACAGCCCAGGTGCTGCAGTTACTCTTTCACTTCTTCTACCTCATCCTCTGTCTAGACCCCGAAACAAGAGTGAAATGATGTCCCTCCCTTCTTCCAGACCTGAGCTCTAAAGTAGCCCCTCCCCAAATACGGCCTATGGCTTCTACTCAGGATGGGACTCTGTTTAGCATCCCTAGCTCCGTACAGCTGTGGGAGACTTTCCTGCTCCACCAATGCCTCCCATCCTGGTGGACTCACACAAAAATGAGGGTCCTGTCCTCGTGCACCCTCTTTCAGACCCTAGCATCCCTCCCCGCATCCCGCTCCTTCCTGGTCTCCAAGCCTTATGGTGGTATTGGGGTACACACTCACTTCTCAGAAACCCAGACTTTGGTTACCGACCCCTAGAGGTTGCCTCGGAGGAGGGGGCGGCGGTTCAAGGGTCCTTAGCGGCGATTCTGCCGCTCGGGGCGCTGGGGCTGGGCGGCGGCGCTCCTGGGTTCGCTCCCCGGCTCTGGGGGTGCTGGAGCATGCCCTCTGCTCAGCCCCAGAAGGGGCCGGGCACTGGGCTCACTCTGGGCTGGGCCCCGGCAACACGCGACCCTAGGTAGCTATCTCGGCACTCGGATCCGCGCGGTGCAGCGCAGCGGGAGCCCCGGCTCGCTGCGCACCGGCACCCGCCGCCCAGCTGCTCAGGATGACATCAAGTCACCTCCCCCCCCTCCTGGCCCGCACCTCCTCTCCACTAGGGGGCTGCGTCAGGAAGGCCTTGGGGCCGCTGGGAAATGTAGTCCCCACCCTGCTTAAAGGGAGCGACCAGACCTTATGGGTAACCTCGGAGGGAGACTCCGCAGTCCTTAGACAAACTGAAGCTTTTAAAACCTGCAAGCAGCGTGGGATGAACCCCAGTTCAGAGATGGACTCCGGGATTCTGAAAGGGACACTGTGTAGGGAAAGAAGAGGATGCCGGAGTGGGAACCTGCTAATGCCAGGACTGGCAGGACAAAGGCATAGCATCATGAGCCAGGCCCATAATTTGGTCAGGGCCATCTGTGCTTCAGGCCATCTCCACAGGAACCTCATACTCAACACAAAACGAGGCCGGACCGGACACTTCCAAAACTCCTTGAATCAGGCGTTGGAGTGGTTAATAGTCTGCTTTGCGTTGACGCCTGCTGGGAGGGGTGTGGTTCACTAAAGGTTCCTGGGAAATGTAGTCCATCCTCCGGGCCTGCAGTGCCCCTCCCGTCACTTACTGTCTATGGTGACATCATGGTCTGTACTTTAAAGGGCCAGCCCTGGGACAGCAATGCTAGGAGAGCAGAGGATTGCTGCCCTGGAGCTGCCCCCACCCTAAGGCAACCGGACTCCTACCTCCCTCGGCCCCAAGATGTGCCCTGGAGAGTGGGAAGTTCTTGATGAAAACCTTGCTGCTGGGTATCCAAGGCTCAGCAGTATTCCAGGAGTTTGGTATTCTGGCCAAAAGTTCCCAGGCTGCAGTGCTGGGCTCCCCCTCATAGTACCTGGACTCCAACACACTATTCCCTACAATGACTGTGAAATTGTTGCCCCGAAGTTTTGCCTGGTCCATGCTGAACAGCAGGAAAGACCTATGAGCCTGGACAGTGAGGCGGTGGTGGCGGGATGAACCGGACTGGGGTACTTTTCAGCCCCACCCAGCTTTGGGCGCTGGTGTCATAAGTGCCTGTATACCCAAGAAGTGCCCACCTGTAGAGCAATGAATGGCAGAAGTCTGTACCAAGGACCACTGTTCAGCTGGCCTAGACCCCAGATCCGCATCAGTGGGTGTCCAGTGACAGTACCCTCTTTACTCAGAAATAGCAGGTCTCCATCTCCCATTTCTGCTCTTGCTTTTCATCTGCCAGACAGAACAGGAGCCTCAGACTCTTACCTACAGGAGCCTCTAAACTACTACCTGACCCACCTCCGAGGCTCTGACAGGCCCCTCCTCCCCTGACTCCCTGATAATATGCTGGGGAAGCCAGACCAACACAGCTTCCTACCTCCAGTCCAGGACCCAGAGGCCACAATAGTCTGTCACCTAAAGCAGGACCAGGCACCACCTTTATATAGTGGCCCCCACAGACCCTATATGCTATGGTCTTCAGGCCAGGCTGACCAAGGCCGACCGACCGTGTAAAGCAAGGGCCTACCCAAAGTAGGAGTAAGACTTTGTGTAGTGGCTTGGGGGACTTTTTGTTTTCGGTACTGGGGGTAGGATATGGGGCCTTACACATGCTAGGCAAAAGCTCTACTACTGAGCTACATGCCTTGCCTCAGAAGTAGAATGTAAATTGAATTTCTAACAGGCATTGAGAGAGATAAGGGTGTAGGATGTGAATATAAAAAAAGGTAAATCAGGGGCTGGAGAGACAGACAGATTAGAAGTTAAGAGCACTGGCTGCTCTTCCAAAGGTCCTGAGTTTGCCAGGCATAGTGGTGCACACCTGTAATCCCAGCAATTGGTAGGCAGAGGCAGATTGCTGTGAGTTCGAGGCCAGCCTGGTCTACAAAGCAAGTCCAGGACAGCCAAAGCTACACAGAGAAACTCTGTCTCAAAAAACCAAACAACAAAGGTCCTGAGTCCAAGTCCCAGAAACCACATGGTGGCTTACAACCATCTACAATATAATTTGATGCCTTCTTCTGGCCTGCAGGTGTACATGCAGACAGAGCACTGTATACATAATGATAAATAAATAAATCTTAAAAAAGAAAAATCGGGGACTACAGTTCAGTGGGAGTATTTGTTTAGTATGTACAAGGGCAAACAAACAAAAAAGAAACAGCAAAAATAAAACAGAATCTCATGGTAGACTTGGTAGAGCATGCCTGAAATTCCAGCACAGGTGAAGGCATTGAAGAAATCACTTGAGGTGGCAGGCTTGGTGTGCATGCCTTTGATCCCAGCACTCGGGAGGCAGAGACAGGTGGATCTTTGTGAGTTCAAGGCCAGATTGGTCTACAAAGAGAGTCCAGGACAGCCAAGGCTACACAGAGAGACCCTGTCTCAAAAACAAAAACAAAAAAACAAAAAACAAAAAGAAGAAGAAGAAGAAGAAGAAGAAGAAGAAGAAGAAGAAGAAGAAGAAGAAAAGAAGAAAAGAAGAAAAGAAAAGCCAGGTGGTGGCACACACCTTTAATCCCAGCACCTGGGAGGCAGAGGCAAGCTGATCACTGTGAGTTTGAGGCCAGCCTGGTCTACAAAGTGAGTCTAGGACAGCCAAGGCTACACAGAGAAACCTCGTCTCACAAAAACAGAAAACAAAAAACAAAAAAAAGAAAGAAAAAGAAAAACCAGAAGAGCCTAGCTGTAGTGGCAGCCACCTTTACTCCCTGTACTGGGGAGGCAGAAGCAAAGCCATCTTTGTGAGTCTGACTCAGGTCAGCCTGGTCTAGAAGGCGAGTTCCAGGACACCAGGACGGCCAGTGCTACACACAGAGAAACCCTGTCTCAAAGGAAAAAATAAAACCCAAAACCAACCCACAGACAAAAGTTAGAAAGAAAAGAAAAATCTCCCCTGGCCCAGAGCAGCTTGGAGGATTGCCTTGAGTGTCTGAATCTCTTGCCTCCATCTCCCAACTCTGGGATTTTAGGGGTGCATTACCACACTTAGTTTACCCAGTGGTGGGGAGTGGACCCAGGATGGGCTTCATGCCTGCTAGGCAAGCACTGTACCAACTGGGCTACCTCCGCAGCCCACCCCTCATCTCCCACGGGCCTCTTTTGATATAGGGTTTAGATTCTGGCTGGCTTTGGCATACTGAGTCAAGCTCTGTCAAAGCTGAAATATAATCAGTTACTCATGGTGTTCTTTACGTGTCTCATTATGCACAAGGTCGGGTGGACAGCTCTAGAGAATGGTAGTGGGCAAACTTGTTCTGTAAATGGCTGGAAAATAAATATTTTAGGCTTTGAAGGCCTCTGTTTCAATCTCAATTCCTGAGCTCTGCCACTGTATCAGGAGAGCAACCCTAGACTGCATTTAACAAGTGAACTTGTCTGTACCCCACTAATAATATATGGGCACTGGAGTGTTTTATATATGAAAATAAGATAATGATAGATACAGGGTACCAGATATTATGTTATATGAATTATGTTATATGAGGTTTATTAAATGAGCATGAGGAGGGGGCTGGAGAGATGGCTCAGAGGTTAAGAGCACTGTCTGCTCTTCCAGAGATCCTGAGTTCAATTCCCAGCAACCACATGGTGGCTCACAACCATCTATAGTGTGATATGATGGCCTCTTCTGGCCTGCAGGGGCCATATACATAGTAATAAATAAATAAATAAATGTTTTTTAAAAAACAAAAAAAGAGCATGGGGAAAGAAGGAAAAGGGGGGAGGGGCACCCCAGAGAAAGACAGACAGAGAGCAAGAGTAAGAAGAGAGAGTAGAGAGAGTAAGAGGGAGTAGAGAGAGGGAAAGAAGAAGAGAAAGAGGGAGTAAAGAGGGTAGAGAGAGGGGGGCCATGCAGACAGTGGTTTGTCCTTTTATATGGCCCTGGGCAGAGCCACACCCCCGATGGCAGGTAAGCAATGACATCATAGGTAGGCAGACTGAAGCCAAAGCCTAACAAAGTCAATTCTGAGGAATGTTTTTTCATGTCATTAACTGCTATTGGTTATTCTGGCTTCCATTTCTCCCTATCCATTTAAGAATAGAAAAGTCTGAAGGAGCCGGGCATGGTGGCGCACGCCTTTAATCCCAGCACTCGGGAGGCAGAGGCAGGCGGATAGCTGTGAGTTTGAGGCCAGCCTGGTCTACAAGTTGAGTCTAGGACAGCCAAGGCTACACAGAGAAACCCTGTCTCGAAAAACAAAACAAAACAAAAAGAAAAGTCTGAAGGACACGTAAAAATATACTCATGAAGAAGAA
>OU015757.1:27878840-27921743 GCA_907169655.1 Acomys percivali
GAAGAAGAAGAAGAAGAAGAAGAAGAAGAAGAAGAAGAAGAAGAAAGAAGAAAGAAGAAAGCCCAGGAAGCAGGAGGATGCCCTCAGCCATCTAGCTAGTGAGTTTCACATCAGCCAAGGCTACACGGCAACCTAGTCTCAAAACAACAGTTTAGATTCCAGGCGGTAGGAAACAGTAGATTCTCCATTTATGGGAAGTTGAAAGATTGATTTTAGGATTAGAGATATGAAAAGCCATTATCTTAGAGAGAGGGCCCCTCCTGTGACTGATGAAGAGGAGTGTCCTTTAATCTCCTGCTGTAGATTCCTAAGTGAGGAGTGGGAGAGAGAGAGAAAAAAAAAACCTTCCTGGTAACAGGCTAAGCAACCTTCATAATCCTATTTTCTAGCCCTTAAATTGGGAACAGTAGCAAAGTGAGTGAGAATGAGGACGAGGCCACTCCAAAGTGTAGACATGAGGAAGAGTACAGCCAGCAGCTGCTGGAAGAGTCCAGAACAGGGAGAGAAAAAAGTAGCCTGAACTTGGTCCCCAGAGTGAACTGGGCCATAAGAGGAGAGAGAGGAAGAGAAGAGAAGCCCAGAGGCAAAGAAGACCTGCTTAGCCAGTGGTTGAGCTTCAGGGTTACATCCTGATGGCAGGGGCGGGGGAGGAGGGTAGGTCTAGGGGCAGAGGATACCAGTCAGGATGACCTTACCATGTCCTTGTGAGTTGAGGCTGAGGAAGGCCAGAAGCTAGGGTAGACCTTGATAGATATGCTAACAGACACCACAGGCCTGTGTTGATGAAAGAGCCATAGGTCTCTTTTTTACCAGAAATAAGAAGAATGGCTCCTCCTAGAAGGAGGAACTATCGCTGGGCGGGGTGGCGCACGCCTTTAATTCCAGCACTCGGGAGGCAGAGGCAGGTGGATCGCTGTGAGTCTCAGGCCAACCTAGTCTACAAAGTAAGTCCAGGACAGCCAAGGCTACTCTGAGAAACCCTGTCTCGAAAAACCAAAAAATACAAAATAAAAATAAAAAGAAGTAGGAACTATCTTTTCCTCCCCAACCAGCCCTCACAGACACGCTTTCTCTGAGTAGCCTTGGCTGTGAACTTGCTCTGAGGATCAGGCAGGCCTCAAACTTAAGAGATTCCCCTGGGCTGTGCCACCACTGCCTAGCAGGGACTATATCTTTGAGGAAACTCTAGCATTTGTCTAAATGCCAGACTTTGGGAAAGGGATTTTCTTGGGACCAGCAACAAATTTTAATGGAGCAAAATCGGGCCTAGTGGTAGCTTTCTGGAAGCAGAGGCAGGTGTGTCTCTTGAGTTCAAGGCTAACCTGATCTACAGAGAGTTACAGGACAGCCAAGGCTATACAGAAACCATGTATGGAAAACAAAACAAAACAAACAGCAGAAACAATAGTGTCTCTTTAGGGAACTGTTAATAAGGCTGAATAAAAGTTTAGAGAAAGTTTTATAGCCGGGTGTGTTGGCACAGGCCTTTAATCCCAGCACTCAGGGAGGCAGAGGCAGGTGGATCTGTTTGAGTTCGAGGCCAACCTCTACAAAGTGAGTCCAGGACAGCCAGGGTTACACAGAGAAACCTTGTCTCGAAACCTCCCTCCCCACCAAAAAAAAAGAAAAGAAAAGAAAAAGTTTTATAAGTGGAAATGTATGTTAGGGGCCAAAGTGCAGGCTGCAGAATTAGCACTGACTTCAACTCCTCTAATAAGCACACTACAAAGTTATGTGGGACACTGTCTCTTTAAATTCTTCCCAATCACCTAAAGAAAGTGGGCAAGCCCGCACATGCGCACTCTTCCCGGCCCGGACTGTGGCCTTACGGTTACAGGCTTTCCGTAGCTTATAGCAAGGAGGTTAAAGGTCCTCCCACACAGAATTTATGCGCAAGCGTAAACTACGATTGGGCGCATTTCGTCTTGCTGGGAGCCTAGTCCCTTTTTCGCTCCTCAAGGCTCCGCCTCCCGCGCCCAATCAGCAGGCCTCGCCCTTTGCAATGACCAATGGCAGTGAGCGTGGGGCGTGGCTGGGCGTCAGGGGGCGCGGCCTGGAACTGAGAGAAGCGGCGGGGTGAACCGGGGGCTCTAGTGAGCAGCGCAGCCGGACGGAGCTCGCCGGCTGGCGGCCAGAGGAAGCGGCCCGGGCCCGGCAGTCCCCGAGATGTCACGATGGCTGTGGCCATGGTCGAACTGTGTGAAAGAGCGCGTCTGCCGCTACTTGCTACAGCACTACTTGGGTCACTTCTTTCAGGAGAACCTCAGCCTGGACCAGCTCAGCCTGGATCTGTACAAGGGCAGCGTTGCTCTGCGGGACATTCACCTGGAAACCTGGGTGAGGAGGCACAGCAGAGCCAGAATTGTGCGGAGGAGGGGGCACGGCGACCGGAGGGTCCCCGCAGAAGGTTTGGGCTGGAGGACAGGCACTGTGTTTGGAGAAGCCAGTGGGTCCCGACCTCCTCCGCCAGGGGCTGGCCCTTCACTTCTTAACAGAAGCTAGGGGAGGAGGCGTCCCCGTCTACTCCCCCTCGAGGGGAGAAACAGATTGGGGCGGGGGGAGGGGTTGACACTTCCCAAGATAATGACACCATTACTACATAGAGTTGGAGAGCTGGTTGAGGAAGGGGATGCCCGGGAGTTAAGGAGGGGAGCCTGCCAGGGCAGTGACAAGATTGGAAGTGGGGTAGTTGTCAGGGGAGGCTTTGAAAGAGCCCTGCCAGGGGCACCTGTAGAAAGATGTGTCCTGACCTCCTCACCCCTATGATCCTGGGCATAAAGGGTGGAGATCGCCCCCGGATGTGGATGTCAACAACAGCGTCACTGCCTGCAGTGTTGATCCACACCTCGTGTGACTGCTGCCTCTGCTCTCTACTTCCTGCTTTTGGAAGAGTGGGAGGGGCCTAGCCTGGTTTTAGGGAGGGACTTGATCCGTGGCATCTCTACCTGGTGGGCAGTCCTTTAGGACAGGTGTAGAGGTCTAGCCTCGGGGCAGGGTGGGGGGTGGGGGCCGGGGAATGAGATTGGGAGATGGTGCTTGGGATGTCTAAGGCCTGGGGTATGAAGTTGGGCAGAAGGCTGGGGGTGGCAGGTGAGGGGCACTGACTCACAGCTCAGATGACTAGAGAGTAGCCAAGGAGCTACCAATTAGAGGCACCAGCTTAGGGCTGGTGTGGGGCCTTCCTTGCAGTAGAATGGGCATGTGGCAGGGCTCCATTCTAGCTGGCTTCTGGGTCTGCGGCTCCCTGAGAAAGAGCTAGAGGTAGGCCGTGCCTTGAGAATAAATATGGTTGTAGAGTTGGTGGCATCTCCTAGTTCTTGGCCTAGGAGGCATCTGATCTCAGCCTCTTAGGCTGCTCTGCAAGAGATCCAACATCTGGGCTCCCCCAATTTGCTTTTAGCTCCAGAACACCTCCCCTGTCCACTCTTTCACTCTTTTTTAGGGGGAGTCCATGGCAGTGGCCTCTCCCCTGACAGCACAGGCACCTTACTTAAGCCAACACCCCCTCTCAGCTACTCACCCTGCAACCCCTACCTTGAAGGCTTTCTTTTTTTGTTTTGTTTTTTGTTTTTCAGGACAGGGTCTCTGTGTTATCCTTGGCTGTCCTAGACTCGCTTTGTAGACGAGGTTAGCCTCAAACTCAGCGATCCGCCTGCCTCTGCCTCCCGAGTGCTGGGATGAAAGGTGTGCACCACCACGCCCGGCTTTACCTTGAAGGCTTTCAAGGGACCAAGTTGAGATGGGAAGTGAGGCCTGAGTACCAGTCTCAGTTTCATAGTACCTGCAGTGACTTAATACAAGTGCCTAGGCCTCAGTTTCCCCAGTTGATGGATAAGAACTTTAGAGTCACTCTCTAGTTGTCTCCTGGCTCTGTCTGTGTTTACCTGTGGGCCCAGCAGGTGTTCCCTGAGGCCCTCTCTGGTACCACCCAGAGCACCTGGGCTCATAGGAGAAGACCCGTGACTCATGGTCTTGGGAGCAGCTGGGCAGGCAGAGCTGCAACCCCAGCGCAGACATTTCTATCCTATGTCTCAGAGACATGTGCAGCTCCACCGTGGGTCTGGGACTCAGAGCCCATTTGGTCTTGGGTCAGTCCTTCTCCTGGACACTCCACCCTTGACCTCTTTGCTGGCCTACGATGAGCATGGGTTGCTTGCTGCCCCCTTGACTAGGTTCCCCCCCACACACATACACACACGTTCTCGTGCCTGGAATAGGCCACCATCCTATTCCCTCTGCATGCTCGTCACTCTTCAGGTGTCTCGGCCTCAGTGTGCCCTGCTCACCCCTTCCTGGTGCTGCCTGAGTCTGAGACTGCCTACAGCTTAGCCAGGCCGGGGGGTGAAGCCATTGATCACCTACCCCTTGCAGCCCCTGATTGCCACATAGAAGAAGGTGCTCAACAGTCTCGTGTGTCATGTAGCCCAGGCTGGCCCCTAGCTCAAAAGAGATAGCTTTGAACTCATCATCTTCTGGCCTCTGCTTCCCTAGTGCCAGGATTACACGTGAGTCTCATCACATCCAATTTCACTCCGCTGGAGATGGAACCCCGTGCTTACTGCCTGTTAGGCAATCACTCCACCAGCTGTAGACCAGGCTGGCCTAGATCTTGAGACTATCCACCTACCTATGGCTCCTGAGTGCTGGGACTAAAGGCATGTAGGCCACCACACCTAGCAGTAAATGGAGTTTTGAACCAGAGAGGGAAACTTTTTAGCTGGTCCAAAGGATTGAGCACAGTTGTATGGTGAGGTGAAGACAGGCCAGGGCAAAAAGGAAGGCCCTGTAAATAGCATAACGAAGGACGGTCACCGGAAGGTGTTCTCCGAGTCACTGGCCACGCAGGATTGTGGCAGGTGGCCATATTTGGCGTTTCTGTGCGCTGACTTACCTTGCCTCTCGCCTAGTCTGTGAATGAGGTTTTGCGGTCGATGGAGTCACCGCTGGAACTGGTCGAAGGCTTCGTGAGCGCCATCGAGGTGGCTGTCCCCTGGGCTGCCCTTCTCACTGACCACTGCACTGTGTGTGTGTCAGGCCTCCAGCTTACCCTGCAGCCCCGCCAGGGTCCAGGTGAGGGCAGGGAAAGACTAAGGTGGGGAAGTCCCTGGGAATGGGCCCAGGAGCTTGTGTGGGTCCTTTTTGACCCCGAGTCTCTGTTCCTTTCCACAGGGCCAGGGGCTGCGGACTCTCAGAGCTGGGCCTCATGCATGACTACGAGCCTGCAGCTGGCCCAGGAGTGCCTGCGAGAAGGGTTGCCTGAACCGGCAGAGCCACCACAGCCCCTAGAGGGGCTGGAAATGTTCGCCCAGACCATTGAGACTGGTGAGTAGGCCCTTGGCTGCCGGTCTGTTCTTGGGCCCTCCACATGGCAGTTACCTTTTCTTTTTCTTTTTTTTTTTTTTTTAATATTTTATTTAGTTTTAATCTATGTGCATTGGTGTGAAAGTGTCAGATCTTGGGGTTACAGACAGTTGTGAGCTGCCATGTGGGGTGCTGGGAATTGAACCCGGGTCCTTTGGAAGAACAGGCAGTGCTCTTAACCACTGAGCCATCTCTCCAGCCCGGCAGTTACCTTTTCTACGCAGCCTGGCAGCGACTTGCTCTTTCCCACCACCTCACCTAACCCCTGACACTCCTCCTTAGTGCTTCGGAGGATCAAAGTGACCTTCCTGGACACTGTTGTGAGAGTGGAACATTCAGTGGGTGGTGAACATAGCATGGCTGTGGAGGCCCGAGTGCAGAGGTAAGGAGGACAAGGGGATGAGAGAAGACAAATGCCTCTACCCCCACTCCAACCAGGCATTGGGGAGATGGGAGAGGTGGGCTGTCCTGGGAGCCTGCACTGGTACCTCTGGGAGCCTGCACTGGTACCTAGGGCCAAGGGCACAGGCTAGAATGACTGGGGTTATAAGAATTCTAAGGGGCCAGGCATGGTGGTGCACGCCTTTAATCCCAAAACTTGGGAGGCAGAGGCAGGCGGATCGCTTTGAGTTCGAGGCCAGCCTGGTCTACAAAGTGAGTCCAGGACACCCAAGGCTACACAGAGAAACCCTGTCTGGAAAGACAAGAAACAAACAAACAAAAAAAAGAACTCTTAAGACTCAGAGAAGTGAAAGTTGGTTGAGGCTGCATGATGGAATCTGGGTTTCTCAGCCCTCTGGCCCTAGAACAGCTTTAAAGAGGGGGCTTCTGGCCTGGGGCTATCTGGACAAGTCCAGGTCCTTCCCTCTCCAGACTGGAGTACTGCGATGAAGCTGTGCGGGACCCCAGCCAGGCACCCCCTGTGGACGTGCACCAGCCACCCGCCTTCCTGCACAAGCTCCTGCAGCTGACCGGGGTCTGCCTGTACTTTGAGGAGCTGCCCTCCCAAGTGGACCCGCCAAAGGCGCCTTTGCAGATCGGCAGCTGCACAGGCTACATGGAGTTAACAGTGAAGCTAAAGCAGACTGAGGCCTTGCCGGGCCCCAAGGTGAGCCCTGGGGCCTGATGGTCAGACCCAGCTGAGCCCCAGGCCACAGGAAGGAAGAGCCGGCTATGGGGGTTCATAGTTGTAATCCCAGCATCTGGGAGCCTGACAGAAGGTTGTCTTCACTTTGAGTCCAGCCTAGGCTATAGAGTAGCTCAGGTTCTTGTAGTGGGGATGGGGCAACTGGAAAAGCAAAGACTCTGAAGGATCAAATGGGCCGAGTCCGGACGGCTGCTTGGTAGCAAGTTAAGCCTTATAGCTGGTATCTTAGGTCCCTGGGGGATGGGCAGGTGGGCTGTTGTAGTGCTTGTAAGAGCTCCATGGCTGTCCACTCCATCCCCAGTTGGAGGTATCAGGACAGCTGGGCTCTCTGCACCTGCTCTTGACCCCACGCCAGCTTCAGCAGCTTCAAAAACTGCTCAGTGCCATCAACCTTGCAGGTAAGGCTATGGGCGCTGGATGGCAGGTGGGGCGAGCTCCATGTGACCACACAGGCTGTACTGAACTATCTCCCGTGCAGATCCAGGAGGCCTGGCTGACAAGCTGAACAAGAGCCGCCCCCTAGGTGCTGAAGACCTGTGGCTCATTGAGCAGGATCTGAACCAGCAGCTGCAGGCTGGTGCTGTGGCTGAACCCCTCAGCCTGCACCCCGTCACCAACCCCCTCAATTTGGAGAGCCCTGGTGGGTACCAAGCCCTTTCAGGGGCAGTTTGTGTCAGTGCGAGAGCTAGGGTGGGGGCAGCCTATCTGTTTCTGACTGCCCCTCACCTCACCTCCAGATCTCTTCTTCTCCATGGCTGGCCTCACAAGCAGTGTGACCTCGGCTGTCTCTGAGCTCTCCATGTACAGTGTAGACCTGGGTTCCTCTGTTCACAGTAACATGGCCTTCCAACGGCCCTCTACCCCAACCCACTCCGGTGGTAAGTCTTCAGGTGGACTGTCTTTTTTAGGGGCTTATTTCAGGGGCAAGATGGAGTGGAAGGGACCTCGGGACAGTGGGGTAGATGTATGCAGCAGGCCCCAGTGCCGCTTGTAGACCCGGTGTCAGTGGGCTTCCTCCACATCCTAGCTCTGTGGAAGCTGGTACGGTCATGGAATATGCCCAGTCTGATTTTTTTTTTTCTGAGACAAGGTTTCTCTGTGTAGCCTTGGTTATCCTGGACTCACTTTGTAGACCAGGGTGATCTTGAACTCACAGAGATCTACCTGCTTCTGCCTCCCGGGTGCTGGGATTAAAGGTGTGCGCCACCATACCCGGCTCAGTCTGAATTTCTTAGTCAGTGGTTTCCCGTTATACAGACAGGGCATAGTATGACCAAGCTGTATGTTTTAGTTAGGTAACTGTAGGTCAAAGACACATCAATTGATCCCTCTAGCACCTTTAGAGGGTCACACTGAGCGTGGTCAGAGGGTCTGGTGTCACCCTGAGGAAATCCCCTTCGGGGCCCGTAGGATATAGATTGCCATCCCACAGTCTGGCTTAGCCAGTTTCTTCATTATTTCCTCTTCTCTTTTTAGTTTTTTGAGGCGGGGTTTCTCTGTGTAGCTTTGGCTGTCCTGAAACTGTACACCAGATTGGCCTTGAACTCAGCGATCCACCTGCCTCTGCCTCCCTAGTGCAGGGATTAAAAAGGCCTGCGTCACCACCGCCTTTAATCCCAGCCTACAACTCTGACCATACCTGGGGCTCTCCTATTTTTTCTTTCTTTCTTTCTTTTTTTTTTAAAGCATTTATTTATTTATTTATATTGTATACAGTACTCTGCCTGTATGTACACCTGCATGCCAGAAGAGGGCATTAGATCACATTATAGAAGGTTGTGAGCCACCATGTGCTTGCTGGGAATTGAACTCAGGACTTCTGGAAGAATAGCCAGTGCACTTAACCTCTGAGCCATTATTCCAGCCCTCTCCTATCCTATTTTTCCTTTCTCCTTTTTTTTTCTTTTAAGATTTATTTACGGCCAGGCTGGCGCACGCCTTTAATCCCAGCACTTAGGAGGCAGAGGCAGGTGGATTGCTGTGAGTTCGAGGCCAGTCTGGTCTACAAAGCGAGTCCAAGACAGCTAAGGATACACAGAGGAAACCCTGTCTCAAAAAACATAAAAAAAAAAAAAGATTTATTTATTATTTATACACTATTCTTCCTGCATGTGTGCCTGCCCACCACAAGAAGGCACCAGATCTCCTTATAGATGGTTGTGAGCCACCATGTGGTTGCTGGGAATCGAACTCGGGACCTTTGGAAGAGTAGATAGTGCTCTTAACGTCTGAGCCATCTCTCCAGCCCTCTTTTTTTTTTTTTCTTGATAGAGTCTCACTTATGTAGCCCTGGCTGGTCTGGAATTCCCTATGTATACCAAGATGAACTCAGAGATTTGCCTTACTGTGCCTCCTGAGTGTGAGGATCAAAGGCGTGTGCCACCATGCCGTGCCTAGTCAGGGTTTTTCCAACCCCCTGCTCTGTAGTCAACGGTGGCTCCACTTAAGATACCCAAGAGCAGCCGGGCATGGTGGTGCACGCCTTTAATCCCAGCACTCGGGAGGCAGAGGCAGGTGGATCGCTGTGAGTTTGAGGCCAGCCTGGTCTACAAAGTGAGTCCAGGACAGCCAAGGCTACACAGAGAAACCCTGTCTCGGAAACAAACAAACAACGATATGGAGGTACCCCTTTTGAAGCCTCTACTCCCTCAGGCAAGAAGGCCCCAACTCCTCTTCTGGACACCTTGCGCCCTGACTCGCTGCTGAAGGTGACCTTGGGAGGTGTGACCCTGACCTTGCTTCAGACAGCTGCCCCGTCTTCAGGACCGCCTGACCTCACCACTCACTTTTTTGCTGAGTTCGATGCTGCCAAAGATGGGCCTTTCGGCTCCCGAGACTTCCACCACCTCCGGCCACGCTTCCAGAGGGCCTGCCCCTGTAGCCATGTCCGGTACGCACTACAGCCCAAGTCAGGGACCTACACGGAGTACCCAGAGAGCCCACAGCCCGCCCCCTGACTAAAGCATGTGTTCCTGCCCACAGACTAACAGGCACAGCTGTGCAGCTGGCCTGGGAGCTCCGGACTGGTAGCCACAGTCGAAGGACAAGCAGCACAGAAGTGCACTTTGGGCAGCTGGAGGTGTTGGAGTGCCTGTGGCCCAGGGCCACCTCAGAGCCAGAGTACACAGAGGTGAGGGCAGAGGAGGGGCTTGGGGCTCGGTGGGCGTCAGGGCCGCCTGACCTCCTTTACCACATGTGTCCCCTTGTAGATCCTCTGCTTCCCCAGTCGCTCGGGCTCCCAAGCCTCAGCCCGACCCTGTGCCCACCTGCGCCACACGCAGACCCTCCGCCGGGTCCTCAAGGTACACACCCCCTGCTCTAGCCAAACTGCGGCTCCCACCAGGGGCCCTTGCACACCTGTCCCCATCCTGACCTTGCTATTATCGTGGCCTGGTGGCCTCTTCCCTGCCTCTGCTGAACCTGTAAGGTTGGCATAGCCAAGTGTTGGTGGCTTTTGTTGGATAAGCCAGCGTGATCTGGGGTGGTGGCGCAGACCTCCAGGCCCAGCATTTGGGAGCCTGAGGCAGGAAGATGAGTTCAGGGCCTGAGCTGCAGAGTAAGTGAAAAGCCAGTCTGGTCAGCTGAGTCAGCTCCTGTATCAGAAGGAGTGGGGGTGGTGATCCCGTGGTCATCATCACTGCAGGGTCTTCAAAGCCTCTTTCCCTGCTGTGGCTCCTGCCCCAGCTCCTCTCCCATCCCTGGGAAGCCCAGAAGCTTTGTTTTGGTTTATGAAAGCTGCTTCCTATCCTGTCCTCACTCACCCCTCAGCCTTGCTGACCCAATCATCTTCTCCCTGACTAGAGCCGGTCTCGGCGCTCCACCGCCTACCATTGCCACTCTGAACTGTCCCTGGACCTGGCTGACTTCCAAGCTGACGTGGAGCTGGGGTCCCTGGACCGCCTTGCCACCTTGCTCCGTCAGATCACCACCCCCTCTGAGCCCCCTGCTGGCCTGCTAGTGAGATGCCCTTCTGGTTCTGTGCTGGGTGGGAAGCAGGCACCTAAGCCCCGTCTAACCCCCAGCCCTTTCACAGACAGAGCCCCCACAGGCTACTGAGCAGCAGACACTGTTTCGGCTCTCAGCGCCCCGGGCCACCCTGAGGCTTCGGTTCCCCATCCCAGACCTTCGGCCTGAACGGGACCCCTGGGCTGGCCAGGCTGTGCGGCCTGAGCAGCTGCGACTGGAGCTGAGTGAGCCCCAGTTCCGCTCAGAGCTCAACAGTGGGCCTGGTCCCCCAGCTCCCACCCGCCTGGAACTTACCTGCTCAGACCTGCAAGGTAAGGGTGTCCAGGGAACAGCTGGGACAGGCTGCAGTCCAGGCAGAGAGCAGAGAGGTCCTTTTATCCAAGGGACACTGACTTGACCCAGCAATGACTAGGAGAAGGAAAGGCATCAGTGAGACCCTGTCTTCTCTGTCCTCTCCAGGAATCTATGACGATGGCGAGAAGCCACCTGTCCCCTGCCTACGCGTCTCCAAAGCTCTGGATCCCAGGAGCTCTCAGGCCAAGTACTTCCTACCTCAGTAAGTGGAGGGCTGGAAGGGGAAGCTCTGGGGGCGGGGGACAACTTGTGGTGGTAGCCGGCCACCAACAGTCCTATGTCTTGGCAGGGTAGTGGTGACCCTGAACCCCCAGTCCAGTGGCACACAGTGGGAGACAGCTGAGAAAGGCCGGGATCTGGAGCTGTCCACTGAGAGCCTGTGCGAGCTGCGGCAGCCCTCCCCCTCCCCCTTCTCCTCCAAGCGGACCATGTACGAGACCGAGGAGGTGAGCCCCCCCCCAACTCCCCCACCCCAAGTTCCGTGCCGTGCTGAGTGCCGCTGCTAAGAGGAGCCTCTTCTGTTCTGAGTAACAAGGGACTCAGAAGCACCCTTTCCTGCCCAGAGGGAGGGAGGGAAGTACACAGAGGAGGCCATTAGGTGCTTCAGCCATCTAACACAGCTACATCTGGGCCTCTGGATGCTCTGCTGCAGTGCTGCAGTCGATGGAGATGAGTGCTAAGTGCCAGGCAGTGACTGGCCTGAAGCAAGGCAACCTGGGGTCCCGGACAGGCTCTGCTCCCTGGTGGAATTGCTCTCGAGGCTAGTGTGAGGATTACAGGGATTCACATCTATGAAGCCTTTAGAGTGGGGGGAGGGAAGGTCATGCACTGTGCCCAGAGGAGCACCACCCACCCCGGGGAGAGATAGATGGATAGATGGACAGACTGTCCAGTGAGCACATGGGTGGATGCTGGATGGATGGACAGCAGCATCTCCAGTTCTGAAGCCAGAGGCAGGCCCGGCAGGCCTCCTGGTGACCTTCCTCGCCTGTCCAGATGGTGATCCCTGGAGACCCCGAGGAGATGAAGACATTCCAGAGCCGGACGCTGGCGCAGTCACGCTGTACCCTGGATGTGATGATGCCCAGTGCCCACATCTTCCTGCCCAGCAAGGAGATCTACGAAAGCATCTACAACAGGTGGAGACACGGGGCAGGCTGGGCTGGGCCAGGCCCTCGGCCTGTCCTCTGACCTGTGCTGTCACCGCTCCCATGTCAGGATCAACAATGACCTGCTCATGTGGGAGCCTGCTGACCTGTTTCCCACGTCCACCACTGCTGCTCGGCCGCCCGGCTCAGTGGGGTTCAAGATGTGCAAGTCAGCCTTCAGACTGGGTATGAGAGCGCTCCTGGCTGCATGGGAGGGAGGAGTAGGTACAGCAGGGCTGGGCCTGCCCACCCCCCACCCTCCCCACCCCCCGCCGGCATCTGCTCCCCACCCAGCCACCCTGTTCCCTCAGACTCGGACTCGGATGAAGAAGACACCCAGTTCTTTTCGATGGCATCGGGTGCCCCCCAGGCTCCTGCCCCTGAGCCTTCACATCGTCAGTCCCAGAGCACCTTCTCCACACTGGTGACCGTGCTGAAGGGTCGGGTCACTGCCTTCTGTGAGGCAAAGGTGAGGCAGCCCAGAGCAGCGGGTAAGCCCCCAACTCCAGAGAATTCCTCTTGTAGAGCCACACACACAAGCCTGCCAGCTTCAAGTTAGGAACTGAAAGAACAGAAGGGCTAGTAGCACCCACTGCCACAGACTGCCTGCCCCCCGCCCCCGTCAGCCCTCACAGCGGCAGCCGCCTCCTAGCCAGGTGGCACTTGTCCTTCCCCTTCGGCAAGAAGCACATGGTACTGACCTCCAGTGACATCTGGAAGGAACTGGGGCTGCCTCAGGCATCGCTGTGTCGGGCGTGCTGGGCGCAGCACTGAAGCTAAGCTTGTGCACACCTGCAGGATGAGATGGGGAAGCGGCTGGATGTCACTCATGGCGAACTGGTACTAGACGTGGAGCAGGGCACCATTTTCACCGTCGCTCAGTACTGCGGCCAGCCAGGGCTTGGCTACTTCTGCCTGGAAGCTGAAAAGGCTACGCTCTACCATCGAGGTGTGGGGGCTACTGCACTGGATATCATGCCGGGGCGGGGAGGTTTCCGGAGGGCTATGGGCTATCAGTGGGGGGGGGGGGGGTCAGCAGCCTCAGCCAGGCTCACAAGATTCCTTCTCAGCGGTCATTGAGGACTACCTGCTGCCCACTCACTTGGAATTGCCCAGCTTTGCTCCCCCATCTCAGCTGGCTCCAACCATCTACCCATCAGAGGAAGGGGTGACTGAGCGGGGAACCTCAGGCCGCAAGGGCCAGGGCCCCCCCATGCTGTCTGCAGCTGTCCGCATCCACCTGAACCCCCATAAGAATGTCAAGGTACAGATTCCCCCGCTGCTCGCCCACCCACTGGACTTGGGAAACTTCCTCCTCAGTGCGCACGGAGCCTATGGGCCCCAACCATCCTGGCTTACTGTACATCCCTCCACAGGAGTTTTTAGTGACAATACGGCTGCACAAAGCCACTCTACGCCACTATATGGCCCCACCTGAGCAGAGCTGGCACTCCCAGGTGAGCAAAGGTGCCTGGGAAGTCATGTGGTTCTGTGACTCTGGACTTCTGATTTGGGCAACCAGGTCAAACATGGGCTGAGCGGGCGGAAGCGGCACACACCTTTAATCCCAGCACTTGGGAGGCAGAGGCAGGTGGATCGCTGTGAGTTCGAGGCCAGCCTGGTCTACAAAAGTGAGTCCAGGACAGCCAAGGCTATACAGAGAAACCCTGTCTCGGGGGGAAAAAAAAAACAGCAAAACAAACATGGGCTGAGAAGACCAGGGTGAAAATATGGACTCGATTGGAGCTGGCCGTGGTCAGAGCTCATAACAAGGGGTGTGGTGGACAGCTAACGGGCAACAGGTAGAGTGCCACAGGCCCAGGACAGGAAGGTATTGGAGCAGGAGGAGGAGGTCACTGTGTCCTCACTATCCACCCCGACCTGTGTAGCTGTTGGATTTCTTGGACGTCTTGGACGACCCTGTGCTGGGCTACCTGCCCCCAACAGTCATCACTGTACTACACACACACCTGCTCTCCTGTGCTGTGGACTACAGGTACCCAGGCTGGGGGCTAGAGGGGGCAGGGGCAGGGGCCATCCCTCCATGCCAGAAACTTGCTCCAGCCCCAGTCTGCCCCACAGGCCCCTCTACCTCCCCGTGCGTGTCCTCATCACTGCTGAGACCTTCACCCTCTCCAGCAACATTGTCATGGACACCTCTACCTTCCTGCTCAGGTATGCAGGCTGCCCCAGGCCTGGTCCATCTACTCCAGCTGGCCTGCAGCTGACTTCCTGCTGTCTGTTTACCCAGGGCCTCTTGGAGCCTGTCTGTTTTTGGGGTGATGGTGCCCCGTATCCTCACACATCCTCAGGAATGTCAGTTGTCTCCACTTCTGAGCCTCAGCATCCTGGATTTGTAACTCCATCCTGGGAGTTCTGTAAAGATACAAAAGGACAGAAAGAAAGCTGGAATATAGCACAGAGCTAGATGTAGCCCAACAGGGCCCATTCCACAGGCACAAGAAAGGAAGGAGAGAGCTCTGGCGTGATGCCTACTGGGAAAATTTACATAAAACAAACAAATTATTTTAAAAACTTTTACTTATTAGTAATGGCAGTTTAACCCAGAGTCTCATGTGTGCTGTACCAACTAAGCTACATGTTTACAAAAATATGCCGAGTGGGCGTGGTGCCGCAGCCGTGACCCCAACAGGAGTGAGCAAGGAGAAGTAGGGGTTCAAACACAGAACCTCACCTCAGAAGAGGTTAAAAATTAAAGGCTGGGGCTGGGCGTGGTGGCGCACGCCTATAACCCCAGCACTTGGGAGGCAGGGGCAGGTGGATCGCTGTGAGTTCGAGGCCAGCCTGGTCTACAGAGCGGGTCCAGGACAGCCAAGGCTAACACAGAGAAACCCTGTCTCGGGAAAAAAAAAAATTAAAAGCTGGTGCTGGTGGAGTGGTTGTATGATCCCAGCTCCCTATGAAGCTGAAGCTGGAGCCCTACCTGGGCAGCTTAATGAGATTGTCTCAGCAAGCAGAGAGAGGTTAGCTCAGGCTAGACCGTGTACCTGATGTGGGCAGGGCCTCTCTGTTTGCTACTACTAGATGGACAGATGCATAAACAGAGAAACAGCGCTGTAGGGAGATGGGAAAGGGCCCTTCCACACACTGGGAATTCCAAGTCCAAGAGCAGAATGGAAAATGTTGAGTCTTTATGAGTGTGAGGCCCGCTGGATCTTCCACACTGGAGCCCAGGGCTCCTGAGTCCATCATGAGGCAGCTGAGGCTGTCAAGACCCCCTCACTGCAGCTTCTCAGGCACTTGGGCCTCTCTGCCTGTTATCTCCAGGACCCTTTCTACCCCCTTGCCGAGCTGCCACTGAGCTGCCCCCTGCAGTGGCTCCCGGGCCCTTCTCAGCCCTGTTCCCCGCCAGGTTTATCCTTGACGACTCCGCTTTGTACCTGTCCGACAAGTGTGAGGTGGAGACCCTGGATCTACGGCGAGGTGGGCAGGGCCTGGGTTGGGCTCCCCTGACATGGAGGGGACAAGTCCCCGCCATACCCAGAGCAGCCAGGTATTACTCAGGCTGCCCATACGTGCATGTGTACCAGACACAGTAAAATCTTGCCCTGGTGATGGGTAGGGTGGGGTCAGTGTGCAGGGAGACCATGAGAACCTTACATCTGCCCTCTGCCTCAGACTATGTCTGTGTCCTGGACATTGACCTCCTGGAGCTTGTGATCAAAACCTGGAAGGGCAGCACCGAGGGCAAACTGGTAAGTGTGAGGGGTCAAGGGTTAACCAGGAGGGTCACAGTGCATGCCCTTGCCTTGCCGGGCTAGTATTCCTCCAGGGAAAGACTAGGTCCCTTGGGTATCTTTCCAACTCACTGAGGGCAACAGATAGCACCTGCAGGCAGGACAGAGGGAAGGCCCAGGGAGACAGCCACCGTGGGGCCCAGTTTTCTCATCTTTGTGGTGAGATAACAGTTCCTGCTTCACTAGGCTGAAGTCAGGGCAGGTATCTGGGTGAGTGGCAGCCCCATCAGCTGTCTGGGATGGCTACACATTTGGACAGTGAGGTACTGCTTTAGCTGGCCAGACAAGGGAAGGTCCCCCTTGTTCCCCTCCCTCTGTGTGGGAGACAGAACTGAGATGCCCTGTGGGAGGGGGAGCCTGGCTGGTGGTGGCTCCTGTGCCAATGCCATGGGCCATCACCCACAGAGCCAGCCACTGTTCGAGCTGCGCTGCTCCAACAATGTGGTGCATGTGCACAGCTGTGCCGACTCCTGTGCCCTGCTGGTCAACCTGCTCCAGTATGTAACCAGCTCTGGTGACCTGCACCCCCCACCCCAGCCCCCCAGCCCCACGGAGATCGCCGGCCAGAAGGTACAGGTGAGGCCTGGCCACAGAGGCTACCAGAGCTCGGCCAGGCCCCTCTCTTTACACAGACACAAGGCGGGGAGTGGAGGAGCCCTGGAGCTGCCCCTCCCTCTGGTGCTCACTCCTGCCCGTTCCCCTTTTCTGGCCCAGCTGTCGGAAAGCCCTGCCTCCCTGCCCTCGTGCCCCCCAGTGGAGGCAGCCCTCATCAACCAGGGAGACCTGACTGATGCTCTTCTGGATACTGAGCGGCGTAGCCTGCAGGGGCTGGCCCAGTCATCGGGTCAGTGAGGGCGCTCTGGGGACAGCAGCCCCCAGCAGGTGCCCTCGGCCACATCTCACACTGACCTCTTTCTTCCATAGGTGGCCCTCTTCCCCAGGCCTCTCCGGTCTCCGTCTACCTGTTCCCAGGTGAACAGAGTGGGGCCCAGGCCCCTTTGCCTCCGCCCGGGGCCCCTTCTCATACCTTGGGGTCCTGTTCTAAGGCAAAGGAACATGAAAAAGAAGAGGAAGGGGATGGAGACACCCTGGACAGTGATGAGTTCTGCATCCTTGACGCCCCTGGCCTAGGCATCGCGGTGTGTTGGGATGGGAGTTCTGGATGCTCAGGTGGTTGCTCAGCCCTTCTAGAACTCTTGGGTAGGAGAAGCAGCCTGGGCTCTGGGCTCAAAAGAACAGGTGGGACAGTCAGAAGAGGAGACACAATGTCCTATACAGAGACGGGGACAGAGGAAGAAGAAGGGCCAGTTAGCAGAAGGGCGGAGCGGGGGATGCATGTAAGTACACAGGTCGGTGCAATGTCCAAGCTCACTGAGGTCCCAGGGCCAATAGGAACAAGGGACCCTGGACAGAGCCAGACAGGCACTGGGCTGGTAATCTGGAAGGCCCATTGTTTTTTTTACATAGAGGAGGGGAAAAGGGAGACATAAGGGCAGGTGCTGGGGCCAACCACCTCTTGGTCACACATCTTCGCTCTGCTCTTTCCTGGCAGCCCCGAGACGGGGAGCCCATTGTGACACAGCTGCATCCGGGCCCCATCGTCGTGCAGGATGGACACTTCTCCCAGCCCCTGGGAAGCACTGACCTGCTCCGGGCACCTGCACACTTCCCGGTGCCCAGCAGTCGTGTGGTACTACGAGAGGTCTCCTTTGTCTGGCATCTCTACGGGGGTAGAGACTTTGGCCTTCACCCCACTTACAGGTTAGAGGCACGTGGGTGGTAGCTGGTAAGCCTAGCATCTGGGCATAGCCTAGCTGTGGCCTCCAGCAGCTGGCGGCCTCATGCATTACACTGCCCTGACCTTGCCTTCTTCTTCGCCCTGGCCTGAGACTAAGGGTCTCTTGCCCCAGGCTAGAAGGAAGGCCTGTGCTGAGGCTGTAAAGAGCCGATGTTTCCTCAGTTAGCTTGTCGCCGTGTCTTTTTCTCAGAGCAAGAGTGGGCTTCACAGGCCCCAGGGTCTCTCCTTCCCGCTCCTCTGGTCCCAGCCGGCCCCAGAACTCCTGGCGTACGCAGGGTGGTGTCGGCCGCCAGCACCAGGTCCTTATGGAGATCCAGCTCAGCAAAGTGAGTGTGAGGCTGATTGGGGGCGCAGGGTGGACACAAAAGCGACGCTCTAGGGAGAGGAACCGTGTCAGCTACCGCAGAGCAGCAGGGTGTGATGAGGACGGATTCTGGGAGCCACAGGCTCCACGCTGTCACTCACAAACAGCGGGTGCTTAAGCGGGTGTGACCCCGAGAGAGTGTTCAAGGAGTTCCAACTGTCTTAGAGCTACGTGAAGACAGGTGACAGAACATGCCAGGCTGTTGGTGGAGGGAGGGCTCAAGAGGCAGCATCCTAGCAGAAGCTAGAAGGCCAGGTAGGAGCCAGAAGCATCCAGAAAGAGAAGCTAGAATATGAGACAGGCCTGGGCCTGCAGCGTGGAAGCCAGTCAGCCACATAGTGCAAGGGGAAGGCCAGGTCTGGAGGGGACTCCGGCCCCTCTAGGACAGGGCAGAGAGGATGGGGCCAGCCTGGACAGAGGGAAGACATCAGAAGGGACAGTGTCTGACAAGCTAGGCCCCTGCACCTTCAGTTCAGCAGAGGCTGTGGAGGGCTTGCTTGAATTTGGACAGGCAGGTTTAGTGTGGCTAGGTTGGCGCCAGCAGGATCAGCTGTGTTAGCACCCCCTGAGGTAGGACTGGGACAGAAAGGGTCTCTGGGAGGGAAGGGGCCTCAGCCAGACCTCCCAATCCTCTTGGACCCAGGGCCTAACTCAGGTCTCATCCACCCTCAGGTGAGCTTCCAGCACGAAGTGTACCCAGAAGAGTCAGCCATAGCTGGGGGCCCTGGCCAGGAGCCGGAAGAGCGGCCGCTGTCCCGCCAAGTGCTCGTAGTTCAGGAGCTGGAGATCCGAGACCGGCTAGCCAGCTCCAAGATCAACAAGTTTCTTCATTTGCACACAAGCGAGCGACTGCCAAGGCGCGCGCATTCCAACATGGTGCGAGTGCACCTGGGTGTGGGCAGCCTCTTCCCCAGAGGCCCTCCTGAGGGTGTTGTCTGTCTGGAGGACAGAGCCCAGCTAGGGCTCGGTGGCGGGGACAGCAGAGGCAGGGTTGACGGCAGCTGGGAGTGGGGCTCCCAAGGCCCAGCAGACCCCCAGGTTATTCTCTGCGCTCTTTCTTTGTTTAGCTTACCATCAAGGCGCTGCACGTGGCTCCCACTAGCAGCCCGGGAGGGCCGGAGTGCTGTCTTCGGGTCTCCATGATGCCTCTAAGGCTCAATGTGGACCAGGTGAATAGATGAGCGGGCAAGGGCGGAGCCCAGTGTGACCCGCTCGTTAGTGCCAGGCCCTGGATCTGACCCAAAACTCTCCCTGCAGGATGCCCTCTTCTTCCTCAAGGACTTTTTCACCAGCCTAGCAGCCAGCATCAACCCCATGGTCCCAGGAGACAGTTCTGAGGGTGAGAGACCAGGCCAGAGAGGGGAAGTCTAGATCCTGGGTGCCCCAGCATCCTCCGTCCATGCTGGATCTGTGTGACCTTTCTTCTTCCAGCTCACCAAGAGACGCCTGGCCAGCCCAGCAGCCCCCAGGAAGGGCAGCCTGCAGGCACAGGAGCAGCAAGCAGCCCACAGGAGGCTCCAGGCAGTGGCCACAGTTCCTCTGACCAACAGCCCATCTACTTCAGGTAGGGAAGAGGGGCTCTGGGCCAGGCCGTGTGCAAAGCTGGCCAGTGACCAGGTCAGTGAGCAAAGAGGCTCTCTCTTCTTCCCCTTTCAGGGAGTTCCGCTTCACGTCTGAGGTGCCCGTGTGCCTGGATTACCACGGCAAGCATGTCACCGTGGACCAGGTGGTGAGTGCTTCTGGCAGGCAGGCCCTGTGAACTGCTCTCTGTGGGTCCAGTGTCTGGGACCAAGATTCACAGTGTGTGTCCCCAAACACAGGCACATGCACTCTGTCCCCCTCCCAACAGGGCACTTTCACAGGACTCCTGATCGGCCTGGCACAGCTCAACTGCTCCGAGCTGAAGCTCAAGCGACTTTGCTGCAGGCATGGGTGAGCCCCCGGCCCCTGTGGGCAGCGGTCTCCAGCCCTCCCTGCTGTTTCTCGTGGGTTGGATGGCTTTGCCCAAATCCTCACTGTTCTCAGGCCTCAGCCTCTTCTATAGTGGGCTGTGTCGCTCCACACCGCCAGGTAAGACCCTGCGGTAGTCAGCAGTGCTCACGGTTCTCAGCTTAGATGTGTCCAGTCACACTTGCCCCTGGGCTGTCGGTGTGTGGCTCTCCTCCGTCTCACTCTTGTTGCCTTTCCCTTGCAGCCTCCTGGGTGTGGACAAGGTGCTAGGCTATGCCCTCAACGAATGGCTGCAGGACATCCGCAAGAACCAGCTGCCTGGCCTGCTGGGAGGTGTGGGCCCCATGCACTCAGTTGTGCAGCTCTGTGAGTGTTTCGCACTGACAACTCTGTTTTGTTTTGTGTGTGGTGGTGGGGTGCATGCCACAGAGTACATGTGGACGTCAGGACAGCTTACACAGATAAGTTCTCTCCTTCCACTCTGTGAGTCCTGGATACTGAGCCAGGTCAGCAGAGCTGGCGGCAGGCACCTCTACCTGCTGAGCCATCTTGCCGGCCCTCCTGTTTATTTTATTTGACTTTTAAGACAGAGACTCACTATGTAGCTCTAAGTGTCCTCATACACACAATTTTTAAAAAAGATTTATTTATTATGTATACAGTGTTCTGCCCACGGGCCAGAAGAAGGCATCAGATTACATTATAGCTCACTGTGAACCCACTATGTGGTTGCTGGGACTAGAACTCAGGACCTTTGGGAGAGCAGGCAGTGCTCTTGACCACTGAGCCAGCTCTCTAGCCCTCATACATACTATTCTTGAACTCACAGAGATCCACCTGCCTCTGCTTTCCAAGTGCTGGGGTTAAAGGGCACTGGAACCCAATGTTATTTACTCTTGAGTCTTATAGAGGCTGTGATGACATCATAGGTATGTGACAGCACACCTGGCCTGTGCTGTCAAGCCTAAGAACTCTTGGAGTTGCCCTTGGATGCCGGCAACTGTCATGTTGAGCCTGTAATCCAGGCTCTAGAGGTAGAGGCTGCTAGCTCAAGAACAACCTGAAGAGGGGCAGGCCAGGGAGAGCCACTTGGAAAGGTTTGTCAGGACGGGCACGGTGGTGCTCGTCTGTGATCCCAGCCCTCGGGAGGCTGAGGCAGGCGGAGCTGTGAGTTCGAGGCCAGCCTGGTCTACACAGTGAGTCCAGGACAGCCAAGGCTACACAGAGAATCCCTGTCTTGAAAAACCAAAAAAAAAAAAGAAAGGTTTGTTTTAAAAAAAAAAGTTAAGGGGCTGGAGAGATGGCTCAGCGGTTAAAAGCACTGACTGCACTTGCAGAGGGCCTGTGTTCAAATCCCAGCAGCCACATAGTGGCTCACAGCCATCTGTAATGTGATCTGATGCCCTCTTCTGGCATGTGGACAGAGCAGTGTATACATCATCATAATAATAATTAAATAATTGAATCTTTTGTAAAAATTAAGGAAAAAGAAACTGGATTTGGAAAGAAGTAAGGGTCCTTGGGCAGAGGAGGAAGGCTGGGGCAAGCTTGGTATCCCTGATAACCCTGTCCTCCAGTCCAAGGGTTCCGGGACCTGCTGTGGCTGCCCATTGAGCAGTACAGGAAAGACGGGCGCCTCATTCGGGGCCTGCAGCGAGGGGCCGCCTCCTTTGGGTCGTCAACAGCCTCTGCTGCTCTGGAGCTGAGCAATCGGCTGGTCCAGGCCATCCAGGTGAGTGCAGGCTGGGACAGGAAGGGGCCGAGAGTGTGTTCTGGGCTATTGGAGCCCACCGCGTTCCCACGCTCACAGCTATCTGTAAGTGGTGAGCCTACAGTGAGCAGGTACAGAACTGGCTCTGGCCACCTCCACCCCCGGCACAGCCTGGTCTCCAGGGGAGGGGTTAAGTTCTGAGGTCAGGCCAGGTGAGCCTGCAGGCATGTAGGAACGCTAGGTTTTGGGAGCCCCTTGAGCTCAGTCCAGAAGGGGAAGGCCAGGGCTCCAGAGGGTCTGGAGTGGGAGAGAACACCGGCTGCAGGGTGGGTGGCCAGAAGGTGGGCTTACTTTGCTAACTCTCGGGTCTTCTGTGCAGGGGTGTCCTCGCTGGGGAACTAGACCACTCAGGCAGGTCTCAGCTGTGGGCAGCCTCGGTGTGAGCCCCACAGCAAAGCTTTCTCCAGTGGCCAGTGCCCATACCCACTGAGCCATCTCACCAAGCCCAAAAGGTTTTCTTCCTTCCTTCCTTCTTTCCTTCCTTCCTTCCTTCTTTTTTTTTCTTTCTTATTTACTTATTCTTTGTGTCTACAATGACTAATATTTTAGGTCAGACAATTTTGGGGAATCAACTCTCTCAACCATGTTGGCCCCAGTTTGGGGATTGAATTCAGGTCACATTGACCCAAGTGCCTTACCCTTGGTAACCATCTTGCCAGCCCCAGAAGGGTTTGTAAATGTCTACAGTTAAGGAGGCCTAACACTTGTGGGTGGCTGTAACCCCAGCACCAAAGTGTCTAGTGCCCTCTTCTGGTCACCAGGGGCACTGCATGCACACGCCAGCACTTAAATAAAAACAAATGAGTGATAGTATGAAATTTTAAGGAGTTTCCTGAGGTAGGTGATGGGGCTACTGAAGGAGAAGAGGAAGGGAAGGAGGTAAAGGCTGACTAGGACAGGAGCAGTTATGCTGAAGGAGGCCTGGTCCCCAGGCTGGCCTGCAGGCCACCTGTCATTGTCCAGTTCTGCTCTCCTTCAGGCTACAGCTGAAACAGTGTATGACATCCTGTCCCCTGCATCTCCCATCTCCCGCTCCCTACAAGACAAGCGTTCTTCACGGAAACTGCGTAAAGGCCAACAACCTGCTGACCTCCGCGAGGGCATGGCTAAGGCTTACGATGCTGTTCGAGAGGTAAGAACCATCCTCGACCCACTCCCGGGAGCCCCACCCCCTACTCTTACTGACCTCTGACCTCCACAGGGTATCCTGGATACAGCTCAGACCATCTGTGACGTGGCATCGAGGGGCCATGAGCAGAAGGGACTGACGGGTGCCGTGGGGGGCGTGATCCGACAGCTGCCCCCGACAGTGGTAAAACCAATAATCTTAGCAACTGAGGCGACATCCAACGTGCTAGGGGGCATGCGCAACCAGATCCTGCCAGATGCACACAAGGACCATGCTCTCAAGTGGCGATTGGAGGAGACCCAGGACTGACTGCAGGCACCCAGGATCCACCCACTGCCCCCACAGTGGTGCCGCCAGCTCCCCGTTTTCCTGATTGCTGTGACCCACAGCTAGGCCACCAGGCCCTTCAAGGGATAGCCTCTGTGAAGGATGCCTACCCAGCCTGCCTGTTGCCAATTGGCCGAGAGAGCAGGGCCTCCCGGCTTTGGGGCCTCTGCCCTGTCTGTGCACTTTCGTCTGGAGAGGAAGGACATTGCTCCTCCCTGTTACCTGGGCCCACACTGACGCCTTGTTCCAGTGTGAGGACGGAGGCTTGTGGACCCGTGGACCCCACTCAGCCAAGTGTCTCTCCGTGTCTCATGGGGAGGTGGGGGATAGCTGCCATGTGGGTCAGTGTATTTTTAAGACCCCTGAGCGTGTGGGTCAGTGTCTGCATGAAGTGGAATAAACTTGCCCACCGCCAGCCCCTCTTCCAGGTCCTCTACCTGTGAGACCCCAGGCCGCCCTTCTCTGCCTATGCCTTCACCTGCCCGGTCCCACTTCTGCACGCAGTACCCACACGTTGCCACCAGGAGGCACCGCACTCCATCCTGATCCTGCGGCTGCAAGCCAGCCTCCCTCTTCCACTTTGAGCTCAACCTACCTTGGGTGCCTGTTACCTTGACTTCTGAGTGGTGGTTGCTGAGTGAAGCTGGGAGGAGCTAGTTACCTGGCGGTCCCAGAGAAGGAAGAGCCCTAGGAGGCCACACCAAACTCCCTCCCCCCCTTTTTTGGTTCTGTCCCTGTCAGACCCCAGGGTCCAGCCTTATTCTTGGGGCTGGAGCAAAGCAGGGTTTCTGGCCTCTCCTGGGACGCTTTGGATTCTGGCCTAAGGCTGTACCTGTTAGTCTGACAGTGTCCAGGTCTGTCCCACTCTGGAAGGCTGAGTCCTGGGCCCTCTGGAGGCTGGTCCTACCCTTTTCAGAGAATGGCTTTTGGCATGTCTGTGCCTTATGCTGGGACAAAATGCGCCCATCCTCCATGCCTTGTTGACAAGGAAGCCACTCCAGTCCTCACCCTCATAGCACTGCCATGAAGTGGGCAGGCCTGTGGGAAGATTGAAGATCAAGTTGGGAACCAGAGAGCCCTCACCTTGCTGGGCATCCCTGGTGACCCCTGCGTTTGCTGTAGTCTTCTCCCCCTTTTTGGTTTCAAACAGAGTATTGAGCAGAGAAGACTCATCCCTGTCCCCCATCCCTAAATTTGGCTACCTGTGGTTAGCTAGGGCAAACAGAAGAGGCAAGAGGTCAAGCCAATGTAGCCCAAGGTGGAGACAAGCCCATGGCGGCCAGGGTCTGATGCCACCAGGGAGCTGGCACTTCCTGGACCCGCCCCACCAGCTGGGGCACAGTCCAGATCTACTGCCCTTCGGACCCCGCTTGCGATCAGTATTGATGGCAGTGGGCTAATGATTAACGCTACTAGGGTTGGGCCAACGGCTCAAAAAGCTCAGCCCAGGGTGGCCCCACTTCCTCGTGCCCCGAAGGCTGGCTAGGTCTGAGGTAAGAGCTCCCAGACTGTCTCCCGGAAGGCTGAGCACCCCCACTTCCAAGCCTTCCTGAGGAGCCATCAGCCCTTCTGAAAAAAAAAAAGAAGGTGGGCCTGGGGACTTTGGGGAAGCCCATTGCTGTTCTGTGCCTTGGTTTCCACCTTTGGGTGAGGTGGCTGCAAGCATCTATGCCTGGAGCTTTCCTAAACAGCTACATCTGTCTTCCAGAGTGTGGCTGCCTCATGCAGCAGGAGGCTGGGCTTGTTGGGGCTCCTGGGGTCTGAGGAGACAGTTGGTCATCCAGTCGGCCATCTTTCACAGGCCTGTCCTTTAAGGGGGAAGACAGGACCCACCCCACTGCCCTACAGTGGGAGCTTGGGCAGCGTCCTTTGCTTCTCTGGGCCTTTTTCTACCACTGCCAAGATGGGGCAAGACCCAAACCCACTCTAGAAGCTTCCTTTCCCTGGATACTAGGTCCCCGGGGGACAGACTCTGTCCCTGTCGCTGAAGCGTCTTGGGCTGGAATCTGGAAAGGATGAGAATACAGATGTGTTCCTTGGCTCCCCGGGTCAGCTCAGGGCTCACAGCTCCTTGTCACAGCAGGGAGCTTCCCACCAGTACAGGCCAGGGTTCAAGATGGCCTCCCAAGGCCTGCTTTCCATAGGTGGAGAGCATGGTGCTTCAGAGAAGTTAAGCCGCTCATTTGAGGGCGCACAGCTCCCTGGCTCTTGAGGTACTGAATTCTAGCTGCCTTTGGTGCTCACAGAACTTGGTTGTTACCAGTACCCACTCTCCCTCTTCCCCACCCCCCCCCCCCTTTTTTTTTTCTCCCTTAAAGTGATGGTTTCTCTGTAGCGCTGGCTGTCCTGGACTCGCTTTGTAGACCAGGCTGGTCTCAAACTTACAGAGATCCACCTGCCTCCTGACTGCTGGGATTAAAAGCATGCCCCACCACACTGGGCTTTTTTCCCTGTACTGCTGATTAAACCTAGAGCCTCCAGCAAAGCTTTGTGCCACTGAGTGTCACCCTGGGGTCCCTCTCCCTCCCCACCTTTGCCCCTTTTGTTCCCTATCTGTTCTCATCTGTTTCTTTTCAGCTCCTCAGCCTCAGTTTCCCTCTTTCTCTCATTCCTCCTGTTCCCTCATTTCTCTTGTCTCTAGCTTCCTGGTTAGCACCACCCTAAGGAGAGAGGTCTTAGGAATCCTTGGAGATTGCAGCCCATTGTCCTTTCTTTTTTTTTTTTTTTTTTTTGGTTTTTTTTCGAGACAGGGTCTCTCTGTGTAGCCTTGACTGTCCTGGACTCACTTTGTAGACCAGGCTGGCCTCGAACTCACAGTGATCCGCCTGCCTCTGCCTCCCGAGTGCTGGGATTAAAGGCCCATTGTCCTTTCTTGTCCCTCTGCCCCATGGCTGCAGCCAGGAGGGTGAGCAGAAGCTGTAACTAGGCCCAGCTCTATTTCGGAGAGAAAGGAGGGGCGGAGGGTGTGGATGTCAGTGGACTGCTGGGGAGCTGTAAATCAGAGCCACACCCGGGGCTGATGAGGAGACTCGGGGTTGAGCCTGGACTTCGCCCAAGAAGAAGGTTGGCGTCCTATGGGTGCCAGGTGTGGGCCTTGGATGAATGATAAGCCTCAATAAAGAGTGGACCTGGAGCCAAGAGGGCCTAGGGGCACGGGTGGGCACTGTGGGACTCTTCCCAGGATCCTACCAGAAAGGAGGTGTCTGCGACTGTGCCCTGACCCCAGTGGCCCCCACCCCCTGTAACAGCAACTCCATGTGGAAGTGCCCGCTGGTTCCAGTGGGGCTGCTGTTATCTTGGGTGGAGGCTGGTGCCTACGGAGGAAGAGGAGCCACAGCCGCCCAGCACACCAATAGGGCCTTCCATGGCAGTCCTCAGGCCTGGGGAGAGTGAAGGGTGGTGGTGGGCCGTCAGCAGGCTGCCAAGATGGAGTGCACAGGGCTCTGACCTATGAATTGACAGCCAGTGCTCTGGTCTCTCCTCTGGCTGCCAATTCCATAGGTCACAGGTATGTTCGCCTCAATGCCAGCCATAAGGACACGAAGGGGGGTGAGGGGAGTCAAAGTCAAGGCCCAAACTCCCCCCAGACCACTCCCACTTTCCTACTTCCATGTTTGCAATCCTGCCTGACTGCCCTGTTGTATGCCTAGAGTTCTGTATGCCGTCTCCTTCCCAGCTTCTTGGCTGAATTTTTTGTTTTGTTTTTTTGAGACAGGGTTTCTCTGTGTAGCCTTGGCTGTCCTGGACTTGCTTTGTAGACCAGGCTGGCCTCGAACTCACAGTGATCCACCTGCCTCTGCCTCCCAAGTGCTGGGATTAAAGGCATGCGCCACCACTCCGGGCGCTGGACTTTTGTTGTTGTTGTTGGGGAACTTGCTATGTAGACCAGGCTGTCCTTGAACCTGTCTCTGCCTGCAAAGTGCCAGAATTACAGGTATGGAGGCATGTGCCATTGTGCCTAATGCCAGGCACACTCTATCAATCTCTTCCTACTGCGAGTCATGAAGAAGCTTTTCTGTTTGTTCAGAGACAGGGTCTCATGTAGCCCAGGCTGGCTCAAAGTTTTTGTGTAATGTAGGGTGACTGGGAACTTTTGTTCTTCCTGCCTATGCCTCCTAAATGATTGCTTATGCATGCTGCTGAGGCTTGAGCACTTACATGCCCCCGACAGGTGCTCTGCCAGCTGAGCTACATTCCCAGCCTCTGATTCTTCTTAAAGTGATTGGTTCCAAGGGCCACCTGTCCTCCCCAGGCGTCCCCCTAAGCACTGGATTGCCAGTTTGTGTTTCTGTGTCCACCCTATACCACCCATGAACTCAGCCCCAAGCCCAGATATACACCAATTAAGTTTTGCCAAACATCCGGAGACTCCATTTTTGCACTGCCAGAGGCAGGGGACTCTAGAGTCTGGACCAGGCTCACTCCACTTGTCCCTTTCTCTGGCAAGTTTCACTTCCGTGAAGCGCAGCCTGGCACATTGGGCCCAGCAGAAGCCAATGAAGGAGAAGCCTCAGAGAGGGCAGGCCACTCCCACTCCCGGTCCCAACCTGCATCAGCCCACTCCTACCCTACCCTTTCCTTTTTATTTTATTTTACTTTTTGAGAGAGTGTCTCAGTATGTAACTCTGGCTGACCTGGAACTTACTACGTTGTGCTGTGACCAGGTTGTGCATGATCTTGAAGATCTGAGGACTTCACTGTACCTGTAAACCATTTTTTTTTTTTTTGAGACAGGGTTTCTCTGTGTAGCCTTGGCTGTCCTGGACTCACTTTATAGACCAGGCTGGCCTTGAACTCACAGAGATCTTCCTGCCTCTGCTTCCCGAGTGCTGGGATTAAAGGCGAGTGCCACTACTCCTAGTGTAAATCCTTTGTGGCTTGGGGAAATATCTATTTGAAAAACTGGTTCCAGTTACAAAAAACTTTATTTTAAAATATTTTTAAATTTATTTTTATTTTATGTGCATTGGTGTTTTGTCTGTGTGAGGTGTCAGATCTTGGAGTTACAGACAGTTGTGAGCAGCCATGTGGGTGCTGGGAATTGAACCCAGGTCCTTTGGAAGAACAGTCAGTGCTCTTAACTGCTAAGCCATCTCGCCAGTCCCCTTTAAATATTTTCTTAATGGTCTTATGTAGCCTCAAATTTGTTATTCATTTTGTCTTTTTTTGTCTTTTCCCAAGACAGGGTTTCTTTGTGTAGCCCTGGCTGTCCTAGAACTCAATCTATAGACCAGGCTGGCCTTGAACTCACAGAGATTCCCCTTCCTCTACCTCACAAGTGCTGGTATTAAACGTGTGCACCCCCACGCTGGCTTATCTTGTCTTTTTAAAAGATTTGTGCGGCCAGCAAGATTGTTCGGCAATAAAAAGCACTTGCTGCCAAGCCTAAAGACCCAAGGCATGTGACTGTAATCCCAGCACTTGGAAGGCAAGTGGATCGCTGTGAGTTCGAGGCCAGCCTGGTCTACAAAGCGAATCCAGGCCAGCCAAAGCTACACAGAGAAACCCTGACTCAAAAAACCAAAAAAGATGAAAAAATAAAAAATACAAATAAAAAGCTGGGCATGGTAGCGCACACCTTTAATCCTAGTACTTAGGAAGCAGAGGCAGGTGGATCGCTGTGAGTTCAAGGCCAGCCTGGTCTACAAAGCAAGTCCAGGACAGCCAGCCAGGACTACAAGAGAAACCCTGCCTCAAAAAAGACCTGAGTTTGGAGAGGCCAGGTGTGGTGGCTCGTGCCTTTAATCCCAGTGCTCAGGCAGGAGAATCACTGTGTGTTTGGTCTACAAAGTAAGTCCAGGGCAGCCAGGGCTACACAGAGAAACCGTCTCAAAAAAAAAAAAAGAAAAGAAAAAAGAAAAAAAAAGTTACAAATTAGAAACCCAGGAGTAAAGTCAAATTGCTTAATGACACAAACCAGTCAGCGAGTGATCCCTCTCTGTGTGCCAGGTACTCACACACCTTACCAATGGCCCAGCTAGCTGGTGAGGACACTTACTTGTGAGTCTGTCTCAGAAATGAAGATGCAGCAGAGGCAGGTGGATCTCTGTGAGTTCTAGGCCAGCCTGGTCTACAAAGGAAGTTCAGGACAGCCAAGGCTACACAGAGAGACCCTGTCTACAAAATAAAAAAAATTTTTAAAAAGTAAGACCTCCACTGAGGACCTGTGCAACAACAAAATGGATGACTGACGACTCAGGTCCCACTTCACCTCTCACCTTCCCATACAGAAGTGGCTTCGGCCCCATGCCTCAGCTATTTCAATCCCTTCCACCACAGCTAAGGCACGGAGCAAGGACCTTCCCTGGATCCTGCAGGATCTGCCTCTCCCACCTCCCTTATCTGAACACTTATCTTATCCTTCTGGTCTCAGTGTCTGGAGAACAAAGTCCTCAGCTTACTCATCTCGCAGGGCTGGGTCCGCGCCTACCGGCAGCATGGTGGGTACCAAAGTGCCCTGGCTGAACAGATGGGCCCTGTAGTCTGACACTCTTGGGACCATCCCTTACTCCATCCCAGGTGCTGGCAGGCAGCCCCTGGCCAGGGTCCCCTCTGTCTCTGCCAAGCTCATAAAAGCCTTTAATGGTCCAGGGAAATGTGGTCTCAGCTCAGAGCACACCCAGCTCTCTTAGGTCCAGTGTCTTGACCCCTGTTGACTTGTGTTTTCCCCATCAGGCCCCGGACCTATGAACATCTTTACTTGCTGGCTCCCTCCCATTTTCCTCTCAGACCCCTCATTGCCTCCAGGACACCTGCCAGGGCCCTTGGAAACTTGTCTGAGTCACTTGCATCTCCCACTTCCCTGGTGCAGGTAGCTTGTTAGTGACCCAGTCATACCTCAGTCACCAGCATCTATTTCCTTTTACAACCTGTGGATTCTTGGGAGGGGCGTTCACTGTAGCCTCAGAGACTAACACAGGAAGTGCTTAATAAATGCTTATTGGAGGACCCGACTTGTGTGACTAGAGATTCCTAGGGAGGGACACTATGAGGAGGGGTTGGCATAGTGCCTGGGGACTGGAGATCCTTAGGTGCCATCGGTTGCCGTCCCCACCACTGTCATCATAGCACACTGTGGAACCACCATGTTAACCAAGCATCCTGGTTATTTACATGTGCAAATAACTCACTTTCCCACATCAAAGAACGGGCCAGTAGGGAAAGGAGTCTGAGGGGGAGAGCATGACCAAGAAAGATTCCTGAGAGATGAATCTAAGCTCAGCTTTTGCTGCAGTGAAGGGTGACAGTTCGCTGGGAGCCACTAGGTAGCTCCTGGAGGCAGCTTGCCCTTCTGCAAGCCTCGCTCCCCGGACTCACCACCAGGGGGCGCCCGGGACACAGCTACGAGCTGGATGGGTTTGTTCCATACCTCAAGGCGACCACTCTCCACCACGGACCGCCCTGCTCTTGGCTCTTTCCTAAACCAAATACAGCATCTCCCCAGGGTCCCTCGCGGCGCCTCTGAGCTGTACCCAGCCACAGTTTTGTCTTCCACTGAGTGGGGTTGAAAATGGGCCCCCGTGTAATAATAAGCACATAATGGGTAGCCACTGTTTATATACAGAGAGTGGTAAGGCTGGGTCTGGCCAAGTTCCCCTGTGGTTTCGGGCACCCAAGTTTATTCTTTCACCGCTGAACAGTATTCCGTTATATGAATGAAAATATAATTGTTTTGTGTTTTGTTTTTCGAGACAGGGTCTCTCTGTGTGGCCCTGATTGTCCTTGATCCACTTTGTAGACCAGGCTGGCCTCAAACTCACAGAGATCTGCCTGCCTCTGCCTCCCCGAGTGCTGGGATTACAGGTGTGTGCCACCGCCTGTTTTGTTTTTCCATTTTAAGTGTAAATGGCCTTGGTACCCAACCTCCTTAGGGCTTGGAGCAACGGGGCCCCAGAATTCAGTCTCCGTGTTGTGGGGGGAGGGGACACCTGGATTCAGGCCCTTTGTAAAATTTTTTTTACAATTGTGAAACCTTCCAAAATGTCGCAAGAACAAAGCAATCAGCCCCCACAGACCCTTTATTTGGATTCATGGACAGCTGGCATTCCAACATCTGTTTCCCTTCTCCTGCTCTCTCTTACACACATGTTTTTCCTGAACTACTAGAGACCAGCGCACAGGTTGTGACCCTTACCACAAACTCTTTCAACATGTATCTCCTAAGGAAAAAACGATGCCCTTACACAAGCACGAAGTTGCCAAACGTAGGTCCGCCCACTGAAGCAACCCTGTTCTCCTGCTCAGTCGGCCTCTGCACGCGGTCATGGAGCCCTGGCCAGCTGGGCCTGCCTGGGTTTTTTTCAGTGTTGCTCTGTCCTGTAAGCTAGAACCATAAGGGTTTTTTTGTTTTGTTTTGTTTTTCAACACCTTGGTCCTTTTTTTTCTTTTTGAGACAGGGTTCTCTGTGTAGCCCTGGCTGTCCTGTAACCCTCTGTAAACCAGGATGGCCTTGAATTCTCAGAGGTCTGACTGCCTCTGCTGGGAATAAAGGTGTCTGCCACCACTGCCTGGCTGTTTTTTGTTTGTTTTTTTTGTTTTTTTAACGTTGCAGAGATAGGAATCAGAATTCCCCTTTCAGAGGAATCTACTTCCAAATTCATCTCTTTCCAGGCAAAGCTGGTTTTTTGCCATTGTGGGAATGATGTTAGAGCTATGCTGCGGCTCTGACAGCTGCTGGGTGCCCCTCTCCAGCTCCTCAGAACCCCACCTTTCTTTCTAGGCTCGCTCCATCTTCAAGTCAACAGGAAGAAATGCTCTTACTAATTTTGCAGTATTTGGGATTGAACCAGAGGCCTCCTGCATACCAGATGAGCACTCAGCCGTGAAGAACATTCCTAGCCTACTTTTTACCTTTTATGTACCTTTAATTTAAACAAATAATTTTATATTTTGTATGTATGGGCTTTGCTTGTATGTCTGTATATAATGCATATGAAAGGCCCCAGGAGGCCAGAGAGGTGCCAGACACCCTGGGAAAAGGAGTTACAGATGGTTCTTAGCTGCCATGTGAGCACTGGGAATAAAACCTGGCTCCCCTGCAAGGTCCACAAGTGCTCTAACCTCCCAGCCACCTCTTCAGCCCTTGTCTAGTTTTTATTCTCGCGTGTGTGTGTGTGTGTGTGTGTGTGTGTGTGTGTGACTGTGTGACTCAGTGGCCGTCAGAGGACAGCTTTCAGTAGCCAGTCCTCTCGTTCCACCTTGGGATCTGGGCTTGAACTTAAGTCCTCAGGTTTGCATAGCAAACGCCTTTACCCGCAGAGCAGGCCTCACTTTCACTTTGAGACAGACAGGCTGCCCAGGCTGGCTGGCCTTGAATTTGTAATCTTTCTGCCTCAGCTTCCCAGGCAGCTGGGCTCACAGGCCTGAGCCACCGATCCCAGATACATGACTCATTCTTGTGCTTTGAATCTCTGATTTCCTTTTCTGCAATGGTCCAGCTGGAGAACACTGTGGAAGTTCACCGAGAGCCACGCACGGCAACTCCTAGCTGTGATTCCAGCACCCTGTAGGCCTAGGCAGAGAGATTCAAGGCAAGCTTGGGCTGCCTTGCAAGACTATGTTAAAAAAAACTTAAAAAAGAGTTGGGTGTGGTGATACATACTTGTAATTCTCCAATTTGGGAGGCAGAGGCAGGAGGATCACTGTGACTTCTAGGCCTGCTTAGCTACATAGTGAGTTCTTTCAAAAAGAAAGAAGAGCCAGGTGTGGTGGCACATGTCTTCTTTAGTCCCAGAGCTAGGGAGGCAGAGGCAGGCAGATCTGTGAGGTCAAGACCAGCCCGGTCTCCTTAGTGTGTTTCAGGCCAGCCAGGGCTACATAGTGAGATGCTGTCACAAAATAAAATAAACAAAAACTAGTGTAAGTCCTGCAGTCTGCAGGGACAATGGCCTTATGTAAAGGAAGGTGTGCCTTCTAACACAGTCTATCAGGAAGACTCCACAAAATGCTCAGTCCTAGGGTGAGGTGTGTACCCAAAGACTGAGGGATCTTAGAGACCTGCCACATTGACCAAAAGGGCAAGAAAGAGTTTCTGGGGAATGGAGGGGTCAGGACACAGGAGACCTTGGCCTGACCTCAGCTCTGTGAAGGGTCCCACTGCACCCCTGTCCTTGGGATGTCCTGTGTCCTAGGAGTGAGCATGGAGCAGGGCACATGTGGCCTCAGTGGAAGGATGTGGTTTCCTCCCTTTCAGATGCCTCTATTGCCTGTGCTTCAGAACAGGATGAAGGAGGTATGGTCAGAGGAAGGCTCCGGGGGACCACAGGGACAGTAAGTCAGGTGTTAGGTCACAGCTCAGCTGTCTGGCCAACTGCAAGGACTACCCATGAGCCATCTCCCAGCTCCTGCAGCAAGACAAGCTGAAGGGATGAAGGAAGGGAATGCTGAGGCCATGGAGGAGCCTGCACACACGACTGTGGTGTGGCCATGAGATGCAGGGCCTCAGGGCAGAAGGGATGCACTTGCTACAGGTGGGTCAGGCTCCGGGTCAGGACACTCTCTGCGACACATGGCTGGGAACACAGGTGCTCTCTAGTCCTCAGAGTGTAAGCCTCGCAAGGAAGCTGTGTGTGACCCCTGGCCACAGAGGAGACAGAACGGAGGGCCATGATGGAGAAGCAGCAGAGGGCAGCCACGGACTTCATGAGCCCCTCAAGACACAGACAGGCCAGAGCCACCATCCAAAGTGCCTGGAGGGGACATGAGGAGGCTGATGGCCAGGCTCACATAAGATGACTAAGCAACTTGAAGCCAAGCTGGGAAGCCACCTCTGCATTTCATTTGTATATTTTTCTTTTTGAGACAATCATGCTACAAAGCTCAGGCTGGCCTCACACTTCACAATCTTCTTGCCTCAGCCTCCTGTAGGCTGGGACCATGGGTGTGAACCACTGCGCCCTTCTAGCTACCTCTCCTCACGTAAATTAAGAGGAACCCCAGGATCCTGTTCCTACTCTATTGTAGAAGGCAGAATGTTCCTGTTTCAAATAATAAATGACTTCCTGTGAGTCCTTAGGGTAAACCACACTGCACCCTGCACTGGCTCAGCTCCGGAGCCAGAGGCCTAATATATGGAGCCAGGTGTCTTCTTTAGCCTGGCAGTCAGCTAAAGTGTTTTTTTTTTTGGATGGCTTCGTTGTTTGTTTTTGTTGAAACAGGGTTTCTCTGGGTAGCCCTGGCTGACCTGGAACGGAACTTACTCTGGAGACCACCAGGCTGGCCTCAAATTCACAAGAAACCCTACTCCCCAGTGCTGGGATTAAAGGTGTGTGCCACCACTTGGCCTTTGTTTTTTTGTTTTCTTTTGAGACAGGATTTCTCTATGTAGCCTTAGCTGTCCTGGACTTGCTGTGTAGACCACGCTGGCCTCCAACTCACATCGATTCTCCTGCCTCTGCTTCTTGAGTGCTGGGATTAAAGGTGTGTGCTACCACGCCTGGCTGGTTTTGAATTTCATAGGTAGCCAATGGCGACCCTGGATTTTTGGTCCTCCTGCCTTCACCTTCCAAATCCATCATCATGCCTGGTTTATACTGTGCTGGGGTACATGAAACAGTGTTTTAGGAGGCAAGCACTCCACTAAGCTACCCCACCCTGAGTTATCACTTGACTAAGTGTTCAGAGGTGTCTAGACCTCAGCTCTGCAAAGCACCGTGGAGTGGAATGTCCATGCACATTGTCTAGTACAGACATGACCTGGTGCAGGGGCATGCCTGATGTGCATGGTGCAGAGCAGCACAGGGTTGGCCAGCTTCAGGTCACAGTCCCCTCTACCTTGTACTTTACAAAGCTCTAAAACCTTCTCTCTTTTCCACCTGCAAGGCCCTGCAGGTAGGATGGGCCAGAGCTTTAGCGTTTCAGACACCAAAGGCCTAATTTCTCCTTAGAGTCTGTGTTGTTTCAGGTAACTCACCTGACCCCCTGGATCCTCAGACTTTTTCCTTACTGGTATGTGAGAGCAGCCAAGATTCCAGCCAGCACTGGGAAACCCAGCATGTGGAGGAAGAACAGATCCCACCCACCCATCCACCCTTTTTTGATACAGAGACCAGTCTCAGCTGGCCTGCAATGCACTTTGTAGACCAGGCTGGCCTCGAACTCATAGAAACCCACCTGCCTCTGGCTGGGATTAAAGGTAGGTGCAACCATGCACCCATGTGAGCCCACGTGCACCTGGAGAAGCCAGAGGAGGATGTCAGGTGGCCTCATCTCCATCTTACTCCCTGGGGCAGGTCTCTCACCGGCTTAGCAGCCAGTTTGTCCCAAGACCCACCTATCTTTCTTATCACAGCATTTGGGTTTTTATTTTATTATTTTTGGTTTTTTGAGACAGGGTTTCTCTGTGTAGCCCTGTAGACCAGGCCAGCCTCGAACTCACAGCAATCCACCTGCCTCTGCCTCCCGAGTGCTGGGACTAAAGGCGTGCGCCACCATTGCCTGGCCAGCATTTGGGTTTTTAATATGGGTTCTGGAGATTTGAACTTTGGTCCTCATGCTTGTATAGCACATACTGTTAACCACTAAGCCATTTCTCCAGCCCTGTTTACTTTTTAATAGAACTGGTCTGTTGCCAGATCTACTCAACTGCAGCAGCAAAAAGGCGGTGTGTATGAACAGACTTCCTAAGTGGAAAGAATGAACCACTGCCCGGCCAGGGAGAAACCTGTGTTCTGGGCTTTTCCCAGGCCAATTCTTTTGTCGTATTTGGACAAAAGCTCCCACACTTCTTTTAAAAAGTTGTCTTTAGAAAGCCTGATATGGTGGTATACTTTCATCTCAGCACTCAGGAGGCAGAGATAGGCTGATCTCTGAGTTGGGGGCCAACCTGGTCTACATAATGAGTGTCAGGCCAGCCAGGAGTAAGCAGTGAGACCATGCCTCTACAAAGGTGGGAAGGTTGACTATGAAGAGATGGCTCAGCACTCGAGTCCTGGCCACGAGGGCCTGGGTTTGAATCCTAGTATCCACATGATCATTCACAAGCGGCTTTGACTCCAGTCCCAGGGGATCTGAAGCCTCTTTTATCCTCCAGTGGCACTAGGCATGTATATATTGCACAGGCATACATGTATACAAAACACACATGCACAAGTCTTTTTAGTCTTTTTGAGACAGGATTTCTCTGTGTAGCCTTGGCTGTCCTGGAACGTGCTTTGTAGGCCAGGCTGGCCTCAAACTCACAGAGATCTGCCTGCCTCTGCCTCCTGAGCTCAGATTAACGCCAGGTACCACCAGGTCCTGCCCACAGCTTTCTTAGAACAAGGCAACACGGGGAGCAAGAAGACTGAAGGCAAGAAAGTACATTTTTCCTAGGGGCAAGGTCTATCCTTCCAGTTTATGTCAGTGTGTGTGGACGTGTGTGTGTGTGTGTGTGTGTGTGTGTGTGTGTGTGTGAATCACTGGCAGCGGGGCAGTTTGTTAAGGAAAATAGCTGGAATCCTGCCCACCTGTCCCGGACTCAGGCAGACAGCAGAAGGCCAGGCCTTAGAAAAACCGGAAGTGCAGTTTGCTTGTTCACTGTCTGCACCTTCCTACCACACAGAACGTGTCCTACTCAAAAATAGGAGGGAAATTAGGAGTTTCGCAATCTGGGACATTACAAGATTGGAAGGCACACGGGACCTGGGGACGCAGGAGTTCATCTCTGGGCCCCTGAGCCTCAGTGAGGGAGGGAAAGAGGAAGGGTCAGCATCCTTCCAGCCCTCTCAGTTCCTTGGACAAAGTCGAGTGAGCACACACGTCTCATTTCATTTATTAATAACCCAGGAACATTTTGTTTTCGGTTTTCTGGGGCTGGGTTTTTTCAGTACACAAGGCTCTGGGGAGATGGGGAAACTATGTCTCGTCAGTGTGCGTGCTGCCGGAGACAGAGCTCCCAGTAGCTGGTCAGGGTCTAAACAACCACCTCATTTAGGATCCTCTGCCTCCGGCTCTTCTCTGAACTAACCCTGAAATTACATCTCCGGGGTGGACCCCTCATCTAGGCTGTGTAGGAGGCAAAAATCATTTAGCTTCTAAGGCTGGCTGAGGAAATCTGGACTGGGCTTGCCTGAGGCTCCTGGTCACCAGCTGGCGCACAGCTGATGGTGACAGGCCTTGTCCAAGAGCTTCTTTCTTTCTTTTTTTTCTTTTCTTTCTTTCTTTCTTTTTTTTTTTTTCCGAGACCGGGTTTCTCTGTGTAGCCTTGGCTGTCCTGGACTCACTTTGTAGACCAGGCTGGCCTCAAACTCACAGAGTGCTGGGATTAAAGGCATGCGCCACCATGCCCTGGCAAGAGCTTCTTTCTACAAAAGGACCCATGACTTGTTTTACTGTGGATGAAAAGAATGCTAATAAACTGCCGGGCGTGGTGGCGCCGCCTTTAATCCCAGCACTCGAGAGGCAGAGGCAGGCGGATGGCTGTGAGTTCGAGGCCAGCCTGGTCTACAAAGTGAGTCCAGGACAGCCAAGGCTACACAGAGAAACCCTGTCACGAAAAAAAAAAAAAAAAAAAAAAAAAAAAAAAAAAAAAAGAATGCTAATAAAACGAGGGTTGGTGAGATGGCTCAGTGTGAAAAAAATACTTGGCAAGGCGTGTCATGACCTGACTTCAGTTCTCAGGACGTGCATGGTAGAAACAGAGCTCCTGGAAGTTGTTTTCTGACTTGTACCATGACACACTCACAACACCACCCTCATCATGCCATACTCACACCCACCCCCTGGCATACTCACAACACCACCCTCACCATGCCACACTCACAACACCACCCCCACTCCACAAATTCCAGATCAAAGGAGGAAGTCAGAACCTGCAAGCAGGTAGAATTTGCTCCTCTCTCTGGCAATCTCGGAAGTGGCTGACCAAACCTCCCCACCTTGACTTCTCTGGGTCCCAGACTTGGACCCCCCAATATACACACCATTCTGTCTTCCACTTGGCTTCCTGCGTTTTCTCCTCCCAGCCTGACATAGGTGTCTAGCCCCTAGGTTTCCAAATCTCTCAAAGCTATGAAGTTGGATCCAAGTCTTCTTGTTTGTTCTAGTGGTGCTGGAAAGGCCTCATTGGCAATGCCATGTAAGTGCTCCATTAAGCTCTGAGCCTAGCTAGCATCATCAATATTTTCTTTTCTTTTTTTCTTAAGACAGAGTCTGTTGCCCAGGCTGGCCTCATATTGGTGGGTTCAAGTGCTCCTCTAAGCTATTCAAACGGCTTATAGCACAGCTATGTGTTTAATCAATACCAACTCCTCAGGCTCACTTTAGATTTTTCCAGCGGCCCTTAGATCCTCCTTGCATTTAGGTGACCTGCTACTAGTTACCTAACAATCACAGTCCCCAAATCTCTGACATCACCCACTGATGTCTCACTAACAGAGACAGCCAAGGGGTCCGGGGATGAGGGCTGGGGCTTGAGCCCCGTGAAACAGCCATCAACTGGTAAGGAGGTTGCGACTCAGAACGGAACAAAAGATGGCACTGGTGGTGGTGTCCCTGACGAGAAAGCGGAAGTTTTTGGGCTTTTGATTTCCCCTAAATTCCCACAACATTTCATTGTTGCCCAACATTTCCCCTCTTCCCCCCAGAGGGAATTTCCGATTTCACTTCCTCAAAACCCAGTTAGCTAGAAAAGCCTCAACTTCTTCACCCCATTCCGCAGCTGAAACCTCTCCGGTGAGACCTTGGCTTCTCCCCGCCAGACCACGTCATTTGTGTCCATCTGCCTGAGTGGAGTCCCACCGCACTCCTCCTTTCTTACCTATTTTCCTCTTCCCGGTGTCCTCACTTTTCCCTAATCCCGCTGTCCTGTCCCTCCCTCTCCAGAGCCGCTAAAAGAGAGAAGCAAGGAAGAGGCAGCGCCCTCCCGATGCTTTTGGGGGTTCTGAGCCGGTGGAAGCACTGTGGTTGCGGAGCGCAGTTGAAGTGCTTGAGAGTAAGCTTAGTACATCTTCGCGCTACACTCGGGTACCCGCAGCAGCAGCACCAGCACCCCTTCCGCGAGCCGCCCCTCGAGGGGCGGGGCAAAACAGGTGCGGTTGCCAAGGCACCGCGGCTACGGGCTCGCGAGATTTGAAAGCAACCAATGGGAAGCAGGGGAGGACGTGGCACGCGAGTGGGGCGGGGCCTGGAGGGCTCTTTTCCCCGCCTCTTCTCCGGCCCGCCCGGAGGCGGCGGCCAACGCGCCGGAAGGTCGGGCTCCAGCCTATAAAGGGGCCCCTGGCCCAGGCCGCGCGACCCTCAGCAGAGGGCGCTCTGGTGATCTTCGCGTCGGTCTTCGGGCCTACGCCTGCGTAGTGCGGGTCGCGCCCCGCCCCCTGCCCCGCTGCCCTCGCCGGCCGGCCGGCCCCTCCTCGGCCGCGCGCCCTCGTCCCGCTCAGCCGCCGCTCCGTCCCGTAGCAGCCAGCTCGGTCTCCCGCAGCATGTTCAGCTGGGTGAGCAAAGATGCCCGCCGCAAGAAGGAGCCGGAGCTCTTCCAGACGGTTGCCGAGGGGCTGCGGCAGCTGTACGCGCAGAAGCTGCTGCCGCTGGAGGAGCACTATCGCTTCCACGAGTTCCACTCGCCCGCGCTGGAGGACGCTGACTTCGACAACAAGCCCATGGTGCTCTTGGTTGGCCAGTACAGCACCGGCAAGACCACCTTCATCCGCCACCTGATCGAGCAGGACTTCCCGGGGATGCGCATCGGGCCGGAGCCCACCACGGACTCCTTCATCGCGGTCATGCACGGCCCCACCGAGGGCGTGGTGCCGGGCAACGCGCTCGTCGTGGACCCGCGGCGCCCTTTCCGCAAACTCAACGCTTTCGGCAACGCCTTCCTCAACAGGTACCCACCCCTTGTCCCCGGGCGCGAGGACCTCCGAGGGCCTCCACAGCCATCGCCCCCGCCGTCCTTTGTCTCCGAAGGGCCCCCGCCAGACCCTAGGCGACCACTCCCAGGGATAGTGGCCTTGTTTCGTCCTACTGACAACTACCCGGGAGTCAGAGCTTCTATAATGCCGGAGAACCTTCCAGGTTATAAATTTAGCTCTCAAACCCTCCTGTAGACCCCAGACCTACATCCCACAGAGCTTGGGGTGAGAAGATGAGCCATTGCTGTCCTCCCTTGTCCCTGATTCTGGAGGCTCCCAGTTAATCCTCATCAACCTCCCTCCTTCCCCGAAGGGGTTTGTTTTAAGTGTCATGGGAAAAACCTGAGACTTAATTTGCCTCACTCTCTGCTAAACATCCCCAGGGACCAGTGGTTTTGTGTAGGAGGGGTAAGGGAAGAAATGTTTTGGCCGGCTGATTTGAGGGCAGCCCCCATTGCAAGCAGGGGATGAAGGAGTTTCAACACCCCTCCTAAAAGCAACACTTAAGTGAATTCCAGGCCAGTCAGGAGTACATGAGACGACCCTGTCGCAAGAAAACGTAATAAGTCAGTGCTGCCTCAAGAGACTTTGCACTCGAGAGGCAGAGGCAAGAGGATCTCTGTGAGTTTGAGGCCAGCCTGGTCTATAAAGCAAACCTAGGACAGCCAAGGCTACACAGAGAAACCTTGTCTTGGGAAAAAACAAAACAAAACCCCAAAACAAAAAAAACATAAGGGTTGGAAACACTGAGGTCCCTGAAATGACGAGACCCATAGTCTACTATAGAGTTGATAAATGTTTGTGCACGTTTCAGCCTCACCAGTTTAAGGGGAGAGGTGAGATTCGCCCTCAGGATGCTATGAATGAATCACAGCGGCCTGCGTGAGGTGCTTTAACAGCCAGGATCACTTCTCTAAAGGCACTGGGGCATCCCAGCCTCCACCCCCAGGAGGCATGACAGGACTCAGTCCCTGCCTCCGTGCTGCCTCTTTCAAGGAGTGACTCTACATGCCTTTCTATGTCTGCATTCAGCCTGGGGACACAGCCGAGGAAAGAATCTGAATCCTGCTTTCCAGGTCTCCGCCCTGCATGAGCACATTCCTCTGCAGACACTGTCCAGCGCGCAGGGCGGGCCAGCTTGTTCTGGAGCGAGCTCAGCCGGGCGCCTTCTTGCACAGACCTGACCTTTAGTGTCTTTTTGTCCCTTCTAGGCAATTTCAGCCAGTCTTGTTTCTTGGTGTTTGCTTGACAGGCCTGGGTTGAACACAGAGCTCTGGCCTCCATAGCCTGGAGCCCTGCCCTAAGGATGTTTGCGCTTTGCTGCACCTGTAAGGAGGCCACTGGCTTCTTGTGAGAAGTTTGGCTACTGGGCTAAAGAGTTCATTCATGCTTTAGGTCTCTGCTTCAGGAGCCACAGAAGACTCGATGTTCTAACCACAGCCGTCCTATGTCATCACCTCATTGTGAGGGCAGGCCTCTTTTGAAACAGGTTTCCCACCTGTGGAAATGAGAGCTTTGGAGGTAGACTGATCTTACACACCGTCCGAGCTGCCCCAGCTCAGTGACTCATGAAGCCCAGGCCACACTGAATTGTCAAGGTTAAGGCCCAGCTGATGAACCGGTCTTTGTGCTTTGTGCACTCACTTCCACTCTGCCCTCCCCAAAGGAACTGCTCCAGAGCCCTCGGCCCCAGACAGGCACTTGGATAGCATGGGGTCTAAAGGACCCAAGAACTATATTTATGTCTCCTTCTTGCCACCACCCCAATTCCAGAGGGTCTCTAAATGCTGGCGCAGCCCAAGACCGGAGCTGTGTCAGGATGTGCAGAGCATGGTGCCTCTGGCCAGGGAGGGCACAACAAAGGGGCTTTTCTCTGCCCGATACAGCTCTTCCTGGCACTTTGAAAGGGACCCATTGAGTCATGGACTTGACTTGCTAGCCTTTTTCTCCTGAGTGCTGCTCAGAGATAGTAGAGGAACAGATGGAGACAGGCATGAGGGAATCCCAAGAGTGGTTATGCTCTTTCTTGCAAAGCTGGGCCCACCCACTAGTCCTAAGACACAGTCTCCATCCTCATTGCCGGGTAGGCGTCATTACTGCCCCTGCCTTTTTTGCTTTCCGTTCACTGGGCCTTGCAGAGTAGCGGCTTCTCCTGGACCTGCAGGTGTTCCTTTATGGACTTTTTATGTATGTTACTCACAGCTAGCTCCACTTCCACTCCTTTTTTCCTGTCACTCTCACTTTCTTCTCAAGCAAGGGGATTTCTGGCCTGGTGTACAGTGACTTACAGCACTGGGGTCTGCTACACTTGGAGACAGTATCTTTCACTTTGGCCTCCTGTCCCTAGACTGTGGGGACACTGATCATCATTTGGGGGTGTGGGGCCACAGCAGACACTCATCTAGTGCAGCATTGAGCCTGGGTCTGTATTTTCTTTGTTCAGAGATTTGTTTTGTTTTGTTTTTTGGTTTTTCGAGACAGGGTTTCTCTGTGTAGCCTTGGCTGTCCTGGACTCGATTTGTAGACCAGGCTGGCCTCGAACTCACAGTGACATGCCTGCTTCTGCCTCCCTAGTGCTGGGATTAAAGGCGTTCAGAGAGGTTTTTAAAGGAGCTTTTCTCTGTCCACTGAAGGACTCTGCCCTTTGCAACAGCTGATTGCTGCTCTGGGCTGTTCCTGGACACTCTTAGCCCAGCTCTCCCCAAGAGTTTCCTTGTATCATGGGCTCCTATTCCTAGCCTGGTTTTGACTTTCGAAGAATGGTGTGCCTGTACTCCCTCCATACCACTGACTACTGGTGGCAGTAGGAGAAAATGTCCATCCCAGGGGCTGGGCATGGCTCAGTGGGTAAGGTGAAGAAGACCTGAGTTCAGAGCTCCAGCACTCCTGTAACACTGGGACTCACTTTGTAGACCAGGCTGGCCTGGAACTCACAGCGATCCACCTGCCTCTGCCTCCCGAGTGCTGGGATTAAAAGACATGCACCACCGTGTCTGGCTGCCTC
>OU015757.1:27921843-27937320 GCA_907169655.1 Acomys percivali
TTTTTTTTTTTTTTTTTTTTTTTTTTTTTTTTTGGTTTTTCAAGACAGGGTTTCTCTGTGCAGCCTTAGCTGTCCTAGACTCACTTTGTAAACCAGGCTGGCCTTGAACTCACAGTGATCCATCTGCCTCTGCCTCCCAAGTGCTGGGATTACAGGTGTGCGCCACCACGCCCGGCTCCTGCCTCTGCCTCTTGAGTGCTGGGACTAAAGGCGTGCACCACCGTGCCTGGCTACTTCTGCTTCTCTTTAGAACTGAAGCATGGTCTGGGCTTGTACAGCTTTCACCAACAAGTCAGCAACTAGGAAGCTGCAGCCCTGAACTCTAGGGGGGAAAGAATGCAGGGAGGGAAGTGCTGCAGTTCTAAAGCTGGACCCTTCTGGTAGCATTTTTTGTTAGTTTGTCCTCCTGTGATACCTGGGTTAGTGTCATTCCCACGCTGATGTATCTATATCTGGCATTGCTGTCCTGCAGGTTCATGTGTGCACAGCTGCCCAACCCAGTCCTGGACAGCATCAGCATCATTGACACTCCCGGCATCCTGTCTGGAGAGAAGCAGCGCATCAGCCGAGGTAACTGGGCTCTGTGCTGGAGAGCCACACCCTATGCTGCCCTCTAGGCTTTAAAAGTGTGCTCAGGTGACAGACTTCTTACTTCATTCCTCATCTACACAGTGGGGGGGCCTGAGGCCACAGCTGCCTCCCTGTGCTCAGGTGATCAGAATAGCCCAGCTGAGATCACAGTCCATCCATGCTGGATGGCCAGGTGCTTTTGAACCTATGAGGCCTGGGCCTTGGGCTGTGAAGTAAAGTAGCAGGAAATTGCCTGATAGCTCTGCCTAAGTGTCCAGCCAGCACTGGCTTTCCCCTGGACTCCTTGTCTCTGTCTGCGTGGGAACACTGTGCTTCTCATGTCTTGCAAGTTCCTAGTAAGTTTAGCCAGTGTCTGTGCCAGCCAGGCAAAAGGAGAGACTCAGTGAGCTATGTAGCTGCCCGGTGCTGGTGGGTGTTTGCTTCCATTTGCTTAGCCCAGGGGCTGTCTGCTGCTGCAAGAATTTCCTGTAGGCTCAGGGCCCTGGCCAGTCCAGGTGTTTCAGCTCTGGTCAGCTTTTGCCATGTTTTGTCTTGTTTTAAATTCTCTTATATTTTACAACCAACCACAATTCCCTTCTCTCTTCCCCTCCTCTTCATCCCACTTCTCTCCCCAAGATCAACTCTTCTTTTGGGAGGCGGGTTAAAATAGAGTTTCTCTATGTGTCCCTGCCTGTCCTAGAACTCAATTTATAGACCAGGCTGTCCTTTAACTCACTGAGATCCGCCTGCTTCTGCCTCCTGAGTGCTGGGATCAAAGATGTGCGCCACCACACCCAGCCTTTTACCATACTTTAAAATATTTTTTTAGTTTTTTTTTTTTTAAATTTAATCAAATAGAACTTTATTTCCATAAACATAAAGATAATGCCTTTTCAAAAGTAGTTAGAAGGGGCTGGGAGGGCAGGGGATGTAGCTAAATTGGTGACACTTACCTAGCATGCAAAAGCCCTGGACTCAGTCTCCAGGACAGCATGAACTGAACATGGTGGCACATGCCTATAGTCCCATCATTGGAGCTGGAATAGAGGCAAGAGGATCAGTAATTCATGAGGGGTCATTCTCAGTTACACAGCAAGTCTGAGGCTGCCCTAGGTTACATGAAACCCTGTCTCAAAAACAAAGACAGACCTCTGTCTCAAAGAGGGGCTGGAGCCTCAAGAAAACAGTCCCCAAGGGTGACTGTTCAAGCACCGATCACAGAGGCTAGGGGACCCTCCCATCTGTTTGTCACATTGCTATGAGGTCCTGGTTCAGGACGAGCCTGCCTTTGTGTCATCCCTGGCCCTTTGGTAGAGGATGGGCAACGGCCCTTAGGTTGAAATACCTTCTAGGAGATTGAGGGCTGGAGGAAGTGGAGTTAGCCACTGCAAAGGAGGAGATAAAATAGCCTCACTAGAGATGTAGCTCAGAGGCAGAATACTGACCTGGAATGAGCAGGACCCTGGGTTCAGTCCCCAGTACTAGAAAAAAAAGACCAAGAAAGAAAGAGCCAAGGTGTGTGTTGAGGGGCAGTGTTCACCAGTACACACCAGTATCCTCTGACTACATATACACGCTGTGGCACTCACACGCTTTCACAGATGTAGTTTAAAAGTCTAGAAGAAAGAAAAGGGAAAACTACAAGAGCTTGGTGTAGCAGCTCTAATCCCAACATTTGTGAAGCCAAGGCAGGAGATTACATCCATTCTCAAACTCTACAAGCACCAGTGAGGTTTGGTTTTCATTAACTTACTCTTTCCTTTGGCCCTTGCCCTGTGGTGGGGGATGTTGAAGCTCGCAGCCTTCGACCAAGCATGTGTCTCTCTGCATGACTGTGCTAGGTGGGGCTCTCTTCTCTTTTCTATAGTTGTGGCCCCAGCCAGCGTGGTGTTGCATCAGACTACAGTGCAGTAAGCTGCCTGTCTCTAATCAGGTTAGAAGCTGTCAGATCAGCGCTTTTTCTTTTTCTTTTTTTTCTCAAGACAGGGTTTCCCATGTGTAGCCTTGGGTGTCCTGGACTCACTTTGTAGACCAGGCTGGTCTCAAACTCACAGAGATCCACCTGCCTCTGCCTCCTGAGTGCTGGGATCACAGGTGTGTACCACCATGCTTTGCTTGACCACCAACTTTCTATCCATCTGTCTCAGCATCCCAAATGCCAGGATTACAAGCGGGCCTCATGGTGGACACTGGTTAAGTTTTTGGGCTCACTCATTCTTCATGAAAGTGACTGTGATAGAAGTTCAAAGGAACAGATTTTGGGACCCTTTGCAAAAAAGCAGGGGCCACATTTCTTCTTTATTCCAGTGGTTCCAACCTGTTTTTAAGATAATACCTATTGACAACCTGGTCTACAAAGTGAGTCCAGGAGAGCCAAGGCTACACAGAGAAACCCTGTCTTGAAAAAAAATAAAAGAAAGAGAGAAAGAAAGGAACTCATAGTAGCTTTTTCACCAAAGCTAGAACAGAGCTGGAAAACCCAAGTGAGTTTCTCTTAAATAAGAGAAGAACTGCAGGAGGAGGCCATTCCAGCCTGCACTGGGCTGAGGTATGCTGGCCATTGTTTGAGGCCTGCAGACTTATCTTTTGGCTGAGGCAGACTCCAGCAGGCCTGCTGTGTGGTGAGAACAAGGCCTCAGATAAGGGACAATAGCCCACCCTCAAAGGCTTGTCTTGCCAGAATGCTGCTGCTGGTGAGGCCTTCAGGCTTGGAGGAAGGCATGGGATAGGAAGGGTTTGAGATTCTTGTGGCCTTTGCAAGCTCCTGAAAAGGAGCTCAGAGACAGCCAGTGTTCAGCGTGCCTCAGCACGGTTCATCTGCTCTGCTGCGTCCTTAGTGGTTCCCAGGCAAGAGCAGCTTGGCCTTTATGTACTGGCATCTCCAGCCTGCCACTGAGACCTTTCCCCTGGCCTTCCTATGAGGAGAGAGACATGCCAGGGTTTAAACTTGGTTGCTATCTGTGGGAAAACCACCAAAGCGACACTTTCAGAGTAATTTTTCTTTTTTTCCTGTGCTGGAGATGGAACCCAGAGCTGCCAGCATGCTAGTCCCATGCTCTTACCACTGAGCCACACCACTCCCCAGCAGCATTGTGGGTTTTGTTTGTTTTTCGAGACAGAGTTTCTCTGTGTAACAGCTCTAGCTGTCCTGAAATTCTCTCTGTAGACCAGGCTGGCCTCCACAGATCCTCCTGCCTCTGCCTCCCAAGTGCTGGGATTAAAGGCATGCGCCACCACCACCCAGCAGCATTGTGGGTTTTGTTTTTTTCAGATTTTTAAAAAAATTTATTTTATGTATGAATGCTCTGCCTGCATGTACACCTACATGGCAGAAGAGGGCGTCAGATCACATTATAAATGGTTGTGAGCCACCATGTGGTTGCTGAGAATTGAACTCAGGACCTCTGGAGGAGCAGTCCCTGCTCTTAACCACTGAGCCATCTCTCCAGCTCCTGTTTTGTTTTTTCAAGACAGGGTTTCTCTGTGTAGCCTTGGCTGTCCTAGACTTACTTTGTAGACTAGGCTGGCCTTGAACTCACAGTGATCTGCCTGGCTCTGCCTCCCGAGTGCAAGAATTGCAGGCACGCGCCCGCTTCCGCTCCAAGCAGCATTTTGGTTGGGCTGTTGAGCTCCCCAGACAGTACGCACTCATGTAGCCTGTAGGGTACGTGGCACACTAGTTCTGTGGGCTGGCTGTGCCTTTTAGGTAGCAAATGGCTTCCTGCAACCAGGTTCCTCTCTATTTGCAGAAGACTCTTTCTGATTGAAGGGGGATTTTGCAGTGAAATACCAAGATCAACTAATTTTCCTAAACCATCCCCCGCCCCCATGTTCCCCGCAGTCCCCTTTTAAATGTTATCCAGTTAGGATTTGGGGGTGAACATTTTATGGCAGTAAGACGATCATGTGGCCCCTGTTAAGGGGTGCTGAGTAGGCTCCAAGGTGGTTACAAGTTTGTGGATGGAGGACCCTCCTCAGAGATGCTACCCACCAGTCCTTCCTTGTGCCCAGAGGAAATAAGAACAGGAGAGTGCTTCCCAAGTGGAAAGCAGGTGTTTCCCTCTCAGAAGATAGGTCCTGAGGAACACGGCCTACACTGACAGCCTTGCTGCAGTCTGTAGTTGACACTTGGAAACACAGCATCCTTGAGGAGGCCAATTGTGCTTGAGCGTGGCCAGTTCCCTTTGAGTCCACTCCTGTTGTGTGGGCCAGCCCCTCCTGACTTTTTACCCTTTCCCCCACTGTCCTCATGTGCAGGGAATTCAATCAAGAAAGATAAATGGGACTGGCAAAGTGGTCAAACTTCCCTGGCTCTGCTGGGGACCCCTGATAATTGTATCCTTTTGGGGTCCCAGGTTCAGCTTGCTTGACGTGCTAATCGGCTGTCGCTTCAGAGATAACATTCTCTTGTGTCATCGGGGAAAGGTGGCCTTTGGGAGGACCATTTATTCCTGACTGCTACCCATGTGACTGATAAAGGGATTCAAAGGGCATCCAGGGCTGTGTGGAGCTGGTGCCCTTGGCTTCCAGGGTCATTACCATGCCTAGGACTGGGCTCTTCTTGTGTCAGTCCTCTGTGGGCAGTGGCAGGGAGCATGCAGTGCTCTCTCTACCGTTGTCATGTGTGAGTGTGAGCTAAGCCATGCTTAGATCAGCAGAGGGAGTGTGGCTGCAACTTGGATTAGCAAGTAGCGTCCTGTCTGGCCTAGTGCCTGCCTTCCTGCTAGCATGGCTTGTCCGTGTGCACCTCTGTTTTCTCTGCACCTATGTACAGGAGGAAGCTGCTGTCTCTGATGAGCTCCATCTGAGGAGATGAGTCTGAGGGACTCAAACTTGTGCACACTACAGTGCACACGCAGTACTGCCAGCATGTGCTCTGAGCTTCGATCGGACTGTGTTTAAGGCTCTTGCTGGGCTGGGCTTCCTAGAAGCACAGGCCCCCACGGCCAGGCCCTAGTCCAGAAGAGGACTAAAGCTTTGAATAGCTATCCTGTTACCTTCTGTCTTCCTTGATGCTTTGCCTCTAGCTAGAAACTAACCCTGGTTTTCCATGGAGGGTTTACAGAGCTCAGGGCCAGTCTGGCTAGTCCTCTGGGTTTTTGCTTACCTTCCTACCTAATATCATGGTTCCCAGGCTCTACCTAAGCTATTCTGTTCCTAGAGGTTAGGTGGGACTTACGGCCCAGACTCCTGTCCATGCATCTGGAGCCCAGTGTCAGAAGTGGGGTACACCATGGGTAGGTAGCTCCTCTGCTGTATTGACCGTTCCCTGAGATGCTTGCCACAGGCATCCTCCAGCCCAGTCTGAGGATGTTTTGTAGATCTGAGAATGATGTCAGGGGTTGCCCAGAAGCCTGGGGCAAGTTTTAATTCTCTGTCACTTGGTTTCACAGTGTTTACCACACAGGTCAGTACTGCAGGAGCCTGGTGACCGTAACACATGGGCCTCTTAGGCTGTTGAGAACCATGATAGGGACTTGTATGTGCTGAGCCCTTACCTAACCCTGGCACACAATAAAATGTGCAAAACAAGTATCAGCCAATTAGTAGTGATGAGACTAAAACTTCAGGGTTTCACAGACTTCACTGTTTTCTGAGTAATGTCTCAGAGGGGAGCCTTAGGCCATTCTGCCTAAGCTGGGCGTCTCCTCAGACTCCACAGCCCCCTCAGGGATGACTAGGCCCAAAGCCTTAATTCCCCATCCTGTCTCTCCCTGTCTCCCCCTCTCTAGGCAAGCATGCTGCTTTGGCCTCACTTTCTGCTGTGGGTGCGCCGTCTCTGCCTGTGGAGGCGTCGTACCAGGCTGTGCTGGCCTTGGCACCTGTTCCTCAGGCTGCCAGTCGGCAGCGGGCTACAGAGCAGCTGGTCCGAGTGCCTGCAAATGTTGAGTTTATATTTGGGGTACGTAGCATTCTTCACTCCTCAGAAGTTGCCCTTGCCTACACTTCCATCAGATCTCAGCTTTTTGGGACCAATGCAAATGCCTCAAACAAATAAGAGCAAACGTTTACACAGTTCTGGTTGTCTGCCAGGCTTGCACTCAATGCACGCACCCAACCTTCCCCAGGTTACAGAGAACGGACCAGGGATTCAGAGAGGGTAAGCAACTTGTTCCAGTGGCCCAGTTGCCTCCTGAGTATAAGGCATTCAGTGTTGAGATGTGGGCCCAACCAGAGTCTGCCTTTCCTCCCTACCCTGTGCTGTTACTAATTCTCAGGTCAGATGTGTTTATGGCCATGGTACATGTGTTAGATTAATCCTTTTTTGTTTGTTTTGTTTTGTTTTTCGAGACAGGGTTTCTCTGTAGCCTTGGCTGTCCTGGACTTGGCTTTGTAGACCAGGGTGGCCCCCAACTTACATTGATCCTCCTGCCTCTGCCTCCAGAGTGTTGGGATTAGAGGCATGCGCCACCACGCCCGGCTTTGGATTAATTCTTTTTGCAGCAGCCATTGTCCCCTGTTACTAGGATGGAGAACATCCTTGAACTGGAAAAGTCCCCTGTATAGTGCCTCTCTCCTGACCCAAGGCTCATTTGTCTTTGACGCTTTTCCAAAGTCTCTTAAATAGAGTCAGGCAATGTAGACCTGTTGGTCTACCAGGCCAGCCTGGTCTACAAAGCAAGTCCAGGACTGTCAGGGCTGCTACACAGAGAAGCTTTGTTTCAGAAAGAAAAACAAAAAGCAAAAAGACCCTAAAACAACAGCAACAACAAAAATTGTTTTGGGGGATTAATCGGATCCCAGAGCTTCATGTTCTTCGGAGAAGCGCTGTACTGGCTGGGCCGTATTCCAGCCCCGAGGCTGCAGCTTTCGGCAGAGGGTGTGGTGTCCCCTCCTTGTCACTGTCCTTCATTCCAGGAGGAGGTCTGGGCTGTCCCTGGTTGAGACAGTGTTGAACCAGGCTACCAGAAACATCTGTGCACTGGACTTGATACGGACCTGAGCGTTTGCCCCGGGAGCAGAGGCTCCGCGCTTGGCCTGAGCTGTTTGGAGTACTGCTTACGCTGAGCGGGAGGAGCCCTCCCTGCTACTTGTCCCAGCTCAGGGCTCCTGTCTCTAGGGTCTGGGCAGTTGGAAACTGTGATGTAGCTTTTTTGGTGAGAAATAATGAGGCCTGTGCAGTTTGAATGACAGGAAACAAGAGCATACAGGAGACAAGCACTCCATTGTTTTATGTTCCAGAAATTTTTGGAATGTGTGAAGCAACTTTCCCTGGCTGCTGGAACTACCTGTGTCGGGAGAGTGCTGCTGTAGGGCGGGTGCTGCCTCACAGCCCAGGCCCCCACTCTGACCCCTTGTCAGGAAGGTCAGCTAACGTGCAGATCAGCCAGCAGCACCTGGGGCGACTTGGGCTCCCTTCACACTGTGGGCCTATGGGACAGCTCTTGTGCTGGCCTTCAGTTCCTGTCATCCTGTCAGCAGCCACAACCCTTCCTTGAGCTCTGCTCCTCCTCTCTATTTCTGCTTCTCCCCACTATGGCTTTTAGTTTAGTTTAGTTTTTTTTTTTTTTTTTTTAATTTGTTTATTTTATGTGCCTAAGTGTGAGGATGTCAGATCCCCTGGAACTGGAGTTATAGACAGTGGTAAACTGCCATATGGATGCTGGGAGTTGAACCTGGGTCCTCTGGAAGAGCAGCCAGTGCTTTTAACTACTGAGCCATTTCTCCAGCCCAGTTTTTATTTTTTATTTTATTTACTTATTTTGGTTTTTCAAGCCAAGGTTTCTCTGTGTAGCCTTGGCTGTCCTATACTCACTTTGTAGACCAGGCTGGCCTCGAACTCACAATGATCTGCCTGTCTCTGCCTCCCAAGGGCTGGGATTAAAGGTGTGTGCCACCACACTCTGCTCCTGGTTTTTAACTTTTAAAAAGTATTTTATCTTGTGTATGTGCTGCCTGTGTGCTTATTTGTGTAACACATGCCTGCCTGGTGCCCTTTGAGACTAGAAGAAGGTGTTAGATCTGTTGGAACTGGAGTTACAGGTGGTTGTGAGCTACCATGTGGGTGCTGGGAATTGAATATGGATCTTTCGGAAGAGCAACCAGTGCCTCAACTGCTGGGCCATCTCTCCAGCTCCGGCTTCTAATTTTTTGGGGGACAGGATCATCCTTGGATGGCATCAAACTTGCCATGCATCTACTCAGCCTCTGAGTGCTAGGATTGTGAGATGCGCACCACCATGCCTGTTTTAGGTTTGTGCTTAAAGACAGAATATCAGCCAGGTGTGATGCTATGGGCCTTTAATCCCAGCACTCAAGAGGCAGAGCCGGAGGATCTCTGTGTTTGAGGCCAGCCTGGTCTACAAAGAGAGTCTGGAACAGACAAGGCTAACACAGAGAGACCCTGTCCTGAAAAACCCCAAACAAACAAACAGAACATCATATAGCCTGGGCTGAGCCTCACTCCTTATTTCCCCAAGGATGACCTTGATGCCCGATTCTCCGCCTCTACCTTCCAAGTGCTGGGATTATAGACACGCACTATCACACCTGAACTTCTTTGACTTTTTTCACTGTGATAAAATGTACTTATTTATAAAGATGTGCTGTTTACACATTTTTGGGAACAGTTGAGGGGTTGGTGCCTTTGCGTTGCTGTGCAGCCGTTGCACTATCGACTTTAGAACTGCCTTTTCCTAGACCCTTCTCAGTAAACGCTGGTCCCTGCCCTATACCCCAGCCCCGGCTCCACCATCCTCTGTGAGTATGACACCCTAACTTCTACATAGGGAATCCATGGTTTTCAGGGTTGGTCCTCTTAGACTGGTTTGTTTCGCTTATTGACATGGCTTCTTGTCCCTTACCTGAGGTGTCTGGGCTGCTACTACAGCTGGCTTCTCTGTCTAGCCCATCCTCTTGGGCTGTGTGCCCTGTAGGGCCCTCTTTTCCTCTTGGTGGACACACGGCTCTCTTTATGCTGTGGGTTTGTTGTGGGTGCCACTGACATGTTAGCAGTCCTAGGCCCATTGCTTTGAAGTCCTGTCACCTGCTGGAGCTCCTTGCCAGATAGTGTGCTGTAGGACCACTTTGGGCATCCAAAAATAATTAACCAGGAAATTCTCTTCACCTGGAAAAAGGAAAAAGAAGAAAGACTTAATGGAGCTGGACATGGTGGTGCACTCCTTTAATCCCTGGACTCGAGAGGCAGAGGCAGCTGAATCTCTGAATTTGATGCCAGCCTGGTCTCATAGTGAGTTCCAGGCCAGCCAGGGCTACATCGTAAGACCCTGTTCGCCCAGAAAAAGAAAAACAAACACACGAAACACAGCTAATGTGGTGATGGCCATGAACTAGGCTTGTGGGAGAGGCGCCAGCAAAGAGCCTCCTCCCACTTCTCTCATTTCTGTGTTCCCTTCAGCCACCCAGAGGAAAGGGATTGAGGCCACACTGGGTAGGGCTTGGGAAGGTGACCTCAGCTTCCCTGCTGCAGTCCTGGCTGCCTAGCCAAAGCCAACAGGGCCAGTGGTGCTTGGCCCAGCGTTCCCCTGTTCCCAGGAACTGAGATTTGGCCTCACTCCTGCCCCAGCTGTGTGAATTAGCTTCAGCTTTGGATGAGGCCAAATGGGTTGACTGGGAAGGAGCAGAGGCCTTACTTTGTTAAGCAGGAGCATCAGAATTCCTGAGTCAGCGCTTCTTCAGCACTGTGCTGTCCTCCTAGAGCTCACATAGAAGGCTTCAGTGCCCCAGGCAGGCCTCTGGGGTCAGTTGGGGTGCAGCCCAGAGAGCTCTGAGCAACAGCTACCTCTCCTGGCCTCTACTTCCCCACTATTCTGCTGCTCTAGACCTTCCCTTCCGGTTTTCTGCTGACAGCTCACTCCTGGGGCCCCCTCCCTGCTCTCAGCCAGCTGCAGGGAGCAAGGGCCTTGTACTTTGGAACTGGCCGACTGCTGGTTGCTGACGTGCAGTGACCTGGCACTTGCTGGAACTGTGCACAGAAAGAAAAACCCGAAGCCCTGACACCCAACCAAGCACACACAAGGGAAGCTCTTTTCTGCCCAGGCTGCAGCTCATTGTACCTTTCCCTGTGAGGTAGCCGCAGCCTGCTGGCCTGTGTGCCCCAAGTCCCTGTGTGCCAGGCATGTGCCAGGCATGTGCAGGCCGGAAAAAAACCATATAGAGAAGGTTGTCTCTCAACCTCCACATGGGTCCCAGGACCAAACTCAGACCGCCAGGCCAGCACCTGCGAGCTGTCTCATTGGGCCTGCTTTGTTTTTGTTACTTGTTTTCTGGCATTGCCTGCGATTGAACCCAGAGCTTTCCTTATGCTATGCAAATAAATATGTTGTCATATTTCAAAGCCTGTGTCCCTATGGATGCCCCAGTGTGGGGAGAGGCGCATTTCTTTGTGGCTTTGGCTGCTGTCCGTCCTGAAGCCACTTGTCTGACTTTGCAGAGCTTTGTATCTGCTTGACCTGTCTAACCTAGCACCTCTTAAACTCCACCATCCCAGAGCCCAAAGTCTTTACACACAGGATGAGGAGCAGTGACCAGGCCAGGCCAAGGTCCTGTGCTGTGTGATGCAGTATCAGCAGCCTTTGGGAACGGGGTGGTGGGTGTCAAGTGCCATATCTAGTCCTTGACACTATCCTTCCCTTGGGATTCCCCCTACCCCTGCAGTCTCCACATCTGGAGATTGCATGTCAGCCCTCCCGAGGTGGAGTGGTTTTCCCGGAGAGTGCTGGAGCAGGCTGTGGGGTGAGAGCCTGGCTCTTTCAGACTGTCTGTTTTCTGAGTGGCTTCCATGGCTCATCTTTTTTGGTCTTGGCAACTTTCTGGGAAGTACTTAGTGGTTCTTAGAGGGCTGGCCTACATTTGGGGTGACCCGGAACTTGTGCATAAGAGGTTAGTGACAGGAGACTGAGCCCAGAGCCAAGGAGAGTGTCCAGATTCAGCTGGAGAGGCCAGGCTGTTCCTATGGCTCTGGGCTGCTGTTTCCGGTCCTCTAGCTTTGCCTAGTGTTCCTAAAAGCTGGGGCATTCTGGGAACACAGGAAAAGCATCAGACTAGGCACAGTTGTCAAGCTGGGTGCAAGTTAAAGCACTGTTTGAGTCCAGAAGTCACTGGCCTACGTTTATATGGGAAATGACAGGCTCCACCATGTCAGACATGCAGCTTTCTTTTTGAATCCCAGGCTGTGACTCCCTTTAGGACCTACCACCTCATTTGTATCCTGGCCCTAGGCAAGAAAACCACTAAAGCTCATGCACATTTTCATAGTCATTCAGTTTTCATTGTTGTTTTGTTTTAGGTTTATTTGTTTGTTTGTTTGGTTGATTTATTTATTTATTGGTTTTTCAAGACAGGGTTTCTCTCTGTGTAGCTTTGGCTGCCCTGGACTTATTTTGTAGACCAGACTGACCTCAAACTCAGAGTGATCACCTACCTCTGCCTCCTGAGTGCTGGGATTAAGGGCATGCACCACCATACCCGGCTAAAGGTCACTTTAGTTGGGGTGAAAAACAGCATAGAGTAAGGTTTAGGGCTAGAGTCTGCTCAGGTCAGCGGCTTAGTTTTAGAGAAGTATTAAGACCTACAAAAAAGGGAAGTGGTCTGTGGTACTTTTGAGGGCTTGTTGGAGAACAGAGGTCAGCAGACCTTTTTCTTGGAGGGTTGGGAATTGGTCTTGTCAGCTATGTAGGACTTTTGGTTTCTGTTGCAACATTTGGACTCAGCTATTACTAACAAAGGTTGGCATAGACATGTAAATGAGTGCCTTTCTTTCAATAAAATTTTACTCACACAAGCAAATGATGGGCAGTTTTGGTCCCTGAGCTTACCAGCCCCTATTGTAGAAATGAGTGAGGCTTACCCAGGGATCTGGCGTTTAAACAGACCCTGCATGGATGGAAGCTGCAGGTGAGAGTGTTGCTGCCTATAGTCACTGTGTTCAAGGCACACAGCTGATGCTACTGTGCTGAGCAGGCCGTGGTGGTGCACGCCTTTAATCCCAGCACTCAAGAGGCAGAGGCAGAGGTATGCAGATCTCCGTGAGTTTGAGGCCAGCCTAGTCTACAAAGTGAGTCTAGGATAGCCAAGGCTACACAGAGAAACCCTGTCTTGAAAAAACAAAACAAAACGTTACAGTGCTGAGCTGTCACATAAGCTCAGTGGCTTGCTTTGCCTGAGCATCTGTCCCTTGTCACATGGTAAAAATGCTGTCCCCTGGGGCAGAAGAGACCAGTGAGTCTGCTTTTGGGCTGCTGTACTGTTCAAACCAGAGCATTTTAGGAATTTACAAGTTAACTTCTGACCTAGAAATTCCAGCCATGCTCAGTCCTGTCCTGATCCTCCCTCAGGTTATGACTTTGCAGCTGTCCTTGAGTGGTTTGCTGAGCGTGTGGACCGCATCATCCTGCTCTTTGATGCCCACAAGCTGGACATCTCAGATGAGTTCTCAGAAGTCATCAAGGCCCTCAAAAATCACGAGGACAAGATCCGTGTGGTGCTGAACAAAGCTGACCAAATTGAGACCCAGCAGCTGATGCGAGTGTATGGCGCTCTCATGTGGTCCCTGGGGAAGATCATCAACACCCCCGAAGTGGTCCGTGTCTACATTGGCTCCTTCTGGTCACACCCACTGCTCATCCCTGACAACCGGAAGCTCTTTGAGGCAGAGGAGCAGGACCTCTTCAAAGACATCCAGTCTCTACCCCGAAATGCTGCCCTTAGGAAGCTCAACGACCTGATCAAGCGGGCCAGGCTGGCCAAGGTAGGCCCTGTGGCTGGGGAGGGGTTCTGGGACTGGCTCCTGGTGCCTAGTTTACCAAACACCACTTTTCCTGTGGAATCACTGTGTAACCTACGGCTGACTAAGGGCCTTTACCTGAGTCATTTCAGCTTGTTCTCTCTGATGCTTATATCCTATCTAGAGCAGAGAATGCAAAGAACATGCATACTCCTCAGAACTATCAAACAGGAAGTTACTGTAGAAGAAAGGAGGCCACCAGGAAGTGGAATGTGCAGGCCTGCTTGTGCGTGCTCAGCTTGGCACTGAACAGTGTGGACTCAGGGGTAGGGAGTGACACACACAGCTCCCTTCACGCTTTCATGGAAGAACACACACAAAGTAGAAGTACTGGCTATTTGGTGTTGCTGGGTAGGCGCTGGGTTCTGCCTGAGTGGAGGGCTGAGGAGCCATCCTAGTAAGATATAGGGACTTAGGAGGCCACTGTGGGACCTGATGTGTAAGCTGGGACAGGAAATAGCTAGGAAAAAGATGATACCAAGCTGTAGCCCAGACAGTGCTAGATGCTGCAGTCCAGACCCCTGGTGGCAGCTTTGTAGACAGGCCATATAAACACGCTTTCCTGTCTATGGGGGTGCAGGCCATGCCCAGGCTCACACTAGCTTCTGAGCGGCTTGAAGCCCTGGAACCTTAGTGGCAGCTAAGCCTGTTTGAGAGTCCAAAATGAGGCCGGGCTTGGTGGCACATGCCTTTAATCCCAGCACTCGGGAGGCTAAGGCAGGCAGATTGCTGTGAGTTCGAGGCCAGCCTGGTCTACAAAGTGAGTTCACAAGGCTACACAGAAAGACCCTGTCTCGAAAAACAAAAACAAAAACAGAGATAGAGTCCGAAATGGCCAGAGCTAGGAAATGAAGATCAGTGGTGCTAGTGGGCCGTTGGCTGAGTCTCACAGCATGGGCTGCTGAGAGTCACAGGAAGGGAGCATTTATTTAGTGATGAACAGGAAGGCTTGATGGGACGGATGGTGGGGTAGTGAACCGGTCCAGACCCTTTTAGCAGGGATCACACTTTCAGTTTTCTTTCTTATTTATTTATTTTTGTTTTTTGAGACAGAGTTTCTCTCTGTAGCCTTGGCTGTCCTGGACTCTATTTGTAGACTAGGCTGCCCTCAAACTCATAGAGATCCACCTGTCGCTGCCTCCCCAAGTGCTGGGAGTAAAGATGTGTGCCACCATGCCTGGCTATCAGTTTAGTCTTTAAAAATGGACTCTACGGGCCGGGCGTGGTGGCGCATGCCTATAATCCCAGCACTCGGGACGCAGAGGCAGGTGGATCGCTGTGAGTTCGAGACCAGCCTGGTCTACAAAGCGGGTCCAAGACAGCCAAGGCTACACAGAGAAACCCTGTCTCGAAAAACCAATAAATAAATAAATAAATAAATAAATAAATAAATAAATAAATAAAAATGGAGCCGGGCGTGGTGGCGCATGCCTGTAATTCCAGCACTTGGGAGGCAGAGGCAGGCGGATTGCTGTGAGTTTGAGGCCAGCCTGGTCTACAAAGTGAGTCCAGGACAGCCAAGGCTAACACAGAGAGACCCTGTCTTGAAAAACCAAAAAAATAAAAAATTAAAAAAAAATAAATAAATAAATAAAATAAAAATAAAAATAAAAATGGACTCTATCTGTCTCAAACAAACAACAACAAAAAAAAACCAAACGGACTCTAAGTAGATGCTGTGATGAGCCCATTGTCAGACTACTCTGGAGGCTGAGGCAGCAGAATCCTTTGAACATATAGTTTGAAACTAGCCTGAACAACCTAGTAAGACCTGTAGCACACCCTTTAATCCCAGACCTTGGGAGGCAGAAGGAGGTAGATCTCTGTGAGTTCAAGGCCAGCCTGGTCTACAAGGAGAGTTTCAGGACATCTGGGGCTACACAAAGAAACCCTGACTCAAAACACAAAAAACAAAACACTGCAAAAGTAGTTTCCTGATTGTCTCCTCCCTTGAAAAGGATTGGCTCTCTGCTCAAGAGACCTGACCTATGAGCTACCGTCTCTCCAGGAAGACATCTCAAAGGGGAAGGTGTTTACAGCCAACTGGGGCACATAGAGAAGGAGAAATGTGCACCATTGACATAATCACTTGAGGACCAGAGAAGGTGCTTCCCAGCCATCCCTGTGCCATTGTTTTTGCAGCTCTGAGGCTAGTGTCTGTA
>OU015757.1:27937330-28031435 GCA_907169655.1 Acomys percivali
TAAAGGTCCTAAGGGGAACTGTCAGGTAGTGCTCAGCTCTCGAGGCCACAGACCAGCTCAGCTCCACACCACTCTCACCCCACTGTTCATTTTTCCTGGAGTGAGAGGAGCTCTCCTTGGCTTGTGTCTGCAGAGCTGTGGCTGGCTTTGTGTGGCCTGCCTACCATAGCTTTCCTGGAAAAGCTGGTGCCAGCCTTGGGTTGGGGAGGGTACTCCCCTGGTTGGTTTGGGGCCAGGGCCAGCCCTGGGTTGGGGAGGGTGCTCCCCTGGCTGGTTTGGGGTCAGGCTGAGTAGGGAGCAGGGCCTGCTGGGGGAGCTGGAGAAAGCTGTCCTGGAATTTTCTGGTCTTGAGTCATCTCAGCCTATTCTGTTGACATATGGATATCACTCAAGTGGGACTCAACTAGGGACTCATCTTGAGCACCGCTCAGATGTATGTCAGGCAGAGGCTCCTACACAGCTTTCTGTGGCTCAGCAGTGTGTGCCTTATATTGTTGAAAAGGCAGTGCAAGAGAAGCCAGCAGACAGAAAGGCAGAACTGAGCTGTAGTCTGCTTCCTGCGGTCCCCGGGCTAAGTTCCTTGGCAAGCCTTTGCCTCAGAGCCTTCCTCTGGCCACAGTAGAAACACCAGTGCACATAGAATAAAAATAACTAGGTTTTGCTGGGCCAGTGATGATACATGCTTTAATCCCAGCACTCAGGAAGCAGAGGTGGGTGTATCTCTGAGTTTCAGGACAGCCTGGCCTACACAGAGAAACCTGTCTAGAAAAACAAAAACAAAGAAGAATATCACCTGTCTTCTATTAGGGTACCCTCTCCTCTCTTCCATCCCCGTGGCAGTGAGCTGTCACACTCTGGTCAGAATTGGGTGTTACTCTAAGGCCATTGGGCTCCTGTGATGGTGGTTTCAATTTCTAGCTTGACTTTGACTTTCTGCTTCCCTTTGCCCAAGCAGTGAACTTGAGATACTAAAGGGCAGTGTGCCAGGCAAGTCCCCGAAGCTCACTTCTTCCTGTCCGTTCAGGTCCATGCTTACATCATCAGCTCCCTCAAGAAGGAGATGCCCAATGTCTTTGGGAAAGAGAGCAAGAAGAAAGAGCTGGTGAACAACCTGGGAGAGATCTACCAGAAAATTGAGCGGGAGCACCAGATCTCCTCTGGCGACTTCCCAAGCCTGCGCAAGATGCAGGTACAGTCACCAGGCCAGCCTGGACCATTCTGAGTGCTTTTCGTGGGGCTGAGGCAGGCCCAGGGTGCTGGGCAGTGGTTCTGGAGGGAATCCCAGCTCTCTAGGGCAGGGCCTCCACAAGAGGAAGCAGCTGGGTTAGTCACCAGTTCCCCAGCTCGATTCAGAGCTGACCTAGGTCGAGACACTGACACAAAAGAGGAGAATGTGGTGACTCAGCCGTGGGGTGGGGTATGGCTGTCGGTGAATCTTCACAGCAGCCTGGGATGGATGGTGGTGCTCCTGTGACCTCATGCACAGAGTGAGGAGCCCAGACCTTCAGCACTAGCTCAGTGCCTGAGCTGCTAAGCGGGAGCGCCACTCTCCCCTCTTGGGTAGCCTAGCTCAGTCCACTGTGCCTGGAGTCTGGGAGGCTGCCCCATCTAGGCCTCTCTTTCTTCCTCCCCTGCTCATAGGAACTCCTGCAGACCCAGGACTTCAGCAAGTTCCAGGCCTTGAAACCCAAGCTGCTGGATACAGTGGATGACATGCTGGCCAATGACATAGCCCGGCTGATGGTGATGGTGCGCCAGGAGGAGTCCCTGATGCCCTCACAGGCCGTGAAGGGCGGTGCTTTTGATGGCACCATGAATGGGCCCTTTGGGCATGGCTACGGCGAGGGGGCTGGCGAGGGCATTGATGATGTGGAGTGGGTGGTTGGCAAGGACAAGCCCACCTATGATGAGATCTTCTACACACTGTCTCCTGTCAATGGCAAGATCACAGGCGCTAACGCCAAGAAGGAGATGGTGAAGTCCAAGCTGCCCAACACAGTGCTGGGGAAGATCTGGAAGCTGGCTGACGTGGACAAGGACGGCCTGCTGGATGACGAGGAGTTTGCTTTGGCCAACCACCTTATCAAGGTCAAGCTAGAGGGCCACGAGCTGCCTGCTGACCTTCCTCCACATCTCATCCCACCCTCCAAACGGAGGCATGAATAACAGCCCTGCCTGATATCTTCCCCCATGACCCCCAGGGCTGCTGGCACTTTGTACCTGCCAGCTCCTTGTCTGCCCAGGTGGCCTGGGGCCTGGAGGGGCAGAGATGGAGGGAGGGAAAGGGTCACCATTTTTCAAGGTCCATAAAGACTGAGTGATGTTTCCTCAGCTCTTAAGTAGGAAAACCACCATCTTTGTTTTCAAGCTGTTCTGGGGTTCAGCAGGGAGGCATGGGTGATGCCTGGATGTGAACAGTGGGATTTTGTGCACAAGAACCATATTTTTAATATATAACGTTAGAGGCAGCCTTCTTTCTTGCCTCTTCTGTCTGATAGCCCCACCTCAGCCTCTCTCCCTTTCCCCAGCCAGGCAGTTACAATGACTCTGGAGAATCACCTCTCCCCCACCCTGGCATACCTGTATCAGCTGCCCCGGGCTGTTTGACCAGGAGGCCCCTAGCTCCCTCTGTTTTCAGACTGGGGCTTACTCATGCGGCAGTCAGTGGCTTGTTTCCTACTAGCTGTGTTCTGTGCTTGGGTGAGCTCCACCATGCCTCTGCTGTGGTCTAGGGTGCAGCACCTTCCCTTTGTGTCCATACCCCCCCTCTGACATCCCAGCCAGCGCAGCAGCCACAGGCAGAAGACCCAGCCACTGTTAACTTTTGTGGGGGCCTGAAGGGCCAAGAGACAGTGTCTTCCAGGAAAATACATAAGCTACATATTGTTCTACAAAGTGACACGTTATACGTGACCAAATTTTCCAGTAACTTTGACATCACTTGTTCAAAGCTGTGATTTCTGTCTCCCCTTTCCTACACTCCGGCCTTGGAGCAGCTCACCCCAGACCCAGCACAGAGAAGGCCCTGAGCTTGAGTTTGCTTTCTGGCTAGGGGGGGTCACCCCAACTCTTGCTCAGAGGAGTGTCAGCCTTATGGCAGCTTCCTGGAGCCCCTTTCTGCCTTGGGGCAGGTCCTGTGACCTGGGGGTGTTTGGGGCTGTAAGAGGAAGCCTGTGGCTCTGGCCTGGGTGTAGTGTCCATGCAGCAGGACAGTGGAGAAGACCCAGCCCCTTCCCTCATTTCCTTCCTCTCCCTCCTCCCCTGCTGAGCCAAGGAGGTTTGGGTGTCCCGACGTCCCCAGACTGAGCAATGAGAAGCCAGAGCAAGAACATGACCACTTTAGCCACCTCCTTGCAGCCTTGGGGACCTGGACACCTATGGCCAGTGGTTGGGTGTTGGGCAGGCTTTCTGTGGAGATGAGTAGAGCAGTGAGGCCTGCTTACCTGCCACTGCCCATGGGCTCCAGGGAGCTGCCTGCCAACCCCCAGCACCCCTGAGCCTCACAGAGGCCGAGCTCCAGCCTGGCCTGCTACCTTCCTGCCTCAGCCCTCCACTCCTGCTAGTGGCTCAGGATGGGTGACAGGCTCTCAGGTTCACTGTTCAAAGTCCAGCGAGCTCTGTCCTCACCTGTGGGAAGAGTGGCTTAAGACCGTTTTGTTTCTTGCATTAAAGAAAGTTTAATTGTGCCACAGCGTCTCATGCTCCCTTGTCTTTCCTGGCCAAGGAGACACCCCTGGAATCTCTGCAAGGGGTTCCCAAGGAGCCCATGACCACTCACCCCCTGTGCAATGTTGAAGCTGACAAGACTGATGGGAGCTGAACTTGATGGTGCACACTTATAGCCCAGCACTTGGAATGTAGAGTGAGGAGTTGGTCAGCTTGGGCTCCGTGAGAGCCTGTCTCAGAAGTCCACAACACCAATTATGCTGGGCCGCCTCCCACCACCTCCACATTGCGGCTGCCATTCCAGACTGCCATAAGCAGGCGAATGCACTGTGGCGGGGTGCGGAGGGATCTTGTAAACAAAAGTTCCAGGGCTCCAGAGCCACTTGGCTCCTCGCTTGCCCCAAGGCAGGTTTGGAGACAGCCCAGCCAGCTTGGAAGATAGCCGAGGCTGAAAAAAACCCACAGTTCTGGGTGGGGTTGTTTAGAGCCAGCTGATGTCACAGATAGGCAACCTGTTTCTGACAAGAGAGGAAAGGATGACAAATTGAGAGTGACACACCCAGGAGAGACTGCTCCGGGCAAGGTTGGGACGGAAGCAAGGATAAACAGGTGTTTACCTCAGACCAGCAGCTGCCTCTAGGGTCCAGCTGTTGTGGCTAAGGCAGGCCTGACAGTCCAGGCGCCATAGACTTGACACTCAACTCTCCCATGGTCTTTGTTTGCCAGAGCTCAACATGAAGTGTTCCTACTTCACAGATTAAGGGCCCAGCACAGGGCAACACACACAATGGTAGCCAAGGAGATTGAAACTCAAGTCTACCAATTCTGGTCCCACTGGTCCCCTGAGGAGATTCTCTTTTAAAGCAAAGATAGTTTCTGGATCTCCCTACCATTTCACCCTCTACTGCCACTCTTCTCAAACTCAAAAGGCCCATGGTGTGATTCATCCCACCTCAGGATTTAGACACTTGGGAGCACCTGTCAGCAGAGGTCCCACAGAGATGCTCTGTGCTTGTTCAAGCTGTTAGCAACAAAGGAAATGGGCCCCAGGAGGCCCCCAGAATGTTAAAACCCACCTTCACCATACCAGTGGGGCTCAGGTATACTGAGCCCTCATCCATGAGATGACCCCCCCACCAGAGGATGCTGGGATGGTGCCCACTAAGCAAGTTTGAGGAAGAGCAGGAGCAGGCATCTGACTGCTGGCCCTGAACTCAGGCAGCAGGTTTGGGTTTCAGGACTCCTCTGGGCCATGGTGGGGAGTGAAGGAGAGATGTCCACCTGGAAGGCTGGCCCTTGCCCCTTGCTTCCTTTCTAGTTCCCCAGAAGCCAAGATCCTTCAGGAAGGAAATCCTCTCCACCCTCCTCCCAACCCATAGGGTAAGAGGCCTTCAGGACAGTCTGTCATCCTAGCCCACAGCATCACACAAACGAGGAGGCACAGGACCACCTCTGCTGTACATGCCTGCAGTTTAATATGCTGAGGTTTCTTGTAGGACCATCTTACCTAGTCAGGGGTTGCCTGAGGCCAGTGGGCTGGTAAGAGGACGCTGGGGGAGGAGGGCTGCAGAGGGGATTTAGCAACTTAGCACTGGATGCTCTTGCAGAGGCTTTGGGTTTGATTCCCAACACATGGCAGCTCACAACCACCTATAACCCCAGATCCTCTGGCTTTTAAGACTGCTCGCATGTGGTGCAGAGATATACATGCAGGCAAAACGCCCATACACCTAAAATAAAGACACCAGCCAGCTGGACACTGTGATGCACACCTTCAATCCCAGCACTCGGGAGGCAGAGGCAGGTGGATCTCTGTGAGTTCGAGGCCAGCCAGGTCTACAAAATGAGTCCAGGACAGCCAGGGCTGTTACACAGAGAAAAAGTCTTGAAAGGAAAAAAAAAAAAAGGACACCAGCCACTGTTCCCTGTCCTCAGGCTGGCTAGTAAGAAGACGAGTTGGAGCTGGTAAAAGCCAGCGTAGACTGCATCCTCACAACCCCTGGGCTGGGGAGCAGACACAGGCAGCCCCTGCGACGTGCTCACCAACCAGCCATGCCCTGAGAGACCCTGTCTGAAAGCAAGGTGAGTTGTATCTGAGGAAGGGCATCAGGACACAGGCCTGCACATGCACTTATACACAGATATATCTGCGTGCGTGCACGCGCACACACACAGAGTAAAGTTTGTTGTTTTTTTTGTTTTTCAAGACAGGGTTTCTCTGTGTAGCCTTGACTGTACTAGACTCGCTTTGTAGACCAGGCTGGCCTCGAACTCACCGATTCCGCCTGCCTCTGCCTCCCGAGTGCTGGGATTAAAGGTATGTGCCACCACGCTCGGCTTGTCAAGTTTGAATGTATAGCACCCACAATACACTAGGTTTGATTACGCAGCACTGCAAATAAAATAACTAATAAATTGTCAGCTGTCAGTGATCAGACAGCAAGCAGTCTCAACCAAGCACTCAGGAGGCAGAGGCAGGCAGATCTCTGAGTTTGAGGCCAGCCTGGTCTACAAAGCAAGTCCAAGATAACCAAGGCTACAAAGAGAAACCCTGTCTCAAACAAACAACAAACAAGGCACAAATCCCAGCTCTGCCACTTGCTGGAGTCAAGCCTGGCTTTTGCCTTCTAAGCTTATTAGGGCTCTGAAGAGAGCGGTGCTCAATGGCTTCCTGCCCTAAGCACCTTAGGTAGGACAGGGGGTGGGGGCAGCCGGTACCCCACCCAACATCCAGAACAAAACGGGGACCCACCCTTCCCTGAAGCAGCTCAGACAGGGTGGCGCCCATGAGCTGGAGGGGTTTAAGGCAAGGGGCTTGGGACTGGCTTCCTGTGCACCCAGAGAGACTGATAATTGCAAAACCACATGGGCCGCAGCTGTGCAAGCGTGGGAGCCCCTGTGGTGAGCTGGAGCAGCAGAGGGGAGGATTTGGGAAGAAAGCTCAGCGTGATGAAACCACCATATGTCCACCCATTTGGAGCGTTGGACATTTCACAGGAAATACCCACAGTGTGCCAGGCAGTGAAGTGGTGTAGGAGCCAGCGTGGGTTAAAATATGAGGGGTCTCCATCGGCCCAACAGAAACATTCCAACAAACCCTGAGCAGCAGAGGCAGGGTCATTGAGCTCTGGTTCGTATGACCCCCAAGCTATTCCTAGACAGACCAACAGGAGCCCCATGAGAAGCCCTTGCCAGCTCTTGTTTCCAAGCAGGTGCCTCTCTCCATTATATACAGAATGTTCAGGACTTGCCCAAGGAAATAATACCTGGGCCACAGCAAGCAGACCTATGGGATCCCGCAGGCAGCCTCCTGTCCTCAGCTCACTGAGGTAGAGAGGGGCAGGCTTCTGCATTACTTCTGAAACAGCCTGAAATGTGGCTGAAAAAATTACAGGCCCAGTTGTGCACGCTTGTAATCACAGCACTCAGGGAGGCAGATGGATAGATCTCTATGAGTTCAAGGCCAGCCTGGTCTACAAATTGAGTCCAGGACAGCCAAGGCTACACAGAGAAACCCTGACTGGAAAAACAAAAACAAGAAAAAAAAAAAAATGACAGGCACCCTTCCCCTAACCCATCTTGTATTCAGACTCAAAGACTGTCAGAAACACCTAACTTCCTGTTTCAAGTACCTTCCCTTTCTAGGTAGGGCCTTGCCTTGTTTCTTATGCCCACAGCCTGTGGTACTCTAGTAGTGGGGAAGCCAGACACTCAGGGTGTGGACTAAGAACTGTTTGTCACTGCCTCCTGGCCTCCGGTGTCGCTCTCTGAAGGAGGTGGCTAATAACATGCCTGTTTCTGGTAGAGATAAGAGATCTGTGACCACTTTGAAACACCAAGCAGCTCCTTACTGTAGTAAGGTGTTATCTGTTACCAGGGCCTCTCCCCCAAGAGCTTTGCCACCACCACCAAGAGCTCAAGGGATGCAAGGGAAGGCTGTGGGGTAGCAGGTCCCTCCTGCAGACCTGGTTGAACCTCCAGGAGAGGCAGTGACCACAGAGGAAGCCTTTGGAAGAGGAGGCTGTGAGAAGAGACAGAATGCCAGTAGCCTGACTGCTCAGACTGGCTGGGGCTGACTGAGGCTCTGGGACTGACAGATCTACTCCTCCACTGGGCTGGTCCATGAGCTAAGCGTAGTGCTCTGTTGTGGGCAAGGCCAGGCCTCTAGCTCGGAGCCTCGGTCACTGGAGATCAGAGAAGCAGCACTAGGACGGAGGGTGTAAGGTCCAGGGGCGTCTGTGAGTGTTAGGGCTGGAAGCCTGGCCAGCTGCTGAAGCCAGAACCCGATCTGGTGGAGAGTGAACATTTAAGGACTTTCTCAAGCTACAGAGAAGTTAAGTGAAGCTACAAAGAAGTAAGCAGCAGGGGACCACTTATCCAGACAAGGAAGCAGCAGCTTGCAAATTGATGAGTCAAAAAGTAATACAGGCATACAGGCGGCTGAGGCTGCAGGTCAACAGGTTGAGGGCTTCCCTAGTATGAAGAAAGACATGGAGTTGGCTCCTCGAAGCTTCAAGAAACTGCTAGATAGGAGGAGGGGGAGGAGGGGGAGGAGAATGAGGAGGAGGGAAAGGAGGAGGAGGAGGAGGAGGAGGAGGAGGAGGAGGCAGAAGTTCGAAGTCAACCTTTGCTATATAGAGCACAGAGAGAACTGAAGTCCAACCCAGGGTACATAACTGAGCTTCAAAATAAGTAAACAAAAACCTAATAAAGCACCTAAAAGAACTGAGTGCCTGGGAGGTTTGATGTGCCCAGTTATTTACTTATTGATACAGGGTCTTTCTACATCGCCTTGGCTATCCTAAAATTCACTATGTAGACCAGGCTGGCCTCGAAAGAACTCAGAGATCTTCCTGCCTCTGCCTTCGGATTGCTAGGCCACCGCACCCAGTCCAGATCGTCCATTTTTTTTTTCTTCAATTTATTTATTTATGTATTTTACATACATGAGTGCTCTGTCTTCATGAATACCATTACAGATGGTTGGGAGCCACCACGTGGTCGCTGGGAACTGAACTCAGGACCTCTGGGAAAGCAGCTAATGCTCTTAAGCACTGAGCCATCTCTCCAGCCCTGGAGTGTCCATTTCAAATAAGAGTCCCAGCTCTGGTCTCATGAGCACTAAACCTTGAATTCAGTTTTCCCTCCACTCTGGTGCAGAGTTGAAGGCTTCTGGAGGTTGGACTTTTCTCAGAATTCAGCTTCCAGACAGGTTAAGGGCCTTGTAGAAGTTAATACAAGGAGCGTGCTAAGACCCGAGGCTCTTGACTGACTCCTGCAACTAGAGAATAGGCATTCCAGGTTCTAGTCCCAGACTCCCAAATTCTCCAAAGAGACCTTGGGACTACCAGACATGCACTCTTCCCCTGGTCTCTGGCGCCACCTTGTGGCTAACCTTCTGTGGGCCCTATCTCTGGTGCTAAGGAAGGCTCAGAATCCCTCAGATAAGAGCTAGCAGAGCTCCACCAAGCCACCCTGTAAGCTCAGCACCTAGGACACCGAGGCAGTAGACTCCTGAGCTCAGAATCATTCTTGCTAAATAGTGTATATTTAATCAACAACAATAAAAACCACAAATCCAAACCGCTGCCCCCCAACCCCCCTGCTGAGGCTGCCCAGATTTTTAATTTGATTTTTTTTTGGGGGGGAAGGGGATTCGAGACAGAGTTTCTCTAGCTAATCTTGGCCTTCCTGGACTCGCTTTGTAGACCACGCTAGCCTCAAACTCACAGCGATCCACCTGCCTCTGCCTCCCAAGTGCTGGGATTAAAGGCATGCGCTACTACGTCTGGCCTGAATTTGAATTTGAATCCTGAGTCTTCTTCCCAGCCTAATTGATCTGGGAAAGAAATATCCGCCAGTGTTGGCAAAGAACAATTGAGAAGGGGGATGCTGTGGTGCACACCAATAATCCCAGCACTCGGGAGACAGAAGTAGGTAGATTGCTGTGAGTTCAAGGCCAGCCTGGTCTACAAAGAGAGTTCGAGGACAGCCAGGGCTAAACAGAGAAACAATAACAAAAATCAAATGAGAGACCTGCAGTGTTTCCTTTCCTTCCTTCCTTTCTTTCTTTTTGTTGTTATTTTCAAGGCAGGTTTCTCTGTGTAACAGCCCTGGCTGTCCTGGAACTAACTTTTTAGAACAGGCTGGCCTCACAGACATCTGCCTCCCAAGTGCTGGGATTAAAGATTAAAGATTAAAGGCATGGGCAGGCGAGGTGGCACACGCCTTTAATCCCAGCACTCCGGAGGCAGAGGCAGGTGGATCGCTGTGACCAGGGGCCAGCCTGGTCTTAAATGAGTCCAGGACAGCCAAGGCTACACAGAGAAACCCTGTCTCGAAAAAACTCAACCCAACCAAACCAAACAAAGAAACAAAAAAGATTAAAGGCATTCCGCCGCCCCCCTCCCCAGTGGTTTTTAAACCCGGTTTGATGGCAATGGGGTGTCCCATTCAATTTGGTCCTCAAACATCCATCAACTCTGAGAACCTGGTCCTCTCATGTCTCCAGTTCACAGTCTGGAAGGGAAGGCAAGCCCCCTAAATAAGTCTTAGAGTGAAAGATGAGTTATCTAAAGACATCACAACACCCTTCCGTTTGGAAGCTGGTTCTGTGCAGACCCAGCACAGCTGGCCACAGCTGGCCAGAAATCAGAAACCTCACTGGACAGAGCCAGCACCTCCCCCTTCTTTGCCTCCTTCAGCCCATCTCCGACTTCTCGCGCCCTCCACATTCCAGGTCAGGCCGCTGGCCTTGTTCCCGCCCAAAAAGCAGTACCACCTAGGTCTACAGGAGGATATAGTTTCAGGGGGTCCTCACCCTCGGCCTTCGGTCTTCCAAAGCCTCAGTGTATTCATCTGCTAAAAGAGTGTGCCCATCCTACCTCAACTACAAGCCTCTCTGGGTTACCTTTAACGATTTAAAGGAGATCAGAAACTTTTGGGGGGAAGGTGGGTGTGTTGCCTTAGCGCGGCTTGCAAACCCGAGCGAGAGCGGACTACAACTCCCATCCGGCTCCTGGGCTGCACCCGTCCCTAGCCCCTCTGGCCTGGCTAAGGGACAGGCCGCTGGCCCGGGCGCGCGGGAAGCTGTGGTACCTGAGGCATGCCCCTTCTAGGTTAGAGCCCCATAAGGGTCTAAGTGGGGCTGAGACTGGGGCGGCGCGGAGACCAGACGGGTCATTTGCGACCCCAAAGGACCCCCTCCAACCCCGCCCAGGAGTTACTTTTCGCGGCCCGCCCTCCCACTTCCTGGCCGAGGGTCGGCCCCGCCCCCGCGCGCCTCCGCTTTCCCACCTTCATCTTCAGCTGCGGCTCCCATTGGCCGGCGCGCACCTGCCCGTCCGTCGGGGGGCGGGCTTGGAGGGCGGGGCGGGCGGCCAGGTGAAGGAGCGCGGGTGGCGACGGAGGAAGGTGACAGCGGGGAGGGCGGGAGGGTGGGGGGAAGCCGCGCAGAGCAAGCCGCGGAACCACGGACAGACCGCCGGGTGGACGGACGGACGGACAGACGGGGCATGCGGGCGGCCTGGCTCTAGCCCAGGTTGCGGGGCTCCAGCCGCAGCCATGGAGCAGCGGCTGCGTGCGCTGGAGCAGCTGGTACGGGGCGAGGCCGGTGGCAGCCCGGGGCTCGACGGCCTCCTGGATCTGCTGCTGGGGCTGCACCACGAGCTCAGCAGCGCCCCCCTACGCCGGGAGCGCAACGTGGCGCAGTTTCTGAGCTGGGGTGAGTGATCTGGGCAGCACCCGGGAAGGGAGGCTGGAGGGACAACAGCCGGAGCGCCATGCCCCCAAGACCCTTTCCCAGGGGTAGCATGCCCCAGAAACTTCCGCCCGAAGACACACTAACTGCTTGCGCTGCATCTAACGCTTGCCATCGGACTGCACAGCCTGCTCACTCACCTGCACCTTACCTCAAACTCCCAGACACAGAGGCAGGTACTCAACATACGTTTCACACACTCTTTCCCAGCTGCAGACCCCAGACATATGTTGCCAATACACATCTTCCACAACGGTCACCTGCAGGATTCCTTGGTCACACGTCACATCTCATGCCCCACCCAGAACACACATTCAGGTAGACACCTGTTTTGTGTCACAGAAACACACAGCCTTTCTCAATCTCCTTCGTTCTTCAAGAGATGGGCACTTTGTTCTGGGACCCCTCTCACCGTGTCTAGCTCTGTCACACACTCATCATACTTCACCTTTCAGACAAGTCCCCTCACCTCACTCCCTAGCCAGGACTAAGGACCAACCTCGCCACCGTTGTGGGATTTGGGGCCTAATTTGATGTGGATCTGCGCCCTTTCCTGTTGGATTCATCTGAACCCTTAGGGATGGCTGACCGAGGTTGACCCTGAGCCCAGTGTGGGCACTGGTGCTAGCACAAGGGTTCCCTGGCCAAGCTTTGCGGGGAGGGCATAGGAATTGGGCCTGGAGGGTGGGGTGAGGTGGGGTGTTTGCCCAGCAGGTGATCAGCGTTCCTAGCACTCCTAAGTTATGGGCAGGTACAAGGCTGGGCCTAGTATGCTTGGGAGGTCTACCAACCAGCTGGTCCATTTCTTTCTGGGATAAGAGCAGTTAGAAGGACCTGCCCCTGTTACTGGCCTGTTTCTTTGTGACTCTTAAGTGTTATGCGTATGTTTGAGTTGTCACCATCCCTACATGACACCCCAAACCTCGTGTGTGTGTGTGTGTGTGTGTGTGTGTGTGTGTGTGTTTCTCTCCCTGCCTGCCTCTGGCACCTTTGCCTGGGACCCCAACGTAGGGAACTGTTGACATCTCCCGAGGTAACTCCAAGGCTGGGCGTGACTCAACGCCTCTCCTGCCCCAACTTGTCCTTGCTCCTGCCCAGAGCCCCCACCCCCCACAAGACAAAGGTACTGGGCATCCTGTCCAGAGGGGTGGGAGCCTCTTGGTTCTGGGCAGCCTGTGTGGCTGGTGGTCACCGCTGAGGGCTCTTCAGGCTGGTAGCTGCTCCTCCCTTGTTCTCAGTATAAACCTGGGAAGAGACAATTAATTTTTGCAGCGAGGTTTCCACACCGCCCCCGCTGTGGGGGTTCTGCCTGATAAACCTGTGGAGCAGCTCTCTGTCCCACCCACAGGCCCGCCCAGCTGGCAGGGAGTTTACCTCCTAGAAGGGGGAAACTGAGGCAAGGCACCCAGAGCATAGGTGTCCCCCGACTCCTCACTGGTCACTCCCAAGTTCCCAAGACTCAGCACCCTTGCCCCTGGCCTAAGGCCACTCCAGTTCTGGGGAGAACCTGGGAGTGGCTGGACATAGCCCTTGGGGTGGGGGTAGGGGGGGTGGGGAGGTGGGGAAGCTGTGATGCAGGAGGAGGTTCCTGGCTATGCAAAAGCCCCATCCAGAAGGAGGCAGGGCTGTCAAGGCTGGAAGGAACCCTGTGTGCTCACGCCCTCAGGTGTTGGCATGGGGTGCCAGGTGAAGGTTTTGGCTCTGTTTGTATGTCTTGTGAGTACCTGAGCAGACTGGTATCTGTTCCTGACCCAGGGGCCCCACTTGGGGAACAGAGAGCCTATCTTTCTGGGGCACTGCAGAGACTGTCCTCCCTGCCCTCAGGGACCGCCCCAGGCCCTACATCTGGCCAAATTGCTCTGTGCCTACAGGGTCTTCGGACCCAGGCCCATAGCTCCTGAATGGCAGAGAAGCCTTTCTGAAGCAAAGAATGTGACCTATCCAGTTTCCCAGATTGGCCCTTGGCTGGCTTTGAGGGGCCAAAGGCTGTGAACTAGGGGTGGGGGTGGAATCCGGATTGTCCCTAGGGTGACCTGGCCAGCCAGGATCGTCTGGGAAGGACCACCAGGTCCCTCTGTGCCTCAGATGGAACAAGGGCCCAGGGAGGTTCTGAGGCTGCGTGGTCCACTGAGTCAGGACTACTACTATGCTTGTTAATCATGACCAAAGGAGCCTTGGCTCTGATATGTCCCTTGGCTGGGTCGTCTCTGGGAAGGTCACCCCCTGTCTAGTCTCACGGGAGGTCCCAAGGAGAAAGCTCTGAGTCCATTCTGTCCCCTCAGCCAGCCCCTTTGTAACAAAAGTGAAAGAGCTTCGTCTACAGAGAGACGACTTTGAGATCTTGAAGGTGATTGGCAGAGGAGCCTTTGGGGAGGTGAGTACGTCTTGGGATGGGTGGGGAGGAGGGACCATGACCCTGGTCTGCTCTAACCCAGTCCCCGCTTCGTGCCCTCAGGTGGCCGTGGTGAGGCAGAGGGACAGTGGCCAGATTTTTGCCATGAAGATGCTACATAAATGGGAGATGCTCAAGAGGGCTGAGGTCAGTGTGGGGTCAGGTGCACCCTACACATGGGTGGGAGAAGCTGTGTGTGCTGCCAGGAGAAGGGGCGGGGCACCGGATGCCACTCTCAGGAGTCACCTGCTTCCTCCCCTTCACAATAAACTTTACTTAAGATGGAGGGACGGTTCCCATCCCTTTTTTATGGATACACTGAGGCTCAGGTTCATCCGAGGCTAGCCCGGCCCGGGGTGGAGCAGAACTGTTCCTCTGATCAGAGTCTCTGGGTTTTTGAGTCAATCGTTCCCTGAGCTGGAGAAGGGGGAGTTTTGGGGAGCTGATCCCTTTGCCTCTCCAAACTTGCCTCAGACGGCCTGTTTCCGGGAGGAGCGAGACGTTCTTGTGAAGGGAGACAGCCGCTGGGTGACTGCTCTGCACTACGCCTTTCAGGACGAGGAGTACCTGGTGAGGATCTCTGGGTAGTAGAGGAGCCTTGCCAGGGATACGAGACAGGGCTGTTGTCCCACCACTTCCTGGGCCCACAGCATCCTTCCTTAGCTCTGCTTTAGAGCTGGCCACCAGCCGGGCGTGATGGCACACACCTGTATTCCCAGCCCTGGGGGAGGCAAGAGGCAGGTGGATTTCTGAGTTCAAGGCCAGCCTGGTCTACAGAGTGAGGCACTATCTCAAACAAACAACTAGCCACCCCAGTTGTCAGGGACATTGCTCAGCCACCAAGAACCATTGTGAGGTTGACAGGTGTCCCTGTTCTGAGCCTGACTCTTGACCGCCCCCCCCCCCCACTGCCCTCCAGTACCTGGTGATGGACTACTATGCCGGCGGGGATCTCCTCACACTGCTGAGCCGCTTTGAGGACCGCCTCCCGCCGGAGCTGGCCCAGTTCTATCTGGCTGAGATGGTGCTGGCCATTCACTCACTGCACCAGCTGGGCTATGTCCACAGGTGGGGTCCCACGCTCTGTCGCTTTCCCGCCTTCTTCCCTAAAGCCCTCTGGTAGTGCTTGCCGGTGTGCCTATCTCACAGCTGAGGAAATCAGAGCCCAGTGCAGGTCTTAAACCCCTAGCTCAAACCCACCCAACTCATGGTGGCAGAGGAGTGGTGTGATATCCATTGAGGGGACATCTGACGACCCATGGTGCACTTTGAGGCCCCTAGAATCACTCTATGGACTGCCTTGCTACCCTTTTTCTTCCTTGACACTTGCTTTCACTAATGTGTACACACTCACACACATTCCCCTGTGTGTGAGTGTGCACACATGCACACAGGTATTGTGTGTGAACACGCACACAAACACAGAACCATGTGTGAGTGTGCACACACCGACACACTCACATACATTCCCCTGTGCGAGCGTGCACGCATGCGCACAGGTATTGTGTATGAACATGTACACATACACACACAGAACCATGTGTGAGTGTGCACACACCGAGCCCTTTGCTCTCTCACCTTCCCTCAGGGATGTAAAGCCTGACAACGTCCTGCTGGACATGAACGGCCACATCCGCCTGGCCGACTTTGGCTCCTGCCTGCGGCTTAACAACAGCGGCATGGTAAGGAGCCCACCTAGAATTGGAAATGAGGCTAGCAGACCACGTGCAGGGGCATCCGGTTCCACGTAGGGTGCTGGGTCCAGTCCCGGAGCCTCATGGCGTCAACGTCCTACCACAGGTGGATTCATCCGTCGCAGTTGGGACCCCCGACTACATCTCTCCTGAGATCCTTCAGGCCATGGAGGAGGGCAAGGGCCACTACGGCCCACAGTGTGACTGGTGGTCACTGGGAGTCTGCGCCTATGAGCTGCTCTTTGGGGAAACACCCTTTTATGCAGAATCTCTGGTAGAAACCTACGGCAAGATCATGAAGCATGAGGTCTGACTGTCCGGCCCCGGGACTCCTACACTGTGATTGCAGGTAACTTCAGACCAAGGTGGGCTTCCGGCCTGACCCGCCTGCATCCTCCTTTGACCCACAGGACCACCTCCAGTTCCCCTCTGATGTGCCTGATGTGCCTGCTAGTGCCCAGGACCTGATCCGACAGCTTCTGTGCCGCCAGGAGGAGCGGCTGGGTCGCGGCGGACTGGATGACTTCCGGAACCACCCTTTCTTTGAAGGTGTGGATTGGGAGAGACTCGCAATCAGCACAGCCCCCTACATCCCCGAGCTTCGAGGGCCTGTGGATACCTCCAACTTTGACGTGGATGATGATACCCTCAACCATCCAGTGAGTGACAGATGTCTCTGTAAGAGGTTGGGCTTGGTATGGGAGCTTACCCCCAGATGTTTTCTAGAGTAGTGGAGGGCCTGGGGTGAAGCCCTTGGACCCCTGGCTCATGAGAGTTATGGCTCACCTTGGCTGGCTCACCTGTGTGGTGAATTGTACCAAGTGAGAGCCCTTTCACCTTAGCTGTTACCCTATTAACCCAGAGTTCACGTAGGGAAGGAAATTCCCTGCAGCCTCTGGGAAACCTTGAATGCGAAGGCTTATGGGAGTTGTGGTCCCTTTCGATGGGGGCCGTGTTATTCCCCAGGTACTCGTCTGAGTAAATGGCCAATTCATGGGCATCACCTTGTTCTCACTTGGTCTGTGGCTCTGACTCTCCTTCCCTCTCCTGTAGGAGACGCTGCCACCATCCTCCCACGGGGCCTTCTCGGGCCACCATCTGCCATTTGTAGGCTTCACCTATACCTCAGGCAGGTGAGTCTGGTCCTTGTACCTGCTGGGAAGCTGGGAACACCCTGAGGGAATGGACAAAATGGCTTCAGCATGTGACAGGCACTCCTCCCTTCTCTGTCCTCAGGGCCAACCAAAGTCATGGCTATGCCCCTGGGACATGTGGCTACCCCACGTGACAGACTGTTAAGTGCACTAGATCCTGAGCAGGAGCTAGGAAGGGTCTCTTCTGCCCAGCCTTAGTGGCCTCTTTAAAATGAGTGGGAGCATCACTGACTCTAATACCTGGGTCCGCCTGAGACCCAAGAGAGGCACAGGTGGAAAGATGCTCTGAGCAGTGCAACCTGAGCGCCACTGGATATTGGATGTGGACCAGCAGGCTCATGTCACCTTGTTAATTTTGTCCATTTCTTCTTTAAAAAACAAAACAAACCTGTATATATATATATACAGGATTTTTTGTTGTTGTTGTTTTTTGTTTTTTGTTTTCGTTTTGGTTTTTCAAGACAGGATTTCTCTGTGTAGTCACTTTGTAGACCAGGCTGGCCTTGAACTCACAGCGATCCACCTGCCTCTGCCTCCCGAGTGCTGAGATTAAAGGCATGCGCCACCACCGCCCAGCTTATATTATCTTAATATACCTCCATGCATGTGGCGTGATGTGCCAGTGTACTTCAGAAGTCAGTCAGTTCTCTCCTTCCACCATGTGGGTCCCAGGGATGGGATCTGGTGGTCAGGTGTGGCAGCAGGCAGCCTTTCCAGCTGTTACAGCTCAGTGGCCCCTGGTGAGCTTTGGATGAGGCCTTGTTGGTTTTGGTTGGTTGGCTTTTTTTTTTTTTTTTTTTTTTAGACAGGGTTCCTCTGTGTAGCCTTGGCTGTCCTGGAACTCACAGCAATCTTACTGCCTCTGCCTCCCAAGTATGAGGAGTAAAGACTTGTGCCACCACCGCTGGGCAAGGCTTTGTTACTTCCATTTTCCTGTTAGAAAACTGTGTCTCAAATGTTATCCATTACTGTCCAAGGTCACCCAGCTTATACAGTCCCAAAGCTGGGGTGTGGTCTAACAGTTCAGTTTCCAGCATAGAGCCTTGGCCTGGGTCTGGAGTGATGTGCCCTGGGTGCTTCTTGGATGGATGGACACTTGGTGCATGAGGATGGTTTTCTGTCAACTGTATTCCTTTGTCCCCTCTCAGCCCTGTTGGGGAGAAGAGCACAAACCTAGTGGCTGCCCCAGAGTGGAAGCACCACTGTGTGGAGCGGGAGAAGGTGGAAGTCAGGCAGAAGTGTCAAGGTACAGGGGCAGCTGGGCAAGGCTGAGTCTGCCAGGCCAGGGCGAGGGGACGGCCCTGTGGGATCCTGCTCACGGAATGCCTAGCTGAGGTGGGGTTGGTCTGTGTGTGAGTCTCATTGACTGATTCTGACAGAGACACTAAGGGACAGCAAGGCCTCCTTCTCACAGACTGATGGCCTCCCTGCTAGAAGCCCAGGCCCAGACATCCAACTACAACAGGAAAAGGACCGCCTCCAGCAGGTGAGCCCTGGGGGAGGTGGGTGAGTGACCTAGGGCTTCATGTCTCTGAGGTCACTCTAACTTGGCTTTGCCCTTCCTGCCCTGGTCCTCAGGAGCTGACTGACACTCAAGCAGTATTGCGAGTGCAGGCTGCTGAGCTGTGCCAAGCCCACGAGCGGCAGGAAGAATTCCTGCAGAGGCTTTGGGAGGCCCAGGAGAGAGAAACAGCCGCAGCCAGCCAGATGAAGGCCCTGAGCTCCCAGCTGGAGGAAGCCTGGGTTTTGCAGCGGGAGGTTAGTGATGACAGGGGGAGGGAGAGTTCAAGGGACTGGGAGCCCCAGGTTCCTTCGCACCCCTCTGTGGCTGGGGAGATGGGTACCTGAGGCCACCTGTGTTTGTCGCTTGTGAGACTAGGAGTCTATGTGACAATGACGCAAAGGGAGCTAGATGGAGAAGGCTAGCTTTTCCTTGTCTCTGTACCCCATCACAGCTGGAAGGCCAGGTGGCCACCCTGAGTCAGGAGGTGACACGGCTCCAGGGACAATGTAAACAAAACCATGAGAAGGAGTCTTCCCAGGCCAAGGTATGGTGGTTTCTGCCCCTTGGCAAGAGACATTCTCCCTTAGCCTGACCCCCTTAGAGTCCTAGGGGCAGACCCTTGTCCCAGGGTGGGGAGGACCATGGCTTCTGAAACCCTTGCCTTGTCCTCTCTCCACATTATCAAGACTGTCCATGCAGCCCCTGAGACCAACGGCATGGGGTCACCTGAGGGTCAGTCTCAAGAGGCCCAGCTGAGGAAGGAGGTGGTTGCTCTGAGGGAGCAGCTGGAACATGCCTGCAGCCAAGGGTGAGTGCATGGTAGGGACAGCCAGGAGGGGACAGGGCAGCGCTGGGCTGGGAGTCAACTCCATCTCCTCGGCCTTCTCCTCCCCAGGATCAGTGTTGGGAAAGAGGAGGCCCTGTGCCGACTGCAGGAGGAAAACCAGCGCCTGAGCCGGGAGCAGGAGCGGGTGAGGAGGGTGGACAGGCAAGGGCTGGGCGCCAGCAGGGTCAGGGCAGAGCTCTAGGGCCCCAGCTGCTGCACACACCATAGCCTGTGAGAAACATAGCGGGAAACAGGGCTCAGGACAGTGGTGATCTGTGGGGAGACCAGCAGGGGACGGGGGACTGCTAGACTAGATGGCCAGAGCTGCCAGGGCCTCTGGGGACTGAGCCCACTGTCCTCTGTGGCCCCAGCTGGCAGAAGAGCTGGAGCTTGAGCTACAGAGCAAAAAGCGTTTGGAGGGCGAACGGCGGGAGACTGAGAGCAACTGGGAGGCCCAGATCGCCGACATCCTCAGCTGGTGGGTGCCATGGGGCTTGCTGGGGCCTGAGCTTGGCTGGGGACCCAGGCCATGACACCCAGCTCCTTTCTCTTCAGGGTGAATGATGAGAAGGTCTCCAGAGGCTACCTGCAGGCCTTGGCTACTAAGATGGCTGAGGAGCTGGAGTCCTTGAGGAATGTGGGCACCCAAACACTCCCTCCCCGGCCTCTGGTGAGCCCCGTGCATGTGCGCTGTGGGAAATGCGTACACGTGCAGAGGTCAGAAGGCAACAGCTTATGGGAGTTCCCCCTTCCAACATTCAATCCCCAGGGATCGAACTCAAGCTGTCAGGTTTGGCAGCATGCCTTTGCCTTCTGAGCCATCTTGTCCCCCAAGCTCCAGGTTTATGCTGAGGGGTGAGGAAGGAAAGAACAGGGTCTTTGGGTCTGGCCAGGTGGTGCAGAAGCTATATACTTGGGTGAGAGGGAAGGGGGTCTCTGAAACTGCTAGTCTCAGAGAACATCTTACATCTTGGCTGCTAACAGGACCACCAATGGAAGGCACGGAGGCTGCAGAAGATGGAGGCCTCAGCTCGGCTGGAGCTTCAGTCAGCACTGGAAGCTGAGATCCGTGCCAAGCAGGGTCTGCAGGAGCGGCTGATGCAGGTGCAGGAGGCTCAGCTGCAGGCAGAACGGTGAGGCCATGGCAGATGCTACAGGAGTGGAGTTCGTGCAGAGGCCCGTGATGAGCCCCTGGTTTTTTTTCCCCAGCCGCCTGCAGGAGGCTGAGAAGCAAAGCCAGGCCCTGCGACAGGAGGTGGCTGAGCTAAGGGAGGAGCTTCAAGCCCGTGGACCAGGGGGTGAGTACCTGTTGACTGCCTTACCCTGGAGCCGGTGTACACCTCCAGTCTCATGAGTACTGGGCAGCTCCCGTGACAGCTGTGTCTGTGTGAGAGAAAGCTGTTCCTCCCACACACTGCGGCTTACACTAAGCACTTACTGAGGTAGAGACTGAGGTCCCCGCACACACACCCCTGGTTTCTTAGCCTAGGGGCAACAACATTAGCTACTTGTGTCCTCTCTCTACAGATGCCAAGCCCTCCACTTCCTTCATCCCCCTGCTGTCCTTCTGGAGCACGGAGGTAAGAGCCACGCGGTGGGACGTGTTAGTGAGGGGTCCTGGTGAGAGAGCGGCGGCTCTGACCTTCCTCCATCCTCACTTCCTATCTCCAGAAGGATTCTGCCAAGGATCCTGGCAATTCAGGAGAGGCCCCAAGGTCTGGAGCAGAAGCCGAGCTGAAGCCAGAGGGCCGCCGCAGTCTGCGCATGGGGGTGAGGACAGGCAGGAGTTCCTCAGGTGGGATGGGGCTCTCTGCCTTCTCACTCACTCACTCACTCATTTTCTGCAGACTGTGTTCCCCAGAGTGCCTGCCGCCACCACTACCCCTGCAGAAGGTCCTCCTGCTAAGGTCAGTAGCCAGAGGGGCAGGAGAATGTTCAGCTCTTTGGAGACTGCCTCCCCCTCAAGGTCATGTTTAGGGTGGTGCTGGTAGTGGTTTTTTTCTGACATGGCCTCACAGGCACTCAGAGTTGACATTGCCACCTGGCTCAGCCTCTTGGCCACCTGACCCTCTGAGGTGGTGCCCAGGGTGCTGGGAGGCCCTGGCAGAATTGTGACGGCACGTACCCCTTCACAGCCCGGCTCACACAGCCTGCGTCCTCGGAGTTTCCCATCCCCTACCAAGTGTCTCCGCTGTACCTCGCTGATGCTGGGCCTGGGCCGCCAGGGCCTCGGCTGTGACAGTAAGAACCCTTCTCCTTCAGGGTCTCCACTCATACCATAGCCCCGGGGTATGGCCCTGACATGCCCAGGCTGTACTGCAACCTAGTATCACCCACATCTCTTGGTTAAATTTCCCCTACTCATTTATTCCTTTCTCAGTTGATGACAATGAGTGACAGTTCAGGTGTCATTAGCCCCAAGGGAGCTGCCTGGGAAGGCTCAGTCCATGTCCTAGGCTGCCTGACCTACCTCACTCTCCTAAACTGTCCATTTCTCCACAGCCTGCGGCTACTTCTGTCACTCAGCCTGTGCTCCCCAGGCCCCACCCTGCCCTGTGCCCCCTGAACTCCTCCGCACAGCCCTGGGGGTGCACCCTGAAACAGGCACCGGCACTGCCTATGAGGGTTTCCTGTCGGTGAGCTGCGGCTGAGGGCTGAGGAGGTTGGGCACAGGAGCCAAGGCCCTGTGCAGCCCTCCATGCCTGTCTTCCCCCCCACCCACTAGGTGCCACGGCCTTCCGGTGTCAGGCGGGGCTGGCAGCGTGTGTACGCCGCGCTCAGTGACTCCCGCCTGTTGCTCTTTGATGCCCCTGACCCTCGAGGCAGCCTGGCCAGTGGGGTCCTCCTGCAGGCCTTGGATCTGAGGTGGGTGCCAGGCGGTGACACAGGACAAGTCACAGAGGGGGAGAGGTTCATTCAAGGGCTATAAGTCTCTCATGTGTCCTTTGTACTCCCAGGGACCCCCAGTTCTCAGCCACCCCTGTCTTGGCCTCAGATGTCATCCATGCCCAATCCAAGGACCTTCCACGCATCTTTAGGGTGAGTGCTCAGGGCAGGACGGACCTGACCTTTCATCTCCCTCCTTTTGCTGACCCTGCCACCTCACTTCCACATGCTGTCTGTCCTAGCCACCAGGAGCTTGCCTCACAGCAAACTGGCTAATTCCTGCTTTGTTTAAAACCCTTGGAAGGCCTGCATTAGGGATTCTGCTATGGTGCCCATCACCCAGTTCTGGAAATAGCAGTGTGCTTGTCTGACACCCTGGCTTAGTCCCTAGCTGGCAGCCGAAGCTAACAGCATCAGTAGATGAATGAGGAAAGGAGGCTAGGCTCTTGGTTGTAGCCCCGCAGCCTGACCCCTGTCCACAGGTGACAGCCTCCCAGCTGACGGTGCCACCCACTACATGTACTGTGCTGCTGCTGGCAGAGAGTGAGGGGGAGCGGGAGCGCTGGCTTCAGGTGCTGGGTGAGCTGCTGCGGCTGCTCCTGGATGCACGTCCAAGGCCCCGACCAGTGTACACGCTCAAGGAGGCCTATGACAATGGGCTGCCGCTGCTGCCTCATGCGCTCTGTGCTGCTATCATTGGTAAGTCTTGCTCTGAAGGGCTGTCACTTTTATTTTATTTTATTTTATTTTTTTAAAAGATTTATTTATGTATTTATGTATACAGTACTCTGCCTGCTTGTACCCCTACAGACCAGAAAAGGGCATCAGATCACATTATAGATGGTTGTGAGCCACCATGCGGTTGCTGGGAATTGAACTCAGGACCTCTGGAAGAGCAGTCAGTGCTCTTAACCACTGAGCCATCTCTCCAGCCCCACTTTTATTTTTTTTGAAGATTTATTCATTTATTATTATGTATACAGTGCTCTGCCTGCATATACCTGCAGGCCAGAAAAGGGCGCCAGATCACATTATAGATGGTTGTGAGCCACCATATGGTTGCTGGGAATTGAACTTAGGACCTCTGGAAGAACAGTCAGTGTGTCAGTGCTCTTAACCTCTGAGCCATCTCTCCAGCCCCAGAGCTGTCACTCTTGAGTGGCCTGTTGGGAGTCACTGGCCTAGGCTAGTCACAAATGCAGCAGCCATTCCTGTAACCAGCAGCTATGGAGTTGTGCACGAACACATAGACCCTCAGTCCTCCTCTATATTGCTGTGCAATGAGCCAGGGCTCATGGGCCAGACAGCCTGCATTCTTTTTTCTTTTCTTTTCTTTTTTTTCTTTTAAAGTTTTATTTATTTTATATATGAGTGCTCTCTTTTCTGTTTTGTTTTGTTGTTTGTTTTGTTTTTTTGAGACAGGTTTCTCTGTGTTAGCCTTGGATGTCCTGGACTCACTTGGTAAACCAGGCTGGCCTCGAACTCACAGCGATCTACCTGCCTCTGCCTCCTGAGTGCTGGGATTAAAGGCGTGCGCCACCACCACCACCGCCGGCGCCCAGCCTGGATTCTTGACTTTTTTTGGGGGTGGAGGGTTCTGGTTCTCTCCTTTGTTGTTGTTGTTTTGGTTTGGTTTTGGTTTTTGTATTTGGAGCAGGGGAGGTGGTTTGAGACAAGGTTTCTCTGAGTAGCCTTGGCTGTCCTAGACTTGCTTTGTAGACCAGGCTAGCCTGGAACTCACATCGACCCACTTGCATCTGCCTCCCTGAGTGCTGGGTTACAGGCGTGCAACACCATGCCCGGCTGGTTTTCCCTTTTTCTGAGAAAATCTCAAGTGAGTGGAAGGAAAAGAGGTTTTAAGGAGGAACAGCGGTGTCCTGGGAGGCTGAGGCAGAAGGCTGCAGGGTTTAAAGTCATCCTGAGATGAGCTACATATGGAGACCTTGTCTCAAAAACCCAAACCCACCAGCGTTGGCTTGGTGCGTTCATAGAGCCTCAGCATTCGCCAGATCAAGGCAGAAGGACCAGGAGCTCAGGGTCCTCCTTAGCTAGTATGTAGCTTTAAAAAAACAAATAAATAAACAACAAACAAAAAACCTAGGTTGGAGAGCTCCCTTAGTGCTTAAAAGCACTGACTGCTCCTCTAGAGCACTTAGGTTCAGTTCCCAGCACCCACTGGTGCATCCAACACCTTTTCCTGTCTTCCACTGGCACCAGGCCCACATGTGATGCACAGACAGACATGTAGGCAAAATACTCATACAGATAAAATAATTCTTTTTTGTTTGTTTGTTTGTTTGATTTTTGGAGATGGTTTCTGTGTGTAGCTTTGGCTGTCCTGGACTCGCTGTGTAGACCAGGCTGGCCTCAAACTCACAAACCTGCCTCTGCTTCCCTGAGTTCTGGGATTACAGGTGTGTGCCACCATGCCTGATAAAAGAATTCTTAAAAAAAAAAAAAAAAAAGTTACACACACACACACACACACACACAGACACAACGAAGTTAGATGTAGGAGTGATCCTACACACACCTGTTGATCCAGCACTTGGGAGGGGTGGCAGGAGGACAGGAAGTTCAAAGCCAGCCTCGTCTACATAGCAAGTCAAGTGTACCCTGAATTCCATGAGGCCCTGTCTCAGTGAAATGAAACCAACCACCAAATGGGAATTCCCTCAGATTCACGCCAGCTTGAACTAGCTCCATAGTGAGTTGTAGGCCAGCCTGGGTTATGGAGCAAGACTCTGTCGCCACACAAACACAAATGAAGCTCTTTGTCTTGAACTTCTTCCTGGCAGCTGGGGGAACAAGGGGACAGGCACAGAGCTGTGTGGGGCTCACTGAGTTTGGAGCCTGGCCTCAGTAAGGGCGCTCCCTCCATAACTGACAGCTGGGAAAGGGGCAGGAAGCAGAGGTCGCTGATTTCTGCAGCTGAGGCCCAGACCCAGCTCTGGCTTGCAGGGCCTCTAGTCAGGAGCCTCAACAGAGACTGTGGGTCCCCTGGGTCCTAACCCCTTGGTTAGGAACCAGAGATGGAGGTATTTATGGAGCTGGGTGCTTGCTTACCCAGAATCCTACAGCTCAGGGCAATGGGCTTCACCCTGACCCCAGTCACCAAGGTCCTTCTTCATTAGAACCAGTGTGAACTATGATCAAGAAGGGCTGAGAAGAGGGATGGGTGGACAGTGTGCGGGGTCACCAACCCTATTGCCACAAGAGAAACTGAAGATCTGTGAGGACAGATGTCACTGGACACGCTCTCTGACCTCTGAACTCTCTTCCTCTATCAGACCAAGAGCGTCTTGCCCTGGGCACTGAAGAGGGGCTGTTTGTCATCCATCTTCATAGCAATGGTACCACGGGGCTGGACTAGGGTGGGTGTGGGCCTGGGCAGGGTCAGCCGCAGGGTACCCAGGACCATGGGCATCACTGCTTCTTACCCTCACGCTCCTCTACCACAGACATCTTCCAGGTGGGAGACTGCCGCCGAGTTCAGCGGTTGACTGTGAGCTCTGCCGCTGGCCTGCTGGTTGTTCTCTGCGGCCGTGGTCCCAGTGTGCGCCTCTTCCCCCTGGCTGAACTGGAGAATGCTGAGGTGGCAGGTGCCAAGATCCCTGAATCCCGAGGCTGTCAGGCTTTGGTGGCCGGCCGCATCCTGCAGGCCCGGACTCCGGTGCTTTGTGTGGCAGTCAAGCGCCAAGTGCTCTGTTACCAGCTGGGCCCAGGACCAGGGCCCTGGCAGCGCCGGATCCGAGAGCTGCAAGCACCGGCTCCTGTGCAGAGCCTGGGGTTGCTGGGTGATCGGCTCTGTGTGGGTGCAGCAGGCACCTTCGCTCTTTACCCGCTGCTCAATGAGGCCGTGCCCTTGGCCCTGGGTACTGGCCTGGTGGCTGAGGAGCTGCCGGCGTCCCGCGGCGGCCTGGGTGAAGCACTGGGTGCCGTGGAGCTCAGCCTCAGCGAGCTCCTGCTGCTCTTTGCCACTGCTGGTGTCTACGTGGATAGTGCTGGCCGCAAGTCACGAAGCCATGAGCTACTGTGGCCAGCGGCACCCACCGGCTGGGGTAAGGCTGGTAGAGGGCCCAGCAGGGTGGGGTCAGGCACTGGGGGTCCTGCCTTAGTCTTTTTCTTTTGCTCTTCCTAACATCATTTTCTTCTCTCTCTTTTTTTTTAATGTGTTATTTTTATTTTATGTGCACTGGTGTTTTGCCTGCATGTATGTCTGTGGGTGTCAGATCTTGGAGCTATAGACAGTTGTGAGCTGCTATGTGGATGCTGGGAATCGAACCCAGGTCCTCTGGAAGATCAGTCAGTGCTCTTAACTGCTGAGCCATCTCTCCAGCCCCCGACCTAATTTTCTACCTGGCCAACTTCAGTGGCAGCTCTGGCCTGGGTCAGTTATGGCACTCCATAAATGACCATCACGTTGGCCCATTTCCCCTCCCCCATTCCCGCTCTCTGGCCTCCCTTTCTCATGACGCCGCTTGGTTCAGACCTCTGTGCTGGGTCTTGTCTGTCGCCCGCTTTGTGACCGCTTTTGTGCACTGGGGCCTGTAGAACAGGCTAGGGTTGGCGCCTTCATCCAGCACCAGCCGTGGCAGGCACACCCTGAGGCCCATGCCTGTTTAGAAGGATGAACATAGGAAAGGGACACAGTCACAGTCATGGGCCGGTGTGGTTGCTTGTAGTCGATGTGATGGGGTGGAGGCTACGGTAGGAGGGCTTTGTCCTTTATAAGCACCACACCTTCTGTGGTGAGGCCGGGGTTAAGTGTAGCAGACTGCCACTGGCCATGTCCTGTGGTCCCTCACCTGCTGTATGACCTTGACCGTGACTCTGCTCTGAGATTCCATTACCTCATATCATGTCCGAGATGGAGGTGATTAGAGTGCCTGCTCCTGCTTGGAACTGCTGCCGACTTGAGAGAGGACAGGCATGCCAGGCATCTGGAGCTGTGTGGGCATGTAGTGAGGGCTGGCTGGCTATTATCTCATCTGTTATGGAGTTGGGTGGGGCAGGCCTCCCTGTGGGACAGAGTAAGCAGGCTCAGAGAGGTGCCTGGCTTGCCTCGGGCTGCTCAGTCAGGCTGTTTCCCACCTGCAGGTTACACAGCGCCCTACCTAACAGTGTTCAGTGAAAACTCCATTGACGTGTTTGACGTGAGGAGAGCAGAATGGGTCCAGACTGTGCCGCTCAAGAAGGTAACCGCCCACTCAGAACATGGGTCGTGTGGGGTCAGTGAGGTAGTGGCTTGGCCTGACCTCTGTGTTTTCTGCCTCAGGTAAGACCCCTGAATCCAGAAGGCTCCTTGTTCCTCTATGGCACCGAGAAGGTCCGCCTGACCTACCTCAGGAACCCATTGGCAGGTGAGGGAGTGTATGCTTGCCTACATCTGTGTGTGTTCACGTGTGCACACACAGAGCTCGTGCACCAGCCAGCCGGGGCATGTGAGCACCTCCCCAGCTCCCTGATTTTCCACAGAGAAGGACGAGTTCGATATTCCGGACCTCACGGACAACAGCCGGCGCCAGCTGTTCCGAACCAAGAGCAAGCGCCGCTTCTTCTTTCGGGTATCCGACGAGCTGCGACAGCAGCAGCGCAGGTGCGCATGTGTAGTGTGGCTGTGGCTGCTGGGCAGGGCCTTCTCCTCCCGGGGGCGGGGCAAGCTGTGCAGCCCTGCTCGTTACACCCGCCTCTGCCTGCAGGGAGATGCTGAAGGACCCTTTTGTGCGCTCCAAGCTCATCTCACCGCCCACCAACTTCAACCACCTGGTACACGTGGGCCCTACAGATGGAAGGCCCCGCAGCAGGGACGGGGCCAGGGTGAGTCCTCCGGAGCCAATCACAAACTTCCCTGTAGTCACAGGCTTCTGTTGATTGCTTGGCTGCTGAGCAGGTGACTCATCCCTGCCAGAAGCTGAGTTCCCATGACCTGCGCGGCCTCCTGGTCCTAGCTCTTTTGCGCTGTTCCCTGACAGGCTCAGGAACAGAAGAGCAGAGCTGCCCGCAGCTCCGGCCCTCAGCGGCCCCACAGCTTCTCAGAGGCATTGCGGCGCCCAGCGTCTACCGGCAGTGATGGACTCCCTGGAGAAACAGACCCCTGTAAGGGCAGCCTCCAGCCTCCAGTGCACCCCCGCCCCCCCCCCCCCCAAACTACCACTCCTTCCGAGCCCTTGGGTCTGACCCAGGCGTTTTGTCCGGTTCCCTACCCCTGCCAGTAATGAAGAGGAAACCTTGGACATCGCTGTCCAGCGAATCAGTGTCCTGCCCCCAGGGGTCCCTGAGTCCTGCAGCATCCTTAATACAGGTGAGCCAGTGGGTGGGGCTTTCCCTCCCCCTCCCCCACTCAAAGTTTAGGCATTTTTCTGCCAAGCTCTGCATTGGGACAAGAAACGGTCACATAAGGTCTGCAGCTTTCTTCAACCCGTGGAGACAAGTGGTCCCATCTGCAACTCTTGGCTCTCTAATCCCTAGCTCTGTGCTCCCAACCAGGGTGGAGCAATCCCTTGAGTCTGTCCTGCCTGCAAAAAGTGTGTAAGGAGCATGAGAGTGCAGGTGTATACATGCCACACCACATCTCACCATAGGAGTGTTGGGATTACAGGTGCAGCTGCTGCCTCTGGCTTTTTACCTAGGTTCTGGAGCGCAAACTCAGGCTATCAAGATTGTATACCAATCGTTTTAATCTGCTGAGCCATTTCCCAAGGCTGAGAATTTTTTAAAGTTTGTGTGTGTGTGTATAATTTTTTTTTTAAGACAGGGTTTCTCTTGTGGTCCTGGCTGTTCTGGGCTTGCTTTGTAGACTAGGCTGGCAGCGATCCACCTGGGTCTGCCTTCCCAGTGCTGGGATTAAAGGCGTGCGCCACCATGCGCAACTTTTCTCTCTCCCCTTTTTAAAAGGGTCTCGTGTGGCTTAGGTTAGCCTTTAACATACCCTGCCTCCACCTTGTGAGCGCTGGCATCGCAGGCCTGCACCTCCACACCCAGTGCTGTGACTTTTCTTCCATGTTCTTTCATGTCTTCTTTGCTCAGGGATCCATGGTGTTGGGGTCAGTTTTTGTTTCTCTGCCTAGCGTAAAGCGTGGTTTTGGCTGAACGTGGAATGGAGCGAATGAACAATAGACTGAGTTTGTTCCTGGCAGCTCTGGAGTCTTGAGGGATTCCCCCTAACACCCCCAGTGTAGCTTCCTTTAAGGTCTCCGCTAGTGCAAGTGCTGGGTCTTTTAAGACATCTGGGAGGTGCTGGCACCTTAAAAAAGAGACCTTGCCGGGCAGTGGTGGCGCATGCCTTTAATCCCAACACTCAGGAGGCAGAAGCCGGTGGATCCCTGTGAGTTCGAGGCCAGCCTGGTCTACAGTGCGAGACTAGGACAGCCAGGGCTACACAGAGAAACCCTGTCTCAAAAAAACCAAGACCAAAACAAACGAAACAAACCAAAAGAGAAGAGACCTCTATTGTTTTTCCTATTTGACTTCCTGTCCTTCCCACCAGGTCTCAGAGCGCCCCCGAAGTCTCCCTCCAGACCCTGAGTCAGAGAGCACCCCCTGATGCCCACGGGCAGTGCCCACCCCATTCCCAAGACAGAAGGAATGAGGAAGTAAAGAGCTTGTGTGACGCCATACTCCGGCTGGTCCGGGACATGCTGAAATTCAGACTCAGGGAGAGCCTGGGCTGGGGACTAAGAGCAAGGCGTGCCTGGGTCCCCACGAATAGGGCTCCGACTCTTTGCCCTCCTCCTGCTGTTCCCCTGGGCTTCCAGCACAGGCCTACACTGGCCTCTGGGAGTGCCATGGCTCTGGTGCCCAGGGAAGATTGTGCCAAAGCTGTGCTTCCTGGGGCCAAGCCTAGGGAAGCTGTTAGGAGCCAGGATGAGGAACAGGGCCGTGGGAGCATGCTGGGTGCCATGTCTGCGGGTGACTGGCTCCGGCTGCGGCTGAGGTGGTGCACATAAGGTCTCTGCTCAGGGTCAGGCTGGGGTATGGACGCTGATTTACAGGGAAAGGATGGGAAAGGTGAAGGAATCGTGCAGGTGAATGAACGAGAGGCAGGCGAGGGAGCAAAGGAAGCAGAAGAGGAAGTGACATAATCAGAAGGATTAGCCTGAGAAAGGAGAGGAGGACAGAATGAGTGATGAAGAGGAGGATGCTGGAGAGGCAGGGAGGGGAGGAGGGAGAGTGAGTGAGCTAGGGGAAAACCCAGACCCAGGAACTTTTCTCTGGGGCGGGGCTTGGGGTTGACTGCAGGAATATTGCTAGTTTATCCGTCCAGGGAAAGATGATTCCTATGCAGGGAGGGGATGGGGGGTATTTATAAGGGCTTCTTGGTGGGAGACAGACACCCTGCGGGGGCCACTGGACATCTCCAGGCACACTTTGGTCCTTCCCAGTAAGGAGGGTCCTTTTCTAGAAGCTTCAACCAAGTGTATTAGGGGAACATAGGGGGCATTTTATTATTGATCACTTGATCACAGTCATTATTAATGTTATTATGTTGCTATTTTTATTAAACCTCGCCCTGCTACTATGTGGGGAGTAAAGTAAGTATTTATCTCCTTAAATGCCACATTCCCGGGAGGGATGGACCCTGATGCACCGAGATGTGGCAAGAAACCAATAAAGCCAACTTTGTAAGCTGCTGGCCTCCCCACCTGTGTCTTGCTATGCAAAAATGGGAGTGGGTGGTGGAGGGAGGAATGGTGGGGGTCGTGGACAGTTAACCGCTGGCCTCTCTGTGTGTGTGACCGCTGGCCTCTGTGTGTGTGTGTGCATGCCCTCAAGAAGACCGCAGGGGAGCTCTGGGTATTTTCAGGAGTTGTGAATCTTGGGTGGGTTTTGTTTGATTGGTTGCTTGGTTTTGGTGCTATCTATGTTTTGGGGTTTGGTTTGGTTTTTCAAGACAGGGTTTCTCTGTGTTAGCCTTGGCTGGCCTGAACTTTCTTTGTAGACCAGGCTGGCCTTGAACTCAGCAATCCACCTGCCTGCTGGGATTAAAGGTGTGCGCCACTACCACCCAGCTTGAGACAGGGTCTTAACTATGTATCTCTGGCAGCTAGCCTGGACCTCGCCATGTAGACCAGAATCACCTCAAAATGCCTGAGATATGCCTGCCTCTGACTCCCAAGTGCTAAGATTAAAGATGTGTAAAAGCCACACTCAGCCACATTGGGTTTTGAGATGGGATCTCTCCTTATCTACGGGTTGGTAGCACAGGCTGCCCTGCCCTGCCCATGCATGCCAGGTATCTGCCCGTTGTCTTCTCTGAAGGACTGGGCTTAGAAGATACGCCGCCATACCCACCGTTCTCTCCTGTGTTGTGGGGATAAAACTCAGGTGCTTATGCTTGCACAGAAGCATTTTACCAACTGGCCATCCCCCAGACCCTGGCCCCTGTCTCAGAGCGGAGAATCAGGGACTGAAGAAATTGTTCATTGGTTAAGAGCACCGGCAGCCTTCCAGAAGATCTGGGTTCAATTCCCAGCAACCATATGATGGTTCACAACTCTAGTTCTTGGGAATCTGTTGTCCTCTTCTGACCTCCAGGGTCCAGATCCATACACGGTGCACTTACATATATGCACACGAAACACTCATACACATAAAATAAAAATAAGCCTTTTAGCCTGGTGGTGGTGGCACACACATTTAATCCCAGCATTCAGGAAGCAGAGTCAGGAGGATCTCTGAGTTCATGACCAGCCTGGTCTAGAGAGTGAGCTCCAGGAAGGACAGTCAGGGCTACACAGGGAAACCCTGTCTATAAACAAACAAACAACCCTTTAAAAACAAGAATCGGAAGACATGATCAAGTAAACGGCTACAGTTTGATAATGAAAGGATAGCTTGCAGATGTGTGGGTAGTGTTAGGGAGCCTCCCCAAGGAGGGTGACGCCCTAGCATTGTAACAGCAGGGGTTTAGTACCCCGTGGAAGACAGTCGTTCTGACAGCTGTGGCCTGCCCAAGACAGCTCTGGCTGAGCAGGAAGGCAGGCCTGGGAGGTAATTCTCTCTCTTCTTACTCTGCACCCACCCTTCCCTTTCCTGCCTCCTGTGGGAAAACCTAGTAAGCATGGGGCGGGGAGGGGAGGCAACAGTGGGGCGTGTGTGTGGAAGAGTTCAGGTTTGCAACTGGCAGAAAGCAACCTTGAAGGCACAGGCGGTGGAGAGAGTGGGAATAGATCTGAGGCCTGCTAATGGCCTCTGCCTCTCCAATGCTGCACATGTGGGAAGGCATATGAGGAAGTAGGAGGGCTGCATGTCAGGGTTTCTATGACTTGCCAGCATCTTGGCCTCCAGACTGAGCTGGACAGGGAGGGAAAGGTCTGAGCCCTGGGACCAGGGCAGGCCCTAAAGCCAGAGGGGAAGTAGGTCTAGAAAGCGGGGTGCCACCATCTGGTCAGGAATGAGATTGCAGGTGCACTGTAGAATTAGAAGGCCTGAGAAGGGTGGGCCTGACGTCAGACCCACATTCTGTTCATAGCACCCACACAGTGGCTCCAAGCATCCCTACCTCCAGTTGTAGGGGATCCATTGCCTTCATCTGATGTCTGTGAGCAGCAGGCACGAACACAGGGTCCACGTGCAGACATGTAGGACACACACACACACAAACATCCGAAAGAGTAAAGCCTACCTCACAACAGAGTCTACAAGACTGGTAATGTGACAACACCAAACGCTGCCAGACTGCTTGGACACTGTCTCTTCTGTCCACTGCGGAACAGAGGGTTTGACTGCTGATGCAGAGCAAACAGAAGGGATGGCCAGACATCCAGCAAGTTAAGACCTAAATCCATCCCTCGTCATGTTAGAGAAATGGCTGCTGTCTTGGCACCCAGAAAAAGTCAACCAAATTCTACCCTCATTCCCAAATTTTGAAATTGTATGTGTGTGTGTTTCGTGTTTTGTTGTTGGTGTTGGTTTTGGTTTTGGTTTTTCTAGACAAGGTTTTTCAGTGTAGCCTTTGCTGTCACTATGCTGGACTCGCTTTGCAGAGCAGGCTGGCCTTGAACTCAACAGAGATCCAACCTACCTCTGCTTCCCCAAGTGTGCTGGGATTACAGGCATGTGCCACCATGACTGGCAATTTAAAAAAAAAAAAAAAAAAAAAATATATATATATATATATATATATATAGAGAGAGAGAGAGAGAGAGAGAGAGAGAAAGAGAGAGAGAGAGAGAGAGACAAGGTTCAGGATATCTCTATGTAGCCCTGGATGTCTAGAACTCTCTTTGTAGACCACGCTGGTCTTGAATTCATAGAGATCTGCCTGCCTCTGCCTCCTGAGTGCTGGGAGTAAAGGCACATGCCACCATGCCTGGCAATTTTTGTATTTTTAATTAATTACATTTTTAAAATTGCATTTACGAGCTGGGCGTGGTGGCGCACGCCTTTAATCCCAGCACTCGAGAGGCAGGTGGATCGCTGTGAGTTCGAGGCCAGCCTGGTCTACGAAGTGAGTCCAGGACAGCTAAGAATACATAAAGAAACCCTGTCTCAAAAACAAAACAAAACAAAACAAAAACTTAAAATTGCATTTACTATGAGCATGTATATATAATATGTTTGTGATTATAGGTGTGAAGGTCAGAAGATAACTTTGTGGAGTCAGTCCTCTGTAATCTTTAGGTGGGTTCCAGGAATCAACCACTTTTTGGCAAGTGTGTTATCCGATGAACTAGATCATCTAACCATTACTTACATTTTTTCAATAGTTAATTTTTTGTTTGTTTTTCTTTTCTTTCTTTTTTTTTTTAAGATTTATTTATTTATTATATACGCAGTGTTTTTGTCTGCATGTATGTCTGTGTACCAGAAGAGGGCACTAGATCTCACTATAGATAGTTGTGAGCCACCATGTAGTTGCTGGGAATTGAACTCAGGACCTCTGGAAGAGCAGACAGCAGACAGTGCTCTTAACCTCTGAGCCATCTCTCCAGCCCCTTTGTTTGTTTTTCAAGTCAGAGTTTCTCTGTGTAGCCCTGGCTGTACTAGAACTAGTTCTGTAGACCATGCTGGCCTGAACTCAAGAGATTTACCTGCCTCTGCCTCCAGAATGCTGGGATTAAAGGCATGTGCCATCACTGCCCAGAAAATAATTCCAATTCTTTTTTTTTTTTTTTTTTTTTGTGGTTTTTCAAGACAGGGTCACTCTGTGTTAACCTTGGCCATCCTGGACTCACTTTGTGGACCAGGCTGGCCTCGAACTCACAGTGATCTGCCTGCCTCTGCCTCCCGAGTGCTGGGATTAAAGGCATGCGCCACCATGCCCAGCTCAGTTCTTTTTTAAAATTTTACTTATTTTTGCTTTACATGCATTGGTGTTTTGCCAGCATGTTTGTCTGTGTGAGGGTGTCAGGTCCCTTGGAACTGGAGCTATAGACAGCTGTGAGCTGCCATGTGGATGCTGGGAATTGAACCTGGGTCCTTTGGAAGAGCAGTCAGTGCTCTTAATCACTGAGCCATCTCTCCAGCGCCACCTCCCCCCCCACCAATTCTTTTTTTTTTTTTTTAATATTTTTATTCAATTTTTAAATGTATGTGCATTGGTGTGAGGGTGTCAGATCTTGGGAGTTACAGACAGTTGTGAGCTGCCATGTGGGTGCTGGGAATTGAACCCAAGACCTTTGGAAGAGCAGACAGTGCTTTTAACCACTCAGCCAACTCTCCAGCCCCCAATTCTTTATATACAAAAAAATTCATCCTGGGTGGTGGCGGCACATGCTTTTAGTCCCAGCATGAGTGTTCTGGCAGCATGTATGTCTGTGCATCACGTGCAGGTGTGCCTGATGCTGCTCAGGTCAGAAGAGAGCACAGATGCCCTGGAAACAGGGTTATGGACTGATGTGATCCAGCTTGTTGGTGTTGAGAGTCTAAATTGGGTCCTCTGCAAGGACCACTGAGGCCAGGAACTGAGTTTCAAAAGTCGTCCTCTGACCTCAATACACGTGCTTTGTGGCATGCATGCCTTTAACAAACAAATAAGTTGGGCTGGAGAGATGGCTCAGCAGTTAAAAGCACTGTCTGCTCTTCCAAAGGTCCTGAGTTCAGTTCCCAGCAACCACATGGTGGCTCACAACCATCTATAATGTGATATAATCCCCTTTTCTGGCATACAGGTGTACATGCAGGCAAAGCACTCATATATGATAAATAATTAAATAAAATATTTTAAAAATAATAATAAATAAATAAGTGCTTTAAAAAAAAAAAAAAAAGACATGGAGCAGGGTGGTGGTGGCGTACGCCTTTAATCCCAGCACTTGGGAGGTAGAGGCAGGTGGATCACTGTGAGTTCAAGGCCAGCCTGGTCTACAAAGTGAGTCTAGGACAGCCAAGGCTACACAGAGAGACCCTGTCTCAAAACACCAAAACCAAAACCAAACCAAGCAAACAAACGTGAGAGCAGTGTGTTCTTATGCCATAGAAGGTGGAGTGCCACTGCTGTCCTCAGAAGGGATTAAGGAAAATTGGTTTGGGGCTGGAGAGATGGCTCGGAGGTTAACAGCACTGACTGCTCTTCCAGGAGTCCTGAGTTCAATTCCCAGCAACCACATGGTGGCTCACAACCATCTATAATGTGATCTGATGCCCTCTTCTGGTGTGAGGTGTATATCCAGGCAAAACACTCTACATAATGAATCTTAGGAGGAAAAGAAAAAAAAAAAAAGATAATTTTGTTTGACTCTGAACTGTTATTTTACACGATGGACCTGTTAGGGTGTCCACCCCAAGTAAGGAGGGTTTGGACAGACCTAAAAATGATTCTGAGAAGTTCAGCTTAGGGAAATAAACTAATGTATTAGATAGCTTTCTTTTGTTTCTCTCTCTCTTTAGGTATAACCATTTATTTGTTACTTTTTTAGGGGGAGGATGGAGTTCGAGATTGGGTGTTTCTGTGTAGCCATGGCTATCCTGGAACTCAGAGATCTGCCTCCCGAGTGCTGGGATTAAAGGCGTGCGCCACCACAGCCAGGCTTATCTGCTACTCTTAAACATGTATTCTTCTTAAAGATTTATTTATTTATTATTATGTAGCCAATGTTCTGTCTGCATGTACACCTGCAGGCCAGAAGATGACAACAGATCTCAGAATTGAACTCAGGACCTCTGGGAGAGCAGTCGGTGCTCTTCACCTCTGAGCCATCTCTCCAGCCCTTAAAAAACATAGTTTTGACTGGACTAAGACTTACAAGTCGATGCTCTCCCTGAGGCAGTCTGTTCCCTGCATTTTCCTCTGGCTTCTTTCATACTCTTGCCCCAAAGTTGAGTGTCTTCTACAGCGTCCTCCTTGTTTTCTAGAGCACTGTTTCCTCAGAACAACCTGGAGGAACAAGATGCGGACTCATGGTCCAGAAATATCCTCCCCCCACTTCCCCTCCTTTTTTTTTTTTTTTTAAACATTATCGTTTGAGAACACTCAGATTAGCACCCCCGTGGCAGTTCTCCTTGGTCTGTAACGGCAACACCCCTCACTCAACAGCAGGCACACTATGCTGTGGGTTAAATCTTTTCTTTTTCTTTCTTTTTTTTTTTGTTTTTTGTTTTGTTTTTTCGAGACAGGGTTTCTCTGTAGCCTTGGCTGTTCTGGACTCATTTTGTAGACCAGCTGCCCTCGAACTCACAGAGATCTGGCCTCCTCTGCCTCCACGCCCAGCAGGGTTAAGGCATCTTGCTTCATGAGAAAACCTGTTCGTCTTTCTCACCACGGATTCGAACTTAAAACCCTTGTGCTGTCACTCCAGTAACTCATTGACAGCTACCTTTGACGCCATAAACTGCTCATATAAAGTGCGAAGTCGCAGGGGCCGTGGTGGCGCACGCCTTTAATCTCAGCACTTGGGAGGCAGAGGCGGGAGGATCTCTGAGTGCGAGGCCAGCCTGGCCTACAAGGTGAGTTCCAGGACAGCCAGGACCGCACAAAGAAACCCTCTCTCAGGGAGAAAAAAAGAAAAAGAAAAGAAAGTGCAAAGTTTGCATTCATCACCCACTGCAGTGCATTTCTGACAGCCAGTGCCCAGGAGAAGCTATTCAGCTTCGTTCTAGCCCATCGCCTAAGAGGTACCAGGTAAAAAAAGCCGTGTGAAGTAACTTACGAGAGCACGGGGCACATATGAGCCCCTGCTCCGCCGCAAACTCCCAACTCGGTGCCCACCAAGCACCGGTTTTATGTGGCTTGAAGTACACAGCTGAATCAATGCAAACGGGTCAGAGCGCCACCTAGTGTTAAAACTCTAGAGACGACTACAGGCTCCGACCACAAAAAAACAAACGCAGTCTGGGAAAGCCAGTTTCTGGGCTCACTCCTTGCTCTTTCCAGGACTAGGATATGACTGGTTTGCTGAATCTGGCAGACAGGACAGCTAAATAATCTTCTGCAGCCATATAGAGTTATTCGAAGGCTGGCTGTGGCGGCGCATTCTATAGTTCCTGGACTCTGGAGGTGGAGGCTGGGGAATCAATCAGTTCAAGGTCATCCTCAACCACCTAGCAAGCTTGAGGCCAGGGGTGAAAAGGAGTGAAGCCTTGTCACAAAACGCAAACGAAGGGGCTAGAGAGATAGCTTAGCCAACGAGAGTATGGTCTTTCAAAGGACCCAGCACACACAAAGGCTCATTGCTGCATGGGATCTGATGGCCTCTGCATCACACAGCACCTGCATGCCTTTGGACATAGTTATATACACACATGCATGTGCACACAGACACACACACACACACACACACACACACACACACACACACGAAATGGCAAAATAATTTTTTTTTTTTGAGACAGGGTTTCTCTGTGTAGCCTTTGCTGTGCTGGACTCACTCTGTAGACCAGGCTGGCCTTGAACTCACAGAGATACACCTGCCTCTGCCTCCTGAGTGCTGGGATCAAAGGTGCCTTCCAGGGCATCTAGCTACAATGTGGCACACACCTTTAAACCAAGCACCTAGGATGCAGAGGCAGGTGAATCTCTGTGAGTTTGAGGCCAGCCAGGGCTACACAGTGAGACATGCACATAAATATACATGTATGTATATTTATGTGTGTGTGCATGTGTGTATAATAAAGTTATAATGCAAATTGTCATTTTAAAAAACTGCAAAGCGCTCTGTTCTTGCTTCTTGCTTCACTGTGTCAGCTGCTTCACAAGATGCCATCTGTTCATAAGGTGACACAGCCAAAGGGCCCGCGCCAAGAGTTGCCACCATGAGCTAAATAAGCTTATTTTCTTCTTAAAAGTACTCAGCTTCAAATCTGTGACAGAAGTGCAAAGCCGGGCTAGGTCATCAGCTGGAAGTAGGCTGTGAGCACTGTGAACCGTGAGTTCACAGATATGTGTGAAGTGGCGAAGTGCTCTCCCTGAGTTCAGAGTCAGGGCCTTACACAATATAGCTCATAGTCTAATTTTGATTTATTTTATTTGAAGTTTTTTCATTGTATTTATGTGTATGAGTGTTTTGCCTGCATGCGTGCATGTGTTCCACATGCATCGTGAAAGTAAAAAGAGGACATTGGATGCTGGGCCTGGTGTCGCACGCCTTTAGTCTCAGCACTGTCAGACTGGAGTTGCACACAGTTGTGAGTCACTACTGGGCCCTCTAGAAAACAGACAATGCTCTTAGCAGCTGAGCTATTTCTCCAGCCCCAATTTTTTGTGTTTATTTTTTTGAGACAGGGCCTCACTATGGAGCCTCCGCTGGCCTGCTGTGTAGAGTGCTGGGATTAAAGGTGTGTATCATCATGACCATGCTTCTCTCTCTCTCTTTTTAATTTTGTTTTTGTTTTGTTTTGTTTTGAGACAAGGTTTCTCTGTGTAGCCCTGGCTGTCCTGGACTCGCTCTGTAGAACAGGCTAGCCTCAAACTCACAGCAATCTGCCTGCCTCTGCCTCCAGAGTGCTGGGAGTAAAGGTATGTGCCATGATGCCTGGCTGACCACCTCCTCTTTAAAGGGAATAATATAAAGTTTATTCTAGAGGGAAATCTGAGTGACTATGTCCCAGGAACACAAATTTAGGATAACCCAAATTCCATGTCCCATTATGAGAGCAGTTTCATAGCTTTACAGAACAAAGAAAGTTACAAATCAAATACATGAGTAGACCCAGCCAGTGATGGCACACACCTTTAATCTCAGCACTCAGGAGGCAGAAGCAGGCGGATCTCAGTGGGTTCGAGGCCAGCCTGGTCTACAGAGTGAGTCCAGGACAGTCAGGGCTAAAACAGAGAAACCCTTTCTTGAAGAAAATGAAAGGGTAAAAAGTGTTTAAAAAGTTTCTAGGGGCTGGAGGGATGGCTCAGTGGTTAAGAGCACAGGCTGCTCTTCCAGAGATCCTGAGTTCAACTCCCAGCAACCACATGGTGGCTCACAACCATCTATAACCATCCATCACATCTGGCAAACAGACCGTAATACAGAGTGCAGCAGGACTACAAGCTCCCAGACCGCACCGCGGAACCTCCTCTGGGGTGACCGTAGATGACCAATCGCTGAGGAGCACTGAAGCAGGACAGCAGGACTACCTCTCCCATAAGCCACTGCGAGCTTGGCTGTCTTATTATTTCCAGACTTGGCGAGGGCGGGGAGCAAGGACTACTCTTTCCCGGCAGGCGGTGCGGCCAGAGGAGGAGGCGCGGGACTTCATTTCCCAGCAGGCTCCATTCAGGCGGCGGGCGCCGCGGTGCCTTGTGTGGGATGTAAGCGCGGAGGTGGGCTCGGGGGACCGAGGCCAGGACTCTCCTTGGGACTTGCGGGAGGCTGGTTTGGGTTTACCGTCTGGACAGGCTTCAGAGGGCCGGGTAAAGGTCATAGGGATCGGGAAGGGCAGCCTTTAAGGGTCCCCAGAGAGGACCTTGGGACGCAGCCACATTGGGGCTGGGGGTCCCGGGATTGCAGGGAACAAGAAGGCCCTAGAGCCTTGGTTGAAGGGTATTAGCGACCGAGCCGCCGCCCGTGAGCGCAGGACGAAGCGTCTAACGAAGCAGAATTGTGGCGGAGGGTAGACCCTTAGCGGAGCCTGGGAGGGGGCTCTCTCGCCGAGCCCGACCCTCCCTCCCTCGGCTCGCCCACAGGCCACCGCCCGCCGCCATGGGGCTGAAGGCCGCCCAGAAGACGCTGTTCCCTCTGCGCTCTATCGACGACGTGGTGCGTCTGTTCGCTGCGGAGCTGGGCCGAGAGGAGCCGGACCTGGTGCTCCTCTCTTTGGTTCTGGGCTTCGTGGAGCATTTCCTGGCTGTCAACCGTGTCATCCCCACCAACGTGCCCGAGCTCACCTTCCAGCCCAGCCCCGCACCCGACCCTCCTGGCGGCCTCACCTACTTCCCGGTGGCCGACCTATCCATCATTGCTGCCCTCTATGCGCGATTCACCGCTCAGATCCGCGGCGCTGTGGACCTCTCCCTCTACCCTCGAGAGGGGGGCGTTTCCAGTCGCGAACTGGTAAAAAAGGTCTCAGATGTCATATGGAACAGCCTCAGCCGCTCCTACTTCAAGGACCGAGCCCACATCCAGTCCCTCTTCAGCTTCATCACAGGTTGGAGTCAGACAGGTGGTCAGGGGAGCAAGCGAACCGTTTCATGTCTGAACCGTGTGCTTTACAGCCCTTTTGAAACCATGTGTAGTGAGTGGGGCAGGTATTATTTCTCCTTCGCAGCTGTGGAAACAGAAGCCGGAAGAGGGGAAATGATGTTCTAATGTCAGAGTGATAGGGCTGGGCCTGCCAGATCTTACCCTCTACTCCTTCAACACCCCAGCCCTGCCATTGAATAGCCACAGGAATCTGGCAGCCCAACCTACCGGGGAAAGAGGGGGCTGGCGGCGGCAGATTGGGGAGGTAGGACAAAGGGGCAGATACATTTGAGACAATTAAAAGAGGGGATGCCTATGAAAATATTTTGAAAGGAAACACAGACTTGAGCTCGAGAAGTGTTAGGCTAAGAACTTGCAACGTGCCTCAGCTCCCGGTGCATGCGTGGCACTAAGAATCCGAGGCCACTTCTGAGCTTAGCAGGAAAAAAGTACAGCGATAAACCAGGGCGCGCGCCAGGGTGAGGGAGGCAGGGAGGGGTGGCGGTGTTCAGAGGGTTATGGGTTTGCAGTAAGACACCGGGTTAAATCATTGTGGTAACAGAAGCACATGGTGTAGAAAAGGGAGGGACAGTTTCTGGCAGGGTGGAGCGGGATCTAGAAAGGTCTCCTGCTGGGGTGGGGTTAACAGAAGGGAAGAGGCTGTGAGGGCAGAGGGATGGGTAAGTGTGATTGGCTAGGGGCGCGTGAAGCTTGGGCACAGGCTTGAGGGGTGTGAAGAGGGGGCACGGCCCCCTTCCAGGACAGAGCTCTCGTTACTGCCCTCTTCCACAGGCACTAAATTGGACAGCTCAGGCGTGGCGTTTGCGGTGGTAGGGGCCTGCCAGGCCCTGGGTCTCCGAGATGTCCATCTGGCCTTGTCTGAGGATCACGCTTGGGTGGTGTTTGGGCCCAATGGGGAACAGACAGCTGAGGTCACCTGGCACGGCAAAGGCAACGAGGACCGCAGAGGCCAGACGGTCAATGCTGGCGTGGCCGAACGGGTATTGCATTCCCCCCAGCCTTGCCCTTTTCCTACCCTGTTAGCCCCTCGGCCCTTCGCCCCGTCGTTGTGTGTGAAGGCGGGAGGCAGGTGTGAACTGGCTCAGGTTGCCACTCCCTTGAGCAGGTACAAGGTGGGACACCCTGAGATGTCTGCCTTTGTGCCTTTCCAAGAGCTGGCTGTACCTAAAAGGATCGTACATGCGCTGTGACCGCAAGATGGAGGTGGCGTTCATGGTGTGTGCCATCAACCCTTCCATTGATCTTCACACTGACTCCCTGGAGCTGCTGCAGCTGCAGCAGGTAAGGAGACGGCCTCTGCCCTGGGCCCTCTCACCCCCTTCTGTAGAATGGACTGGCCTTTCTCCATGCTCAAGGGAAAAGGGAGCTGAGACATGAAGGGCTCGGCTTTGTGGAAGGACGGAGCCTCGGAGGCTAGCATTTCTCTGCAGGACAGGCCCCGGGCTTCTACCTGCCAGGCAGCTCCCTTCTCACTCACCCCTTTTTCTTCGTCTCTAGAAGCTGCTCTGGCTGCTGTATGACCTGGGACATCTGGAAAGGTCAGTAGGAGGATATGATCAGACTAGGCCTTGGTGGATTCGGGGAGCCGGGTGGTAGCCTGGGCTTATGGTCTGTTCCCAGGTACCCCATGGCACTAGGGAACTTGGCAGATCTGGAGGAGCTGGAGCCCAGCCCTGGTCGGCCGGACCCACTCACCCTCTATCACAAGGTGAGAGCAGCTCAGGAAGCAGCAGCTCCTTTCTGGGAACTGAGGGGTTAGGTGAAAAAGGAAGGGCTCCGCATGCTGGGGCTATCTCCTGCCCTGCTTTGTGTAAAGCATGTGCATGATGAGGGTGCTTTTGTGTTTAGGAAATGCCCTGGGCTCCCCAGCCTACAGTTGGCAGGGCCTGAATCTATCCCCCAAGCCCTGCATTTTTCAGCTACCCTTTTCAGCTATCCTGGCGTACAGCCTGTGGTAGCACTGTGGAGAGATGTTAGATTGCACAATGTGGAGGATGGTTGGGCTTGGAAGCCTTTGTGCGGGAATGTGTGGGGAAGAGACCTGGCCCGGGCTTGAGTGCCTCCCTGCCTCTCCCCAGGCCTTGCTCTATAGGGTCACCAGTCCTTTTGTCTGCCTTTGCCTTAGCAAGCAGGCTTGCAGAGTCAGGTCAGGGTTGGAGTGTGGAGCACCAGGTAGAAGGGCCAGCAGGGAGTGGAGCCAGGGAGGCCTCTCTGTCATCCGTATCCCTGATGGGGCAGCGGGGGTCAGGGAGGCCTCTCTGTCATCCGTATCCCTGATGGGGCAGCGGGGGTCAGGGAGGCCTCTCTGTCATCCGTATCCCTGATGGGGCAGCGGGGGCTGCCTCCCTGAGGTTCCTCTGCTCCATCCTTCAGGGAATTGCCTCAGCCAAGACCTACTACCAGGACGAGCACATCTACCCGTACATGTACCTGGCTGGCTACCACTGCCGCAACCGCAATGTGCGCGAAGCCCTGCAGGCCTGGGCCGACACTGCCACTGTTATCCAAGAGTGAGGACCCCCTGCCAGGGCCTCCAGCCTGTGCTCTTTCTCTGTCACCTTCCAGTCAGGTGTCCAGGAGTGAGACCTTGTCCCAAGCCCTGTCCTCTCTCTGATCAGCCCCTACACAGCCAAGGCTACCATCACCAGGGAAGTGAGGACCTCTGGTTCGCATCTCATCTCACGCCTTTTCTCCTTTCCCCTCTCTGCCCATTTTCTTCTGCTCAGTTGTGTTATCCTTGGTGTCATTGTCCGCCCAGGTTCTAGTCCAGGCCCCCACACCCCACTTCTTAATCTTGCCTTGGACTAACATGGTCACCATCATCTGGGTGGACAAGGGCCCCAGCCTCTCACCCAGTCAGCGGGATGTTCCATTGTGAGGGAGCTGTCACCCTGAATCCTACATGTTCTCACAGCTACAACTACTGCCGGGAGGACGAGGAGATCTACAAGGAATTCTTTGAAGTGGCCAATGACGTCATCCCCAATCTGCTGAAGGAGGCAGCCAGCCTGCTAGAAGCAGGCGAGGAGCGGCCAGGGGAGCAAGCTCAGGTGAAGGGCTGGACTCCATTAGTCCCCTCCTTCCTGGGCACAATAGACTGCATGGAACGGATTGGGGATTCTCTTTTGCTAGAGCTGATAGTCTGGGCTTGGGTTTGAAGGACAATGAGGGTGTTTTAGAGCTAAACCCTTTAGGTAAATGGGTTGATGGTCCATCCTTTCATGGCCAGGTTCTAACCTGGGTTAGGCGGTAGGTGAGGAAAGGCACCCCCTCCTCTCATGCACACCAGGGGTTGGCTCTGCAAGGTAGGAGGTCCTGGCCTGCATTTGCCTTCACTGCATCCAGGGCTTTGCCCAGGTGGAGCCTGGCCTGCACGCTGTCTGACCTCTGTCTGCCATACCTTCCCTCTTGTGCAGGGCACCCAGGGCCAAGGTTCTGCCCTCCAGGACCCAGAGTGCTTTGCCCACCTGCTGCGATTCTATGATGGCATCTGCAAATGGGAGGAGGGCAGCCCCACACCGGTGCTGCATGTAGGCTGGGCAACGTTCCTTGTGCAGTCCCTAGGCCGCTTCGAGGGACAGGTGAGAGGGCACTATCCAGGGGGCTGGAAACTACCGGTGGTGACAGTAGGCACAGGGGAGTGAGGTTGTTGCATGTGCCTGTCTGAAAGGAGCTTCCTAGCGGGGTGGCCAGGGCCTGAGCCTCGCGTCCGCACTGGTGATCCACAGCCGTTTCCTCGCCTTGCGCTCTTGCCCAGGTGCGGCAGAAGGTGCACATAGTCAGCCGGGAAGCAGAGGCAGCAGAGGCTGAAGAACCGTGGGGGGATGAAGGCCGAGAAGGCCGGCGCCGCGGTCCCCGCCGAGAGTCCAAACCCGAGGAGCCACCTCCACCCAAGAAGCCTGCACTAGACAAGGGCCCTGCAGGGCAAAGTGCAGGGTCGGGACCACCCCGGAAAACGCCAGGGACTGTCCCAGGGACTGCCCGTGGCCCTGAAGTCGGCAGTGCTGCTCAGGCTCCAGCGCCTGCAGCATCCCCACCACCAGGGGGCCCAGTGCTCACTTTCCAGAGCGAGAAGATGAAAGGCATGAAGGAGCTCCTGGTGGCCACCAAGATCAACTCAAGCGCCATCAAGCTGCAACTCACGGCGCAGTCGCAAGTGCAGATGAAGAAACAGAAAGTGTCCACACCCAGTGACTACACGCTCTCTTTTCTTAAGCGGCAGCGCAAGGGCCTTTGAACTGTTGGGGATTCTGTGACTCACTCCCAACAGGCTTCACTCTAGTCCCCTAATTCAAGCCCAGACTCCGCCCACAGTCCCAGGGGGCCCAGAGCTGTCCTGCAGTGACTGGGAGCCTTCAGTAAGCTCCTTTGCAGGCTGTAGCTCGGCTCTTAGAATCTAGGTTTCATCTCCCACCAGCTGGCCAATGGAACCTCATTGTAGGTCTATGTAACCAATCTTTAGAGGGCCAACCCCTGAAGTTCAGTGGACCTCTACGGGAACCCTAGTCAAGCCCGAACACTTCGGCATTCCTCCCACTTGGGGGCTGAGGTTGACCTTAGCCCAGGAGCGCAGATGCTACCCGGAAGTCCTGGAGCCAAAGACTCCATCCAGTTCCTAGGGATAGATTTCCGCACTTTAGAGTTCCATCCTTTGGGAATCCAAGTGTCCTACCCCAAAGAACTTACATACTGCTGCCTGAATTTGGAAATCTTCGCTTCCTCGCCTCCCTAGCCCCAGAGTCCAGGACATGAAGCTCCGACTCTTGTCTGTGAATAATACTGAGCCTCGCCCCCTTCCTGACCAAACTGGCCCCAGAACAGAGCAGGACCTCTTCCAGCCCTCTGGGAACCTCCCCGAGGTCCCAGGAGGAAATCTGCACGGGGTGTGGGAGGGCCATTCTCTTCCTGTTTTGTACATAGATTTATTTTTCAGTTCTAAGGAAGATAAATACATTTTGTTAAAAAAAAAAAAAAAAAAAAGACATGTCCGTGTTTCATCTGGGAAATCAGGGATAGGGCGGGGAGTGGAAGACTCGCTTTTGCTCTGTCTTAGGATTTTGAACTTCATGCTCCGCACCTGTAGCGCATTGAGAATCCGGGTGTTGGGGAAGAACCTAAGCTCCGCCCCTAGGTCCGGGACTTCCCCGCGCAGCTAGGGCGCCTCCTCTCGGCCAAGCGGGCGGCGGGGCATCCCCGACCTGGCCCCGCCCCGCCCCGGCCTGGCGCCGCCCCCACGGCCTCGGAGTCTCGGCGCTGCCCTGCTCGCCCGCCCGCCCGCCCTCCTGCCTCGCCCCGCCCCGCCCCGCGCCGCTCCGCGCCGGCTCCGCAGCTTGCGCCCGCCGGCCGGTCCGGCGCCGGGCCATGGCGCTGTTGCGGGATGTGTCACTGCAGGATCCGCGGGACCGCTTCGAGCTGCTGCAGCGTGTGGGAGCCGGGACCTATGGCGACGTTTACAAGGTGCGCTGCGCGGGGCTGCGGGACGGGCGGGAGCGCAGGAGGAGGGTGCATCTTCACGCCCCGCCGCCGCAGCCCCGGCCCCGCCCCCTCCTCACCCCGCTTCTCGCCCTGCGACCCGCAGGCCCGCGACACCGTCACCTCCGAACTGGCTGCGGTGAAGATCGTCAAGCTAGACCCAGGTGTGGGCCCGGGTGGGGCCTCTGCGCTCCAGGGAGGCGGGCGCGGGCGCGTGAGCTGCCGGGGGTGGAGAGTTGACATTTCCGAGACACCCCCAGAGAGGCTGACCCCAGGAGAGATTAAGGACTGCCACCTGCTCGGCGAGGAGATAAACACTCTATACCCAGTTTGCATATAGGTGGCGAGTCTGGGCCACCCCTCTGTGCCACTCCATAATGCCGTTTGCTCCCCAGGGGACGACATCAGCTCTCTTCAGCAGGAAATCACCATCCTTCGCGAATGCCGACACCCCAATGTTGTGGCCTACATTGGCAGCTACCTCAGGTGAAGTTGTTTATCTTCTTACCCCGACAGCCCTCATGTGTCCTGCTGTGTGCCAACCCGGCTCTTTGTCGTCCCCCCCCCGCCCCCCACCCCCGCCCCAGGAATGACCGCTTGTGGATCTGTATGGAGTTCTGTGGAGGGGGGTCGCTGCAGGAGATTTACCATGGTGAGAGCCAGGCTCCATGGCCCTTTACTCATCCCAATGTGGGGGCAAGAGGGCATCCTCTTGGCTGAACTTGGGTTCCTCTTTGCTTCTGACTGGCTGTGTGACCTTGAGAGAAATACTGTCCTTCTCTGGGCTCAGTTTCCCAACCTAAACTTAGAAGAAACGTGGCTAGCATCACTTTGCAGCAGTGGTGCCGGCTGCTTCGCACTAGGCAGGGTGGCTGGGGAGGTCAGCATATCCCTCAGGCTCTCTCTCCAGCCTTCATGCTGTCCCTTTCAGCTACCGGGCCTCTAGAAGAGAGGCAGATTGCCTATGTTTGCCGGGAGGCACTGAAGGTACTAGGTTCATCGACAGCACCCACTTTGGAGTCCTCAGACATGCGGACCCAACCCAGCTATCCATCAGGGATTGGGATCTTGGGATGGGCTGGCCCAGGGGCTGTGGGCCCCAGGGGGAGGGGGCCCCACTTCTGTTCCCGGAAGCAGCCCATTTCCCTCTTGGCTCAGTCACTTCCTGTTTGGGGAGAGGGGAGGAGGAAGCGGCTTGGGTGGGGTAGGGGGGGCCCCAGTCCTGAGGAGGGGCTAGGGAGAGATAATTAGTGCTAAGTAGCTGTCTTCAAAGACTCTTGTTTGTCCCTAGGGACTCCACCACCTGCACTCTCAGGGGAAAATTCACCGAGACATCAAGGTAGGGGTCAGCCAAGGGCACGTGGGTAGCGTTGAGTGAGGAGGAAGCTGCTAGGTACCTGACACAATCCGTTCTGTGTTCTCCAGGGTGCCAACCTTCTGCTCACTCTGCAGGGTGATGTCAAGCTGGGTCAGTACTGGGGGATGCCATGTGGTGAGGGTTCAGCAGGACTTGAGTGCTGGGGATCCCAGTCACTTTACAGCTTGGGCCTCAGTTTCCCTGCTTAGGAGATGTTAGCACTATTACTTGCTTGCCAGTAGTTGGCCGAGGAGGTTGGGTTGGGAGGAATCTGACACCATCAGGTTTTCAGAGATGGTGACCCCTCTCAGAAAAGGGGCCTGGTCTACCTTGGGACAGTTGTGGCCAGACCCGAGCCCTATCTGGTATAGCCTGGGCCCTGGGGAGGAGGTGAGTGAGGCCCTGGGGCTGGTAAGAGTCTCTTTTTCCTGCAGCGGACTTTGGGGTATCAGGTGAGCTGACAGCGTCTGTGGCCAAGAGGCGGTCTTTCATTGGCACTCCATACTGGTAAGATGGTGTCCTGGCAGTAGGGGTAAGGGCCACAGGTAGGGCACCTGGCCACCTCATCTGTAACCCTGGCTCTAGGATGGCACCAGAGGTTGCTGCTGTGGAACGCAAGGGTGGCTACAATGAACTATGTGACGTCTGGGCCCTGGGCATCACCGCCATTGAGCTGGGCGAACTCCAGCCACCGCTGTTCCACCTGCACCCCATGAGGTCAGCTTAGCACATGCCCCTTGCCTGCCCTTTGCCTTGATGACCCTTGACCCATGGCCTCCCATCCTCCCCAGGGCCTTGATGCTCATGTCGAAGAGCAGCTTCCAACCACCCAAGCTGAGAGACAAGACGCGCTGGTGAGGGCCCACCCACAGTTGAAATCCCCTTTTCCAGCCAAGCCCCGTGGGATGGAGGCTTTTACCAATGGTTGAGCATGGTTCTTGCTCTAGGCTTAGGACTCAATACGGACAGGAGGGAAGGCCTAGTCACTTGTGATGGAGGCGCTGCCGTGGCACAGCAGCAACCCTGTGCCAGCTGCTCCTTCCTTGCTGGCTAGCTGGGGCAACTGACAGGATGCTTCTGTGCAGACAGAACTCAACCTGGGTTTGGTGGGTGGGGCTTTTGTGCCCACCAGGACCCAGAATTTCCACCACTTCCTAAAGCTGGCCCTAACCAAGAACCCCAAGAAAAGACCCACAGCTGAGAAGCTTCTGCAGGTGGGGACTCGGGATGAGCCTCGTGGGGTTGAGGGTGGGGGCTTGAGGCTCCCAAGACAAGACCTGGAGGACAGGGACCACCCTCGTCACCCTTTGCTCCTCCAGCACCCGTTCACAACCCAGCAGCTCCCTCGGGCCCTCCTCACCCAGCTCCTCGACAAGGCCAGCGACCCCCACCTGGGAACCCTCTCCTCCGAAGACTGTGAGCTAGAGGTAAAGTGTGCTCTGGGAGCTGGATCAGCCTGGCCTGGTTAGACGGAGCCTTACAGGTGTATAAACCAGAGTTTCTGTGACTAGTGGAATTCCAGCACAGAGAGCCTTTCTCTAGTCAAGCCCACCCACCAGAATCTTGAGTGGGTCTTGCCTCACCACTCTCCCTCAGGTCCATGCCAGCCGTGACTATGACTAAGCTACCTTCCTTTCTGAGTGGCCTTTGGCAAGCGTCTCGGTGCTTCTGTGCTGCTTTTCTCACCTGTGGGATTTAGGGCTGTTTTAGTTCATAGACATCTTAGAAGGCTGTCATGAAAACAGAACACCTGGGGCTGGAGAGATGACGGCTCAGAGGTTAAGGGCACTGGCTGCTTCTCCAGAGGTCCTGAGTTCAGTTCCCAGCAACCACATGGTGCCTCACAACCATCTATAATGTGATCTGATGCCCTCTTCTGGCCAGCGGGTGTACATGCAGGCAGAGCACTGTAGACATAGTAATAAATAAATCTTAAAACCAACAATAACAAAAAACCCCAGAATACCTGGTAAGTGTCAAGACCTGGAGCGTTCCTGGCAAGAGGTGAATACTGGGTGCAGGTCTGTTGTTTGTGTTCTTTCTTAGACTCACGATATGTTCCCAGACACCATCCATTCCCGGGGCCATCATGGTCCAGCTGAGAGGACCCCCTCTGAGATCCAGTGTAAGTCTTCTGACAAGGCTGAATGCATCCATGGACCTGGTGCTGTTTTGAGGGTCCGTCCTGAGGCTTTGACTCCTTCCTAACCTAATACTCTTGGACCCTAGTTCACCAGGTGAAATTTGGCGCTCCTCGCCGGAAGGAGACAGATCCTCTCAATGAACCGGTGAGGCACTGGCTGCGTGGTGGGGGTAGTGGTTCAGGGTAGGGTCCAGTGTGCCAGTGCAGGTGGAACATCCCAAATCAGGGCCAAGGAACACTGCGAAGCAGGGGTTGCCGGTGTCGCCTGGGGTCCAAGTCTGGTGGCTCCCCTGGGCCTGTGTTACCAGGGGTCCTGGGTTGGAGGCTCTTCCTGGGCCATTTTCCTTTAGACAGCACTGGAAAGTGGAAGGCTGGCCACGCCCTCCCGAAACCTAGGTCTCACAGGACTGAGGGCCCCCAGCTTGGCCGTACCCCTCAGTCTGCCTGTCACAGGACAATGTCACACCATCTACTCTTACTTGCTGTCACCTATTCCTCCTACTCCGTGTCCCCACTCTTTGCCCTGCTGTCTGCCTGTTTGCTGTTTCCTTCTGTCTCTCCCTCCTGTCTTTTTTTTTTTTGTTTGTTTGTTTGTTTGTTTTTTCGAGACAGGGTTTCTCTGTGTAGCCTTGACTGTCCTGGACTCACTTTGTAGTCCAGGCTGGCCTCGAACTCACAGCGATCCGCCTGCCTCTGCCTCCCGAGTGCTGGGATTAAAGGCATGCGCCACCACGCCCGGCTCTCTCCCTCCTGTCTTATCTTTGTCATTTTGTCTTTCACAAGTCCTTTCCTGTTAACAGAATCCTTTCCATCTGTCTGTTGGTCTGCTCGCTACTGCGCTCTCGCTCTCCCTCAATTTTTGTTTTTGTTTTTCGAGACAGGGTCTCTCTGTGTAGCCTTGGCTGTCCTGGACTCACTTTGTAGACCAGGCTGGCCTTGAACTCACAGCGATCCACCTGCCTCTGCCTCCCAAGTGCTGGGATTAAAGGCGTGCGCCACCATGCCTGGCCTGCCTCTATGTTTTGTTTTGTTTTGTTTAAAGATGTATTTATTTATTTATACAGCATTTTGCCTGAATGTGTGCCTACACACCAGAAGAGGGCACCAGATCTCATTGTAGATGGTTGTGAACCAGCATGTGGCTGCTGGAAATTGAGCTCAGGACCTCTGGAAGAGCAGCTAGTGCTCTTAACCTCTGAGCCATCTCTATGGTCTGCACGCTCGCTCTCTCTCTCTCTCTCTCTCTCTCCCTCCCTCTCTCTCTCTCTCTCTCTCTCTCTCTCTCCCTCTCTCTCTCTTCCTCTCTCCTCTCTCTGTCCCTCCCTGTCTATCTTTCTGTCTGTCTCTCTCTCTGCCTCTCTTTGTTTATATCTCTGTGTGTCTCTGTCTCTCTCTCCTCTCTCTCCTCTCCTCTCTTCTCTTCTCTTCTCTTCTCTTCTCTTCTCTTCTCTCTCTCTCTCTCTCTCTCTCTCTCTCTCTCTGTCTCTCTCTCTGTTAGTGTTGAGGAGGATCATCTAACTTCCTCCAGCAGGCTTTGAACTCCCCTGTAGTCAAGGCATTGCCTTGAATTCCAGGTCCTTCCTAGCTGTTCCCATCCATCCCCTGATCCCCTTCTCTTTTTCTTCCCCTCTCTCCTGGTGTCTCTGCCTTGGTCTGCAGTGGGAGGAGGAGTGGACGCTGCTGGGGAAAGAGGAACTGAGTGGGTGAGTGCGCAAGGCTGGGGAAGCTGAGGGCAGGTTGGGGCTTAGGTAAGACTAACCGCTGATCCCCTTTTCTGGCCCAGGAGCCTGCTGCAGTCAGTCCAGGAGGCCCTGGAAGAAAGGTGAGTGGTCCACACCTGGGATGTAGGAGGGCCTCCAGGTCAGGCGGCCAGTCTCTTCTCACCTCCCATCGTGCCATCTGCTCTGTCCCTGTAGGAGCCTGACTATCCGGCCAGCCGTAGAACTCCAGGTGTGCACTGGAAGAGGGTGGAACTGGGAAGTGAGCCGTGTGCACAGAGTGCCAAGGGGCAGAGAATGCACCACAGGGCACCTGCTGATGGCCTGGCTGTTTCTGACCCTCTTGCCAGGAGCTGGACTCCCCAGATGATGCCATGGGAACCATCAAACGGGCCCCGTTTTTGGGGCTGCCCCACACTGAGCCAACACCTGATGACAATGCCCAGTCCTGCTCCCCAGGTGAGGCCCAGGCTTGGCAGGCCAGGAGGCGATCTGGGGTAAGGCTGGGGCTTGCAGTCACTGTGATCTGTGTGTATAGGAACGCTGTCAGCACCTCCACCTGGCCCTGGCAGCCCCCCAATGCTGCCCACTGCTTGGGCTACCCTGAAACAGCGGGAGGATCCTGAGGTAAGGCGACACCAGAGGGGTGGGAGGTAGGTGGTAGGGTAGCACGTGGGCCTTGACTCCTTCCCTCCCACACAGAGATCATCCTGTCATGGCCTTCCTCCCACACCCAAGGTGCATGTAAGTGTTCACTGGCTGTCCCTAGGCCCTGCTGCCCTGCCGTTCCCACTGGGTCCCTCAAACGCTACTCAATTCCTCCTCAGATGGGTGCCTGCTTCTCCAAGGTCTTCAATGGCTGCCCCTTGCAGATCCATGCTGCTGTCACTTGGGTTCACCCTGTGACTCGAGGTGGGCCAGGGGTAGAGCAGAGGCAGTGACTTAGGATACCCAGAGGCTTGGGCCAGGGGCGGGTGGCAGCCTCTGACCTTATGCCCATGCCTGCAGACCAGTTCCTGGTGGTCGGGGCAGAGGAAGGTATCTACACCCTCAACCTGCATGAGCTGCATGAGGATACACTGGAGAAGGTGAGGCCTGTTGGCTTTAGGGAGCAGAAGCACGGGGATGCTGGATGCCGACCACCTGCCTATCTTTGGTCCTAGCTCATCTCCCAGCGCTGCTCCTGGCTCTACTGTGTGAACAATGTGTTGCTTTCACTCTCAGGTAGGAGGAAGAGGGTGCAGAGGCAACCAGAGCACCCTTCCCAAACTTTCTCTGAGCCTTTGTGGTCCTCCCCTTCCGCTTCAGGAAAATCCACGCACATCTGGGCGCATGACCTCCCAGGCCTGTTCGAGCAGCGGAGACTGCAGCACCAGGCCCCCCTCTCCATCCCAACCAACCGCATCACTCAACGCATCATCCCCAGGTCAGCAGGGTGTGGGCTGCGGAGGAGGAGCCCCAGAATAGTGCCTGCTGGAGGGGCTCCCCTGCCACTCCCCCCAGGGTCTTAGCTAATCTCTCAGGCGCTTTCCGCTCCTGAGGCTGTTTCCTCCTGTTCAGTACAGTTGGTGGCCTCCCCTCCTGTCCACCTGGCTTGTTGGAATGCACAGAGGGATGTGGGTGTGACAGTGCTTTGTAGATAGATGATGGGGGCTGTGGGCTTCATCCAGCCGTGCAGTGGCCCTGTGCTGGCCCTGACACATGAGTCAAGAGAAACAAAGAAGATGGGTATTCATGGTACACTGCTTGATTCAGGGTGGGTGCTGAGGCGGGGCGTGCGGGGGGTTGGGAGGTGAGCTGGAAGCCGGGAGGCAGAAGCAGCTCAGAATCAGGATGCACTGCAGTGTTCCATGGGAGGGGAGAGTGTGTAGGTGGGACCAAACAGCAAGGCCTGGCGAACCCCATGGTGTTTGGCCTGAGGGTTGAGAGCCACACAGGTGGCCAAACCCTTCCTCTGTTGCCAAGCCGGGGACTGGGACACTGTCCAGCTGACAGCAGTACTGTCAGCATTTCAAAGGATCCTGTTGTGTACTGGTCAGTGTGTGTCCTGCCGTTGATGGTTCAGCTCAGTGTCCAAGAGCCAGGCTGGTATGGTGGCTCTTGCCTGCTGTCCCAGCACTCAGGAGAATGAGGCAGGCGGATCTCAAGTTTGAGTCCAGCCTGAGCTACTTTGCCTCAAAACAAGCAAACAGATAAATGAACAAACAAACAAACAAACAAAAACAAAAAACAAAAAAACCACAGCTGGGCGTGGTGGTGCATGCCTGTAATCTCAGATACATGGGAGATAGGGGCGGGAGAACCAAAAATTCATGGTTCTCCTTGTCTGTCTCTTGAGTTTGAGGCTAGCCTGGGCTATATGAGTTTCAGTCTATGAAAACAATATACTGGCCACATAGAGAGCTACAGTAGGACTGGTATTTGGGGAACAGAATGGTCAGGTCTGGTGACTGGCTGTGGAGGAGCCCCCTGCAGAAGCTACGCAGCCCAGGACTGATGTTGGTGTGAGGTGCAGCCATTTAGCCAGTAACTGTGCAGCCAGCACTTTCCTCATATACCGGGGCACATCTGTGGACTGACGGGACCTTTGCCCCTTCTCTTCATGCCATTTTTTTCCCCTCTGTGGGAAGGAGGTAGATGGTAAACCTAGAAAAATGAGGCTCTTTGGCAGTGATGGCTCAGAGTATGCGCCATAGAGAAGAGCAGGCTGACGAAGACTGAAAAGGGCTGCTCTGAAGGCTTTCCACGAGAAAGTGCTATTAGAACCAAGACCGAGGACAGGGCTGAACGCTGACAGGATAGCTCACTGGTGAAGTAAGGTAAGGTAGCTTGCCTAGCATGTCTGACGCTCTAGGGTAGGAACCTAGGACTTAGAGAAGTGTGGGGTTGGCAAGAGTGTTCAGTGGTTAGACACCTGTCACCTGATGATGGAAAGGGTCCAGCTCCTGTAAGTTGTTCTCTGACCTCCACAATCATACCACGTTGTGTATATATACATGCGTGCACAGACACACATGCACACACACACACACACACGCACGCACACGCATGCATGCGCGTACGAACACGTGTGCACTCAGTAAATTGTTAAAAATAATAATTTAATTTTATGTGCGTTGGTGTGAAGGTGTCATATCCCCTGGAACTGGAGATAGAGACAGTTGTGAGCTGCCATGTGGGTGCTGGGAATTGAACCCAGATCCTTTGAAAGGGCAGCCAGTGCTCTTAACCACTGAGCCCCAATAAACTTAATTTTTAAAGCCAGTGGTGGTGCCGCACGCCTTTGATCCCAGCACTCGGGAGGCAGAGGCAGGTGATCTTTGTGAGTTTGAGACTAGCCTGGTCTATAGAGTGAGTCTAGCACAGCCAAGGCTACATAAAGAAACCCTGTCTCAAAAAAACAAAACTTAAATTTAAAAGAAGCTACAGAGCTGTGGGGATGGTTATTTAAGGAGAAGAGATGCCCAACACAAAGGTCTTAGAGAAGAAGTGGGTATGGCCTGCTTGAGGAACAGGAGGTCATCGCGGGGCTGTCTCTACAGGGAGGCCTTGGGCTTTGACTCAGGGCCGCCTGGAGGCTGCTGGTGAAGTGTGACTGGCTCTCAGGTCTTCATAGGATCTCTGCTGCTGGGTGAGGAATAAACCACTGATAAGCAAGGGTGCTGGAGGCTATGGGAAAGAAGCCTGTTGAAGCAGCTAGGTGACCAGCAATGGAGGTGTGGGCTGCTGTAGGAGTAAAGGAAGTGAAAGCTGGTCTGGTTCTGGTTCTGGTTTGCAAGTGGAGCCAGCAGGATTTCCTGGAGATAGACGGTGTTTGAAAGCGAAAGGGCGGTCGAGGTTGAATGCAAGGCTTCTGACCTAGGCTGAGGGAAGGATAGAGCTGTCATCGGCTGTGAGGGACGTAGGAGACTGGGATTTTTTTTTTCAGATTTGCTTGTCCTCTCAGCATTCAAGAAGTTGAGGCAGGAGGTACTGGAAATTTGATGCTACAGTGTGAGACCCTGTGTGAAAATTCACATTTCAAAAGATCGATCTTCTCTGTGAGTGGGACCTCCCTCGTCCATCTGGGAGAACTGGAGCATCAAGCAGAGTGGGCCGGGAAGCAGCCCCAGTGTTCTCATGGCCATGTTGACAGGGAAGACCCGCCCTGGGCAGCAGTACCAGGAGACCTGGAGGAAAGCCTTATCTGCGGAGCTCAGAGCAAGCCTGTATCTGGTGCCTCTGGCCTTCCTGTGCCTCTGTTCTGACCCACAGCTTTCAGGCAGAGGGCTTGCCAGAGCCCTGTGATGTCAGTGGCACCTTTGACCCCGTGTCTACTCAGAAGAAGGAAAGAAATGGGATGCTCTAGAGGAAACACCAGATGCAAACACCCTGATCAGCCCAGATGGCAGCTGGGGAGAGAGTGGGCGGAAGAGGGAGGGCAGAGGGCAGCACAGTGAGGCCGACACCAGCTTCCTCCCAGGGGCTGGTCCTGGCAGAAGTACAGAGGGACCTGTGGCGCAGGGAGGACATTGCCTTGTTAACTGCTCAGTTCCTTAGATGAAAAACCAGGCTCAAGTGGTCATCCCCTGAGGGTGTGGGGTCACTCCCCAGAAGGCAGCCACTCTGGCTCCACAGGGCTAGAGCCCCAGCTGGGTGCAGGAGGCAGACCACGTGCTGTTTGAAGTCTTTACATTCCCCCCCAGGGCCTGTTTGTCAGTCTTTGTGATGGGCTGAGTCTACTCAAGCTGGGACCTGCATCAGCCAGCGTCTAGTCTCCACACTAGCTGCCTCACACTGAACCTAGAGTGGTGGCTTTTACCTGTAATCCTAGCACTTGGGAGACTGAGGCAAGAGGCTCGCTACATATCCCAAGCTAACCTGGGCTACAGAGTTAAGACTGTAAGAACTGAACTACTGCTGTAGCTTAGTTTATCAGGTAAAGGTGGTTGTGGCCAAGCCTGATGACCTGAGTTCACTCTCAAGGACTCCATGGTGGGACAGGGACCTGCTCCTGCACGTTGTCTTTACACACGTGCCATGATATGTATTCCCCATAACCAATCAGTCAGTGTAAAGAAATACTTTATTTTGAATTTTTTACACTTATTATTGTTTGTTTGTTTGGTTGAGGGTCTCTATTGCCCTTACTGTCCTAGAACTCATTATATAGACCAGGCTGGCCTTCAACTCAAAGAGATCCTCCTGCCTCTGCCTCTCAAGTCCTGGGATAGAGACTTTTTAAAATTTTTTTTGAGGGTGATGAGCCCATGTGCCACACAGTATTCGAGTGGAGGTCAGAAGACAATTGACAGGAGTAATCTTTCTCAGTCTGCCCCCTGGACTCCAGGAATTGAGTTCAGGTTGTAAGTCTTAGTGGCAGGTACCTGGACCTAATGAGCCATCTATTCAGCCCAAGAAAAGTTAAAAAATAAAAATAAAAAGGGGTGGGGGGTGGGGGGGCAGCACTGGATCTGGTGGCTCAGGCTTCTAATGTCAGCACTTGGGAGTTTGAGAGCAGCCTAGGTTACATGAACCTTGTCTCCAAAAACTTAAAAACAACCAGGGGCTGGAGAGATGGCTCAGTGGTTAAGAGCACTGACTGCTCTTCCAGAGGACCCGGGTTCAATTCCCATCATCTACATGGCAGCTTACAGCCACCTTTAACCTCAGTTTCAGGGGTTCTGATGCCTTCTCACCTTTGCAGGTGCCATAGTGTACAGAACACACACACACATACACGCAAGCAAACATTCAAACACACACAAACTTCAAAAAGAGAAACCCAAAACAAAAGAACAGCCACACCACCCTCCACCCCCCACAAGTGAATGCCCAGGCTGGGGAGCCCAAGATGCCCACAGAGGTGGGCCCCTGAGAGCCCTCATCCATAAAGCAGGCAGATGGTAGTGACCACTCACAGGGCTCAGTGGGGGCCTTGCCCATGGATGGCTCCGAGAACGTATGTATGCTGCTTTTGACCCCTACAGGCGCTTTGCCCTGTCCACTAAGATTCCTGACACCAAAGGCTGCCTGCAGTGTCGTGTGGGTAAGCAATGACTGCATGGGGCTGGGGGAGGTACTGTGAGGCTGGGCCCTTGCCTACTCCCTCCTTTTCCCACAGTTCGTAATCCATATACAGGCAGTACCTTCCTGCTGGCCGCCCTGCCTGCCAGCCTGCTTCTGCTGCAGTGGTACGAGCCGCTGCAGAAATTCCTGCTGCTGAAGGTAAGAGACCAGAAGACCCTTGGGTGGCAGGGTGCCTACAGGAGAAACAGAGCCAAGCCTCTCTGCTGTCCCCCAGAATTTTTCCAGTCCCCTGCCCAGCCCGGCAGGGATGCTGGAGCCGCTGGTGCTGGACGGGAAGGAGCTGCCACAGGTGTGTGTGGGTGCCGAGGGGCCTGAGGGACCTGGCTGCCGAGTCCTGTTCCATGTCTTGCCTCTGGAGGCTGGCCTGACTCCAGACATCCTCATCCCTCCTGGTGAGCAGCAGAGCTGGGTGCTGCAGGGAGGGGACGCTTGAAACCATGAGAGGGGTGGGGTTATGGGGTGCTTCGGTCCAGGCTCTCTGATCTGGGCTGCCATGAAAGATTTCACTAGACTAACCTGGGCCCAGTGCCCAGGCCTGGGATCCCTCTTCTGAGGCCAAAGTGCGAGGATTGCATGAACCCAGGAATAGATGCCAACAGCCTGGGTAACGTAACAACCCAAAGGTGAGGCAGGAAGATTCTGAGTTTGAGGCCAGTCTATTTAGAGTTCAGTGGCAGCCTGACCTACATAGTGTGGTCTAGTCTCAAAAGCAAAACAAGTACAGGCTTAGTAGCACATGACTTTAATCCCAGCACTAAGGAGACAGAGGCAGGTGGATCTGTGAGTTCAAGGCCAGCCCAGTCCACACAGTAAGTTCTAGAAGAGCCAAAGCTACATAATAGAGAGACCCTGTCTCTTAAAAAAAAGGGGGGGGGGCTGGAGAGATGGCTCAGAGGTTAAGAGCACTGTCTGCTCTTCTAAAGGTACTGAGTTCAATTCCCAGCAACCACATAGTGGCTTACAAACACCTATAATGAGATCTGGTGCCCTCTTCTGGTGTGCAGGTGTACATGCAAGCAGAACACTGTATAAATAATAAATAAATACCTCTAAAAATGACTTAATTAAAACAAAACAAGCTGGGCATGGTGGAGCACACCTATAATCCCAGCACTTGGGGAGGCAGAGGCAGGTGGATCTCTGTGAGTTTGAGGCCAGCCTGGTCTACAGAAGGAGTCCAAGACAGCCAAGGCTACACAGAGAAACCCTGTCTCAGAAAACGAACAAACTAAACCCCAAACAAAAAGACCAAACAAATAAAAAAGACGAGACAACCAAACTAAACAAAAAGATCTCCTAGGATTAAAGGGCTTGGCACCCAAGGGAAAGCTGGCTGCCTGTGCTTGAGCCCTAGCCAGAAGCAGCAGGAAGAGGGGCTCTGGCCACATAGGGAACAGAGAGCAGAGAAGGGTGACATCTCAGCCATGGGACAGCTGGGGTAGTGGGTAGAGAGGGAAGGGCTCTTGGTGCCAGGAGCCCTTTGGGATTTCATTCCTAATTCTTCTGCTGCTTCTTTAAAAATTTTTTTAAAATTTAGTTTATGTATATGAATTGTTTGCCTCCATGCCTTCACATGTACATGCCTCCATGTGTATATACCATGTGCATGCCTTGGAGGGCAGAAGAGGGTGACTTGGAGTTACAGGTGGTCATGAGCCACTGTGTGCATGTGAGGAATGGAACCCGCATCCTTTGGAAGAGCAGCCAGCACTCTTAACCACTGAGCCATTGCTCCAGCTCCCCCAGTCTTAATTCTTACGATGGCCCTGCGAAGTAGGTAGCTCATGTCTGAGTGACGAAAGAGGAGAATGAAGTTCAGAGAGAGGAAGTGACTTGTGCCAGGCCACAGAATGACTGAATCACTGAGTCAGCCTGGTTTGGCTGACCCTGAACCCTTCTGTAGGCTCCTATAGGACCCTAGAACTCCTTCCTGGATCTTAATAAACCTGAGGGCAAGTCCCTTGTTCTGAGTGTGAGCCCATGGGGCTTGTGTGAGGTGAAATATGCTGTTGGTTTAGGACTGGCTGTAGCATGCTCCCTCAGCCCTTGGTTTGTCAGAGTGGGCTGGTGGCTCAGCCAGCCAGGCCTTGCCTCTCTTCTCTGCCCACAGAGGGAATCCCAGGCTCTGCCCAACAGGTGATCCAGGTGGACAGGGACACAGTCCTGGTCAGCTTTGAACGTGAGTGCCCTAGGATCAGGGTTATAGGGCAGAGGAGAGTGGCGGTGAGGACAGCTTTATGGGTCTGCCATCCCAGAAGGGAGCCACCTGTCCCCTGCCCACCAGCTCTCTCCCTGTGCAGGCTGTGTGAGGATCGTTAACCTGCAGGGTGAGCCCACGGCTGCATTGGCCCCTGAGCTTACCTTCGACTTCCCTATTGAGACTGTGGGTGAGTAAACCAGACATGGGCATGGCAGTATCCACCGTCCAGAAGTATGTGGTTGGGCTCAGAGCTTGCCATGGGACCAAGAAAGGTTCCCTATTCCCTTTGGGGATATGTCATGGTCACCTAGCATCATTGAGGGTTGGCCTGGGTCAGGTAGGGCTGGAGCAGCCACTGTGCCTTGTGCCTTGTGAGGGGATCCGTGGCGTGCAAAAGTAGTGTAGAGTTGACAGCCTGTTCTTCCAGTGTGCCTGCAGGACAGCGTGCTGGCTTTCTGGAGCCATGGTATGCAGGGCCGAAGCCTTGATACCAATGAGGTGAGTGGGGCTTAGGGACCTAACTGTCTCCAATTCTGAGGGCCTTGTTTAGAAAGGACCTGTGGAGATGATGTCAGAGCCCCTTGTCTTCCAGGTGACTCAGGAGATTACGGATGAGACCAGGATCTTCCGAGTGCTGGGGGCCCACAGGTAGACACAGGTGGTATTGGAAATGTACCTTCCATTTCAGATACCACCCCAGACTAGAAATAGAGGTGGGCTCACTGCACTTTCGGGCTTTGCTCACCTTGTGCCTCTTCCCCCACCAGGGACATCATCCTGGAAAGCATTCCCACTGACAACCCCAGGGCACACAGCAACCTCTACATCCTCACGGGTCACCAGAGCAGCTACTGAGCTGTCTCCACGATGGCGCCCAGGCCTCAGTCACCACCTCCAGCCTCTGCTGGGGTTCCAGAGGACAGACCTAATTCTGAGAAGTGTTTGGGGGCAGGGAGGGGAGGTAGCCCACCCCCCTCAGCAATAACTGGACCAGAGGAAGCTGCGACCACCTACCCTCCCTGGAGTGTTTGTCCCCCAGTGCAGGAGGCCCTGGGCGGGATGGGGCTGCCCAGCTGGTCCATTCCACTTTCTTACTCCCTTTCCATTTCTTTCTGCCAAGAGCCTGTCCCAGGTTCTATCCTGGGCAACATGTATTTAAGAGAATTATATTGGTATTAAAGCTGGTTGGTTTTATCCCACTAGTCCCTCTGAGGTGGAGGAGTTGAGACCTCACCTTCTGCTGCTCCTCCTCTTTTTCTTGCAGGACACTTTTCTGAAAGAGATTGGTTGGTCTCAGGTGTGCACCATGGAAAGGTCCACTGGTGTTCTGTGGAGTCTAGGTTCAAGTGACACAGCCAGTGGTCCGACAGCCATCTTGGGCCTGTATCTTCCTGGTCCCTGTCTGAATAGCCTTCACTCAATTTTGTAGATTGAGACCTCTGCTGTAATCTGGCATCTTATGGATGTATGCATGCAGAGGAACTCTGAGAAAACAGACCTGTCTAGGGCAGTCTTGCCCCAAATAGGATCTAGCTTGTGGTCTGTGGGAGGATGCTGGAAGCTCGCCAGGAAATGTCCATGGCCATTCTGGGATCTGCACTCTGGCCCTATCTACTGCAGTATGCATGACAAGCCTGGAGCAGTACAGTGATGGCATCAGCTTAGCCTGGGAAGATGGATGGGTGTGGGTTCCTTTAGCGTTCAGTCACTCCATCCCAGGCTTGGGTCACTACCAAGATACAGCTCAACACCCAGGAAACTTGTTGGCACCCATCTCCTCTGTGGCTTATGCTTTGCATTGCCTTTATGCAAAGGGTTCAGAGACCTCTATGGCCCCAGACACTTACTTCAGTGGCTGACCAGGGCCACAGGAGGAGCATGGGGCACACAGATGAGGCCTGGCCTGGGAGGGTTGAGGGGGTATATGGAGCGAAGGACCCGATTACAATGCTCTGTTCCCGTTCATTGTCACCCTCCTGACATTTAGAACAAGTGTTGGCAGAAGGTCTTGTGCCTGGTATGCTGGCTGCAAGTACTTGCTGGCTCAGTGAAGCGGTGGGCGGGGGAGGGTGGGTAGGTGACAGCTCATGTGAACAGAATTGTGGCTCCTGTGGTTGTTACTGTCCCCTTGACTACCCTCTTCTAAATCCCTGATGGCTTGTTTGCTAGTGATCAAGAAGTTTGTTTGGTTGAAATGGGGAGCCAGACCCCAAGTCATCTGGGGGCCAGGGTAGATAGCGCTACAGAGTAAATACCTAGTTTTCTTGGCAACATGCTGGCGGTGGGGGTGAGAGGTATACTCTGCCAGACCATAACACTTGACTGAGGGGCTGGTGCACTGCAGGAACTGGCCCTCAGACTTGAGAGCAGAGGGCTGCAGACAGTGCCACCTTGTGGTCGGAGTCCATCTGAAAAGGAGGGTTAGGGGTATAGTATGCCTGGTCAAAGACAAGACCTACTAGTAGTATTTGCTGCCAGCAAAGGTGGTGCCACAAGCCAGAGACAGGGCAAGCCAGGAATCTGCACTGGAAGATGTAACTTTATTTATGTATCTGTTTATAGACACTTTTTTAAATACAAAAGAGACACAAGGTGAATTCCTGTGAACCACTCCCTACCCCCCAGTATTCAGGAGGCAGAGGCAGTTCTGTGTGTGACAGTCGAGCCTGGTCTACATAGTGAACTCCAGGCCAGCCAAGGTTATATGCAGACAGGACGCTGCCTCAAAAAATAAATAAAACTTGCCTCTCATTTGTCCCTTCTAGAAGTATTTCTGATATTTAAACAATTTGGCATATTTTTGTTTATGTATATTTATTTACAACATTCCACATATCCTCGCTTTCTGAGAATACATTCTGGAAGATCTTTCCATTATCAGCCTGGCCTTTTTTGTTTTGCTTTGTATAGCTAGTTCAGGGTTGTATGCATTTCAGGTGACTAATGCTAACGGAAAGATCTTTATTGATGGAATGTATTTCTACTTTAATATCACAGACCACACTGCAATAAATACCTCCTGTGTCAGAGGCGCTCTGTGTACTCTACTCAAGTGTTGCTGGGGGGTGGATTCCTGCATGTGGCATTGCTGGGCTGGAGTGGCTGCGTTTGCCTCGGTGAGGTGCCCTACAGATGCCCGCTATAGGATGGTGCCTCCGGCCTCCTCTCATTTCTGTGCATACAGATACATCATCAGTTATGGTGGCTCACACCTGTGACCCAGGACTGCCAGCCAGGGCTACATACAGAGACCCTGTGTGAAAAAGCAGAACAGAGAATGTGGCCTCATTAGCATGTTCAGCATCAGGCCTGTGCCAGAAAGGAAAAGCATACAGGAAAGCCCTGTGCAGCCCATCCCTGAAGTTGCAAGGGAGCCTCTGGAATGAGAAGGTGATGTGGAGCTCGAGACAGCTGCCATAGTCCCTGAGTTTTCCCCAGGATGCACCATCAGCTAAAGCAGGACGATTGGGCGGTCAGGACATGCTGAAGTCCTCAGTGCAGCAATACAAACCGGTCTTTATGTTTTGTTTTTTGGGTTTTTTTTTGTTTTTGTTTTTTGTTTTTTCGAGACAGGGTTTCTCTGTGTAGTCTTGGCTGTCCTAGACTCACTTTGTAGACCAGGCTGGCCTCGAACTCACAGCGATTCACCTGCCTCTGCCTCCCGAGTGCTGGGACTAAAGGCGTGCGCCACCACGCCCGGCTATGTTTTGTTTTTTGAGACGGGTTCTCTGTGTGTAGCCCTGGTTAGTCTGGACTCTTTGTAGACTAGGCTAGCCTCGAACTGAAAGAGATCCACCTGTCTCTGCCCACCAAGTGCTGGGACCACAAAATGGTCTTAAACCATAAATGGCAAGAGAAAGTGTCAAAAAAAAAAAAGCAAAACACACTCATCTGAAGGCTGTGGTACATTCATCTGTGGTGCACATGTACAACTCCTGACAGCTGTGATGTGCTGAGCACGGTGGTGCACATCTACATTCCTCGCACTTGGGAGTCAGTTTAAAGCCAGCTTCAGCTACAGCAAGACCCTTTGGGGGCTGTATATGAGAAGGAAAGGACAAGAGCATTTTTTAAGCTGAGGCCTCAGCAGGAGCAGGGACTGCAAGGGATTGCTACTGACTCAACTGGAACGGAGAGTTGGCAGTGAGGGCTGTAGACATTGTGTTTACGCTCTTGTTTACAATGGTGGTCAAAACCCAAGGCCTTAATTAGCCAAGCACTCTGCCACCTGTCTTCATCCTCAGTCCCAGAGACCATGCTTATATTATAAATACAGAATAATGTTCAGAATGACCAGTTTATTTTATTTATTTATTTTTATTTTATTTATTTATTTATTATGTATACAGTGCTCTGCCTGCATGCATGCCTGCAGGCCAGAACAGGGCATCAGATCACATTACAGATGGCTGTGAGCCACCATGTGGTTGCTGGGAACTGAACTCAGGACCTTTGGAAGAGCAGCAGAACGGTCAGTGCTCTTAACCTCTGAGCCATCTCTCCAGCCCAGAATGACCAGTTTATTAAGTTGATTATTTTGAAGCTGGGGAGATGGCTCAGTGGTAAAGCACGTTTATAGGGAGATAGGCGGTGAAGACAAGAAAATCAGCTTTTGAGGGCACACTAGGACAGAGTACTCAATGCAGCGGAGAAATGAGATGCTTCAAGAATGTGGAAGGAGAACTGACTCTCTGATCTCCATAGAAGCCCTGTGCCATGAATGTGCCTGCACTCACATACAACACACACACACACACACACACACACACACACACACACACACACACCTGAAAAAGTTGGTTATTGGGGTGGTTATTTTGTCAACTTGATACAACCTGGAAGTGTCTGGTAATAGTCTTTTTTTTTTTTTTTTTTTTTTTGTTTTGGGTTTTTCGAGACAGGGTTTCTCTGTAGCCTTGGCTATCCTGAACTCACTTTGTAGACCAGGCTGGCCTCGAACTCACAGCGATCCACCTGCCTCTGCCTCTGCCTCCCGAGTGCTGGGATTAAAGGCGTGCGCCACCATACCCGGCTATCTGGTAATAGTCTTAATGTGACTGTCTAGATCAGGTTGGCCTATGACATGTCTTAGAAAGGAAAAGCCAGGGGCTGGAGAGATGGCTCAGAGGTTAAGAGCACTGACTGCTCTTCTAGAGGTCCTGAGTTCAATTCCCAGCAGCCACATGGTGATTCACAATCATCTATAATGTGATCTAATGTGCACCGTATACATAATAAATAAATCTTTAAGAAAGGAAGAGCCAGCCCACTGTGAGCGGCACTGTGCCCTGCAGAGGTCCTGTAGTGGAGAGGGCAGTTCTTTCTCTGCTTTTGACTATTAGTATAACTAGGTTTTCAAGTTCCTGTCTCAATTTCCTTTAAAGAACAGATTGTAGCTAGGCAGTGGTTGTGCACACCTTTAACCCCAGCACTCAGGAGGTGGAGGCAGGCAGATCTCTGTGAGTGTGAAGCCAGCCTGGTCTACAGAGTGAGATCTATTTAGGACACCCAAGGCTACACAGACAAACCCTGCCTCAAAAAAACAAAATCCAAACAAACATACAAACCAAAAAAACCAAAACAACATCAACAAACCTGAAATTGTAAGCCAAATAACTTGTAGTGGAAGTTTTAGTTTCTTTGTAAATTCAGTCATGTTATGTATATGTTTTTAAGAGCACCCTCCCCCTTTTAAAAAGATTTATTATTTATTCAGTATTCTGCCTGAATGCCAGAAGAGGGCACCAGCTCTCATTATAGATGTTGGTGAGCCATAATGTGGTTGCTGGGAATTGAATTTAGGAAGAACAGCCAGTGCTCTTAACCCGGGAGCCGTCTCTCTAGCCCATATGTTTGTGTTTTAATCCCAAGTGTGGGGTTTTAGTTTGGGCTTTAGTCTGTCCACAGCTGATAACTGCCTCTTGCGGGGCCGAGCTTGGTCTTTGCTATCTGATGAGAAGGGTGTGGTCTACGACTCTGAGAAACCCGAGAGAGGAAGTGTGCATGTGGCCTGTAGCAGTTTGGCGAGACTAGCTTGGAGAGAGAAACGTTTCAACACAGCAGTTTAGCGGAAACTGCTTGTTGCGTTATCTGTTGATGGAAATTGGAACTGTCCCCAAAACGAACCCATTGACTCTAAACAGCTGGGAGAAGTAAAGGGAGCCTTCTTTCTCATACACAGGGTTAAGGGGTTGGTGGAAAAGAGGTAGAGGCTTCAATACCCCAAATAAAACAGAGTTTAAAAAAAGAGCCTTTAATCCCAGCACAGAGGCAGAGGCAGGCTGATCACTGTGAGTTTGAGGCCAGACTAGGAGGGAAAAAAAAGCGTCAACATAAACCCTTTTTTTCTTAAAGTTACTTAAAATTTTTTTTTTAAAAAAAATTCATGTATATGAACGCTCTATTTACATGTACACCTGCAGGCCAGAAGAGGGCATTGGAGGGTGTAGATGGTTGTGAGTCACTATGTGGTTGCTGGGAATTGAACTCAGGACCTCTGGAAGAGCAGACAGCCTCCTCTGGAAGAGCAGACAGCCTCTTAAACACTGAGCCATCTCTCCAGCCCCCCCTTAAAGTTACTTTCATCAGAGAATTTCTATATTTCTATATTTATTGAGACAGGGTTTCTCTGTGTAACAGCTCTGGCTGTCCTGGAACTCATTCTGTAGACCAGACTGACCTTGATTGAACTCATAGAAATCTGCCTGCCTCTGCCTCCCAAGTGCTGTGATTAAAGGCGTTTGCCACCATGGCCTAGCTTATCTGAGCATTTATTACAGCACTGGAAATGAAACTAGGACAGCTATTGTGAGTGAGGAGACACAGAGACTGCAGTTCATGCCTCTCCTCATACTCCTTTCCCTAGTACTAAAAAGTTTATTTTTACTTTATGAATGAGTGCTTACAAAAGTACTATGTATTGTTTTGGGGTTTTTTGTTTTTGTTTTTCAAGACAGGGTTTCTTTGTGTAGCTTGGCTTTCCTAGACTCACTTTGTAGATCAGGCTGGCCTCAAGCTCACAGGGATCTGCCTGCCTCTTCCTCCCGAGTGTTTGGATTAAAGGTATGTGCCACCATTCCCAGCTTTATGTATTGTTTTTAACAAAATCTCAAATATTCACTTTTACCAATAAAGACTTCGGAGCCAGATGCTGGACTGAAAACCTGCTAGCTTACAGAGGCAGAGAAAGCACCTACCTGACCTTCCTCTTTAGCCAATACCCCAAAAGGAAAGGAAGCTCTCTTTCTCCATGCCATCTCAAAAAACCCTCAATTTGAATGTGCCTCTCTTCTACTTCCTGAGCATCTCTCTGTTTTCCTGAATTCCTCTTACTCTGTTTTTTTTCCCTATGTTCGCTCCCTGTCACCTGGTTGCTTGCTCTACCTCTTGACCTATGGTTGACTTTATTTAATCCTGTTTACAATATTCAAGCAGGCCAGGCTCTTGGATTAAAGGTGTGTGCTAGGGCTGAGGTACACTCTAACTGGAAACAAGTTTTTCCAGTAAACAACACAATCTCAGAGTTCACAGTACAATCAAATATCAAATATCCTGCAACAACCATGTGGCCTCTGGAGCCCAGAAGACCACTGGATCTCCTGGAGCTGGAGTTAAAGGTATGAGGCACGGCAGTTGCTGGGGAATCTAACCTGAGTCTCCGGCAAGAGCCATTCCCCAACACCCCTTTTTCTAATTTTTTATAATGATCCACTCTTTTGTGTAGCCTTGCCTGCCCTGGAACTCACTCTGTAGATCAGGCTGGCCTGGGACTCATAAAGATCTGCCTGTCTCTGCCTACTGAGTGCTGGAATTAAAAGCACATGCCACCACCACCCAGAAAGATCCATTCTTTCCACTTATTCTCCGTAGCATCTCTCCCCTCTTCGTGTTCATATACTTTACCAAAAAAGAAAGTATACAGGGCTAAGGGTGCAGCTTGGTGGCAGAGCAACTGCATATCAGTTACAGAGCCTAAATGAAAGGCCCAGGTGCTGTCCCAGGAGGTAGAAGATTTAGATCAGTGGTTCTCAGCCTGTGTTTACAACTCGTGTGTGTGCGTCAAGGCTACACAGAGAAACCCTGTCTTGAAAAACAAAACAAACCAAAAAATAAAACTCTACTTTATTTGGGAGTGTTCAGGCCTCAACCTTCCTTCCAACCTCCCAACCCTACATAGCAGAGAGAAGTTAGTGGGGAGAGGGGGCCCCTTTACTTCTCCCAGCTGTTTAGGGTCGAAGGGTCTTTGGGGCTATACCAAGCTCCATCAACAGCAGACACAACCAGTAGTCTCCTCCAACCTGCTGAACTTGGAAGTTTCTCTCCGTCTGTCTGCTCCAAACTGCCACACCATTCATTTCTGATCTCTTCAAGATGCTACACACCACATGCCAACACCGCATGCCAAGCCACACACTGTCTGGGTCTTATTTGTAGCCTCGGAGTCCTAGACCATGCCCCTCTCCATGGGGCATGAAGAAGGTCTTATCAGCTGGCAAAAGCCACGCTCCAAAGGAGACAATTAACAGCTATGGACAAACTAAAGATCAAATTGAAATCCCACACTGAGGATTAAAACAAACATATTTACACAATGCAACTCAGTTTACAAAGAAACTAAAACCTCCATGACATAAGTGAGCAGTGTCAAACTCAGATTCCAGAGCAGGGTCTAAGAGTATGCAAAGGGCAAACAGTATGTGGCTCTCCAGGGTGGCAGGTGCAGTGTCCAGTGTTTGAGTGGAAGGTGCTGTGTAGCTTGTTCTTTATTATTATTATTGTTGTTGTTGTTTTGTTTTGTTTTATTTTCTTTCCTTTTTGGTTTTTCCAGACAGGATCTCTCTATGTATCCCTGGCTGTCCTGTACTCACTTTGTAGACCAGGCTGGCCTTGAACTCACAGCGATCCGCCTGCCTCTGCTGGGATTAAAGGGTACATCACAACATCCAGCCTTTTTTTTTTTTCCACTTTGTTTTTTGTGGGTTCTCCTGTCTCCTAACAGTATTTTCTTTGGCTCGATTGCCTTCTCTTTTCATGCTGCTCAATCTCCTTTCTGCACTTTTTCAGAAGCAACCTGCAAACCCCAACGAGGCAAAACATTTTTTGTTAAGTATCTGCAACAGAATCAGCCAGCAAACTATCATCCATGTAATGGTGACTAATGGGTTGAGGAAATTGCCTGTGAATCATTTCTAGTGGCTGTTGCACAAAATGCTGACGTAGAGTTGGACTGCTGGTCATACTCCTTCCACACTGGACGGTTTAACATTGCTGTGGAAGTCCTTCCCTCCGTACCTTCTTACAAGTTGAGCACTATTATACATAGGCACCGTGGAGGCCAATTGTTCCTTATCCTGCTCTTGCAAAGGGATGGTAGAACAAAACAACAACAACAACAGTCTTTTTAAAATCAATTACTACCATAGGCCATGCCTTAGGGAATCGAGAAGGTAAAGGAGTTCCAGGCTGTAACGGACACATTGGTTAGAGCCTCTATTCACCCCCTCTTTTTTTTTTTTTTAAGATTTTATTTAGTTTATGTATATGAATGCTCTATCTGCATGCACACCTGCAGGCCAGAAGAGGGTATTAGATGATGTTATAGATGGTTGAGCCACCATGTGGTTGCTGGGAATTGAACTCAGGACCTCTTGAGGAGCAGTCAAGTGCTCTCAACCTCGAGCCATCTCTCCAGTCCTATTCACCTACTCTTAACTCTGTTAATGTTCTCCATTTTCCCAATTTCTTTTTTACAACAAATACTGGGGAATTTCATGGGCTGATAGACCTATATGTTGAGCCTCCAGCTGCTCAAGTGCCTATAATTTTCCTTTAGTTAAAGGGCATTTATCTACCACACAGGTTTGTTAGTCAACCATTTTAAGGGTAGAGCCATTGGTATAATTTCAGCAGTGGCTCCCCCTTATAAATTTGGAAACTCGCCAGGCATGGTGGCTTATGCCTTTAATCCTAACACTCAGGAGGCAGAGGCAGGTGGATCGTTTTGAGTTCGAGGCCAGCCTGGTCTATGAAGTGAGTCCAGGACAGCCAAGGCTACAGAGAGAAACCCTGTCTGGAAAAACCAAAAACCAAAACCAAAACCCAATTTAGAAACTCAATCCCTGTTGTGTCCTGCTTTTGAACAACCTGCACAGTGTTGCATACCTTCATGTATGGATCATATATTCCATAAAAAATTTCAGTTTCAACTAGGTGTGTAAACACTTAAAAACAAAATACATTTTGGAAAAAAAAAAGACAAAAACCAGCATGATGGTGATGGTGACAGTGGCCGCGTGGTGGTGCAAGCCTTTAATCCCAGCTCTCAGGAGACAGAGGCAGGCATATTGCTGTGAGTTCTAGGCCAGCCAGGTCTACAGATTGAGCTCCAGGACAGCCAAAGCTACACAGAGAAACCCTATGTCGGAAAAAAAAACCCCCAAAACCTAAAATCCCAAAGGGCTGGAGATTAGTCTGCTTATAGCTATCTTGCCCAGCATGCACAGGTTTGGGCTCTACCCCCAGGATCAATAAACAGGCAGTGGTAGTGAGCACCAACACCCTAGGCCTCTGGAGGTGGTAAAGGGAGGGTCTATTATCTACTTGTTTGAAGCCAGCCTGGACTACAAGAGAGTCTGTCTGAAAGGGGCCTGGGGAAGCTGGCCAGAGTATGTAACTTTTTTTTTTTTAATTTATAACTTTTAATCTCAGTACTTGGGCGGCAAAGGCAGGTGAGCTGTGAGTTCCTGGTCTGCCTGGTCTACACAGCAAGCTCTAGGCTAACCAGGAGTGTCTCAAGCAAAACAAAAAAAAACCCTAAAAGGATCCTACCAAATAAGCAGGAGTGTCACGCATGACCTGCAGGCAGAACCTTCTCTCACTATATTCTCTTTTCTTTTCGGCAGAACTTCATATAGCCAGACTGGCTCTGACACTCATTTCTTTGCCTCTACTCCTCCTGAGCGCTGTGACTACAGGCATGTGTCACCAGCCTTGCTCACCCTTGCTGTTGTTATTATTACAGATAATACAGATATGACCTGGGGCCTTGCACACGTGAAGCAAGTATTTTTATCTCAGAGCTGTCTTCTGTTTGTTTTTTGTTTTCAGAGCTGTCTTCTTTTTCTATAAAAAAGGGAGGGAGATCTAGAGAAATGGCTCAGTCATCAAGAGCACTTGATGATTTTGCTGAAGACCGAGGTTCAGTTCCCAGCACCCACATGGTGGCTCACAGCTGTCTATGATTCCAGTTCTCGGGGGATCTGACCTAGAGGCTTTCTGTCTCTCTAGATACAGATGACACACATGATATGAAGATTACATACATACATGTTCTTTTTCTTTAAAGATTTATTTATTATTATGCATATAGTGTTCTGCTTGCATGTACACCCGCAGTCCAGAAGAAGGGCATCAGATCACATTATAAATGCTTGTGAGGCACCTTGTGCTTGTTGGGAATTGAACTGAGGACCTTTGGAAGAGCAGGCAGCACTCTTAACCACTGAACCATCTCTCCGGCCCATTTTCTTTATGTTTTAAAGACAGGGTTTATCTGTGTAGCCCTGGCTGTCCTGGAACTTATTCTGTAGACCAGGTTGGCCTCAAACTCAGAGATCCACCTGCCTCTGTCTCCCAAGTGCTGGGATTAAAGGTATGTGTCACCACCTGGCAAACTGAACCACAGCCTTTACATTTTCTTTTTTTTTTTTCAAAAAGAGTTTCTCTGTTTAGCCTTGGCTATCCTGGACTCACTTTGTAGACTAGACTGGCCCCGAACTCACAGTGATCCACCTGCCTCTGTCTCTGTCTCCCAAGTGCTGCCACTAAAGACGTGTGCCACCACTGCCCAGTTAAAATTTTGTTACACACACACACACACACACACACACACACACACACACACTGTCCTTGAGCACACAAGAAGAGGGAATCAGATTCTATTACAGATGGTTGTGAGCCACCATGTGGGTACTAGGAATTGGACTCAGGACTGCTGAAAGAACAGTCAGTGCTCTTAACTGTTGAGCCATCTCTCCAGCCCATAAAAATGTTTTTGGATTGTAAAGGTTTTTTTTGTTTTGTTTTGTTTTCCAAGATGGGGTTTCTCTGTAATCCCTGGCTGTCCTGGACTCACTTCTGTAGACTGGGCTGGCCTCAAAGTCACAGAGATCCGCCTGCCTCTGCCTCTCCATGTGCTGGGATTACAGGTGTGTGGCACTGTGCCCAGCTGATTGTAAATGTTTTCACTATTTTTAATCATATGTATTCAGCCGGGCGTGGTGGTGCACCCCTTAAATCCCAGCACTCGGGAGGCAGAGGCAGGCGGATCTCTGTGAGTTCGAGGCCAGCCTGGTCTACAATGTGAGTACAGGACAGCCAAGGCTACAGAGAGAAACCCTGTCTCGAAAACAAAACAAAAATAAAAAAAATTAAAAAAAAATATGTATATGTCCACGTATGGATATGTGAATGTAAGTAGTGCCTGAAGAGGCAGAAGAGGGCAGAAGACCCCCTGAAGCTGGAGTTACTGGCAATTGTGACCTACCTGACATGGAAGCTGAGAACCAAACTCATTCCAATGGAAGAGCAGTTCCTATTAACTATGGAGCATTCTTTCCAGCTCTTCTCTTTGAGAGATAGGGTCTCACCATTGTATCTCTGGCTGGCCTTTAACTTACTTCAGTCTGTTCTTTTAACTAAGAATCCCTGATCAGTCTATTTTACCAAAAAAGACTCAGGAGCCAGATGTGAAAAACCAGCTAACTCAGAGAGGCAGAGAAAGCACTCAGCTGACCTTCCTATTCAGCTCACGTCACGATGGAAAAGGCCCCAAATGGTTCACTATAAGGAAGAGGCCAAAAATCACAAGGCCAAAGGCTTACTAGCTCAAAGCCCAAAAAGCCAAAGGCCAAGGAGCTGAGGAGCTCAAGAGCTAGGAAGCTCAAGCACTAAGGAGTTAAAGCTAAAATCCCAAGACTCAAGGAGCTAAAGCGCCAAAGACCCCCTCTACTTCTACACACAGTCTTAAAAACCCCTCAGCTCAAAGTCCCTCCTACTCTTTAATCGCTGCCAGCTGGTTTCTTGCTCTGCCTCTTGACCTAGGGTTAATTTTATTAAATCCTGTGTACAGATAGCTCTTGGATTAAAGGTGTGTGTGTGTGGCTGGCTGAACTACACCTTAATCACCTGTTTACAATAAACAAAGTTCTTGGATTAAAGGTGTGTTAGGGCTCAGCCACAAGAAACAGGGATTTACAGTTCAATCTCAGGGATTGCAGTGGGATCACAGGTAGGTTTTTACAGTTGACAGTCTCAGGGTTTACACGGAGGTAAACTATCCTGCAACACCAGTCCTTTAGCTTCTGCCTCTCCAGTACTGCAATCAGGGAACTGAGACACTATACTACATCTTTTTTTTTTCTTTTCCTACATTAATTTTTTCTTTTAGATGGAGTCTAACTATATAGTCTATACCCTCAAACTCATACTTCTCCTTCCCTGTGTTGTCGTCTTCCTCCTCCTCCTCCTCTTCTTCTTCTGAAGGGGATGTTTAATTTCTCACTGTGCTGCAAAGTCAGTGCTCCACTGTAAAGACAGTAGCAGCCTATTTCCAGACTGCCCTGACCCAAAAGCCACACAAGTAATGACTGGGAGACGACCTTTTACTAACATGAAAGCTTGGTCTTAGCTTAGGCCTGTTCCCAACCAGCTAGTATAACTTAACCTGATTATGTTAGTCTATGTTCTACCTCATGGCTTGTTACCTCTCCTCAGTCCTGACACCTGTTTCTTCTTCCCAGTCTGGCTGGCAAATCCCCAGCACTTGATTCCTTCCTCCCCCTGCCCCCCACAAGACAGGGTTTCTCTGGGTAGCGTTCGCTGTCCTGGACTCACTTTGTACATCAGACTGGCCACGAACTCACAGAGATCTGCCTCCCGAGTGCTGGGATTAAAGGCGTGCACCCTCCCACCCCACAGTACCTTCTTTTTCACAGTTCCTATCTCTGTCCTGAAGTCCTGCCTATCCTCTCCTGCATTGCTATGGGCTGTTCAGCCCTTTACTAAGCCAGTTAGAAGGTGATGGAGAAGAAGAATGTTTACAAAACACCGAGACAGGGGATGCTTCATAAGAATAACACTACTTAACGGCCAGCACAGAAGCCAGCATTTGAATACTACAAAGACAACCTTTACACAAGACACAAGAAGACTTCTCAACAGCAGTCAGCGCAGCACATGGTAAAAGATAGTGCTGTCCTTCATCTGACCCCATAGAACACTTCCCTGTGGTCTCAGGCATTTCCAGTGCAAAGGTACATTTTGACCTAAACCCAGGGATAGACATGGGTGACTTTGAATATTATGCAGCATTGGGGTGATGTTTTTGTGCATTGTGTACTCAAAAGCTGATTTCTGTACCCAGAGATCTGGTTGCAGTCTGGACTTTGGCACTGTCACTACTATGAAGCATCTCCTGTCTTGGTGTGTTGTAAACATTGTCCTCCATCACCTTCTGATTAAAGAACAGAACAGCCCATAGGTGGGCAGGACGGGATAAGGTGAGACTTCCAAGTCCAGGGAGAGGGTCTCAGGCAGGGACCCGAGGACAGGGATGGAGAAGGAACAGTCAGGGCAAGACTAAAGTGGCAGGTAATGGGCCATGCAGCTGGGAAGTGGACCGGGCTAACACAGTCAGGTTAGGCTGGCTCAGTATCTCCCCAGCTATAACAGGTCTCTATGTCATTATTTGGGAGCTAGTGCAGGTATAAAAAAGGTGTACATTTACAATGCAAGACTTACAACTACAACACTGTTATCCTGAATGACGGCTTTCTTATAATCAACTAGGCAGGGTCCATCTGGCTGGCCTGTAACACATGGACCAGGCTGATCTCAAACTCTGCCTGCTGAATTAAAGGGTGGTTTGTCATCAAATCCAGCTTTATAACTCCTTTTTGTTTGTTGTTGTTGTTGTTTTTCTCGAGACAAGGGCTCTCTGTGTAGCCTTGGCTGTCCTGGACCCGCTTTGTAGACCAGGCTGGCCTCGAACTCACAGCGATCCACCTGCCTCTGCCTCCCGAGTGCCGAGATTAAAGGCGTGCACCACCACGTCCGGCGGGCTTTTATTTTTTTAAAGACAGATATACTGTATTTCAGGCTTGCATCAAATTCATGGTAGCTCTCTTGTCTCAGCCTCCCGAGTGATTGGGTGACAGCCCACTACTTTGTCTTTCATCTGAGGTTCTATGCTGTTCCATCACTTCAGATTTTTTTCATTTTCTTTTCCTTTTTCGAGACAAGAGTTTCTTTGTGTAGCTCTGGATGTCCTCGAACTCAGATCCGCCTGCCTCCGACTCTGGAGTTCTGGGATTAAGGGCGTGCGTCATCACCGCCCAGCAGACCTGATATTTTCTTACAGAGATCAGCCTGCCTCTGCCTCCTGAGTGAAGGCGGGCGCCACTAAGCCCAGAATAAAATCTTAAAAACAAAAAACCACACACAAAACAAACAAAAACCTACCCCTGTTTTACAGCTATTCCTAACACGTTTTTTCAAAGAAAACAGGAAATTCTACCTGCGGCGTCGACGTATCCCGTTCATCCGCTCGAGCCCGCCCCTTCCCCGCGGTTCCTGGTTACCTCAGGCACAATGACTAACGTCACTTAGGGCTTCCTCTCTAACCCTTCAGTGAGCCGTTGGCTGCTTGGCCTCACGACGCATGCGCACTCCTGCCTCTCTCCGTCTCCCTTCCGGCTTCCTTGTTTCCGCCCCCCACGGGAGTGGGGCGGGAGTCAGCTCAGCCAATCCTGAGGCACGAAGAAGCCTTCAGCCAATGAGCTCGCCGTTCGCTCCACGTCACAGACTCTACCCCATATACCCCGCCTCTCCGGCCTGGGAGCTCATTCCGCGCTGTAACAAGCGAAGTGCGCGCTGCGACACCTCCCAGCTCACCCGGCTCCGCCGCCATTTCGTCGCCTGGCCTAACGGTTCGGCCAATCCCGACACGTATCAAAAAGGACTAGCGCTCTAGCCAATCGGAGGCCGCGGACTCCGACCTCACCTTCGGGCCGGCCCAATCCAGGCCGCGGCCCCGCCGCCCCCAGCCCGCCCCCGCGGCGTCCTCTCTCCTCCCTCTTTGTGCGTCTGGCGCCGCCGCCGCCCGCCGCGTGAGAGGACGGGCTCCCCGCGCTCTTGAGCAGCGTAGTCGGGTCCCCTCCCCCCCAGCCCCGGAAGGTTCGTGAAGGAGAAGCCGAGGACGAGGATCCGCTGGTGCCGGTCCCTTGGGGCGCCATGGCGACCGGAGCGAACGCCACGCCGCTGGGTAAGTTGGGCCTACCAGGCCTTCCCCCACTTCCTGGGCCCAAAGGCGGCTGCGAGCCGTCCGTCCTGGCGCTGGGGCCGCCACCGCCGCCGCCGCGGGCATCTCCGGAGGCCCTGCCGGTGGCCTTGTCCTTAGCGGCGTCGCCGCCGACCCCAGCCGCCTCGTACCCGCCGCAGCAGCCGCCCCCCGCGCCGCCCCCTCTTCCAGCGAGCGTCGCCTCCGCGCCAAGACCAGCAGCCGGGCCAGGCCGGCGGCGGCGTTGGTGAGTCGGGCCGATAGAGCGCGAGAAGCGTTTCGCCGGCCGGACCGGCCGACCGAGAGGCACGCGGCCGCGGCTGCACGCGGCAAGGGGCGCGCGCGGGCGCGTGCACGGGAGGCCTTTGGCGGGCGCGGCCTGGTTCGGGAGGCTTTGGAGTGCGCACGCGCTCCGTGGGAGGTGGAAGGGCGGGAGGAAGCGTCCTTTGCGCAGACGCAGTGAGGCGTTCAGGCTTTGTGGCGCAATTCTGATAGCTTAAAGGGGCCACTTGTTGCCCCCCCCCCATGAGCTTCTGGTGTGGAGGACAGGAGCGTGAAAAGCTCCACATAATGACGTGTTCGTGGTTCTCTATATGGTTTTAGGTACCTGAAAGGGGAGACCAGTCCCGGGACAAGACTGTCTTTTTACAATAAGACGATTTTGGAAGGCTTCTAATGATGTTTCTGTTCGATCTCCTATTAAGGCTGTTTATCTCCTGTTTTTTTTTTTTTTTTTTTTTTTTCTAGAAGGTTCTCAGAGTGACCAGCTTTTCCCGTGCTGTTTTAAAAGGCTTTTGCTCTGGGCCTGTAATCCTGAGAAATAGAAAACCTTTTGTGGTAAATGTAGGGGAATTTTTGATAGCTGTGATGACAAGTGTCCACTGGTAGGAAAATGAGTGCTGATCTTGCCAAGTGTGAGGATGGTCTTGCTAAAAGATGGGCTGTTTCACTTAGTAATGTGTGGCAAGAGACTTGGTTCTCATTGTGTCCTCTTGAAGCTTGTCTTCCAAATACTTTGTAGGCCTTATTCTCTTTCCATCTGTCTTGTCTCTTTTCTGCCCTCTAAAGTATTCAGAATAGATACTGTGCATCTTCCTAACACTTCATTCTGGTTTTCTATGCATTAAGAATTGGAAGCAAGGGCATGGTGGCTCAAACCTTTAATCTCAGTAATCTGTAGGCGGGCACAGGTGCATCTCTCTTGAGTTTGAGGCTAGTCTGGTCTACATATAGTTCAGGACAGCCAGGGTTCTTAAGAGGGACTCTTGACTCAGAAAACCAACCAAAACAAAGAATTGGAGGTATGCTTCAGTGGTAGACCTCTTGCCTAGCACATGCAACAACCACCATGGTGTTGTGAACACCACAAAAGAAAATTTGTCCTTGTATTTGCACTCTCTAGCAAGTTCTTCTAGGGGGGAAAAAAAAAGACAAATGTAAATGTCAAGTGTTCCTTAACTTTCCTGACAGGATCAGATACCTTTGTAATGGCTGCATGTTTTCTTTTCTGACCTCTGAGGTTTCGATTCTTTTGATTCTTTCCCTTTTAAATTTTAGGTGGATTTCTGTTTCAGTCTTAGTTCTCATGGACTGCCTGTTGGTAGTCGTTCTTGTGGTTCCTATTGCCACCTGATGGGCTTTGTCTGTCTTTAGACTTCCCAAGTAAGAAGAGGAAGAGGAGTCGTTGGAATCAAGACACAATGGAGCAGAAGACAGTGATTCCAGGCATGCCTACAGTTATCCCCCCTGGCCTGACTCGGGAACAAGAAAGAGCTTACATAGGTAAATACACGTTCTGTATCCATGTGCATTTGATTGTTACAGTTCTTATTCTCAGTGACAAACCTGTTGAAAGTCTGAGATTTTAGTCTTGGGAACAAGGAATGAGCAGCTGTGCTTTCATAGCTTTGGCGTAAACTGATTTGCTTGGCCAGTCCTGCATTTGTAGCTTCTTGTTTGGGCCTGCTCTTAGCAGCAAATAGGTGTTAGCTAAGCAGCCACTTCTCAGCTACTGTTCTTGCTCATTGATGAGGTAGGTGAATGTTATCTGCCTCTGGACAGGCCCCAGTGGCAAACACTGCAGGTATTGTCAAACAGGTGCCTTTTTTGTAGCATGGCCTTTCACTATAATGTCATGGTTCCCTTTCCCTAAAATATGTGGTTTTGCTTTTTGTAGGTACAAAACAGTTTAAATAAAAAGTGGCTTTGAAAGTATTTACAGTTCACCCATTCTGTTGAATTTAATCTTTCCCTTCACTCTTTTCTTGTTTGGTCTTTAGAGAGCTGTCTTAAAAAAGGAAGGCTCTTGTAATTTACCAGTAAAGGACTCTGCTGCAAAGGGTTTACTGTTTGGTTTGAAATGAGATGGTGGCAGAATTTTTAAAAGTTACTGTCTACGGTAGAGTTGACGTTAAACCTCAAAATTACTTAAAAACCAAGGTCATTAATGCAAGTTTTATATATCTGTCCCACTGTCTCAAAAAGTGCACTTGATAAACACTTTCAACTAACCAAGTAAACCTCTCTGGGGCAGAAACCTCGTGGGTCCATGAAGCTGTGGCTTTCACAAACACAGCTTCAAGGTTAATGTCTAAATCTGAAGGGTCTTCATTTCCTGGATTTTTAGATTGCTGAGAATTTTGAGGCGTTGGAATTGTCTGCTTGTCAAAGTACTAATACTACTTTTTCCCACTGCTGCTGTTTACCTCTTACCCAACCCTTGGGTGTCAATAGACAAGTATTGGACCTTGTAACCTTGTAAAAATGTCCTTAGTGGTGTCATTGTCCAAGAACACAAAATCTGAGAAACACTTTATACTTTACAACTCCCTTCTCTTCCTCTGGAGGCCTAGTTAATGCTTTAAGCCCTTAGAGACTATTTACACCTTTCATTGAAGTGGATAGTCTCAGAAGTTAGTTTAGTTTTTTTCTTCATGGGAGATAGCCTTTTCTAGTTTATTCTCCAGTTCTAGTTTAGTCAAGTTCGATCCTATAATTAAGAGGCTGTCTTTGGTAGTTACTTTTACCCTTAAGTTTCTGAGTCTAATGTTTGACTGCAGCCTAGAATTTGTTGGAGTATAAGAGTTTGGAGAGCAACGTTTCCCTTAGCAGCACACACATGGCTTTGTCCAGATTCTCTCACTATTGATTTTTGTTGTTGTTTTTCCCCTTCCCCCTCCCCTGGCAGGGTTTCTCTGTGTATCCTTGGCTGTCCTGGACTCACTCTAGTCCAGGCTGGCCTCGAACTCATGGAGATCCACCTGCCTCTGCCTCCCAAGTGCTGGTATTAAAGGTGTGTGCCACCACCGCCTGGTGTGGGTTTTTTGTTTGTTTGTTTCTGTTTTTAAATCAGTGTTGGAGCCATGGAGATTATTACAGTCCTGTGAGACTACTTACTTTAAAATTAGAATTATCTGTAGTTAGGTATGTATTATTCTAATTGTAAGTAAACAATGCCCTTACCACCTGCTCTGAAACCTGGGGCATGATAAAGATATAAGAGAGGTAGTTATAAACATTGGAAAGGCTACTCCAGGTTTCTCATCATACAACTGTGTTACATTTCTTCTGAGTTACTGGCAGTTTTTAGTGAAACCCTCATCTCTGTTTCAAACCTTGGGGCCACATATGTCCTTGTTCTTCCTGACCCTCACTTAACATCTTCTACACACCTTCCCAAGACATCAGTAGTTGGTCTGAAAATAAACTTATAGCCTGGTTTAGTAGCAAACACCTTTAACTCAATAAGGCAGAGGTGGACCATTCTGATTTCTAGGCAGCCTGATTTTACATAGTGTGATCCAGAATACTATGCATAGCCAGGGCTATGTTTTCGAGACCCTATCTCAAAAAACCAAAAGCAATAGAAAGCAAAAAACAAAAATTATAGCATCTTAGGCCCACTGGATTATAAAGAAAGGTATGTGGTTTGTTTAGTATTTGAGTAAAAGCTACAGATACTGGGAACTCCTTTAGTACAAGTCTGGTGTACAGAAAATATACAAATCTATAAGGTGTTGAATTGGTTATTAAATGTCTTGCTTAAAGAGTTTTAAACTTGGTCTTAATGAAACTGATGTTTGCTCAACTGCTATTTTTGTTTTTCCCATGTTAATTGAGTAATTTTGGGCTGTGTTTAATATTTATTGAAGAAATAGAACTTTCCCTGAGTTTGGTGGGAAGCAGGTACTGGTGATATCTTAAATGCCTTTGGTTCAGGGTGCTAATCTTAAGCAAGTGTTGGTGGGGAAGGGAGAGGTGAATACCTCCTGATAATTACAATTATAAGCTTTAGTGAACAGTCTTAACTGCTAACTCCTCTTCCAACAAACTGTTTGCTTCCTTAAGTGATAACCATTTTGAGTGAAAATTAACTGTAGATGTAAGTGGACTCCTGCTGCTAGGAGGTTGGGGGTTTTTGCCTCAGTGTGTCACTGATCAGTCGTCCCTTTCAAAGTCTCCGAGTTCTTCATGCTTGTTATTGAGATTTGAGATGTTTTTTGGTAACATTGTCTTTTTTCCATCCTTTTTTTTCTTTCCTAACCTGGTTTCTTCCAGTGCAACTACAGATAGAAGACCTGACTCGTAAACTGCGCACAGGAGACCTGGGCATCCCCCCTAACCCTGAGGACAGGTTGGGAAACAGTTTTAACCAGCTGACAGTAACGCTTTTACCTTTTTCTCAATATGTTTTTTACTGGTGGCAACATACTGTGTCAGTTCAATAAAATCCTAGTTAAGACGACTGGTATTCTGACCAGGGTTTAATTAGCAGAATGTATGCTCAGTTAACAGTTAGACAAAATCGGAATGAAATTTAATGAGAGAATAAGTTAAAAGAAAATGGATAACTGGTTTCTAATTGGTAAGCATGTAGATTTTAACTTGGTAATTTACCCACCCCTAGGGACAGTGAGGGGTGGCCATTAACCTGCCTTTTCACTGGCTGCTTTGGCTGAAAGCACAGGGGTAGTTTTTCTCATGGATATGATATGCAGGGATTTGAGGGTATTTTTAACCATCATTGAATTTGAGCAGGCCAAGCTTGTTGAAGTCTTACCTGCTTGTGGCTTTGAGATTGTTTTAAAAATCAGGAGATTTCTAACCAACTTCCTTCATTGCCAGTTAATTTTCAGCCTTGGCTATTCATTGCCTGCGGGTTTTGGGAGGGGAAGGCAAAGCAACCAATCCCTAAATTATTACTTTTTTGTTTTTAAAAGGGAATGTGGGCCTCAAACAGCTGTGGTCATACCATTTCAGTTTACAGTCTCTCTCACCACTGAAAAGTGAGAGAGGAACATTTTAAGTGAAATTTTATTGCCTGATAGGTCTTTGACAGCTAAAGTCTGCTCATTTAGTAGACAATAAGCTTTTACTGAAATCTCTTAGTGCATGTAGCATAGCTAGTTGAAAAGATTGCTTTGAAGGTGTTTCTGGCTTTTGTTGTCCTGGTAATGGCTTTAGCAGTCACACACAGTTCTGCTCCCCCCATGCCATGAAACAACAAAAAAACCTTAATGATTTCTCCATGTTGACCTTCTGCTTATCAGTTTGTTATCATTTTTATGTATAGATTTTGGTTGGAAAGTTGTACTCTATATTTCTTTTTTGATTTGAAGATTTTTGTTTTAATTTTTGTTTGTTTTTCGAGACAGGGTTTCTGTGTAGCCTTGGCTGTCCTGGACTCGCTTTGTAGACCAGGCTGGCCTCGAACTCACAGCAATCCATCTGCCTCTGCCTCCCAAGTGCTGGGATTAAAGGTGTGCGCCACCACTGTTTTTTAATTTTTTAAGATTTGTATTATAGGTTATAGACCACAACTGTTTAGTGCCTTTTTGGCCTTTCCCCCCTTTAATGGTATGTCTACAGGTTACCAGGCAATTCCTCCAAAGGTTGAGTTTTTAACAAACCTTGTTTGCTTCCTGGAGAACTGGGATTAGAGTGCAGTTGATGTCTCTGATGCCTCTTCTAGGTGAAGAAGTCCGGCCAGTCTAACCTCTAGATTGCTAGCTTTTGCTTTTCACTTCCACAGTTTGGGAAGAGGTTAAATGGTTATGAAGCCTTTAAGAGGCCAATTTGGTTCTTGTACAATTTGGTAATTAGCCAGAAATACTCAATTCTAGATAGCAGTGGGGTGGACATGCTAGAAATGAGTAAACAAGAGCAGGGTTTTTCCTCCCTGTATATGCTCAAATTTGAGAGGCCCTAATGCCTGATTGCTTTTGCTTTTTAAGCCCAGGTTGGAGGAAAATATGAGTTTCTTAACTTAATAAGATTATTTCTTAAGGTGTATTTCAAAATTAAGCCACTTGATGCTATTTTGATGTTGCTTAACTTGCACAATTAAAATGTTTTAAAATCTGTTGTAGACTTATGTGTGTAAGATGACAGTAACAAGCTGGGGATGTTTGCTTGTGTTCACTATGACTGGATTGTGCTAACAGTTCATACAGATGCTAGAAACGGAGGTGTCATTTAGTCGTCATTAGCTACAAACAAACCTGACCTTTTATTCCATCGTGTGTGTAACCTGGTATGACATGGTTCCCTTTAGGCTGAAGACAGTGGGAGCAGCCGAGTTCAGTTCTTGCTCTCCAACTAGGCACAGTTTTCTCAACTAAACCAAGGGTGTAGGGGTTGGGACTACTTTTCAGGATGTTTTTAAAATAACCTGATCCACATGGTCTCTTCCCTTCTTGCAGCTGCTACTAAATTTTCATACAGAGTATCAAGCTATGTCCTTTTTATAATCTTAACTCAGTTCTAGGACTGTAACTTCTCTTTTTTTTTACCGCAAAAATCTAGCTGTGGTAAACTGATCATTTTATCATTACTATATATATTTTTTTTAATTTTTGCTTGTAGCATCAGCATTTTACTCCTTAAAAATGAGAGAGAAATTTCTGCTTTCTGGACTTGTAAACTCTGGCGGAGAATTATAGTTCCCCCTTGCTGTTGGCAGGTTCAGACCCTAGACAAGTGTTTGACCAAATCTGCATTTGCAGCCTCTTTAGCACTGCATTTGCAGCTTTAGCACTTTTAACGGTTTTCTCTACCCAGACTCCCCACCTCGAACAGCCAGCCAGGCCATTGAAGGAAAAGCAGAGACGAAGCCTTGCACCATTTCTCTCCATTGTGGGGGCCAAGTAGCTACAGTAGCTTGAGTCCCAGATGCTTTGGGTGAACGAACTTGTGTTCACTATGTGGCAAGGGGGTACAGATGCTCTTCCTGATAGGCACAGTTCACCTAAACTTGGGGGTTTCTGTGGTTCATCAAATTGGGTTATTATACATTTTTTCAAATGAATCATTTGGCAAGAAGCCTCCAGGGGGGTGATCCTGTTATTGCCACTCGCGGTCCAAACGGTTCCCATTAGTAGGCTGTTCCCTGGTCACTTTTAGAAGTGAAAGCATTTTCACCCTTTCTCACACACCAGTTTGCCTAATGATAAGTCAGATACCATCTCCTCATTCCACACGATCTTGAATAGCACACGTTATGGTCGGTTCCTCCGAAGAGTGTTGTTAGGATCTGAGGTACAGAGGGGCTGGGGAGACTTGTTATAGTCCATGTGGGAGCAAGAGGAGTAGGGGTCAGAACAGTAATGGGGATCTGTCTCCCACAGGTCTCCTTCCCCTGAACCAATCTACAACAGCGAGGGGAAGCGGCTTAACACTCGAGAGTTCCGTACCCGCAAAAAGCTTGAAGAGGAGCGGCACACCCTCATCACCGAGATGGTTGCTCTCAACCCAGACTTTAAACCACCTGCAGATTACAAGTAAGCAGAGGATACATTGCAAGGGCACGTTCAGATCATATGTGACCTACTGGGACAATACTGGTTTACTACACACTGTTTCCCCAAATTATCCTTGATTAGTTGTAGAAGAGCTTTGGTTATGTCTGCCACATCCCAGAAAGAGATGGTGATGGTCTTTTTTTTCCTTAGGCCTCCAGCAACACGTGTGAGTGATAAAGTAATGATACCCCAAGATGAATACCCAGAAATCAATTTCGTGGGTCTCCTAATTGGGCCCAGGTAAGTAATTACTAGTTTATGGCACCTATTTACTTCGCTTCAGAATGTTAGATTTTGATTGGGTTTGGGTTTGGGTGTTAAATTTGGTGTGTGGTACTTGTTTTTGCTGAATTGTGCCTTAAACTTGATGATGCATGCCATCACCACTTCCACCCACCCTCGTTACCCGTACAGAAGTAAATTTCTGATATGTGGATGACCTTAATCTAGAACTCCTTGGTCAGGGAATCTGGAGCTCTGCATTTTGCAGTTTCCCACCAATGCCTACTCAAACCATCCCTTGTACTTTCTGAAATAGGAGTTAGCACAGGTTGTATAAACAGTGTTTTCTTCCTTTGATAGAGGGAACACCCTGAAGAACATTGAGAAGGAATGCAATGCCAAGATCATGATACGGGGTAAAGGATCTGTGAAAGAAGGGAAAGTTGGGCGTAAAGATGGTCAAATGTTGCCAGGGGAAGATGAACCTCTTCATGCTCTAGTCACTGCCAATACAATGGAGAATGTCAAAAAGGCAGTAGAACAGGTAGGTGTGTGGTGAGCCCAGAAGGCCTCTTGCTGGAAACCCAGGTGATCTCACCAAGTGCTTTAACAACCAGCTGCTGGTGTGTCTTAATAGATCAGAAATATCCTGAAGCAAGGTATTGAAACCCCAGAGGACCAGAATGACCTACGGAAGATGCAGCTTCGAGAGTTGGCTCGCTTGAACGGCACTCTGCGGGAAGATGATAACAGGTCAGTGATAGTGTTGAAAAGACTGCATAGAAACCTGAAGAACCTTTTGAAGTGGAAATGTGGTCTCGACAGGTTTTAAAAATTGATTTCTCTACCTCAACAGGATCTTAAGGCCCTGGCAGAGCTCAGAGACACGCAGCATTACCAATACTACTGTGTGTACCAAGTGTGGAGGGGCTGGCCACATTGCCTCAGATTGCAAATTTCAGAGGTGAGGTCTGGCTGTCAAAGTGGCTCTCCTGCAGCCTACTGGTGTTCAGGATCCTTCTTCCATACTGACTTATGGTTCATCTCATGCACCAGAGCAGCATCCTTTCTGTGAATGTGGCTGGGTAGTGTGACTACAAATGTAGAACCTCCTGTTTTCTTAGGTTTTGTCCAGAAACTTATACTCTGGCTATAAATGTTTCTATTGGGTGCATGTTAATATACCTTCACTGCTTAAGATTTGTTAAGACTGCCTTTTTAGGGGAAGTTGGATGCTGTTTTTCTTGCATAAACCCTCTCAAACAGGGAAAATAGAGATAATTTTTTGCCTGCATTATATGTCTGTACTGTGTATGTGCCTGATGTCTGCGGAGGTTAGAAGAGGGCTTTTAGCTCCTCTAGAACTGGAGTTAGAAGTGGTTGTGAGCTGTCATGTGGGCACTGGGAATTGAACCCATCTTTGCAAGAACACTATAAGTGCTCTTAACTGCTGAGCCATCTCCATCCCCATAGAGATAGGATTTGATAAGAGGTGAGGATCTTGTGCAGTGGTTAGTCCCTGGAACCCCTAACCCAGGACCACTGCTGGTGAATACAGACACAGAATGGACACTGAAGAACTATTCCCAGTGAAGGATTGGAAAAGGATCACAGAGCCGGGCGTGGTGGTGCATGCCTGTAATCCCAGCACTCGGGAGGCAGAGGCAGGTGGATCGCTGTGAGTTCGAGGCCAGCCTGGTCTACAAAGTGACTCCAGGACAGCCAAGGCTAACACCGAGAGACCTTGTCTCAAAAAACAAAAAAAAAAAGAAAGAAAAAGAAAAAGGATCACACATGACAGAATTTGAGCTTAAGTCTTATCTCCTTTTGTTTGTGTTCTGACCTTACTTTAGGCCTGGTGACCCACAGTCAGCTCAGGATAAAGCACGGATGGATAAAGAATATTTGTCCCTTATGGCCGAGCTAGGGGAAGCTCCTGTCCCTGCATCTGTGGGCTCCACCTCTGGACCTGCCACCACACCCCTGGCCAGTGCACCAAGACCGGCTGCTCCTGCCAGCAACCCACCACCACCGGTGAGCCCTGGGACAGCTTTCTGGTCTAGCTCCTCCATTCTCTTCTGCAGAGACTAGGAGCTATGGCCAAGGGTTTGGGGTAAAGTTAGAGGTGGATGTAGCTGGCAACATTGTTCTTTTGGGATGTCTGGCCTTTGTGGGGTCTCTTACTATGGGAGGATCCTGTCCTTGACATATTCTAGGACTAAGTGTCCTCTGACATAGTCAGAAGAACAATGTTGCCACCAGGGGGAGCAAGCCTGGACATTGGCAGGAAATGCTTTCATCTAGTCTCTCATGTCTACAACTCAGAGTCGCCCACCCTGGATGAATTCTGGTCCTTCAGAGAACCGGCCCTACCATGGCATGCATGGAGGTGGGCCTGGTGGGCCTGGAGGTGGCCCCCACAGCTTCCCACACCCGCTACCCAGCCTGACAGGTGGGCATGGTGGACATCCCATGCAGCACAACCCAAATGGACCACCACCACCTTGGATGCAGCCGCCGCCGCCACCGATGAACCAGGGCCCCCACCCACCTGGGCACCATGGCCCTCCTCCAATGGGTAAGTAAGTGTCAGACCAGAAACCTTGGGGTTTGGCGGGGGAATAGGTTCATACCTGTGACTGTGAGCTATAAGTAGCGCTGATTGGCTAACCAGTTTTCTGAATCTTGTTGAGGCCTAGACTCATGGAAGACCTATGTGGGGGGGGGCTACTATTATGACAGAACTTTAGGGAGGTTAATAACTCAAAAAGCTATGTGACTGAGAAAGGTATTGGGGCTGTCTTGCTCAACCAGTTCAAATGTCCTGCTAAGTCCCTGCTCTTTCCTTCCATCAAGATCAGTACCTGGGAAGTACGCCTGTGGGCTCTGGGGTCTATCGCCTGCATCAAGGAAAAGGTAATGATACTAACTTGGGGTCTCTGTTTAGGGCTGGGAGTGAGTTGGGAGATTCTAGCCCAGGACCCTGGTCTGGTCTCTAAAGCATGACTCTTTATTGCCTGCAGGTATGATGCCGCCGCCGCCTATGGGCATGATGCCGCCGCCTCCGCCACCTCCCAGTGGGCAGCCCCCGCCTCCTCCCTCTGGTCCTCTTCCTCCATGGCAGCAGCAGCAGCAGCAGCCTCCACCACCCCCTCCGCCCAGCAGCAGTATGGCTTCCAGCACCCCCTTGCCATGGCAGCAAAGTGAGTGGAATATTTTGGGCTTGTGGGGGTGGGTGGGATGTGGGCTGGGGCTGAGAGGAACAAGAATCTCATATCTCACATGGGCTGGAGACACCTTGGGTGAGGAGGCTCTGGTCTCAGCAAGGGCCATGGGGTTGAAAGCCAGGCTACCTGGCCCAAAGGAATGTTTTGGGAGGAGAGCTGATGTTTGCTGTGGTTGTGTTTGGGAGAGACAAGGTCTGGAGGGGAGCTTGCCATTGTAGGTAAGAGCACTAGAAGTCCAGGCTAAGTGCTGAATGAGCTGCTGGTTTGGCCGTGCCTTGTGCACGGGAGTCAAGAATGGGATGGTGCATGCATGTTCTTGAGGGGGTTGTGATTGGGTCTGAGAGACTGAAGAGATGAGGGGAGGGGGAGGGGAATCAGAGGGAAGGAAAGCAGCAGCTTGTGGGCTTGAGATTGAATGTGCCCTTCGGTGGTGGCGGCGGCTGGGCGGAGGGATGTCAAAGCCGGTTCTTGTGTCTGGTACTTTCCCCTTAACCCCTCCAGGGGCATTGGTGACAAAGGGCTTACTTTAAGTCCAGAGACCATGAGGCTGACCCCAGGGTAGTCCTGCCCACCCCTCCACTCCCATCACCAGGACAGCCCTGCCCGCCCGCCCCCCACCACCGTACCGCATGCCAAGCAAGGAGCAGGCGCCCCTAGTCCCCCATACCAAGGCAGCTGCCGCAGAGAGCCGCGGTGTACCCCCGCGCGTGTGACCTTGGGCTTCTTTACTACCCCAGATACGACGACTACCACCACGAGCGCTGGCACAGGGTCCATCCCGCCATGGCAACAGCAGCAGGCGGCTGCCGCAGCTTCTCCAGGAGCCCCTCAGATGCAAGGCAACCCCACTATGGTGCCCCTGCCCCCCGGGGTCCAGCCGCCTCTGCCGCCCGGGGCCCCTCCCCCTCCGCCGCCTCCGCCACCTGGTTCCGCCGGCATGATGTATGCCCCACCCCCTCCTCCTCCGCCTCCCATGGACCCTTCTAACTTTGTCACCATGATGGGCATGGGGGTGGCGGGCATGCCGCCCTTCGGGATGCCTCCAGCTCCCCCACCGCCTCCACCACAGAACTAGACTTGTTTTTTTTTTTTTTTTAAGAAAATATATATTATATACATAGAGAGTTGGTCTCGTTTAAACACACGCCGAACCTCACCGTATGGAGCCAGACATTGGGATGCACGCATGTGACTGTGTGCACGCATGTGTGTGTGTGCACCCACTGGGCTGGGCCAAGTGACTGGACTCGCTTGGGAATGGGCAGGTGGTAGTAGAGGCGCCAGCTTGGGCTCTCCTGGCGCCTTGTAGCATCGAGTGTCTTCTTTGTCTTCTTCTCTCCTCACCCAACTCCCTTTGCCTCTCCCCAAACTGGGCCGCCAGGATCCCTCCCCGCGGCAGCGATGGCCCGAGCCATGAGAGTGAGGACTTTCCGCGCCCATTGGTGACCCTTCCAGGCAGACAGCCTCAGCAGCGCCCCTGGTGGACAGGATGGTTCGGCAAAGCAGCCTGAGTTATTTTTGTGGACGGAAACGGAACACGCTGGCTCCATATCGTGAAATTTTTATTAATTTTTATCTTTTTCCTTTGTTATTTCCTTATCTTTTCCTTTCTTCAGACTCCGTCCAAGGAGATGCTCTCCCCGGTCTTCTGCTGCAGATAGATCCTTTCCTTTGTCTCCATTCCTCCTCCCAAGGAGAGAGGAGCAAATGGTTTAGGGCACAGGCTTTGGCCATTACTGTCAGGCTTGGGGTGGTATCCAATGGTTCTAAATTGTTGAAAGGCCTCAGCCACACCCAAAGATGGATGGTTTATTTTTGTCACCTTTTAAAGAGTCGTGAGAATAATTTTCACATTGCTAGATAGGGTTAATTTGGCCCTGGGATTCATATCTTCCTGCATTCCTGCCAGCAAAAGTGGCACAGTCCAAGCCACTATAGACCTGACTGCCAGCCTGAAGTCTTTTCCATGCTCCTGATCACCTAAGCTGCCTCAGATACCATTTGCTTCTCTCCTTCCTGGAACGCTTCCCTTTATGTTTTATTTTGACCCCAGATGTCCAGATGTTTGCAGTGTCTGGGGCTTGCGCCCTTTGTTCTTCATTCTGCTTCTTTGCCCCCTCCCCCTCTTCATGGAGTGATTATGTTGACAATAATGTGTAATGCGCGTTCTTTTCACTGGTTTATCTACAGAAATTTCTCTGGGCTTTTTTCGGTGTTTGATTCAACACTGCGCTAAAGGGGGAGATGTTCCATTGAATAAAAGAGCAGTGTGGTTTTCCGGGTCTGTTTCTTTTCTTTTTAAACCTCCTTTTCCCTACTTGCAACAGTGCCAAAGTTTACCCTACCTACTTTGTTAACACCTGGCCCCAGCTTCTACCTCCTGTATATGAGTGGCTTCAGCCGCCACCTTGTTTTTAGTTGATGTAACTGAGAACCAGGCTCACTCTACATCTCAGTGGTCTCTTATTTTGATGGCCTTTCCTTGGGCTCCAACCCCCATATTTGATGAGCCTCAGTTTTGATTTGTGTCTATAGCTGCCACCTGACTTAAGGACCTGGGCCCGGGAGGCATCAACACTAAAGGTCAGGCCAACTTAATCCTGCTTGTCAAGCGCAGAGCTGCTAAAATTAAAACCGCCAAGTGGCTTTTTTCTTTCTCTGCTGGTGGCTCTTAGCCTGCCAGCACTGCAGGCCTAGGGGATTGGTGGAGGCAAAACATGTTGCCTTTGTGCTAGCTAAGTGGGTACCTCTGTAAAGGGTCTTCTGTAGTTCTATTTAGGGGAGTAGATAGTATGCAGATGGCACCAGAAAAATTCCTCCTTATGCCTTTGTAAGAGCCAGGTCTTTGGGCAGAGCTGCCCTGCTGGTCTGGGGTGTTCAATAGCTTGTCCATAGTTGTTACAGCCCTTCCTTTAAGAAGTGGACTCAGTTAGGTGGGCCCTAAACGAAAGGATTTTCCTTTGGTCCTTAACCTCATAGTGTGGGGGGCAGGGCCTGGCTACCCTCTTCGACCTTGGCCTTACCTCATTGCTTCCCTCACAATCTTGGTTTCCCTGGTGGGCTCATTGGGTGGTTAATTAGCTCTTTGAAGCCCTGGAAGCGGCAAAGTGGCATTATGTGGGTTTTAGAAATACAATCAATAAATGACTTAACCACAACTCAGCTATCCTCCAGCCCCCCCTCCTGTGCAGTGTGTTCCATTGCTCCCCCTCACCCTGCTGCTGGCTTTTGTTAACAGTTTGAAGGCCCAGCTATACAGCAAGCATCTGATCATGGTGTCAGTTTTTAGATGGGAAATACCCATTTGGTCTATGGCATCTTAGGTAGGAAACAATCCTATTGTGTAAGGGCTATGCCAGATTCTGATGCTGGGAGCAATATCTCTACTGCTTTAGATTTGAGCAAGGGACATGTCAGCTAGGAAATGGTCAACACGGGGTCTCTGTATTCTTGAGACTTAAGTGCTTTATAGGAACCCAATATAGGTCCAGGCGGGGAGGCCAGGTTTCTGGTCAGGAACTTACAGACAGCTCCAACTTAGTCTGGGTTGGATGTGTTTTTTCAGGGTTCTGGGAAGTAAGCTAAACCCTGTTCCTGAGTAAAGATGAGACAGGAAGAGTGAAAGAGACCGATATGTTTGAGCCTGCAGGTTTCGTGCTGGAGTAGGGTATGTAGAATAAAGGAAGGAGCCCTGCCCTGGAGATTCCAGAAAGCTCCTGGAGGAAGTCTACAGCAAGCCCTTAGACTTGGCAGAGCTGGCCAACATTTGGCTTTGTAACCTGTGAACTGTAGGTTGGATTAGAAATGGAGGAGGAGGGCTGGAGAGATGGCTCAGAGGTTGAGTTCAATTCCCAGCAACCACATGGTAGCTCACAACCATCTACAATGTGATCTGATACCTCGTCTGGCCTGCAGGTGTACATGCAGGCAGAGCACTGTATACATAATAAATATTAAAAAAAAAAAAAAAGAAAGAAATGAAAGAGGAGCAGAGAAGTCCTTCAAAAAACAAAAGAAAGACCGGGTGGTGGTGGTGGCCCACGTCTTTAATCCCAACCCTTGGGAGGCAGAGGCAGGCAGATTGCTGTGAGTTAGAGGCCAGCCTGGTCTATAAAGCAAGTCCAGGACAGTCACAGCTACACAAAGAGACCCTGCCTTGAAAAACCAAAAAGAAAAAGGAAAGTGGTAATATGACTGTTCAAATACTGCCAAGTACCTATGTGAAAATGCCAAGTGTAAGACTGGGTGTCGGGGTCCACTCTTCTAAATCCAGCACTTGAAGGCAGAGTCAGGTTCTTTGAATTTGAGGCCAGGGTGAAGTTTAGGCTAGTCAAGGCTGTTGTTATGACACCCACCAAGACCATATGCAGAGTACAACTTGTCAATGAATTTTTATAAAAGAGAAGGTAGCCACAAAATTGGGTTAGTAGGCATAGATATGAGATGAAAATAAATCAAGAATTTTAAAAAAAAAATAAAAAAATCCAGCTGGGTGTGGCGGCCTACATCTTTAATCTCAGCACTTGGGAGGCAGAGGCAGGCAGATAACTGCGTTTGAGGACAGCCTGGTCTACAAAGTGAGTCTAGGACAGCCAGGGCTGTCACAAGGAGACCCTGTCTCAACCTTAAAAAACAAAAACAAACAAACAAAAAAACCAAAAACTAGGCGTGTAGTGCTGGGGAGATGGGAAACAAGATTCCTACAGCTCACTGGCCAGCTGGTCTACCCTAACTTGTTTAGCTCCGGGCCAATGAGAGGATGAGTTTAAACGGAGGTGGGCTTTCTGAGGTAGATGCTGGAAGTTGTTCTCCAGCCTCCGCATGTACCACCACACAATGAACTTGTATACACACTGATAATTGCTTTAAAGTGGTGGGGGTTTTCTTCTGCCTTATGTAGCACCCTCCAGAAGTTGCCCTGTGTTCTATCATCTCCACCTCTTCTCTAACCCCAGAAAGACGAAAGTGGTATGTAAGACTTTAGCTTGTAGTGGCACATTCCTAATAATTCTAGCACTTAGGAAGTAGAGGAAGGAGGATCAGAAATTTATAGTTTTATTTGTGGTTACAGAGTTGAAGGCTAGCCCAGGCTTCATAAGATCTTGGTGGGCAGGGGGGTCCTTTTGTTTGTTTTTGTTGTTGTTTTGAGACAGGGTTCTTCTGTGTAGCATTGACTGTCCTGGAACTTGTTCTGTAGACCAGGCTGGTCTCATACTCAAAGATCCACCTACCTCTGCTGGGACATGAGATCTTGTTTTAAACTAAAAAATGGTGATCCAAGCCTTTGATCCCAGCACTTGGGAGGCAGTGACAGATGAATCCTTGTGTTCAAAGCCAAACTGGTGTATAGTTTCGGGTCAGCCAGAACTCCAAAGTGAAATTTGCCAAAAAAATCACTATGATGGCCAGGCAGTGGTGGCACATACCTTTAATCCTAGCACTCAAGAGGCAGAGACAGTCGGATCATTGAGTTCAAGGCTAGCCTGGTCTACAGAGAGCTAGTTTCAGAACAGCTCAGGCTACACAGAGAAACCATATGATGAACCAGAGCCACACTTGTGTGTTTTTTTTTAAATATTTTTATTTAGTTTTTTAATTTATGTGCATTGGTGTAAGGGTGTCAGATCTTGGAGTTACAAACAGTTGTGAGCTGCCATGTGGGTGCTGGGAATTGAACCCGGGTCCTTTGGAAGAGCAGGCAGTGCTCTTAACCACTGAGCCATCTCTCTAGCCCCACGCTTGTGCTTTGAAATTTTATTGTGATGGTTCAGTAGGAAAGAGCACTTTGATGCTTGCATGAGGACCTGAGTTCATGGGGAGTTGGCACATGTACCCAGGATAGATGGAGTTTGCTGACCACTGTCCTAGCTCTAGTTTCAGTGAGACCCTGTGTCAGAAATGAGGTAGAGTGATAAAAGACACTTTTTGTTTTTCAAGACGGGTTCTCTGTGTAGCCCTGGCTGTCCTCGAACTTGGCTTTGTAGACCAGTCTGGCCTTGGGCTCAGAGATCTTCCTGCCTCTGCCTCTGGAGTGCTGGAATTAAAGCCATGCACCACCACCACCACCAGGCTACAACAGGACACTTCATCTCTAGCATGTACACAAAAGTCAGGGAGGCTCCAAAACAATACAAACTGACAGCCACTGTTGATGTACCACGTGCTCAGTTACAGATTAGAAGCTGGATGTGGGGAGGAAGCTTATCTTGTAATGCCAGAAGGTATTCTGCGGGCTAATTGGAGAGAATTGCCAACAGTTTTACTCAGCTGCGAGTGTATGCAATGGGGACAAGTCTCTTGGAGGTAATGAACTATTCGAAATTTGTGACCTCCACAGGAAGGAATTCACATCTGGTACTGTAAGCCTAGTTAAATGCTCATAGGGGGGATATAGTTCCTTCTGGGGGAGCAACTGCTGTAATTTTGTTGAAAGGTCTCATCAGATTGCCTTCTATGTGGCTATAGATTAGCGTTGAAGTCAACTTCAATTCACAGAGATCTGCATGCCCTTGAGTCCTAGGATTCAAGGTGTGTGCCACCATGCCAAGCACGTTTAGTTTTGTATATGTACATGTGTATACCCTTGCAGTTGTCCAAGGATGAGAGAAGAGGGCATTAGCTCCTCTGGCGCTGGAGTACAGGTGGTGGTTAGCTGCTGACAAAGGTTCTGGGACCCAAACTTGGGTCCCCAGGAAGAACAGCAAGTGCCCTTTAACTGCTGGGCCATCTCCCTAGTGCCAGAGGCTTCATTTTTGCACAGAGGGAAGGAGCGCAGTGGTAACTACAGATACTCCTAACTGGTCAAAATGTTGAGTGTAAGTGACTTGAATGATCAGCTCCAAAAGCTTGAACATAGCAGAGGGCACAGGAAGAATGTAGGGATAGTGGAGTGTTGTGTGGTGCCATCTTCAGGTCATGACATAGATGTGGCAGTCTTGAGGTCCCAGCAGCTGTGATTACCTGTGCAAGATTGGTCTTCCCAATATCCTGTCATAGAGGAGGAAGAGAGTCACAAGGCACCACTCCTCCCTGATGACCAGTGGGTAGTTGAGTAGTTGCTGGGGGAGGAGACATTTTCTGCAGTGCTTTAGGCACGGGTTAGATGC